>CM063455.1:29827500-30570000 GCA_032191425.1 Lymantria dispar
GCTACATGTGCAAGTAATTTGCGTATGCTAATCCGCGCACCGACGCAACCGTACTACAATTGATTTATCGTTCGTATTGTATCGTAACTCTATATTTACAATACAATATACGAATTTTATATTTGTAACATCATTACGTACAAAGCGAGACGTGGATAATTTATCGAAATAACCATAAAACTTATATTTACATATTTTTTTTAAACAACTTCTCGCATAGCGCAATAAATTCCGGCGAGACGTCATTGCCCGTTGGACAATCCGGCTGGAGAGGCCTCGGTTTGGTGTTAGGACCGTCGAGGCCTTCCGGTTGTTGCTGATGCAATGGTTGGAGCGGCGGCACGGGGTGCTCTCCTTCCGACTCTTGCAGGGTTTGACGGGGCACGGATACTTCACCAAGTACCTGCTCACGGTCGTGAGAAAAGAGAGCACACCGTCCTGCCACCACTGCGATTGCGACGAAGACATGGCGCAGCACACGCTCGAGGTGTGTGCCGCGTGGGCGGAAGAGCCCCGTGAACTCGTCGCAATCATCAGTGCCGACATGATGCTGCCGACCATCGCTAGGGAGATGTTAGTTAGCGTCAAGAACTGGGACGCCGTCGCTGCCTTCTGCGAGATAACGCCGCAAAGGAGGCGGTGGACCGTGTGCGGGAGGAAAAACTCCACTCGGAGACGGTTCTCTGCCTGCGACTGAGGCGGCGTAGGCGCGAGTACTTGCGCCTTATGCCGCCCTAACAGAGGCTGCGGGTGATCGGCCCGGAGGTTTAGTCAGGCCTCTGACGTCCCCATGGGATGCCGATGGGGAGAGGGTACTGCCTCGGGGTATGCCGTTGGCCCGACCACTGAAGTCAAGGAACTCTGCATCGGTGTTCGGCCCAACGACGAAGGCGACGTGCTGCGTGGGTGGGTTACAGGGCTGCGCGCCGCCCCTCTGCCGCCCTAGATGGAGCCGGGCGGCGGGTGCGTTGACGGTAGCCCAGCCCAAAAAATATAGCGCAATAAATTAATGTATTCTGACAAAATGAAGAAACGTAGTAGACACAAATCATTTCGAGAATAAGATGAATATAATTCTAAAGAAAATAAGTAAACAAAAGAAGTTAATGGGGGTTGCAGGGGCATGAAGTTACGAGTATTGTAAGGGTTGGTAGTATTCGTAGCCACTATCACATAGCATGCTGCAAAAAAAAACAGGCAGTAGGCTGCCGACAGAAATAAAAACTTAAAACTATGAACATTCAGTTGTTATTATTAGATGTTTTATCAAAATTATCAATCAACTAGCACTGCCCTGCGGTTTCACCCGCAGTTTCTCTTCCGGGGGGAATATCGAGATAAATTATAACCTATGTGTTATTCTGATATTATCAGAATAACACATGCAGCATTCATGGTCACGGGCGGACTAAGGTGTCTCACATATGTCTATAATAACGATGACTTGTGGGTTCTTGGTTCGCCCGTGTTGTGTTCGAAACGTCGGGCAATCATAAATGCTATACAAACGCGATATAATTTTTAAAAGTAATTTTATTTACAGTGGTGGATTATATTTGAGACCGCGGGTGACGTGATCGAGGAATTAGTCCGTAACCCGCTGAGAAGCCGACCGCGTGAGGAAAGACCGACGTCCTCCCCAAAGGGGGAACGTCGGTCGATGGGAGGGTACCCCAAATAGGGGGTATTCCGTCGGGCCGACCACTGATGACAAGTAACCCTGCTCCGGTGGTCGGCCCAACGACGAAGGCGACGTGCACGTGGGTGGGTTGCGGGTGTGCGTGCTTACGCCCCTCTGTCGCCCCGGACGGAGTGGTACGAGGAGCGCGCTGACCGCAACCCACACCAAAAAAAAAACATGGTGGTTTATATTCTTACACGTCACCACACGGAATATATATGATATACATATTATATAAATAAATAGTTTTTGAACGACTGTGCCGTTATAATATTAATAATTCACAGTTCGTTATAACACAGACAAGTTTTAAGCAAACAGCCTCAAATTTTAACTTACTTAGTGAATCCAGAGGGTTTCAATTGGGCTGCATAGTTCGTATCAAACTATTCTGCTAATATTGTAAATGCGAAAGTTTCGTTGTTCGCGTGTTTGTTACCAACTAGTTTAGCCATTACGACGTGACTGAAATTATTTCAAATATTCGTACGTGATTGAATATGCCAAGTCATAATTATCTATATATTAATACATGAAGCAAAAACTTTGTATACATTTTTTTTACGAAAGCACTCGATTTTGGACGCCCATAATCTGTCTGTAATCACTTTTTGCTTTAAAATAGACCCCAAGCGGCATAAAAAATTATAAATAATAACGTAAAAGACGACTAAAGGATATAATATGCACATAACATCTGTGCAAGAGGGAAAACTTGAAATAAAACCCTATACCAACATATCAGACCAGCATGGTATAGTAGGTCAATTTCTCTCCCATGGTGGAGGAGGCCTGAGGCCAACAATGGGACGTATGTGGGTTGTGATGATGATGATGATTAATACGTGAAGCAAAAGCTTTGTACCACATTTTACGAAAATTACGCAGATGGACAAGTATGAAATTTGGCTGAAGTTGAAAAATATATCGCGTAGAAATGAACAAAACTAAAATCAGTAAATTTGGTTTTCTACGCTTTGCCTCAATATATCCTTCAATTGTGGCAAATTTCATACTTATCCATCCGCATATTTTCGTAAAAGGAGATACAAACTTTTTGCTTCAGGTATTAATCATTATCGTCATCGCAGCCCACATACGTCCCACAATTGGGCTCGGTCCTCCTCCATAATGGGAGAGAATTTGACCTACTACCTATACCATGCTGGTCAGACATGTTGGTATAGGGTTTCATTTCGAGTCTTCCTTCTCTGACATAATGTTATGTGCATATTATAATATGCAATATGCAAAATTTAATACGCAAAAGACGGCTAAGGGATATATCCCTTAGCCGTCTTTTGCGTATTAAATTTTTGTGCGGCTTAGGATCTATTATAGAGCAAAAAGTGATTGCAGATAGATTATATCACCCCAAATTAGTGTCTTTGTATGATAATAATATTCTATGGCAATCATACATGATTATACATATACATATGATGCTAGAGAAAATGCATTAACGTACACCTTTTTTTTGGGTCGGTTAGGTCAGCGCACCCGCCGCCCGGCTCCGTCCGGGGCGACAGAGGGGCGGCGGGCGGCTCCGTAACCCACCCATGTAGCACATCGCCTTCGCCGTTGGGCCTACCATCAGTGAATGTACACCTTGCAAGCATCAACATTGCCTTGGAAGAACGTATTGTCATAAGCAGCATGCTTTTAAGTCTTCCTCTTGGTTGAATAGATTTGTTTCTTAGAGCAAGCACCTCCCGCAGAGATTATAGTTAATAGAAAAATCATATTTTTATCATTATATCTCTATATAATATGTATCAGTATACTGATAGATTCTATATAATTTCACTACATTGCTGTCTCATTAAAAAGCGCTATGGAGAATGATATTCTTACAAAACAACGAAAAAATACGAAAAATTTATATTCTTACTTCATGTTTATGTAGATTCGGTATAGTGTAGTCATTCCGGAGTAAAAATTCACGCGTGGGTATCGTAAAAAGCAACTAAAAGATATAATATCCATAACATCTATGCCAGAGAAGGAAAAAACTCAAAATAAAAAACTATACTAACCTGTCTGACCAGCAGTGGGACGTATATGACCCGTGATGAACGCATGAATGTATTTTAGTACCATGTTTAATTTTAATTCTAACACTGCTAAACCTATGAGAACAAATTAAATATTATCATAAATTGGACTGTCAATATGTTAGATTGAAAAGAAAAAACAATTAAAAATACAACGCACAACAATCTAATTTGTAATCGTTTAATTACAGAAGTTATCGGTAACCCTGATGCCTTTCAGACAACCTTTTAAACGTCCTTAATAGATTAAAAAGAAATAAAACAACGTAATAATAAAATTCTTACAGTTAATGAGAATTTACGGGATTTTTATGTGACTTTTTTATTGTTATCATAAGGAAGTGATGATGTATACTTCTGATAATATGTATTTACAAGGTATAAGGAAGACCTTAGTTATCATCAAGAATTGAAGGCATATGGTGACGGAGGACGAGCAACGCGTAAAGTCACCTTTTTTTTGGGCTATGGTCAGTGCAACCGCCACCCGGCTCCGTCCGCGGCGACAAAAGGGGAAGCGCGCGGTCCCATAACCCACCATAGCTCGTCACCTTGCCAAGTTCCATATCCTCCGTGGTTGGCGCGATGGAACACCCTGAAGGGTACCCTCCCCTCTCGATGTCCTGGGACGTCGGTCGCCGTCGTGCGGTCAGCCTCTCTGCGGGTGACGGACTAATCTCTGATCTGATCACCCGGGGCTAGGGCTGCATCAGGCATAGGTGATGCATAAAGATGGCTGTCGAGAGTCCTATTACCTGATGCCGTCGACTATCGCCCAAAATAATCTGGCTAGTATCTAACTACCATGCGGAAACACGGTTTGAAAATGTGAAGAGATGGTGGACTACGAGTTGCCGAGGGAGGCCTTACATCGAAATTTAGTCACACAGGATATAAAACATGCTACTTCCAGAATAAGCGTTGAGAACCTACGCTTTGATCGAATATTAAGAAAAAAGACAGATAGTGATACTTTGCAATTTAGTCCGTCATCATCATCATCATCATCACAGCTCATATACGTCCCATTGTTGGGCTCGAGCCTCCTCCGCAATAGGAGGGCAATTGACCTTACTATACTATGCTGGTCAAACAGGTTGGTATAGGGTTTTGTTTCGAGTTTTGCGTAGATATTATATGCGTACTATATTCCTCAGTCTTCTTTTATGAGATCCATGGGCAAGGTAAGGGAGTGGTGCTTTGTATCCTTATTCCGTCACGGAAATTTATTTAGTCCATCATCATCATCGCAGCCCACATAGTCCCACTATTGGGCTCGGGCCTCCTCCACAATGGGAAGGAATTTGACATTTACTATACCATGCTGGTCAGACATGTTGGTATAGAATTTCATTTCGAGTTTTCCTTCTCTTGCACAGGTGTTATGTGCATATAAACAATAGTCGTCTTATACGACATCCACGGGCAAGATAGGGAATGATGAATTGTATTCTTACTCCGTCACCACACGGAAAATTTTTTTAGTCTATAGTATGGATAAAATAAAATAAAAACAAAATTAAAATAGCATTTATACGAACGTAGTATTAGGTATATAATTTCTCCGGTCATAAAATAAATTTCCTACCTAAACATGGTAACACTATACAATGATTATCGTTGTGGGCAACACTGAGGTGCTACCCTGCGGTCGATGATTAATTTTGCGGTCATGTATCGTGTTGCTAGAGCGACGGAGTGAAATTAGATTAAACTGCGATGCTAATGGTGGGTATCAATAGCTTAGACTTATTTAAAAAAAAAAGCAGCGTAATATTTTGAGCGTCACAGTTATCTGAATTTTAACGGTAGCGTAAAATGTTGATGCTCTTAAATTATATTTTTGTATTTTATACTATTATTTTAAATAATTTTGCTGTATGAAATTCATTATCTGTAATTTTATGTCATGTAATGTAGAGAAAGCGTTGAAGTGTAGTCAATATGATATAACAGTGTGTTATGCAAATTCTCGTAATAGTCCGTACTCAATTTAAGGTACCTCAGTAAAATGGATGGTCATAAACAAACTAGACGTCGCAAAGAAAGTCAAACATGAAATACAAGCTACGAAGCTTTTCGTATGGTAAAGAAGTAAAAATACAATTGTCACCACGCCTTTCTTTGTTTTGGGTAGTCATAAAATACGACTAAGGGATTTAAGCAAATAATATTACTGCCAGAGAAGCAAAAAACATGTCTCACTAGGGTGATATATTTAGTAGGCAAATCTTCCTTCCACTATGGAGGAGGTTCAAGCCAAGCATGTATGAGCCGAGATGATATTACAAGGAAAATTGACCATATACTTGATTTGGATATATTCTAGTCACACACCGTCTTTGTCAGCGGAAAGGTAGCCAGCGAACCCATAACAGCTTAACCTCACCTCCTTAAGAGAAAGCTAATTCATCAATGGCCTTGACTTCAGTGGCCCGCCCGTTAGGTTATATTTTTGGGTGCTCTGTCGCGTAGACGCCCGGACCATATTTTTGGTCAAAGCATCACCTTCGAGCGGTCGGCCCCTCTACAGTTAACGTTATTTAATTTAATTTTATTAATCACCAGACCGACCACCCCAGAACTTGCAATCACCCGCGGCAATTGTATATTATTTGATTATATACAATTTGTTAATTTAAAGATATTATTTATTTGTTAAATTAAATGTATTAGTATTCTACTGAAGAACTTAAAATTTATAATTATTATAATAAAAAAAATAGATTAAGCGGTTAAATTATCAATGAAAGCTTTATTTTTTGCACATAATCGTACATCGCTGCACGAAAGGTGGCTATTTAAAACATAACTGTGCAATTTGTGCAATGAAATTTACAAAAAATATAAACTCCCTACATACATAACCAGCTTATCATTATTATCACACGCTAAGCCTGGACATTCGACTAAAAATCTAATTGAATTTGCATAGAAATCGAGTCGAGCTGTTCTTTGGGCTATTATTGCTTAATCCATTTGCACTGGGGTCAGTTTAGGCCAAAGATTAAAAGGTTTGAACCACAGATAAGTTATCTATTAAAGCTATTGTTTTATGAATATTGCTTTAGTCCGTGAAATAATGATATCCTGCTAAATTTCTTTAAAGAAGAAAAGGGGATAAATTTATTTAATACCAGATTCTAGATATACTTATTTATGGCTTCTAAATTTATTTATATCTATTAAATATATTTTAAATTGTAGTGCCTATTTTTACTAAGTACTTCTATGGTTTTCTGTGTGATGACGGCATAAGAATATAATTCACCATTCCTAGATTCATATATGGTATTCTAACTCCGTCACCACACGGATTAA
Organism: Lymantria dispar; assembly: GCA_032191425.1. Lineage (NCBI taxonomy): Eukaryota > Metazoa > Arthropoda > Insecta > Lepidoptera > Erebidae > Lymantria > Lymantria dispar. The sequence goes on from CM063455.1 coordinate 29,834,557, forward strand.
ATAACTTATGATTATTTCAGAGCTGTAACTTTTTACGATCAGCCATTTTAGTATCTAATAAAATAATTAATTGATTTTAAAATGTTTAAAAGACTCGAATCAGATATTAAAGTTATGTAACACTTTATATGTGGTAGGACCGCATCGTTGACAGTATTATGTCTACAGCTCCATCTGGGATCAGTACAGCAGAAAATCTACTTCTGAGGACGTCCGACGTTCCGACGACCGACGTCCCAGGACGTCGAGGGGTGAGGTTACCCGAAAGGGTATTCCGTCGGGCCGACCACTGATGACAAGTCACATCTGCTCCGGTGGTCGGCCCAACAACGAAGTGACGTGGGTACGGGTGGATTATGGGCCCGCGCGCCGTCCTTTCATCGCCCCGGACGGACAGGACCGCGCGTGCGCTTACCATAGCCCACCCAAAAAAAAAAAAACTTTCTGATGGCGCGTGGTGGGGTTTTGGTGACGTTTTTAGTATCATCGGAGTTAATTGCATGCAATCACGCTCCCTTCACTTTCTTCATGGTAGACAGTGACCAAGCATAAAGGTATGCTGTTAAAATAAGAAAAAAATGATGCATTCTTTTCCCTAAGTCACTAAGTGAAATGAAGGAAACAGAAATATTTCTATCTATCCAACCTTCTATAATTACACGCATCAGCTGATTGAAGCCCATTTTTGAATTAAGAGGTATGGCTCTATAATGGGCACCAATGGTCATGGCGTTTAATGGTCAATGATAAGTTTTCGAGAAGCGTGCCGCTTCCACTTTTTCGTCGTGATCTCTAAGCTGATTTTAATATTTCTGTGAGTTTATGACATTGTATACTAACCACATGAAGTAAATAAAATATATCTAAGCAGAAAACATTTTCAAAATTATTTTTAATAAATGTAAAAGCAAACTGCTTTCATCGCAGACAATTTAACAGAAACTACCAGCTTGGAAAATATAAAAATTCCCCGAGCAAAAATCTGTATAGCCACCCTAAAATCCACTTCTATAAGAGCGCTTCGACCGAACGGATAATACTTTAAAAGCGGAGACTATAAAAAAACAGCCAGGGAAAACATAGATATAAACGGTTGGGCCGCATTTACATACAAATGAGGCCGATGCGAAATTATTTCAGTCAACGGACTCAGTGCAATGGCAGCCTGAAAAAAAACTGAGCACAAGTTCGAACTGGTATATTATAAAAGGGTTCTTTAATAGAATTATGAAAATAGTTTAAGCATTTAGAAAATGAATAGAAAATATCCACTTATTATTATATGCTTAGATGTCGACCTATATCTATGAAAGCATAAGAAGTGTATGAAGTTCATTTTGAGACTTTTGTAATATTTAGACTCCCATATGGAGTGAACGTTATCATATATGGTTATCATTATCTTCCGTTCGGTGACGGAGTAAGTCAATTGTATATTGACCATTCACTCTCTTACCCGTGGGTATCATAAAAAAACGACTAAGGGCTATTATATACAGATAACATCTATGCAAGAGAAGGAAAACTCTACATAAAACCCTATGCCAACACGACTGAAATGCCCGGTATAGTATGTCAATTTCCCTCTCATTGCAGAGGAAGCCCGAGCTCAATAGTTGAACTTGTGTGGACTGAAGGTGTGTGGACTGATGATGATGAAGATGATCATAATTATCATATCAACTTATATAAGTTACATAGCAGGGGCTCGGGCCACCTTTACAATAAGCGAGAACAAGTATTGATCCTAGTATACTAAGCTGTCCAGAAGTTTTGTGAAGTGCATTCTTATTCCATCAGCATAAGGAAATCTTATCACAATAAATTTAATTGGACTCGACTAATAAAATTTCTATTCCAATCTCTTTCTAAGGGTTTGTCGTTCTAAGGTAAATAGGATCGATGATAATGAATCAAAATGTTCACAGCAGAACCCTAAAAAACTTATGTTTCTTTTTCATAGACCATTTGGTGTGGAAACGGTCACTTCTCATTTACTGTTTGTTTTGGGCAGACTGCTTTATTTCGTATCGATTTTTTATTGTTCAATTCAATTTAATTGTACTAGAAAATCTATGCGAATACTTTGCACTGTTTCTAAAGAATTTATTGCGTATATAACTGTAACTTAGCGATGCTACGTTTATTTCCCTTTAATAAATATTCCATAATACACACTTCATCATCGCAGCCCACGTAAATCCCACTGTTGGGCTCGGGCCTCCTCCACTCTGAGAGGGAATTTGACCTACTGTACCATGCTGGTCAGACATGTTGGTATAGGGTTTCATTTTGAGTTTTCCTTCTCTCAATACACACTTAAGGGAATCAGTAGCCACCAGATAGTATGTTAAACTGCATTTTAATTTATTATCATCGGTCGCATTTTTAAGCCACGGACTTCAAGGAACTCGAATGCGGTGGATTATCGGACCGCGTGCTGCTCTTTCGTCAGCCCGGATGGAACAAACGGCGTGCATCCAGACTGTAGCCCGCCCAAAATAAAACCACAAAAGTAATGGTTTTATGGCCTGTCGCCTGATGTTAACCTGCCCTGGTAATTATTGACCAGACGGCGTCACATAATCTTCACCCAGGTTCTTTATTAAGCTATTAGTCGTTTTTTATGACAGCCACGAGCAACGTAAGGGAAGTATTCATAGCAGCCACTATCTATATAGTATAAAAATTGTCTTATTTCATATGATATGTAATTTACATAGCTTAAATAGTCTTATTTCGTATGATATGTAATCTATATAGCTTAAAATAGTCTTATTTCATATGATATGTAATTTACATAGCTTAAAATAATCTTATTTCATATGACATGTAATTTACATAGCTTAAAATAATCTTATTTCATATGATATGTAATTTACATAGCTTGAAATAGTCTTATTTTATACGATGTACAATCGATATAGCTTAAAATAGTCTTATTTTATATGATATGCAATTGATATAGCTTAAAATAGTCTTATTTTATATGATATGTAATTGATATAGCTTAAAATAACCTTATTTTATATGATGTGCAATTGATATAGCTTAAAATAGTCTTATTTTATATGATGTGCAATTCATATAGCTTAAAATGGTCTTATTTTATATGATATGCAATTGATATAGCTTAAAATAGTCTTATTTTATATGATGTGCAATTCATATAGCTTAAAATAGTCTTATTTTATATGATATGCAATTGTTATAGCTTAAAATAGTCTTATTTTATATGATATGCAATTGATATAGCTTAAAATAGTTTTATTTCATATGATATACTATTTATATATCCTAGTGTGTAAGATGCTTTACCGGAATCAGTATTGGGCGGTCTGCATTAATGGCTAAAGTTACATGCAAATGAACTGGTCGGCCGTAAGTTAGCACTGATTTACGAATTCATTGCTATTTGGGATACCAGTTGTGAATTTAAATTGCATTTCGGTAGCTGCTTTTTTACGCATATTTTTAAACAACATCCTGCACTAAGACAATAATCCTTGTATTGTGGGGGACTTTACAAACATATTATTAACGGACACAAATTACATCCTCAGAATCAGAACAACAGTTTGTGTATTGGACAAAGTGTTTTCCTGCATGGGATTCAAACCCACGATATGGTAGGTCGGTATCTTAACCACTACGCCGTACAGCATTATTTTATAGATAATGTATCTTCGTAGTAAATAGACCAACTTTTGCACGCTGGTTGTCCCGAATGAGGCGGTTTCAGGTTCAATCCATGGTATATATGCCATGGTATATATGCTACTAGTTTTTGTCAGCGGCTTCGCTCGCGTAGAATGTAACTTGCCTAAAAAAAATTACCCAACGGATTACGCTTAATTAATAAAAAAGAAGTAAAATTAACTATTATGTCAAGGGAATATACGAATGGGACATAAACTACCCTGTGCTAATCCAGTATACCAGCTATCTCCATGGTAAATTTAATCAAAATTGGTTTAGCACAGTTGTTGGTGCCACAAATTATTGTTCAGAGTCTGAATGTAATTTGTATCCATTAATTATATGATTATATAAAGGCCCACACAATACAAGGATTATATCCTTGGTGCAGGGCGTTGCCTTTACAAAAACCGTTTGAGAGTGAAAAGAAAACACATATGCACTTACGAATTTTATGATATCACTAGCAACCCGCCCTCGCTTCGCTTCGATTTAGTCGTTTTAACCGCGTAGTTCCCGTTCACGTGGGAATACCAGTATAAAATATAGCCTAGTTTACGCCCTGATATTATAGCTTTCCATTGGTGAAAGAATTTTTGAAATCGGTCCAGCCGTTTTGAAGATTACCCGGAACAAACAGACAGACAGACAGACAAAATTTTTTAAATTTGTATTTTAGGCATAGGTGTCGTGCAAATAACCGTGTGAGTATGAAAAAAGCCTATTATTTTGACATTACAAACAGACACTCCAATTTTATTTATTGGTATAGATTGTGATATAATGTACTGTGATCTTAATTGCTATGATGTGATAATGTGGGGTATTGTGTCGTAAAAGATGACTAAGAGCTTTAAATAATTTTTCAACTTTGACTTCAAACATTTAACTAAATAGCAACAAGGTTTCCCGTATAATCATCATCGTTAAAGTAAACGTATTGTTGGAACAACTGAAGCCATCTACCCCCTATCTCTTTACCGTTAAGGAATTGTATCTTCCATCATCAGCTTTACAACGAGATGATGACTACCAGGCGCAAACACTTTATAGCTTTACGAAGTATAAGAAAAACGTTAAAATTGCCTATAAAATTATAAGAATTCCACCAATTTCTCAAGGATACCATCATCGGATCCTGACCTGATAACTATGGGACCGGCTGGGAAGTATACAATATCAAACAAAAAAAGAATTTTGCAAATCGGTCCAGGCGTCTTTGAGTAACCGGTGAACATACATAAAAAAAAAAATATTCCGACGAATTGAGAATCTCCTCCTTTTTTTGAAGTCATTTAATAAAGCGGTGGTAGATTATTAGATTGTTTCCAATGAGGTAAAAATTCTACAATAAGTGCCCCTTTATTTTTTTTTTTATTGCCAATGGTGATAAACGAGCAAGCAGAACACCTGATGGTAAGTGATTGTGTCGCACATGAACCTTTGCAATACCAGGGCACAGCCAGGCCGCTGCCTACCGTGAAGGAAATACTCTTCTTAAACCTCGTTTAAAGAAGGACATATCATAGCGCTCGGGAAACACAGCAGCAGGTAGTTCATTCCAGAGCTTGCACGTACGTGGGAGAAATGATCGCTGGAAACGTACAGTTGAAGACCATAACGTTTCCAGGTGAAATGGATGAACTCTGCTACGATGTCGAATGGTACGTTGGTAGAATGGTGACGGTGGTACCAAAGGCACCACCAAAACCCTCCACACGCGAACACCCTCAGAAAGTTGGGCTTCCGGCTCTCTCGCTCACCGAACGAAGCGCAGTAATAAATTGCTACCACTCGGACGTCGATTTTCTACTCAGTGTGATACTACGCCGCAACTGAGGGACAGGAACAGCGTGTAGTTTTTAGCTGGTAGTGGCGCTGGCAATAAATCAACGCTGAGCCCGGCATACCTCATCTCTCTAAGATGGGCATGCGTAAAAGTAGCATTTTCCCAAACAAAAAACAAAAGATTATTGTTTCGAATTATCCTTCTCTTGTATAGAATAATGCATATGCATGTAATGCATACTATATCCCTTAGTCATCTTTTACGACATTTACGTGCAAGAGACGGAATTGTGAATTGTATTTTTACTTCGTCACCAAACGGAAAGTAATTTACATATATAGGTATAATAAAGTCGCATTCGTAAACCTGCCTCAACGATCAAACTCGGACCCATCTTTGTTCGTATTCAATTGCCATTGGCACCCTTGTTTCCGGCTGTTAATTAAAAACTAATTCGCAACACAAAAGCTCATTAATAATGATTATTACACCTGTACAACAAAGGAATAACAATATAGGGCGTTATACGAACTCGTATAATGAACTAACATCATTTGTGACTTATTGGGACATTTTCTTTGTTTACGTCATTGTATTATTCTCGTAGTGTCATAATTAAAATACTGTAGTGTGTGTGTGTATGTATACATATGCGTGCGTGCGTGGACGCGTGTGTTTATGCATGTGTGCGTGGGTAAAGAATTTTTTTGAAGTGAAACGTGTTTAGAGTCGTGATTTCAATCTCGATGAAACGAAAAAGCGACTCCATAGAGTTACAAATACGTAAATGAATAAGATTCAGCGAGAGAATGAGATAAAGGATAGAGGATAAAGGATGATGGATGAAGGATAAAGGAGTTTCAATTCTCATATGCGTACTTTTTATGAATTGTAGATAAAACTATTTTACGACTTTTATCGCGTTCGTATTTGATTTTTGATTGCTCGACTCGATACCAATGGGCAGCTCAATGGAGAAGGGGAAGGAATATGGTTATGGGGCCGCGCACTGCTCTTACGTCACCGCAGAAGGAATGGTTGAGGTATGTGTTGAACATCGCCCCCCAAAAAAATGTGTGTGTTTTCGTGCATACGTTCGTATATGCATACGTGCATGCACGTTTTTCATATGCGTTTGAGGGTGCGTAAGCATTTGTATGCGCGTGAGTTTAATTGTCAAGAAATTGTAGTAGTCGTAGGACTACACTGTCGACAGTTATCTGTCTACAGCCGCGGGCCGATCCGTCCGGGGTGGTACCACGCTCTCGCAGAAGATCGACGTCTGAGTAGTAGCATTTTGTTACTGCGCTTCGTTCAGTGAGCGAGAGAGCCGGAAGCCCAACTTTCTGAGGGTGTTCGCATGTGGAGGGTTTTGGTGGTGCCTTTGGTATCACCGAGCCTCAATGCACGGATTCACACTCCCTTCATTCTCTTCGCGGTAGGCAGCGGCCTTGTAAAGGTCCATGAGCGGCAGCAACACTTACCATCAGGTGTACTGTTTGCTCGTTTGCCACTGCTTGCAATAAAAAAAAAAAATCTAGTTTTAATTTGAGATGGTGACATCTTTAAAGCAGATAAAACAAAGAGGTACCGTATTAAACAAAGATGCCTTCGGCTTTCAACATGTATTTAAAAATCTAATCTAATTAGCTTCCCTTTAACATCTCCAATTGAGCATGAACAACCTACACAATAGAAGAAGATCATAGACTGGCCTATCAGCCACATTCTTTGGAGATTTGCAGTGCTGTTGTATGGTAAGCTCCTTAGTCTTGGTCCTTTTAATCGTTATTTACCTGAATACATGAGATGGAGAAATAAGAAAGGGACACATCTACACTTTAGTTTTATTTTTTAAATATTTAGCTGCCACTTCAGCCGTCTAGGCAACAAATGCACAGTGTAAATGTCCATATATGTCCATACACCATACAACCACCCATATCTTTTGAAAGATTCACTGGTGACGTGACGTGACATCAGAAACGTGGAAGGCTCAGAGGTAATAAATAAAACCGTATAGACATGATTTTTTTTTTCAAAATATGTCACAATTTTTCCATGTGGTGACGGAGTAAGAATACAATTCACCACCCGCTCTCATACCAGTAGGTGTCGTAAAAGACGACTAAGAGATATATTACGCATATGACATCTATGCAAGAGATGGAAAACTCGAAACTAAACCCTATGGTCTGATCAGCATCGTATAGTCAGGTCATTTGCACTCCTATTATGGAGGCGGCTCGAGCCTAGCAGTGGGACGTATATGAACCGATACGAAGTGACACTACTAATTATTTGTTATTAGTTCGGCAACTCATAGTGCGGTAGGTGCCGAATCCGAGATTTCTTCCTTTGCTGTTTATTTGCCTTCTGAATGCATGATCATCATGAATGCATGATCATCTTGGCTTATATACATAGGCTCGAGCCTCCTCCCCAATAGAAGGGAAATGAATCTTACTGTACTATGCTGGTCATACAGGTTGGTATAAGGTTTTATTTTGAGTTTTCTTTATCGTCCTTATCCTTATATAGATGTTATGTACGTATTATAATCCCTCAATCCGCCCCTCAATCCCGTCTTTTACGACATCCACGGGCAAGATAGGGTGAATTGTATTCTTACTCCATCACCACACGGACTAGTGCCTTTCCTTCTTAATTGCTATTAAAATATTTCAAGAATTTAAATACAAAAATTAGCATCTATAATATTTAATTGAATTGTAAAATCCACAGGCTAATTCTGTTTCCATAAAGTAGCATACAGAGAAAAATTAAAGATGGCCGCTTAGCGGTAAAGTTCAATAGACAATAGAATATGTTCACAATAAAGCTGTAAAGTGCATATAAGGTGTAATTAAGGCAATTTAATAAAAACAGTGGGTTTCAATGCACCTAACCACACGCGGCGCAGACGCAGCCATAAGAGTTATAAAATGTTGCATTGATTGTTCTAGAAAAATTTAGAAAAATTTTAATAATTATGACGATTGAGTTAAATGATTTGATAAATAAAACTATATTACGGCTTTTATAGTATTTATATTTGATTTTTGATTGCCCGACGTTTTGAAGATTTCACTTACGCCTTACAAATGCAATAAAATATGTAAAATAGTTTTATCTAAAATGTGTAATACTCGCGTAAACATTAGATATGATTAGATGATTTTTAAATTATGATTGTTCGCGCGCTCGTGTGTAAGGAATATGATACAGAGATACCATTTATCAAAAGAATATTTATGCAAAAGAAAGAAAACTTGACATCATAGTGTATGTCTCGGGCCGACCACTGATGACAAGTAACCCTGCTCTGGTGGTCGGCCCAATGACGAAGGCGACGTGCACGTGGGTGGGTTGCAGGAGTGCGTGCTTACGCCCCTCTGTCGCCCCGGAGTGGTGCGAGGAGAGCGCCGACCGCAACCCACCTTAAAAAAAAATCTTAGTTTATGTCAAACCGTCTAATCGCAGTGGTATTGTGAATCAATGTCCCTCTAACCAAGGTGGACGTCCAGTGTTAAAAGTGTAATGTATTGACATTATTTGGCCATGTGCGTCGTAGAATACGTGTAAATTATCACCAAGAGAATTAGCTGCAGTATTGTTCTGGCAAACTCTGTTAATACCAACTTTTATCGCTAACCTGCCTGTCACGCGTGGGGATTATGGTATTATCAATTTTGTGAGGTGGCTTGTATTCCAACAGTGAGAATAAGCTAGGGTGGCTGGATGACGGACTTTGATGGATTGATTCCTCCATGATGTAAGAGTAACTAAATTACCACCCAATCTTAGTCATAGGAATTCGCATAGGAGTTAAACTTGTATATGTATATTATGTATCTTTATTTATATAATTCTTGTGTACGTGTTTATGTAAATAACCTCCTAAACGGCTGTATCGATGTTGATGAAATTTCTTGTGTGTGTTCAAAGGAATTCGAGAATGGTTTAGATTTACAATTGAAGTAGCGCTGCTATCGGTTTCAAGGAGAATTCCTTTTATTTTATTTGAACAGAACAACGTCTGTTGGGTCAACTAATATATACCTACATACATAAATGCGTCTCGTTCGTGACGAAAGTAATCATATAAAATATATAATTTATCGAATGTTTGTATAATATATATACGTCATAAAATACATTTTAGCGGCCCAGATGTTTCTTAAGATAAGACACTTCGCACATGATGCAAACGCATTGTAACGATATAAACCAATGCTTTTAGCGTATGTTGTGCTAATTACGCAGGATTTCACCCAGATCGAGTCCTGTGATAATAATTTACTGTACATGTTAAGTAGACAGGTCTCCTTTAAAAGTATTGTAAGCTGTACAATTATTTTTTATTTATCATATCTAAGTAATCTTGAACTTAATCCTTAATTGTGATTTAGATTAATTTTAAATTACATTATAATTTAAATTCTATACATGCACGTTATAAATGAAGTTTTCGGATTAAATTTTAATTAAATTTGATGTATTGCGAACGTTGTAAATAAATAAACTTGTAATAAATACCGAGAAATAAAATTACATTAACTTATTAAGTAATTTTTGTATTAAAATGATTATATGCTCGTTTCGGTATTAGCCTTTTCATGTCGTTGGCAAATGAGCAAACAGCACTCCTGATGGTAACTGATACTGTCGCTTATGAACTTTTATTAGGCCACTGCCTACCGTGAAGGGAGTGTGAATGCGTGCAATGAGGTTTGATGATACTAAAGACATCATCAAAACCCACCACATGGAAACACACTAAAAAAGTTGGGCTTCTGACTCTCTCGTTTACCGAACAAAGCGCAGTAACAAATTGCTACTACTCGGACGTTGATTTTCTGCTCAGTGTGATACTACCCCGGATGGATCGGCCCGCGGCTGTCAACAGTGTGGTCCTACCACTACCTAATTAGTAGTTTTATGAGCATCCGCCTGTCTGATGTAGAGCCTATTTAGAAATCTAGTTGTTAACGGCATCAGATAGAGTTGGCGCATGTCAAATGAAAAACTCTTAGTCGTCCTTTACGACACTCCTAAGAAATGTCTTTTCTTTTATGGTTGGGCTACAATAAAGAATTATAATTATTATAATTATTACTCGGTACTGTTGTTTAATATTGGGATAAATATAAAATGAGTTTTAAAATTTGCCCAATCCTAGACAAACTTAGCGAAATACGTCTCAGGTGGTATGGCCATGTAATGAGAAGACCCGAAGAGGACATGACCAGAAAAGTCCTACATATGACTACTGGATGAAAAAAGCGTGGTAGACCCCTCCTAACTTGGATGTCCGTAGTACGCAACGACATAAAGAAAGCCCAAGTCAGTGATTCGACGACCCAGAATCGAAAACTATGGCGAAAAATGACGAGGAGAGCCGACCCCACATAAAATTGGATAAGGCTAGGCAAAGAGAGAGATAAAATGAGAAGTCGATACAGGATGCTAAAGGGTTCGATTTGTGAACATAATGTAGATAAAGTATAAAATAAAACCATTGTCGCATGTGGTGGGGGAGTAAGAATACATTTCACTACCCTCTTCCTGACCCGTCTCAGTTATTGCACACATTCAGACTGCCTTTAATTTCTTCGCGGTAGGCAGCGACCTAGCAAAGGTCCACGAGCGACAGCAGCAATTACCATCAGGTGTACTGTTTGCTGGTTTGGTGCCCATTTGCAATATAAAAGCTTTTACATTGTGTACTATGAAAGAAGAGTATACATTGTGTCTACTCCAAGTAATTGCGATAGGAGCAGAGTATTGCTGACGATGATATTAGTCATAGACAAGATGGACATATGCAGTGTTTCCACTTTAAAGATTGCCTTTCCCCACGCCTCAATTTAGATTTCCCCTTCTCGAGATTCTTTCCCCTTCAAAAATTGTTCTGCTGTAGTTTTTCAGCTTTTTGTAATAACTAAAAAGAAAAGCAAACCACTATTTCTTTTATACGATAATACTCTAGTCCACGGTATAGTCCATAAAAAATTTGCTCCGAAAATTTTCGCCAGATATTAGGCTAGGTTTTACCCATGATTTCTTGCAATTTTCCCTTTTCTTTTCCCTCTGAGCCCTAATTTCTCCTCAAAAGGGGAATTTCTCCTCATTGTGGAAACACTAGGTATAGGGTATACAGTCGGTCTCCCTGCAGGAGATCACCGCCTGGTGGGTCGACGCCCGCCGTGGAGTCATTGCCCGTTGGGCAGTCCGGTTGAAGAGTCCTCGGTACGGTGTCAGGACCGTCGAGGCCTTCCGGCCGGTGCTGATGGAATGGTTGGAGCGGACGCACGGGGTGCTTTCCTTCCGACTGGTGCAGGTGCTGACGGGGCACGGATGCTTCGCGAAGTACCTGCACAAGATTGTCAGGAGGGAGAGCACACCGTCCTGCCACCACTGCAGTTGCGACGAGGACACGGCGCAGCACACGCTCGAGGAGTGTGCTGCGTGGGAGGTGGAGCGCCGTGAACTCGTCGCGATTATCGGTGCCGACCTGTCGCTGCCGACCATCGCCAGGGAGATGATCGTCAGCGTCAGGAACTGGGACGTGGTCGCCGCCTTCTGTGAGGCCGTAATCTCACGGAAGGAGGCGGCGGATCGTGTGCGAGTAGAGATCCTATTCGACGACACGTTCCGCCGCCGGCGACTCGGGCGGCGCAGGCGCGAGTATCTGCGCCTAATGGCGTCCTAGCTGAGGCCGCGGGTGATCGGCCTGGGGAATTGTCCGTCACCCGCAGTGTGGCTAACCACGCGACGGCGACCGATGTCCCAGGACGTCGAGAGGTGAGGGTACCCGTAAGAGTATTCCGTCGGGCCGACCACTGACGACAAGTTACATCTGCTCCGGTGGTCGGCCCAACAACGAGGTGACGTGGGTACGGGTGGGTTATGGGCCCGCGCGCCGTCCTTTCATCGCCCCGGACGGACTGGACCGCGCGTGCGCTTACCATAGCCCAAAAATAAAAAAAAATGTATACCCTACAGTTTTATTTCGATTATTCCTGCTTTTACTATATGCACAAGATGCCCCTTAGTGGCCTTTTACGACACCTACGAGCAAAAAATTGGGCTGGTAAATTGCATTCTTACTTTATCATTACACGGAAAATACTTAATATCATCATCATCATCATCATTGCAGCCCACATATGTCCCACTGTTGGACTCGGGCCTCCTCCACAATGGGAGGGCCTAGGACCTACTATACCGTGCTGGTCAGATATGTTGGTATAACGTTTAATTTCGAACTTTCCTTCTCTTGGACAGATCTTATGTGCATATTATATCACTTAGTCGACTTTTATGACGTCAATGGGCAAGATAGGGAGTGGTGAATTGTATTCTTGATCCGTCACCACACGAAAAATACTTAATATAGATTTAAAAACGTCAATTCACCTTGAATCGATAAATCTCATTCAAAACTTGGGCCTATTAGTATTCAGTTCGGTTAGGAGGCCTGCCCGTAGGGTCACTGTCCAATGAGGTCTTAAGGAAGCGCCTCGAAATAATTGGTGCAATAACCGCATACGTATGCGAACACACCTTTTTCAATTAACATATTTATATTTTAAACTGTATTAAGTGAATTGATTATATGTATAATTATTTAATCGTAAATTAAGTAGTACATGAACTAACCAAGTTAAATATTGAGGTTCAATAGATCATTACTTGTTTTATATAAATAATTTGATAGTTACAATATAAAATGTCGTATTGTGCTGTGTGGTAGCGGCTTCGAATACTACCAACCCTTGCTTTGCTCGTGGGTGTCGTAAAAGACGACTAAGAGCCCTAGATTGACCCGGACCAACTCTATCTGGTACCATTTGGGTCAACGATTACATTCCCAAGGAGGGTTGACGTCAGGCAGGCGGCCGGTCATCAAAGTCATTGCCGAAACTTTTTGCAATATGTCAAAATATGACATATTGCGTCGACCCCAAGTAATTGGGATAAGAGCAAGATGATGATGATGATTGTAAATAGCAAACACTTTTGTAGTAGAATTAAAACATGAATTTGCGTTTTAAATTTACCTAAGAATAATATACTACTCTGTGATGACCGAATAAGAATACAATTCACCACTCCAATCAGGTCAGACAGGGCGGTATAGGGTTATATGTCAAGTTCCGTCTCTTGCATGTGTATGCTTATTATATCCCTTAGTCGTCTTTTACGATACCCACGGGCAAGAAAGTGGAGGGATGAATTGTATTCCTTGCTCCATCTCCGCACGGAATATAGTTTTTATTGATAGACCTCAAATATATCAACGAATATAACCGTTTTCAATTAAGTGAGCATTCAGTTCACATTTTCCCTTTAGATATTATCTCTAATTGTTTTAATTCATTATTTATTCAATAGATGGCGCAATAAGTCTCTATAAAATAAAAATATATTCAATTTATTATTCTTTGCCGTGTGGTGACGGAGTAAGAATACAATTCACCACGCCCTCTTTTGCTCTTGGGTGTCATAAAAAATTACTAAGGCATATCTTGTGCCCATAACAACTATGAGAAGGAAAACTCGTAAAAAAACCTTTACTAATCCGCCTGACCAGCGTGGTAAATCAATTTCTCTCCTAACGAGGAGGAAGCTCGAGCCCAGTAGTGGGACGTAAATGAAATGCGATGATGATGAATCGTGTTTTACGCCAACCACGAGCATTGTAAGGGTTGGTAATATTAGTAGCCACTTCACTGCGGAACAATAAAAATATTAGGCCAATAAAAAATGGATTTGACGAGTATCATTAATTTATCTTTTATGGTATCTTCAGTTTATAGTAGCGGTAGCTATGTGGGGCGGGTTGCTCCCTTCCCTCTAATTTGGTTAAGGAGAGTGATGGCTGCTCTAGTAAACTCGTGATCGGGTGCTGCTTGTGGGATCTGGTCCAGCCATATTTTCTTCCTTTCTTTATGCTTTAATTTTTTTTTGTCTTGTACTAAATTCTGAAAATGTATACATATATACAATTTCGAAGGGCATCACACTGGAGCTAATACCATATATGTTGTACGAAGCATAATATTATGTATATTTAAAGGATTAAGAAAAAAAAATGACTGCCCACTGAGTTTCTTGCCGGTTCTTCTCAGTTTGTAGCCGCGTTTCGATCCGGTGGTAGATTATTGTATTGTATTCAAACGTGTAATTTGACAATATGTAAGTGCCCTTAAGAGGCCTATGCAAAATAAATGATTTGATTTGATATAAATCATGTAACCATTGTATCGATAATAAATTTCCTTTATTTTTTTTAAGATTTAAATACAAGGACTTCACAGTTAAGGCCTTATATTTGTATTAACTGTACATTATCATCTTCATCCCACATAGAGCATACTGCTCAGCTCGAGTCTCTTCCAAAATAGAAAGGAAATTGACCTATTATACTAGTGGTGGTTAGAAGTGTTGCTTGAAGAAAGGCTTGAAGAAAGGTCGAGTTTTCTTTGGATGTTATATTCCTTAGTAATCTTCTATGTCACGTATGGCAAAGATAGGAAGTGGTGAATTGTACTCTTACTCCTTAACCACATGGAAATCAGCACTATAAATTTTCTTAGCCAACACCATCCTCATCGTTGCTCATTTTGGTCCGCCTGCTAGGCTCGAGTCCCCTCCATAATAATAGGAGTGAAATTGACCTACTACGCTGGTTAAATGAGTTGTTAGTGTTTTCTTTCAAGTTTTCTTTCTGTATATTGTGTTACTTAGTAGTCTTTTACAGCACTCACAGGTAATAGAGGGGGTGGGGAATTGTATTCTTTCTCAATCACCACACGAAAAGCTTTAGTATTTTCAATAAACTATAATATTATTGCATTATGAATCGAAATGCTTTTTTTTTGGGGTGGGTTGCGGTCGTACTCTTCGCACCACTCCGTCCGGGGCGACAGAGGGGCGTAAGCACCCAATCCCGCAACCCACCCGAACATCACGTCGCCTTCGTCGTTAGACCGACCACCGGAGCAGGGTTACTTGACGTCA
Source organism: Lymantria dispar (assembly GCA_032191425.1). Classification (NCBI taxonomy): domain Eukaryota; kingdom Metazoa; phylum Arthropoda; class Insecta; order Lepidoptera; family Erebidae; genus Lymantria; species Lymantria dispar. The sequence continues at coordinate 29,850,074 of CM063455.1, forward strand.
GTGGTCGGCCCGACGGCATACCCCATGAGGAGTACTCTCCCATCGACCGACGTCCCCTCCTCGGGGAGGACGTCGGTCTTGCCTCACGCGGTCGGCCTCTCGACGGGTGACGGACTAATTCCCCGATCACATCACCCGCGGCCTCGGCTAGTGCATGAATCAAAATGCTTAGAGAAAGTCCTAAAACGTAAAACAAATATGGTCTCAGTAATCATTTACGTCAATCAATCATACAGTCAAATCGATTACAAACAGCCTTGTTATAAATGTCGTCAATTATCTTCTAGCTAATGCACGATAAACTTGCAACAATGTAGGCATATGCAAAGTGTTCCAAAAGAAGGTGATCAATTTATTTTGAACGGCTTTAGTTCAAATTGAAATCCTGTTCAAAATAGGATTGTACAAATATTATTAATACAAATATTTTTGTAACACCACACTCTTGCAGAAAATTTACGTGTGAGTAGAAGTAATTTATTACTGAACTTCGTTCGGTGAGCGAGAGACTCGGAAAAATTTCTGAGGCTGTTTGGGAGTGGTGGGATTTTGTGATACCTTTAGTATCACCGAACTTTCTCATAACAGTCAACGGTCTAGCAAAGTTTTACGAGCAGTAGCATCACTTAACTCAGGTGCGCTGTTTACTCGTTTGTTACTAATAGCAAAAAGGCATAAAAAAATCTACAATTATTTGCCCCTTTTTTTCTCCTCCGCATAGTTGCCATTCCCGTGGGAATACCGAGTAAAAGTATAGCCATAGTTATTCTTTATATAGACAGCTACCTAGTTATGAATATCGGTATAACCGCTTTGAAGATTACCCGAAACAAATAGACAGACAAAAGATATAGTTTACGGTACTGATTTTCGGGTGACGTGACCGGGGAATTAGTCCGTCACCCACAGAGAGGCCGACCGCGTGAGGAAAGTCCGACGTCCTCCCCGAGGGAGGGACGTCGGTCGATGGGAGGGTACCCCAAATAGGAGATATTCCGTCGGGCCGACCACTGATGACAAGTAACCCTGCTCCGGTGGTCGGCCCAACGACGAAGGTGACGTGCATCGTGGGTGGGTTGCGAGTGTGCGTGCTTACGCCCCTCTGTTGCCCCGGACGGAGTGGTGCGAGGTACGTGCCGACCGCAACCCAGCCCCAAAAAAAAAAACTGTACTAATTTTAGGTATAGGTGTCGTGTAAATAACCGTGTGAGCATGATAAAATCTATTATTATATAACAAACAGACACGTAAATTTTATTTATTTGTATGAATTAACTTTATTGTAATAAACTACCAACAACGATATAATTTTATTAAAATATAATGCAAAATCCCGTGTGGTGACGGAGTAAGAATACAATTCACCACTCTCTATCTTACCCGTGGATGTCTTAAAAGACGACTAAGGGATATAATGTGCATATGAAATCTGTGCAAGAGAAGGAAAACTCGTAATGAAACCCTATACCAACATGTCTAACCAGCATTGTGTAGTAGGTCAAATTCCCTCTCATTGTAGAAGAAGCCCGAGCCATTCCATCCATCCCAACAGTGGGACGTAGGCTGCGATGACGGTGATACAGGAATCCATCTATCCATCAGCCTCTCGACATCCACCCTCAGTGGGTATAACGCCATAAGCACTACGCTTGATAAACAGGTTGGCGATTGCAGATGGTGGCAATAAAAATCCTTACTTCTTTACTAAAATTATAAACGCGAACGTTTGTATGTGAGGATGTGAAGATGTGAAGGTGTTTGTTGCTCTTTCACGCAAAAACTAAAAAATACGAATTAGTACAAAAAACGACTGCACAGATGACGTAGTGGTTGTGACGTAGATCTACTGCTCCAGTGTCGGGGGTTCGAATCCCGTGCAGGACAACACTTTGTGCGATCCAGAAATTATTGTTCTGAGTCTGGATGTGATTTGTGTCCGTTAATTTTCATGTTTGTAAAGTCCCTCGCAATTAAATGATAAATTACATTCGTGCAGGGATACGTCTTTTTTAAAAAAATAAAATAGATTTTAATGAAACTTCATAGTAATATAGCTTATATGTATATCAGAAAGACACATAGGCTATAATTTATCCCGGTATTCCCACGAGAAGAGGAACTGCGAGTAAAACCGCAGGGCGCTGCTAGTTAACTATAATTTATTCCGGATTATGTGGTAGTGGGTAAATATACTACCAACCCTTACTTTATGGGTGTCATAAAAGACCATTAAGAGCTTTCCATTGATCAGAACTAACTCCATCTGAAGCCATCTCATCAGCAATTACATTCTCAAGGACGTCACGTCAGACAGGCTTATAAAACTACTAGTAGCGCCATGTGGTTTTACCCGCATAGTTCTTCTTCCCGTAGGAATATTAGGATAAATTATAGCCTATATGTTATTCTGGTATATAAGCTATATTATTGTGAAATTTCATCAAAATCCATTTAGTAGTTTCTACGTGAAAGAGCAACAAACATCCTCACGTACATAATCACAAACTTTCGCGTTTATAATATTAGTAGGATTGCTAATAAATTTTGCAATATGTCTTCCATCGAAGAGGAGTAGATATTGCATCGAACCAAAGTAATTTGGAAAAGAGCGTGAGGACAATAAATTTGTTCTGTTTCATCTAATATTCTTGAAAAATAAAAAGTTTACCTATTGTAATTATTTAAAAAAGTCAACATTAATTATTGCTTAGTTACATTTGGAACGAGCGATAGATAGATAATTGTCTGTCCTTATCTATAATGTTTAACAGTTATAGTCGAAGCATATATTATAATTACGCCTTGTTTTCACCAAGTAATGTGACTATGAACTTGAGAGCAGACAGATCTGGAATTTATAACTCAGTAACTTGAAAAATGTTTACCTGGAACAAGCAGTCCAGTTAAGTAGAGCCAATTTAGAGTAAGAGGTCAGCCGACGCATCCAACTCGACTCAGGAAACTTAAGAGAACCTTCTCGTCCAATATTTCGCGGTGTCTGAAAAACAAAGGTTTATAACCAGTGTGTTACCTGCGATGTTTGTTACCAGAGATGTTTTGTTACCAGCGATGACCTACGGCACTGAAACGTAAGCAATGTCAGCCTCAAAAAAAGGCTCAAAGTCGGTATGGAGAGGGCTATGCTTGGTATTTCTCTATTTGATAAAATTCAGAATACGTAAATCCGTAGAGTTCTTGTACCGTAACGTTCTTCTAGTGTAGCCGACACAGTGTAAAAATTTGCATAGTTGAAATTGCAATAGACAGGCTACATGGTTTGTCAAACCAACAATCCTTGGGGAGAAAGGTTCTCGAGCAGCGACCACGAATCAAATGATACAGCGTAGGATGACCTACTTCTAGGTGGACTGACGACATCTAGAAAGTCGTCTTCAAAAATACATCATCATCATTATCATCATTTCAGCCTATCACCGTCCACTGCTGGACGTAGGCCTCCCTTAGGTTACGTCATAAAGTACGGTCCTGTGCCGCCTGCATCCAACGACGCCCAACAACTTACACCTGTGTGCCTACTCTTGAATCTGGATTCCAATCTTAAATCCAATCGCAGCTCGAATTTGAGCAATTTGGTACTCTTGAAAGCTAGCTACTACTACTACATTAGCGCATGATTGGAATCAAATTTGGTAGATTTCTTTTAAACTAAATGAATTCGACTCTCGTCGATTAAATCAAATATTTGCATTTTCCGACGTCATTTTGACGTAGTTTAAAATCGTTAATGTTGTACAATTTCAAGAAAGCGTCTAGCGGTGATCGAGTTCTGTAACGTTATTAATTTAAAGTTAAACATAGGTTACATTTGGTGAAAATAACAACGGCAAACGCGAAGAATTCATTCTCGATTTTGTTTAAGACTACCAAATATAAGTTTGATGAGATTGGAATTGAATCGGATTCGAAATTAGAATTGATTTCAAGGGTAAGTCTACAGGTCGTCGATTCACCTAGTTGGGGGCGTCCTACACTGCGTCGTCCTATACTGCGTCATGCGATATGTGATCGCCACTAGAGAACCCTTTTTCCCAACGGTTGTCGGTTTGTAGAGCGATGTGGTCTGCCCATTACCACTTCAAAAATACATACCATAATTACGGCAAACCTATTGTTATGAAGACAATCCATTTATCGATAAAACAATATAATTAATTATTAATTACAATACAATACAGAATATTTTCCAATTGACAACGTAAATAATACCATACTTACGTTACGTCGGTAATTGCATGATAAATGATCGGCTTAACTGCACATGTACTTGACAGCAGACTGCGAGACGCCCCACAATCGATACTCGATAATTATATTATGTTACATCATTAATATCATCGACATTGCATATCTAGCTATATGCTATTCTATAGATTGTAAATTATACGATTTTCACGAACGTTATCATCATCATCAGAGCTCATATATATATGTCCTACTGGGCTCGAGCCTCCTCCACAACGGAAGAGAAATTGACCTACTACACCATGCCGGTCAGGCGGGTTGGTATAGGGTTTTATTTCGACTTTACCTTCTATTGAACAGTTGTTATATGCATAACCCTTAGTCTAAATAAATCATATTACTATCCCTAGAATTATTATCCCTGCAATAATACTATTCGAAGACAACTCGAAATGAAAACCTATACCAACATGTCTGACCAGCATGGTATAGTAGATCAAATTCCCTCCCATAGAGGAGGAGGCCCGAGCCCAACAGTGGGACATACGTGGACCGACGACCTGTGATAATGATAATCCCTTTTTTTTTATTGGGGTGGGCTGCGGTCGGCGCGCTTCACGCACCACTCCGTCCAGGGCGACAGAAGGGCTTATAGCACGCAACACCCGCAACCCACCCGAACACCATGTCGCCTTCGTCGTTGGGCCGACCACCGGAGCAGGGTTACTTGTCATCAGTGGTCGGCCCGACGGAATACCCCCTACCTGGGGTACCCTCCCATCGACCGACGTCCCCCCCTCGTGGAGGACGTCCCCCCCTCGGGGAGGACGTCGGTTTTTCCTCACGCGGTCGGCCTCTCGGCGGGTGACGGACTAATCCCCGGTCACGTCACCCGCGGCCATGATGATAATCCCTTAAGCTTTTTTCGAATTTTCCATCTCTTTCATAGATATAAGCACATATAAGCATAAATATATTAGTCGTCGTTTACGACTTCACAGGAAAGAAAGGGTTTTTTGAGTTTACCTTTTCTTTGCATAGATGTTATATGAATATTATTGCCTTAGTCGTCTTTTACGACACCCATGGGCAAGAGAGGGGTCGGTGAAATGTATTCTTACTCCGTCATTACACGGACAACGAATGTTGAGTAGTCAAAAATCAATTACAAACGCGAAAAAATCCGTAAAAATTGTTTTATTTACAAATTCTTGTAAACATCAGAAATTATTCTTCTCTATAAAGTTTAATACATCATCAGCCTTTATCGAAGCCTGTGTAGTAGCGGTTTCGAATACTACCAACCCTTGCTTTGCTCGTGGGTGTCGTAAAAGACGACTAAGAGCCCTAGATTGACCCGGACCAACTCCATCTGGTACCATTTGGGTCAACGATTACATTCCCAAGGAGGGTTGACGTCAGGCAGGCGGCCGGTCATAAAAGTCATTGCCGAAACTTTTTGCAATATGTCAAAACAGATGACATATTGCGTCGACCCCAAGTAATTGGGATAAGAGCAAGATGATGATGATCAGCCTTTATCGAATTCCATTGTTAAATACAGGCCGGGTGTTGGCGGCAACATGAAAACGTAATATGGTGGGTTTGTTTTTCTATCAGTCAACACTCTGTTCTAAAAAAATAATCTATGTATTGTGGGGGACTTTAAAAAATATAATTTAACGGATATAAATTTCAATCGGACTCAGAACAATTTGAAGATCGCACAAAATATTGTTCTGCGCGGGATCGAATCTATGACACTGTCATGGTAGGTATCTTAACCACTACGTCATCTATGCAGTAATAAGTGTTTCAACGTGTTATATTAAATAATTTTGATGGCACTTATGTAATGCGGAGTTAGAGCTAGGGTGCAGTGAATATAATATAAAAGTGCTATACAAATTTTTTCATTATCCAACAAAATTAATAGAAGATACTGTTAACAGTATAGGTATACTGTTAATAGATATTAACAGTGCAGAAGATACTATTAGCAGTGTTGAGGTATTTGAGTTATTGGTTAATTTGGAGAAACAGAAAATCATATCTCGACATTAGCAATAATGGGTTCGCGTTAGTAGCCGTTTGCCAATATTAAAAAAAGACGTTGATAATATGATACATGGTTTCCCAGTCCCTTATTTTATCATGGGCTTCTCACATTCCCCTTTTTTTGGGCAGTATGGAAGCATCCCGACTAATCCATACAGGACAACCCTATTCGTAGCTAACCCTGCGGATTTCCTTATTGAGAATTATCCTTATCGACGCTCGGCCATCATCTTAGCAATAAACAAGTGTTGCTGGGGCGCCTCTGCGGATGGCAGACTCGTTTCTAGTCCATCTGGCGCGATGTTTGGCGGAGATAAATTTATGCAGTTAAACACGGTAATTACGCCATTAACTTCGGGAGTCTTAGGTATATCCATTTTTTTTTTTGTGGTCTATGGTCATGCCACACGGCGTCTATTCCGTCCAGGGCGAAGAAAGAGCGGTACACGACTCCACAACCCAACATATTGCCTTCCCTTCACCATTCGTGTAGCCACCGGTACCGAATTCCTTGTTGTCCGTGGCCAGCCTAGCGCGATACCCTTTCGGGCACCGTTTCACCCCAACGCCCCTACCTAGGCGTCCTACCTAAAGCAGCCAGTCTCCTGCGGGTGATGGACTTACAAGTATATCCAATGACAAAAGATGGTTTGAATGAAGGATAAAAGAATAAATATAGTAAGTTTTAATCATCATTATCACATCCTAACAGAATACCCTTTCGGGTAACCTCACCTCTCGACGTCCTGGGACGTCGGTGGCCGTCGCGCGGTCAGCCTTTCTGCGGGTGACGGACAATTCCCCGGTCCAATCAGCCGCGGCCTCGGCTAGGGCGGCATTAGGCGCTCGCGCCTGCGCCGCCCGAGTCGCCGGCTGCGGAACGTGTCGCCGAATAGGAGCTCTACTCGCACACGATCCGCCGCCTCCTTCCGTGAGATTACGGCCTCACAGAAGGCGGCGACCGCGTCCCAGTTACTGACGCTGACGAGCATCTCCCTGGCGATGGTCGGCAGCGCCAGGTCGGCCCCTCCCATGTAGCACACTTCTTGAGCGTGTGCTGCGCCGTGTCCTCGTCGCAACTGCAGTGGTGGCAGGACGGTGTGCTCTCCCTACTGACAATCTTGTGCAGGTACTTCCCGAAGCAACCGTGCCCCGTCAGCACCTGCACCAGTCGGAAGGAAAGCACCCCGTGCGTCCGCTCCAACCACTCCATCAGCACCGGCCGGAGGGCCTCGACGGTCCTGACAAGACGAGTCGGTATAGGGTTTTATTTCGAGTTTTCGTTTGCTTGTGTAGATGTTATATGCATATTATATCCCTTAGCCGTCTTTTACGACATCCACGGATAAGAAAGGGAGTGGTGAATTATATTCTTATTCCGTCACCACATGGACAGATTTAATATTTTAATGAAATAAACTATCAATTGTCGCAAGCTATTTGAGACCATTTGCAATCTTAAGTGATTTCTAAGGCAAAGATCACATCTGGCAATAATGTCCAAAGAAGATGAATACTTAGATATTTTATGCGCAGGTGTCTAGAATGCGATTACTTGAAGGCAATGTCATTTGGGTAATTGAAAATTGTGGGCATACGTCTTCTGGTGAATCTAAGATCTGTCTTTTTAGAGTTTTTTTTCTTAGTTTTACTGACGCTGGAATATCCTGCATCATATTAAATCCATGTTGCTCTACTGTTGTTATTCACGTAGTTGTACATCCTTTTATTTACTGGCTTATTAACCTACTTTACTTCATGTCTCCCGCTGTGCAAAGGAGGGAAGTGGAATCTTTCCAAATCCTTCTATTTTTATTTATTAATTTTGTTGCGGGTCTCAAGACAATTAAATGCGTTTCCCGAGACTTTCTGAGGGTCAAACCTCGGTTTTTTATACGGAGACCATTGTAGATCCTAGCTTAAAGGAGTTACAGTGAATTACCAATAAAAATCCACATCATGATACACATCTTTGATGATATAATTTTGATTGCATCGAGTTAATATTTTATATTGTAGAAAGTTACTTTTAACTTTAAATTATCTTTATTGTGGATATCGTAAAAGGCGATGAATTATGCAGAAAATATTGAAAATATCAGGGGAAATAACTTCCAAATAAAATCCTATGCTAACACGACTAACTAGCGTGATATTGTAAGTCTGCTTCCCTACCATTTTGGAGGACATCAACAGTGGAACGAATATAAGATGATAATGATAATGGTGAAAATATAATATAACTAGCAGCGCCCTGCGTTTTCACCTGCAGTTCCTTTTCCCATGGGAATGCCGGGATAAATTATAGCCTATGTGTTACTCTGACATCTAAGCTACATTGTTGTGAAGTTTCATGAAAATCCATTCAGTAGTTTTTGCGTGAAAGAGCAACAAACATCTTCACATACAAACTTTCGCGTTTATAATATTAATAGGATAGGATAGACTCATAATAATATTTTGCATCATTAATAAAGAATTTAATACCTATATAAGTACAACCTAAAAACTATATTGATAGACTAGCATCCCGCCCTGACTTCGCTTCGGTTTCAGGACCTTACCCACATAGTTTCCGTTGCCGCGAGAATACCGGAACAAAATATATACAAGAATCATCATCATCATCACAGCCCACATACGTCCCACTGTTGGGCTCGGGCCTCTTCCACAATGGCAGCAAATTTGACCTACTACACTATGCTGGTCAGACATGTTGTTATAGGGTATCATTTCGAGTTTTTTCTCTTATACAAGAATATGTATATATAACTAATAATTATAATACAATATATATTTAATTATTATATACATATTCTAGTATTTTAACAATAGCTTCAAGTCATCGCACAACGGTGCACTAACATGGCAGCAAGACAATAAACTTTGACAGCCAATTAATCATGGCGGTTAAATCACAAAATCAATATTTGCTGCAGCGGTTTTCGAATGCAGCGCCGTGTTAACTGCATTTCCCTGCCACAGTGTAATAAATAAATTTGTAGTTATATAAAATGTAATTTATTATATTGTAAACTTCTATAGGTCAGAGTAAATCGTTATCGACATGGTCACATGATCTGTAGCTATGCCAATGTCACTATATCTGTGACGATAGATGTCACAGGACCGCATTCTATGGCGTAACATGAGGGAGGTTTACGTTCAGCAGCCGACGGCGTTAGGCGGAAATGAGATGTCAAAACCAGATAAATCATCATCATCATCGCCTTCGTAGGTCATATACGTTCCATAGTTGGGCTTGAACTTCGTACAGAATGGTTGAAACATTGATCTATGATACCCAACTGGTAAGACGCCTTGTTCCATAATTAATCTATAGTTATATACGCAACAAAATCTCTAAAAAGGTAAAGCTTTTCTCCGTATTCCCAAATTTTTTCAATGTAACTATATTACCTAATAATTAGGCTGTCCAACACTGAAAAAAAAACCTATGCAGTACTTTAAAGGTTAAACAAACAAACTCTTCAGCTTGATAATACTAGTGCAAATGTCCATAAAATGAAAGGAAATACTACTTTACATAAATAAAAATAAATCACTATTTATTGTATGAAATTTCTGTTCCATAATTAATCTATACCTCTATACTACAAGACAAGGTCCATCAACTTTACCTTTTAAGAATATTCCTTGTTTGACTGTCCGACGATAAAAGTCTATAAAAAGATTGTCCTTGCGACCTTCAAGTGATTGAACCTGTATTTGTTGATACAACCAGCATGTCGCCTAAGTAGGTTGTTAGCCTCAATTTTTAAGTGTAAAACTTATGTCTTTAGATTTATCCTTGACTAACTTAGAACTTGTGAGCCATGATAATTAATTAAGATAATAAATGCAGTAATGCGCAGTAAATTAAAAAAAAATAGAAATATCTATCTATTGGCATAAATTTATAACTAGCAATCAATTAAATCAGTATATCTTTGCTATAGAAACTTCGATCAATTGAAACTTCAATCTTAATTACATATATAATTAAGATTGAAGTTTCAAACTGGTTTCAGTTAATGATGTGACTACACAAATGGCGTAATGGTTAAGGTATCGACCTACCGTGCCAATGTCGTCAATTCAATTCTCACAAGAAAATAAAGTGAGGTCTATAAATTGTTGTTTTAAATCTATATATATATAAATGAATTGCTGTGGCTATCTCGCTAAAACTCGAGAACGGCTGGACCGATTTGGCTAATTTTGGTCTTGAATTATTTGTAGAAGTTCAGGGAATACCTTCCCTTATACGGTGAGAAAATATGGAAAACTGCGAGTAAAATACTAAAAACAATAATTTTATTTTCCCATACAAACTGTTCTTACCTGTCAAACATTTGATGTTTGTCCCGTCGGTTCGGCATTTTTGACATAATTACATATGGATCTAGATTAAAAAAGATTTTGGAATCGATAAGAAAAGGCGGTATATCCCTTAGTCGTTACGACAGAGAGAGTCTATTACGACAGGCTTGTGAATTGTATTCTTACTCCGTCACCGCACGGATAGTACTAAAACCAAACTGATAAATACTAAAACAAAATAATAACGAAAAAGGCGGTGCGAATTTTTGTACATTGCATTATTTTAAAGTCGAATGCAATACAGGGTTCATTCCCTTGGAAAGTGATGTCTTATCAGATAGTGTTGTCCCTTGCTACTTACCGACGACTGTATAAGGGAGATGGTCCATAGTCTTGTACGGCACAATGTCTGTAATTTGTTAATATTGTTTGTAAAGTTCCCCGCTATACTAAGATCATTGCCCAATTGCGGCGTGTCGTCTTAACACGTTCGTTACGTTACGAGATCTATCAGATCTCTTGCAGGACCTTTGTATTGTGCGTTGATTATAATCAGGTTTTTTCACTCCTTGCGGGAGGCGTTAACATGTAAAGTACTTTAAGTATGATTAAGACAAATATACATATTTGCTTCCTACGTAAAGGTGAATTCAAGGACATAAAAAAAATAATTAGAAATGGATTAGGTCCCTAACGCACAGTAGTATAATTATTTTTACAGTAGTGTATAAATTATTTTCAAAACCGTATTTTTAGGAGACTGATTAGGTCTCAAACGCACCAAAGGGTAGGTTAGTTATGAGATCTTTTAGGTCGCCAAAGCACCAGCTGAAAGTTCTTTGAAAATGATGGCGCAGGAAAAGTGTTAATAAAAAAATAAAAATATATATATATATCAAGCAGTAATTTCAATATACTATGTAAAACTTTTTTTTTGAAGATATGTTAGATATATTCTTATCGCCTCAAAAAGCTATGAACCATTATTCTGTTGCCTTTTATTAATATAAGTTGCATCGTTTCTTAGTACATTTGTCGCAATTTTAAGCTTTTACAGTGTATTTTTAGTGTTTGGGTGGGATGGGCTATGGTGATGCCTGTAATATCACCCAACCTCATTGCACGCTTTCACATTCCCTTCACTTCCTTCACAACAGGCAGAGATCTAGCAAAGGTCCATGAGATAAAGTGAATAAAAAAGTGAAGTGATTAATAATTAAAATATTTTACTGCAATACAAAAGGATATTTCTATAGTATGTCTTTACGACACTGTATTTTTTATATAATTATCTATACAAGGAGATGTAAGCAATTCTTAATCATATAAAATAACAGTGAACCGTTTAGATTTTCTTATTGATAACACGCGATAAGGGTATAAATAAGGAAGTCATTATAACAGATCTGATTAATTATACAAGCGTCATTGCAGAAACTATTAGTATTTATTACTGTGACGGAATAGCAAACATTAAACATGTAGGTATCCTTACTGATATTATAAATGCGAAAGTAAGTCTGTTTGTTTGTTACGCTTTCAGACTTAAAGCAGCAAACCGATTTCAATAATTCTTTCACCAATGGAAAAGTATAATATCAGGGAATAACATAGGCTATATTTTATCCCGGTAGTGCTACGGGAACGGAAACTACGCGGGTAAGGCGACTGAAACCGAAGCGAAGCGAGGGTGGCTTGCTAGTATACAAACAAATAAAATTAAAGCATCTGTCTGTTTCTCCGTGTAGTGACGGAATAAAACAATTCACAACCTTTCTAGCCCATGGGTGTCGTAAAAGACGACTAAGGGATATGCATATAACATCTATGTAAGAAAAGGTACATAGTAGGTCAATCGCCCTCCTTTTGTGGAGGAGGCTCGTACCCAAGAGTAGGATGTACATGAACTACGGCGTCCTACACAGCGTTGCCCGATACCTAGTCTCCATTTCAGAACCTTTCTTCTCTAGCCGGGCTACACTCCGTAACAAATCTTTACAGTAACAATGAAGTAGCAATATAGATTTATTTTAAACTCAAAAGCCATTTAATAAAACGAATATGTTTTATGATTGAGATAAGATAATAAAAATTAAAACGGATATGTCAAAATGATAGCCATTTTTTTATTATAAATATTAAATTAACAGTTACATTTAATAGGGTGCACGTGTGTTAAGTACGGATGTAAGTTTGTCTTCAAATTATTTCAACAATGCTAATTTTATTCATGTATATACCGTAAAAGGTTTTTAAAATCGGTGTGATGACCCTTTAATTACTTTTTTGTGGACATACTTTTTCACTATAATAGGGGGATTTTATTTATTACAATTTTATAGGATTTTTCCTTGTGATGACGGAGTATGAATACAATTCACGGGCCCAAATAGTTTCGTATGTGTATGAAATAATTGACTCGGGGGTACCCGTCAGTCGCTGCTATCATTAAAGTTCCTCGGATGACTGGACCGGGGATTTAGTCCATCACCCGCTGAGAAGCCAACCACGCGACGGCGACCGACCTCCCCGAGGGTGGGATGTTGAGAGGAGAGGATACTTCGCAGGGGTATTCCGTCAGACCGACCACGGACGACAAGTCGCCGGTGGTCGGCCCAACGACGAAGGCAACGTGCCACGGGTGGGTTACAAGGCCGCGCGCCGCCCCTCTGTCGCCGCGGATGGAGCCGGGCGGCGGGTGTGCGGACCGTAGACCAACCCAAAAAAAAAATCAATGATGTGTCTGAAGGTTAATATGGTGAAACAGTGGCCATAAATATTCTTATTTTTGGTCTAACAACTAAAACTCCAAAGGAAGTTCCCACTACTGGGCTCGAGCCTACTCGACAAAATAATGGAGAGTGACCTACCACGCTGGTTAAACGGGTCTGTGCATGTTTTATTTTGACTTAACTGTTATAATAAAAATTAAGTCGTTTCATAATCATAATTTCAGCCCACTGTTGGGCTCGGGCCCTCCTCCTTTACGAGAGGGATTTTGACCTACTATCACGTTGGTTAGACGTATTGGCATAGGATTTCAGTTCAAGTTTTTCTTCTCTTGCATAAATATTATAACCCTTAGTCATCTTGTACGACACCTGTGCGAAAGGGAGAGGTATGAATCGTATTCTTATTACGTCAAAGGAGAATTTATTAAAAATATATTTATTACATTTTAATTATTATTTTCCAAAGTACTAGCATAATTTTTTTTAATATTCGTATGCATGGAAATCTTAACATTATCGCTCTATATAGATTATAGACAAACTAGCTGACCCAATAGACGTTGTTCTGTTCAAATAAAGTAGAAAGAATTCTCCTTGAAATCGACAGATGCGCCACCTACCGGGTCCAATTGTCAATCTAAACCATGCTCGAATCCCCTTGAACACACACAAAAATTTTCATCAACATCAGACCAGCCGTTTAGGAGGAGTTCAGTAATACACACGTACACAATATATCTTTATAGAAACATAGCAACCCGCCCTTTTTTCTTTTTTGGGGTGGGCTGCGGTCGGCGCGCTCCTCGCACTCCGTCCGGGGCGACAGAGGGGCGTAAGCACGCACACCTGCAACCCACCCGAACACCACGGAATACCCCCTATTTGGGGCACCCTCTCATCGATTAGGGGTACCCTCTCATCGAGCAACCCGCCCTAGCTTCGCTTCGGTTTCAGTCGTCTTACTCGCGTAATTCCTGTTCCCGTGGGAATACCAGGATAAAATATAGCCTATGTTACTCCCTGATATTATAGCTTACCATTGGTGAAAGAATTTTTGAAATCGGTCCATTAGGGAGCCAATACAAACAAACAAACAAATCTTTCCTCTTTATAATATTAGTATAGATGATTCAAGTTATATGCAATCTGAACATTTATTAAACAGGCATTAATAGCTCCCCAGCAAATTAATGCGACAGCCAACCAGACCAGTAAAACTCGACTCCTTCCGATGAAATTGTAAACAATGGAAAAAAACTGCAAGCGTATTATAGTATATGTAACAGTTACAGATAATAATTATTTAATTTTATTTACTACTCTGTTATATTTTGTTTAACATGTGGTGACGGAGTAATATTTCAATTCATCACCCCGATGGGTGTTGTAAAAGACGACTAAGTCATATAATATTCATATAACATCTATAAAAGACATGGCGGCTGACATGGTATGGACATGTGATGAGGCGGGATGAAAGTAAAGTTGTGAGAAAAGTTTTGGGTATGAATGTTGAAGGCTTCATCAGGAGTAAAGGAAGACCGAGGAAAAGATGGATGGACTGAGTGAGGCATGACATGGATAGCCTGGGAGTGACTGCAGAGATGACGTCTGATAGGACCGTACGGAAGAAGATGACATATTGCGTCGACCCCAAGTAATTGGGATAAGAGCAAGCTGATGATGATGATGATGATCTATGAAAGACATGAAAAATTTGAAATAAAACTCTGTACCAACTCGTCGAACTAGGACTATTTCGGACAAGTAACATCTATAGAAGGTTAGTAAATGCAATATTAAAAAATATTTCTATTATTTATTTGGCAACTAGTTCAGTATTCGTCAAGCATCATACTCTGAGGTAGATTTATAGCATAGAAATCATCAATGTGTGCTTGTGAGTACATACCAGATGAACTACAGAAACGAGACAGCCCCATCAACAACCTGAATTCATTTTTACACTGGACCCTTATGGCATAAATAGCACGCTGTGTGTAGTTAGTTCACAGGCTGCATGAGTAGAACACTTGACCATATGCTTTAAACAGTGTTATTTTAACTTTTTTACTACAATGTGCAAATTTATGTACCAACATGTTACATCGTACCGACAGTGCCCTGCCTTCTCTCTCAATGTCAGCCCGATCCTTAAAATCGTCCATGACGTAAAATTGTAATTTGTAAAGTGTAATTGTAAATTGATAGACTGTAGTCACAGTATAGTCATTTATCCAGTAATGTATCTCGGCCGTAACCTTGAATTAAATGCCTAAACGTAAACATGTGATAGGGCTGCCCGCCTCCAGCATTTTAATTACATTTGCCTACTTTGTGCTTCCATTTAGTTTTGTATATACTTTTCTTATATAAATAAATAAAATACTTTGTGAATTGAATAGGAAGTGTTCAATAAGAATGCGTGTTGATTTTTGATTGGTAATTTTAATTAAAAAAAAACATGTTTATGTTTAAATAACAAATCGGTCTATAAATTTAAATTATCTAGTGACAGACAGACGGTCAAATAATTTTTTTCTAGTACTATTCATACACATAGTACAATAAACATATATTATTAATAATAAAATACCACGTCTTTACTTTGAATTATATAAACTAACAAAACAAAACACATTATGAGTTTGAACACAAGCGTACCGTAACATGATTCACGAACCGCCTATAACTACCTATTTCACTCGTGTCAATCACTTTATTCACTTTATTTATTAATCCAGACAACATTTTTTCGGGAGATAAAAGGAAATTAAAACGACACACATTATGTACCTACCTACTAGTAAGTAAAATTATTTTATGATCTTACCTTTCAAAGTTTCCAGGTGATCTAAAAAAGTTATCTCTGGATTCGTTATTGACGAATTCATGCAACCAAAAACAGCACAATATACCCTACTTGTCAAATTAAATATGTGTATAATTATGTATTTTAGTAAAAATTCGCGCAGTTATTGTTAAAAAAACAACACACCGTTCGTTCGTCACTGCAGCACAGTCGCGACTGTCTACATGCCGAGCGCATGCCGAGATCGAGGCGCGTAGGTATAGCTCGCGTTTCGTCCGTTTGTATGAAGTTGGATTACTGGTAGATTATATTACCGTGCTATAGTGGATCGATTTCCCTCTTGCAGAAAAAGCTGCAGTCCAGGTAACGGAGCCGAGATGATTATTAGATGATGATGACCCAGGCATTAATTAATAAAATTCAGCGTCATTTATATAAATTATTATAATTATTATTAATCACTCAATAATAATGGTTTATATCGTTTGCGGTTTTTGAGATTCATTTCGTAAACAGTGTTACAAATAACCACATAAATAGTGAGCCATTGCGGTAAGAAAATGTAATTTATTCTAAAAAAAATAACCTCATTGAGTAATTATACTATTAATTGGGAGGTAGGTATATAAGGTAACTAATAGTTCTAGAAAAAGCCGCGGCAATTTCAAATTCAGATTCAGTCTCTTACGACACTCACGGGCAAAATTAGGAATGATGAATTATATTCTTACTCCGTCATTGTACTGAAAATTCACTATCCAATTACTTGGAGTCCACGCAATTAGGGATGTGACTTGGAGAGAAAATAATCGATTAATTAAATAATCGATTTTTTTGTTCTTTAAAATAAATCGATTTTAAAATAATCGATTCATCATCATCATCATCACAGCCCATATACGTCCCACTGTTGGGCTCTGGCCTCCTCCATAATGGAAGGGTGATTGACCTACTATACCACGCTGGTCGGACGTGTTGGTATAGGGTTTTATTTCGAGTCTTCCTTCTCTCGCATAGATGTTATATGCGTTTTATATCCCTTAGTCGTCTCGTACGATCACCCACGGGTACGATAGGGGGTGGTGAATTGTATTCTTACTCCGTCACCACACGGAAAGTATGGAAGAAATAATCGATTAATTGAAAGTAAATAATCGATTATAAAATAATCGATTTTTTCGCCCAACAGGATGACGATGACCTTTTTTTTAGGAAATGTGAGCTTTATTTTCTAATATAGTATGAACGTGATGACCTTTTTTTTGTAGGAAATCTGGCAGTGAAATAATCGATTAATTTTAATATAAAAAAAATCGATTTTTATTATTTTGATAATCGATTATTACAAAAAAATTGTCGATCATTATAGAAAATATAGCTATATAGGCAAAATATAGGTACTCCTTCTGCATAGTACGTATTCCAAAAGTTATTGGCAATAGTTTTATGACTGGTCACCTGCCTGACATCAACCCTTCTTGGGAAAGTATTATTGAACAGAGGGCATCAGATGGAGTTTACGACACCCACGAGCAATGTACGGGTTGGTAGTATTCATAGCCGCTAGCGTGCAGCGTATAAATGTATAATTGTATCTTTACTGCCTTTGGTAACCATAACTATAACTCATGGATCTCAGCAGAGTCATAACCAGATCTGTCTACTGTAAAGTTTTTGGTCTCTATTGCCCGCTCACCGAATGAAGCCTAATCACTAATAGAATTTTTTATTTAAATTTTGTACGATACGCGGGCACACCGTTTCGAAAAAGCGACACTCTGAAGTTAGCTAGTCAACATTTTTTACAACCCGTCACAAATGTCGCCTAGATAATGCGTTATAATAAAACTTACAATGTATTAAATACTCTTTGTTCTATAATTATTAGTGGGTTTTTCTACAAACGTAGGATAAGAGGAACGCGAAGGATAATTTTTTTAGAAATATGTTTTGACGCCAATGAAGTGTAACTTTCTACGTGCGTACATAAGTACACAGACACCTTATTATTAGATTTAACGAGAGCAGAATAAAAACTATGGTTTTCTTACTTTCTTCTTTCTTTGTTTATTCATTTCATTTTAGCCAGTGAATTAAAACATCTGAATTTTTTACATATACTACAATTCCTGACGACTATTTTCAGTATCGTGAAATTTGAATATAATACAATAGACGGGGTTTCCCTCCCAACGTTTAGATGGGAAACCAAACTGGTATACCTTTCTAAGTAAACAGTGATTAAAATGAATAAGCACAGTTTACATAATGGTATTGTATATTATTATTCAGTGTGATTTTCCTATAATTTCATTACTGGTCAATCATGTTAATTTTATGATAATAACTTGTCTATTAATGATTATATTACCTAAACCAAGGTGATCAAATACCGGCTTTCGAGAGTGACGTATAGTGCCTTCAATTCCAGCGTTGGACAATTATTTATGCAATCTAAAAATACTCGTAGTGATTGTAAAAGGTTATTATTATTTCAGGTCATTAAGTCTCAGGTAGTTCTCCGTGTGGTGACGGAGTAAGAATACAATTCAGCACCCCCTCTCTTACCCGTGGGTGTAAGAGACGACTAAGAGATTATAATATGCATACAACATCTATGCAAGAGAAGGAAAACTCCAAACAAAACCGTATGCCAACACGTCTGACCAGCGTGGTATAGTACGTCAGTTTCCCTCCCATAGTGGAGGAGGCCCGAGTCCAACAGTGGAACGTATTTGAGCTGTGATGATGATGATGATGACTACAACTACACCAGGTAGGTGATCAAATACCGGCTTTCCACAGCGACACAGTACAGTACAGTAGACATTTTTTTTAAAAAACGGTACTAAGTAAATAATCCTTGTGTTACGAGGGACTTTACAAACATAAAATTAACGGACACAAATTACATCCAAACTCGGAACTAGAATTTGTGAATCGCACAAAGTATTGTCCTGCGCGGGTAGGGATGTGAAAAATAATCGATTTTTATAATAATCGATTATTACAAAAAATTAATCGATTAAGAATCGCTTTTTACATTCGATTATCAAAATAATAAAAATCGATTATTAATCGATTTTTATTAATCAAAATTCGAACGAAATTAATCGATTATTCATGGCCAGATTTCCGAAAAAAAAGGTCATTTCATACTATATTAGAAAATTAATAAATACTATATTAGAAAAAAAGGTGATCATAATCCTGTTGGGAGAAAAATCGATTATTTTATAATTGATTATTTGTTTTGAATTAATAAATTTAAAAAATTAAATTTATTTTAAAGAACAAAAAATCGATTATTTTCCCACCAAATCACATCCCTATGCGCGGGATTCGAACCCGCGACACTGGTACGGTAGGTCAGTATCTTAACCACTGCGCCATCTGTGCAATCAATTCTTTATGCAATATAAAATCTTGCTGATGTCTTGAGTCACCTTCACAATGGAAGAGACTTACTGTACCGCGCCTAGTCAGACGTTTTATGACGAGTTTCCCTTCTCTTGCGTATCGTGTTTTTCGTATTGTGACGGAGTAAGAATTCGCCACCCACTTTTTTCCTGCAGGTGTCGTATAAGACAACTAAAGGATTATAATATGCACACAACTGTGCATTAGAAGGAGAACTCGAAATAAAACACTATAGCATCATATCTGATCAGCATGATATAGTACATCAATTTCCTTCTTATTAGGGAAGAGGGTCGAGCAGAGAAGTGGAGCGTGTATGAGATGATGGCGAATTGGCGATGATTAAAAAAAATATAATTCCTTTGCCAAATTCAATAAGACTTCAGTTCAAAATAATTTTTTCATTTAAGCCCTTTCTAATTTAAAAAAAGTAGCCATTTCACATGATGCCTTTCATTTTCATGGAAACTTCGCAACATAATAATGAACTCATCTCAAAGGAATGTACATTATCATAACCAGGCAGTTAAGAAGGCTAGCGTATTGTTGAAGAGTACTCATTTGCATCTAAATGTACAATAAGGTCTTATAATGTTGGTAGGTCAACCATCTCACTTATTGATTGTTAAAAAGTTATTTAATAAAAATAATAAATAAAAAAGTTCTTATTTTATGTGCACGTTATTCATCATCACAGCTCATATACATCCCACTGTTGGGCACGAGCCTTCGCTTTATAGAGGAGGCTCGAGCTCAACACAGAAATTGACCTACTAAATGACGTTGGTCAGGGCAGCGGCGTTCGGGAAACTTAAGAGGATCTTCTCGTCCAATAGTCCACAGTGTCTGAAAACAAAGGTTTATAACCAGTGTGTGTTACCAGTGATGACTTACGGCACTGAAACGTGGTCTCGAAATGTCAGCCTCATAAAAACGCTCAAAGTCGCTCAGCATGGTATGGAGAGCGCTATGCTCGGTATTTCTCTATGTGAAGAACAGGTGTAACCGACAGAGCCCGCAGAATTAGCACGTTGAAATGGCAATGGGTAGGCCACATCCCTTGTCGAATCGACGAACGTTGGGGAAGAAAGGTTTTTGAGTGACAACCACGAATCGGACGGTGCAGCCCAGGACGACTCCCCACTACGTGGACTGACGACGTTCTCAAAATCGCAGGGAACCGTTGGATGCAAGTGGCGCAGAACCATTCCGAGTGGCATTCTCGTGGGGAGGCCTATGTCCAGCAGTGGATGTCTGTAGGCTGATGGAAGGATGGATGGATCGCGTTGGTCACAAGGATTGGTGTAGGGTTTTGCTTCGAGTTTGCCATCTCTTGTATAGATTTTATAGGCATATCATATCCCTTCATCATCATCATCGCAGCCCACATATGTCCCACTATTGGGCTCAGTCCTCCTCTACAGTGGGAGGGAATTTGACCTACTATAGTATGCTGGTCAGGCATGTTGGTATAGGAAAATCCTATTAGTCTGACTGTATGTCTGTCAGCCCGTCCAAGGACCACACTCTCGCAGAAAATCGACGTCTGAGTAGTAGCAATTTATTACTGCAATTCATTCGGTGATCAAGAGAGCCGGAAGCTCAACTTTCTGAGGCTATTTACGTGTGATTGGTTTTGGTGATGCCTTGATGCCTTTAGTATCACCGAATCGCATTGCACGTATTCACACTCCCTTCACGGTAGAGAGCCGCCCAACAAAGGTTTATGTGCGGCTGGGTTTTGGTAATGCCCTTAGTATCACCGGACCCCATTGAACGCATTCACACTCCTTTCCCTATCTTCAGGGTAGGGAGCGGCCTAACTAAGGTCCATATGCGGCAGTATCATTTATTTATTTATTATTATTCAACTGTTCATTACACTTACAGTTACCCAAAGCGTGTAGTGAACCATTACAATTCTATAATTTAAATACATAATTGTGAGATAAAAAGTGCAAACATAATTTTAAGAATACACCATATTTGGTGAAAAATATATCAAACTCCGGATAATGAGCAATCAGTGAGTTGAGCAGTGCAACGGCGTGATTGGTAGGGGCAAAATGTGCGGTCCACGTGCGCACCTGGGGTGCCGCAAGCAGGGGACGCAAACGAAGCCGCATGTATTGGTTCGATGCTGATAGCGAACAGCACGATAGTGCATTTGAATTTTCAACTTTGTTTCTTAATAATGAGTAATAATGCAAGAATAGGGCACACTTACATCGTAGAGCAAGATTTACGATCAGATGAGTTATATTTGTGCAAATATCAGAACTAATTACATGACAACAATATATAGAGGATAAGAACAATGCAATTATCAACAGCCAAAGTAAGACACACTGAACATAACTCAAAGACTTTTCCGTCAGTACCATATCAAGTTTCAATGCGGATATTCCCATATGCTAAGACAGTAGATATGGCCATGTTAGTGCCACATGTTCAAACAGATATAGTATTTAACCTTGCCTACTATTTCCTAGTGTTTTTAGTACATATATATTTTTTTAAACCGTGTAGAGTAAAAACACAATGGAGTTATGGCGTGAACGTAAAAAATTAATTTAGTAATCTTTTTGTTACACCGTTGTAACCCCCCATATTGGTTACGCTAATGCCTTTTAACCAATGCGAAGATTGTTATTTTTATTTAATAGACATCGTCGTCGTTGTCTTCGCTCATAAGCGTTCCCCTGCTGGGCTTGATCCTCCTCACCGATAGGAGGTACATTGATCTACTATACCATGCTGGTCAGACATGTTGGTATAGGGTTTTATATAGAGTTTTTTTTCTCTTAAACATATATTATATGCATATTATATCCTTTAGTCGTATTTTACGACATCCACGGGCAATATAGGGAGTGGCAAATTGTATTCTTACTCTGTCAACACACGGAAAATAAATATTAAATAGTATGTCTTCATAATATATTCTCCCCGTTTGATGAGGAGAGTATATAATTACCCTTTATTTATCCATGATAGTGGTAAAAAGCGGTTAGTTGAGCATCGGGAAAATGAGTAGATGTGTCCTTTTTTTTTTCGTGAACCTTCCGATCCGTCTTGGGCGATAAGAGGGGGATGCGGACGAACTCATAGCCTTACCTCTTTCAAGGGCTATGTGGTCAGGCCACCGGTACCCGAACTTGTCATCAGTTACCCGTCTAGGTGGGTTGCCTGAGTACCGTCTCGAGAGTAGATGTATCTTGATAAAATTGTAAAATCAACAGCAGTTTCAAACTGGTGTGATGATATGGTAAGAATATAATTCAACACCATCATTTTTGGACGTGGATATCGTATGAGACTTCTATGGAATTTAATATGCTGATCTATATAAGATAAAAAATATTTGAAATAAAATTATATGTCAATCTGTCTATATTCAGAATCCATTATCCTGCCATCCTGCCTGATTTGACATCATCATTACACATCTTATTTAGAACAATGATGACGTACTGCTGGGTTCAAGCTTCCTCTGTAATAAGAAGCAATTGATCTACTATACCAAACTGGTCTGCCGTGTTGGTATAAAGTTCTATCTCGGGTTTTTTTTTTCTCTTGTATTAATAGTAGTAGGACCACACAGTTGTTTGTCTCGTTCGGTGAGCGAGAGAGTCGGCATCCTAACTTTCTGAGGGTGTTTGTGTGGTGAATTTTCGTGATGCGTTTAGCATCACCGAACCTCATTGCACGCATTCATACTCCCTTTAATTTCCTCGCTATAGACAGCGGACTTGCAAAGGTCCATGAGCGCAGCAACATTAACCATCAAGTGTAGTGTTTGCTAGTTTACAATATTTAAAAAGTTGTTATCTGCATATTATATCCCTTTTTTTTTTTGGGGTGGGCTGCGGTCGGCGCGCTCTTCGCACCACTCCATCCGGGGCGACAGAGGGGCGTAAGCACGCAACACCCGCAACCCACCCGAAAACCACGTCGCCTTCGTCGTTGGACCGACCACCGGAGCAGGTTTACTTGACATCAGTGGTCGGCCCGGCGGAATACCCCCTACTGGGGTACCCTTCCATCAACCGACGTCCTCCCCTCGGGGAGGAGGTCGGTCATTATATCCCTACGGCAAGAAAGTGGTAGTGAATTGTATTCTTACGCCGTCACCACAAGTAAGATGAAGAAATTATATGATGAACTACATTTTCTAACGCATTTTTCATCCTTTTCTCTTAGTGTGGTGACCGAGTAAGAATACAATTCACCATACCCTCTCTTGGCCTTGGCTGTCGTAAAAGACGACTAAGGGATGAAATATGCGAGGAGCACAGCCTCGATGATGCGACCCGCTACCGGCGACTGGGGCGGCGCAGGCGGGATTACCTGCGTGCAATGCCGCCCTAGCCGAGGCCGCGGGTGACGTGACCGTGGATTAGCCCGTCACCCGCCGTGAGGCCGATCGCGTGAGGAAAGACCGACGTCCTCCCCGAGGGTGGGACGTCGGTCGATGGGCGAGTACCCCGGGTAGGGGGTGTTCCATCGGGCCGACCACTGATGACAAGTAACCCTGCTCCAGAGGTCGGCCTAACGACGAGAGTGACGTGGTGTTCGGGTGGGTTGCGGGTGTTGCGTGCTTAAGCCCCTCTGTCGCCCCGGACGGACTGGTGCGGAAGCGCGCCGACCGCAGCCCACCTAAAAAAAAAAGGGATGAAATATGCATTTAACAACAAGAGAAGGAAAATTCGAAACAAAACTCTATACCAATACATTTGGTTAGCGCGGTATAGTAGGTTAATTTACCACTGACGACAAGTCACCCTGCTCCGGTGGTCGGTCCAACGACGAATGCGACATGTCGCGGGTGGGTTACAGGTGTGCATGCTTACGCCCCTCTATCGCCCCGGACGGAGGGGAGCGAGGAGTGCGCCAACCGTAACACACCCCAAAAAAAGAAAAATAGTAGGTTAATTCCCCTCGAGCTCCACAGTGGGACGTATATAAGCCGAAATGATAAAGCCTGATGAATAGATGGGAAAAGAAGAGTTGGAGATTTGTACTGTTACTTCATTACCACAAGGACAATGACATACCTTCGAACAAATAAACATAATACGTACACATGTGCTTGACCTTACAATTGTTTCCGTCTGTGATGAATTTAAATAAGCAATGGTTTCCGTGTAGAGTTATTAAATAAATAGAAATTATTAAATATTTTTTTTTTCATTTTTATGCGAATTTATATTGATAATTTATTTATGTTATTTTTTCTTTTTACTTTGTGGTGATGGAGTAAAAATACATAATACAAGAATTCACCATCCCCTCTCCTGCCCGTGGGTGTAAAAGAGAAGGACAATTTTTCCTACTAATCCCATCCTACTAATATTATATACGCGAAAGTTTGTATGTTAAGATGTGAAAATGTGAAGATGTTTGTTGCTCTTTCACGCAAAAACTACTGAATGGATTTTTTATTTATTTTTATATTAAGGAAATAATCCTTGTATTGCGGGGGACTTTACAAACATATAATTAACGGACACAAATTACATCCAGACTCAGAACAACAATTTGTGTTGTCCCACGTGGGTTCGAACCCCCGATACTGGCACTGTTAGGCGCTATCTTAACCACTACGCCATCTGTGCAGTCATGAATGAAACTGAATGGATTGTGATGAAACTTCATAATAATATAGCTTACATATCTGAATAATACATAGGCTGTAATTGATCTCGATATTCCCACGGGAAGAGGAACTGCGGGTGAAACCGCAGGGCGCTGCTACTTCGAAATAAATCCCTATATCAACACGTCTAATCGCGGTAGTAGGTCAATTTCCCTTCTATTGAGGAGGAGGCCCGAGCCCAAAAATGGGTCTTATTTGGGCTGAGATAATGAAGAATTCCATCCATCCATCCATCAGTCTATAGACCTTCACTGCTGGACATAGGCCTCCCCACAAGAATGCTACTCGGAAAGGTCCTGCGCCACCTGCATCCAACGGTTCCCTGCGACTTTTAATATGTCGTCAGTCCACCTAGCAGGAGGTCGTCTTACGCTGCGTCATCCGGTTCAAATGAATTTATCCATCAGTCCGTCCACCTTATTTTTGATCTTTTCCTACGCCAAAATAGATCTTCTCTTCATAACATAAGTATGTATTTCTACAAATTTCGTCTAAATAAAAAACAATAATTTGTAGATGACACGTAGAATTGTCTTACATGGGAATGGAACCCATGATAACTTGTTTGTACTTAGAATACTCAACTGTATATGCATTCTGACAATGAAATTTACGTATAATTTTAATGGTGCCAACTTGTTTATATTTTGATCACCTTCATATGGAACACACTATAGATAGAACTGCATAAACGTACAAATAAAGTGCGCACGCGCCGAGTGCCACGACCTGGCTCAATGCTAAGCGTCCATGTTAGTGACGCACACATGCAGCTGTTGGTGTGAATGTGTGTGTGCACACGTGTCGACGGCTTGTTTACAACAACACAAGCGAATATACAGCGCGATAAATGAGTCTTGAACTTTTTGCAATGTGTATTAATTTATTGCGCTTACACTAGAAATTTTTGAAGGAAAAACATATATAGACAGGTATGGATGGGGAGTAAATTCATGTTAGTCGTCATCGACATGTTCACGTGACGTGCTAAATTTAACACACCAATCACACAACCAGAATGGTGTAATAGGTTGGCTTGAGCCTCCGACCTCCCCAATAGAAATGAAATTCTTTACTATTGTGTAGGTAGCTTAACTCTCCATGTGGTGACGGAGTAAGAGTACAATTTACCAACTCATCTCTTCCCGTGGGTAGCGTAAAAGTTCGTCTTTTAAGAGGATATGTTATGCAGATAAGGCTCAAAGTCGCTCAGCGTGCTATGGGGCGGGCTATGCTCTGGATTTCTCTGCGAGAGAGAATCCGAAATACGGAAATCCGCAGAAGAACGGGTGTAACCGACATAGCACGAAGAATTAGCACGCTGAAGTAGCAATGGGTAGGCCACATCGCTCGACGAACCGACAACCGCTGGGGAAGAAAGGTTCTCGAGTGGCGACCACGTATCGGACGACGCAGTGTAGGACGACCAAGTGGACCGAGGACCTGGTGAAAGTTGCTGGGTGTCGTTGAATGCAGGCGGCACAGGACCGCACTTTGTGGCGTAACATGAGGGAGGCCTACGTCCAGCAGTGGATAGCGATAGGTTGAAATGATGATGATGATGATGCAGATAACATCAATGCAATAAAAGGAAACTCGACATAAAAGCCTATGCCAACATGTATGACCAGTGCAGTATAATGGATCAATTTCCCTCCCATTGTGAAGGACGCTCGGGCCCAACAGTGGGACTTATATAAGCTGCGATCGATGATGTTGATGAGGTAGCTCAAGCCAAGCTGTGGCATATGCAGGGTGAAAGGGGACCGCTCCCGAAAACAAAGACAGGTGATAGTAGTAGTCCTACTTGTGATGATAGGCTAGAAAAAAAGTCGATTTGGATGATTTTTTTTTGTCACAAAGTTTTTTTTAGTTTTTTTCCCACTCCATCGTATAGGACACTCCCATGGAACGATAATTTCATAAAAAATACGTGACTTTACTCAGATGAGAAAAAAGGCAACCTATACAAAACTTAATATCATATGGTCTAGAGGTCATTCGCCGTGCGCCCTACGTCACTGTGTAGGCACTTAACGCTCGCGATTTTGTGACACTGTAATTATAGGTGTATAGTCAATTACATTCTTCAGTCCTTGATTAAGTGCTAACTTGCCTTTACATATCTCCTTGCATTTAATTTTAACGTAAATAAAAGATAAAACATAATAATACATTTTAAAAGTAATAGAATAAAACGCTGTACACCCTCTTGCAAACTTGCTTCCATGTTTGTATATCAATACTGATTAACGTAATCGGTTCTAATAACAATAAAATTTACGATTTATTAAATAAATACCTAGGTATTTTTTTAATAAATCGTAAATTTTAATCAAGGACATGTAACTCTGTTATTAATGAATAATACTACTATGACTATACACCTATAAGTACAGTGTCACAAAATCACGGGCAGTGCCTATTCAGTGACGTAGGGCGCACGGTGACTGACCTCTAGACCATATGATATTTTGTTTTGTATACATTGCGTTTTTCTCATCTGAGTAAAGTGACGTAATTTTATGAAATTATCGTTACATGGGAGTGTCCTAATACGATGGAGTGTGAAAAGAACTAAAAAACCTTTGTGACAAAAAAAAATTCTTTCGTCCAAATCGATTTTTTTTCTAGCCTCTCATCACAAGTAGGACTAGTACTATCACCTGTTTTTGTTTTCGGGAGCGGTCGCCTTACACCCTGTATATATGAGCTATGAATATAATGGTGGTGACGTAATGATTTGTGATGTTTACGTGAGTATTTCCACTCGTAAATAAAAATATTGCTAAGGATTTAATTGTATTTGATTTTTTATTACCCGACGTTTGGAAGATATTTCAGCGCTCACGGTGATAGGAGGATTGTCAGTCAGTCCTGATAAAAGTTTAATATACAATAACATATCTCAAGATATGTTGTTCGGAGTATAAATTTGTATGTGTGAATGTTTTACAGATAATAAAATATTCTCGAGTATTCAACTCTTGCGCACTATATTTGTTTGGTAGATGCTTTGCTCCCATACATTTAGATTCTAAGTTGAAATGTGATTTAATTATCGTAATATGCGGTACATTGCATCATATTAATATTAAATACAGTGTAAAAATTTTGGACGTGAGACATCTTAGTCCGTCCGTGACCATGAACGCTACAAAGTGTTCGAAACACCGGGCAAATAAAAATTAATTACAAACGCAATAAAATCTGTAAAGTAGTTTTATTTACAACGGTGTAAAAAAATAATAGTCACTTCTACCAGCTTTTTCATATGTAATTGTAATTTAGAAAAAATACTACTAATCCAATTTTCTGTGTCCTGACGGAGTAAGAATATAATTTACTACCTCTCTCTTGTCCGTGGGTGTCGTAAAAGACGACTAAGGGATTAAATATGCATATATATAATATATAGATGTTTGTTATGAACATACTAGTAAACCACCTGCTTCGCTTCGGTTTCAGTTGCCTTACCCGCGTAGATCTCGTTCTCAGGGGAATACCGGGATAAAATATAGGCTATGTTACTCCCTGATATTATAGCTTTCAATTGGTGAAAGAATTTTTGAAATCGGCATAGTAGTTTTTGAGTTTATTCATTACAAAAATACGCTATACGAAAACGTCTGCCCGGCGTGGTATCATCATCATCATTATTTCAGCTTATATACATCCGACTGTTGGCCTCAAGCCTCCTCCACAATATGAGGGAAATTGACCTTCCTATATCATGCTGGTCAGACAGGTTGGTATAGGGTTTTATGTTGAGTTTTCGTTCTCTTGCATAGATGTTATATGCGTATTATATCCCTTAGTCATCTTTTACGACATCCACGGGCAAGATAGGGAGTGGTGAATTGTATTCTTACTCCGTCACCACACGGAGCGTGGTATAGGAGACCAATTTTCATCCCATTGTGAAGAAGGCTCAAGCCCAACATTGATACTTATATGGGCTAAGATGAAGCGTAAACATCAGAAATCCCTGACCGTGATTATTCATGATTAATAATCATTGAATTTATACATTGCCCCAATAGGCAAGTGTTACATTTCTCAATGAAATGTCATTGAAAAATTTACATTTGAAACGTGTTCTGAATAAAAACAAAAATTGTTTCGAAATCATGTTTCATTCAGGAATCAACGTGAATATATTTTGATTTCTAATGTTTACACGAGTATCACACATTTTAAACAAAGCTAATTTTGATTGCCCCACGTTTCGAACACTTTACAGCGTTCATGGTCACGGGCGCACTAAGATATCTGACGTCTAACTGGTCATTGTTATTACAGACATTTATAATTATTTACCCGCTACAGAAATTAATTATTAAATTTTGAACCAAATTTTTGGTACAAACTTAGTACCCAGTACAAGAAGAACATGATTCTATATGAAAAAAAAAATAAATTGTTTATGATTGGTAATTATTAAAAATTAAATTTGTAGAAATTATTAAGACAATTTATTAATTTAAAAACTAACAAATCTAGTATACTACCATCGGATTGGAACGCGGATCAGGATGCCAACTCATTCTCAGTGTGAGAAGAAAACTCAGGAGAGCATGATCCTAAATTGTTATAATTTTTAAAAGGCGGCTTGCTATATCTTGCTAAAAGGTTTTTGATATATAAAATAATCTTTAATTATTTTATCATTGTGGGTCAAATCTATACAATAAGTGCTCACACTAACAAAATAAAAATCATTCTAAAAATTGTATCCTTCGCGTGATCCTACTATTTGTAGAAAGACACTAATATTAGAAAAAAGGTATTTAATACATTGAAAGTTTTATTATAACGTACTAGCAGCGCCCTGCGGTTTCACCCGCAGTTCCTCTTCCCGTGGGAATATCGGGATAAATTATAGCCTATATGTTATTCTGATATGTAAGCTATATTATTGTGAA
The DNA here is from genome assembly GCA_032191425.1 of Lymantria dispar. Classification (NCBI taxonomy): domain Eukaryota; kingdom Metazoa; phylum Arthropoda; class Insecta; order Lepidoptera; family Erebidae; genus Lymantria; species Lymantria dispar. Next base: position 29,880,206 of record CM063455.1, read on the forward strand.
GTTTCATCAAAATCCATTCAGTAGTTTTTGCGTGAAAGAGCAACAAACATCTTCACATCTTCACATACAAACTTTCACGTTTATAATATTAGTAGGATTATCTAGTTGACATTTGTAACGGTGTTTGCGAGTACCGTAAAAATTTACTCTCATCATTTTTCCCTAATGCGCCAAAAGAAGTCATCATTATCATGGCTCATATACGTGCCATTGTTCGGCTCGAGCCTCCTCAATAATGGGAGGTAAATTGGCCTACTATACCATCATTGGCTAGACGTATAGAGTATAATTTTAAGTTTTCCTTCTCTTGCATAGATTGTTATATGTGTATTATATCCCTTAATCGTCCTTACGACACCCACGGGCAAAAGAGGGGTTTGTCAATTGTATTCTTACTCCGTCACTACATAGGTAAACGTGTTAAGTATTATTCGTTAATTCAATGCGTATCTTTATCTATATATATAAAAATGAATTGCTGTTCGTTAGTCTCGCTAAAACTCGAGAACGGCTGGACCGATTTGGCTAATTTTGGTCTTGAATTATTTGTCTTCCAGGGAACTTTCTCTGATAAACCTTTATACGGCGAGAAAATATGGAAATTTCCAAGTAAAATACTAAAAACAATAATTTTATTTTCCCATACAAACTGTTCTTACCTATCAAATATTTGATGTTCGTTCCGTCGGTGCGACATTTTTAGCATAATTACATGTAGATCTAGATTAAAAAAGGAAGGAAACGATAAAAAAATGCGGTATATCCCTTATTGTTAGTCGTCTTTTACGATATACACGGCTTGTGAGTTGTATTCTCACTCCGTCACCGCACGGATAATACTAAAACCAAATTGATAAATACTAAAACAAAATAATTACGAAAAAGGCGGTGCGAATTTCGCCGGGTCAGCTAGTATATTTATATTTCTTGTGTACGTGTGTAAGTCAATGAACTCCTCCTAAACGGCTGGACAGATGTTGATGAAATTTTTTGTGTGTTCAAGGGGATTTGAGAATGGTTTATATTCACCCGGTAGGTGGCGCTGCTGTCGATTTCAAAGGAACTCTCCTTTTATTTAACAGAACCACGTATTTTGGGTCAACTAGTTGTATATAAGTTTTTAACTTCACAAATTAATCTCAACATACGCATTGAAGTTGCAAACGTTTATCAGTAGTAGGTATAATATACAGAGGTTATCAACTGCTTGTATACCTGACCTTATACTACACAAGAATCCTTTAAACGTCCAAGCGATAAATAGGTCATGTTATAGTCGTAAATAAAGTTATATAATTAAAAACTAGACAACCCACACCTTTTCTAGCCCTTAACGGTCGTAAAAAACGACTAAAGGATATATTTATATGTTGCAATAGTGCCCACGTAGCCTAGTGTCACGGAGTAAGAAGACAATTGACCTCTACCTCTCTTGCCCGTGGGTGTCGTAAAAGACGACTAAGGAATATAATTTGTAGCAATCATCGATACGAGAAAAAGACAAATCAAAATTAAATTAAAAAACAATCCATGAATCTGGAAACTCACAATCTGATCAAATTGAACCGTGATGCAGCCGATAGATTTTCATTTCAAAATAGCTGAAATGTTCAAATAATTTATTAACATATTCGTTGACAAACAAAGCTAGGTAAATTTATGGTTAGAACGAATTGGCACATCAGCAATGATTATTATCGTATTAATTTATAATGAATCGTAAATTATATTTACAGCTTAATAAAACTAATACAATGTATTCAAACAAGTCGTAGAAACATAATTTCAACGTGGACTATTCAAGACGTATCTCTGCTTTAGTAGATTGTTTGCGACCAGCTCCTCATTCAGCAAATTCATCGTTATTTTAATTTTTTTATTGCGAAACGAGCAAACAGTACACCTGATGGTAAGTGTTGCTGCCGCTCATGGACCTTTGCTAGGCCGCTGCCTACCATGAGAAAAGTGAAGGGAGTATAAATGCGTGCAATGAGGTTCGGTGAAACTAAAGACATCACTAAAACTCACTACACGCAAACACCCTCAGAAACTTGGCCTCTCTCGCTCACCGCATGCAGCGTGGTAACAAATTGCTACTACTCAGACTCCGATTTTTTGCGAGAGTGTGGTTCTACCACGGACGGACCGGCCCGCGGCTGTAGACAGACAACTGTCAAAAATGTGGTCCTACCACTATAAAATAAAATAAATTGTTACAAGTTTTTTTTTAATTATAATTATTATTATAAAATGTAGCATGTTTTGCCTCAAATCTTCACATGAAATCTTTCACAACTGAAAACAAACGGCCGAGTTATCGAATTTAAGCCTTAGTCTGAATTCAAATTCATAAGGTATCGCTTTTCGATAAACGTATATATTTATTCGTTATTATAATTTATATTTATATGGGCAGGCCACATCGCTCGACGAACCGACTACCACTGGGGAAGAAAGGTTTTCGAGTAGCGACCACGTATCGGACGACCCAATGTAGGACGCTAGGTGGACCGACGACCTTTGAAAGTTGTTGGGCGTCGTTGGAAGCAGGCGGCACAGGACCACACTTTGTGGCGTAACATGAGGGAGGCCCACGTCCAGCAGTGGATGACGATAGGCTGAAATGATGATAATGATGATAATTTATAACTATTCTAGCTTTCAAAGATGCATTAGTCTTGCACATAATCTCTCTTCGTGTCAAATCCTCGTCTCAAAAGATTATAAGAACGAGTGAATAGCAAATGCATTCGTGTCTATGTACATACTTGTACACTGAAGTATGTCTCAGCATTTCTATAAGTTATTCAAACACTTTACGTCGTAGGTCCCTATACCGTTGACTTGTTTAACCTACCTACTACCTCACGCCATAGTGACGTCATAGATAAACCACTATTTAATAACTATGAGTCCACTAATGACGCATTGAAATACATTTAGTAATATATTTCCTGATAGAAGACTCAAATTTCTAACATAAGATAAATCTCTATCTCAGTTTATATATGTCCCACGACTGGGTGCGCCTTCTTTAGAGTGGGAGAACAATTGACCTACTATACTACGCTGGTCAGACGGATTGGTATAGGGTTTCAGTCGGAGTTTTATTTCTCCTCATTAACCATAATCATTATAGCTCACATAAATCTCCCTGTTGGCCACGAGCTATCTCCACAATAAGAGAGAATTTGGCCTACTATACCACGCTGGTCAGATGTCTTGCTATAAGGTTATATTTTAAGTTTTACTTTTCTTGCTTATAACATATATAGGTACATATTTAATATCTCTTTTTTTTGGTGTATTATGGTAAGTAACTCTGTCGCCTCAAGTACTCACTATACTTTAACTATAGTGGTCGGCAGCACGAACCCATAAGTCTTACTCCAGTTAACGTTACCACAGTATAGTCATCTATCCAGTAATGTATCTCGGCCGTAACCTTGAATTAAATGCCTAAACGTAAACATGTGATAGGGCTGCCCGCCTCCAGCATTTTAATTACATTTGCCTACTTTGTGTTTCCACTTAGTTTCGTATATACTTTTCTTATATAAACAAATAAAATACTTTGTGAATTGAATAGGAAGTGTACAATAAGAATGCGTGTTGATTTTTGATTGGTAGTTTTAATTTAAAAAAATCATGTTTATGTTTAAATAACAAATCGGTCTATAAATTTAAATTATCTAGTGACAGACAGACGGTCAAATTATTTTTACTAGTACTATTCATACACATAGTATAATAAACATATATTATTAATAATAAAATACACATTATGAGTTTTAACACAAGCGTACCGTAACATGATTCATGAACCGCCTATAACTACCTATTTCACTCGTGTCAATCACTTTATTCACTTTATTTATTAATCCAGACAACTTTTTTTCGGAAGATAAAAGGAAATTAAAACGACACACATTATGTACCTACCTACGTAAGTAAAATTATTTTATAATCTTACCTTTCAGAGTTTCCAGGTAATCTAAAAAAAGTTATCTCTGGATTCATTATTGACGAATTCATGCAACCAAAAACAGCACAATATACCCTACTTGTCATATTAAATATGTGTATAATTATGTATTTTAGTGAAAAATTCGCGCAGTTATTGTTAAAAAAACAACACACCGTTCTTTCGTCACTGCAGCACAGTCGCGACTGTCTACATGCCGAGCGCATGCCGAGATCGAGGCGCGTAGGTATAGCTCGCGTTTCGTCCGTTTGTATGAAGTTGGATTACTGGTAGATTATATTACCGTGACGTTACTCAGAACGACAATAAGTCGTGTTGTGCGAGTGCTACATCTTTTTGCTGTTAGTACTAGTCACTCTAACGCGGGTTTACTGGCACCTTTACGCAGAATTACTAATAATTATAATAAATAATTTGGTAGCATGGATATGTTTGCATCATCGGCAGCAAAATTCAAGGCACTTATATCCGAATAAAAGTAAAAACTTGTAAATTGTGATCAATATGTTTAGTGTATTACAGCATATCTTATACTACTATAAATATAGTATTTAATGCATATAACTGTCACGCTAATGTATTACATCACTTGTGGATTTCTTATATTGTCTGTAATGGTTCAGATTTTTAGTTGTTTGCTGATTGCATATTCGCACTGCTAAATGCTTAGTATCGTGTGGAAAAAGGGGGATCACTGTGAACTCGTCGCAATTATCGGTGCCGACCTGGCGCTGCCGATCATCACCAGGGAGATGCTCGTCAGCGTCAGGAACTGGGACGCGGTCGCCGCCTTCTGTGAGGCCGTAATCTCACGGAAGGAGGCGGCGGATCGTGTGCGAGTAGAGATCCTATTCGGCGACACGTTCCGCCGCCGGCGACTCGGGCGGCGCAGGCGCGAGTATCTGCGCCTAATGCCGCCCTAGCCGAGGCCGCGGGTGATCGGACCGGGGAATTGTCCGTCACCCGCAGAGAGGCTGACCGTGCGACGGCGACCGACGTCCCAGGACGTCGAGAAGTGAGGTTACCCGAAAGGCTATTCCGTCAGGCCGATCACTGACGACAAGTCACATCTGCTCCGGTGGTCGGCCCAACAACGAGGTGACATGGGTACGGGTGGGTTATGGGCCCGCGCGCCGTCCTTTCATCGCCCCGGATGGACTGGACTGCGCGTGCACTTACCATAGCCCTACCCATAAAAAAAAAAAAAAAGGAAAATGCTATTGGCTACATATTTGTATCATCTTTATTTAGCTTACACTTGATTGTAAAATTTAATATGTAACCGTTTGTTTGCCTAAATAAAATAAAAATAAAATAACTCAATAGCGTGACGTAGCTAAACTTTAAACAATGCCTAGAACACACTAACAAAATGAATGAAGAAGACCGAATGATACGTTTAAAAATTGATATTATGGAATTTGTTCAGTAATCTAAATAGTGTAAAAATAAAAAAAAAAACTAGACTAAATTATTATAACTACAGCTTTAATCTATGTAAAGTAGTAATTGAACAAAAATACAATACTTATAAATTAATATATCTACTTATGACAAGTGCCGCGCTTATGATTTCCGAACGCGTGTTACATATTGACATTCGTATGTAAACAAATTTGCTGCTCGACGGGACACCCTTTCGGGTTCCCACTCTCCCTAACACCCTTCCCGGAACGTCGGTCGCCCTGACGCGGTCAGTCTCTCTGCGGATGACGGACTATTCCTCGATCCAGTCACTCGCAGCCTCGACTAAGGCAGCATCAGGAGAAATGCTTAATCTTTGAGTCATCTTTTCCGACACCCACAAGCAAGGGACGGGTTGGTGAATCGCATTCTTACTTTGTCACCACAGGAAACAGCTTCTCTTCTCATCATATGCATATTGCCATTAAATACAATTCTGAAGATCTGCAACCATAACCATCACAGCTTATATAATTTTGTCTTCTGGGCTCGAGTCTCCTCCAAAACGGGAGAGAAATTGACCCACTATTCCACGCTGGTATAGGATTTTATTTTGAGATTTCGTTCTCTTGCGTAGATGTCGATGATGTAGACTGCACAGATGGCGTAGTGGTTAAGATAGCGACCTACAGCGCCAGTGTCGGGGGTTCGGATCCCACGCGGGACAACACTATGTGCGATCCACAAATTGTTGTTCTGAGTCTGGATGTAATTTGTGTTCGTTAATTAGGTATATGTTTGTAAAGTCCCCCGCAATACAAGGATTATTTCCTTAGTGCAGGGTGTTGTCTTAAATAAATAAATAAATATATAAAAATAAATGTTATCTGTATATTATACTAGCAACCCGCCTTAACTTCGGTTTCAGTCGCCTTACCCGCGTAGTTCCCGTTCCCATGTTACTCCTGATATTAAAGCTTTCCATTGGTGAAAGAATTTTTGAATTGGGTTCGATAGTTTAAGCATGAAATCGTAACAAACTTATTTTCGCATTTATAATACAAGTAAGGATTCCTTAATCGTCTTCTACGATCCTGTTATTAAGAAAGGAAGGTGATGAATTTTATTCTTACTCCGTCACCACACGGATTCATTTACTTTTCTTCAATGTTAAACATTTAGTCTTCTCAAACGTAAAAAACATTTGCTAATAAAAAATCGAAATCACTGTTTAATTCATATCATGTGTGCCTAATTGATCTTATAATCGGCTATAGCATAACTTGTCACTTGATCAGATCAATGAGTGAGTCATTATTGTCTTTACGATGATGCTAAATGATCAAACATGTTGGAACATGTACAAAATAACTGTTCACGTCAATGTTTTGAATATATAATGAAAGGAGATTATCAGATTACATGCTTTATTAGTATGATAATGATGTGGTGTAGTGGTTGACTAATCTACCGCGTGACGCGGTGTGTATTCCCACGTAGGATAATAAACGCTTGTGCGCACATACGGCTCACTGCTGGGTTGGAGCCTCAAAAATCGGAGGGAAATAGACCTTTCCTTTTTTCTTTTTTGATGGGCTATGGTTAGCGCATACGCCGTCCATTCCGTCCGGGGCGACGAAGGAACGGCACACGGGCCCATAACCCATCGTAATCCCTCTCCTTCGAGTTCCTTGTAATCTGTGGTGAGTCCGGCAGGATACCCTTTCAGGGACTTTCCCTTTCTAACGCCCCTTCCGGGATATTAGTCGTCCTCGCGCATTTAGCCTCTCTGCGGGTGACGAACTAATCCCCAGTGCAGTCATCCGCGGCCTCGGCAGGGAAATAGACCTACCACCATATCACGCTGTACCATAGCCCACCCATAAAAAAAAGCGGGTTAGCATAAGGTTATTTCTAGTTTCATCGATATTATCTGCATATTAAATCCTATAATCGTCTTTTATGATACCACCGGGCAAGGAAGGAAGTGGTGAATTGTATTTTTACTTGGTCACCACAAGGAAAAACCGACGATCCGACATCAATATTAATGACGTCATTTTGTTAATTATTTTCCTTTTTAATAACGAAAATTACGCAAATATTGATGTTATTATAAAAAAAAATCTTAACACATCATTTCATGGGAATTGCTCTTGTTGCGTCAATCTTTAAGAACGTACTTATATATCCTTAATCTGAGTAACATATTGCTGATCTACAATTTTGATTCAGACCATTCTTCCATCCTCACGTAGGCCTACCTCATGTTTCACCACAAAGTGCGGTCTTGTGCCGTCTGCATCCAACGACGTCCACCAAATTCCATCAGGTCATCATCATAGTGAACTATAGCACACTAAGCAACATTGAGCTTGGTTATGAGGCCTACATTTAGGTACCATGTTTCCGTGCCGTAAGTCATCACAGGTAACACACGTCGTACATCTGTGTTTTCAGATACTGAAGTATTGTTGGATGAGAAGATCCCCTTTAGTTGCCCGAACGCTGTCCAACTGAGACGGATTCGTCGGCTGACCTCTTTCTCGAAATTAGACCTACCTAACTGGACTGTTTGTCCTAGGTAAACATAATGATCGACAACATCGAGAGTCGAATAACTTTTGACATGACTTTCGTCTTGTCCATGTTCATTCCACAAGTTGGGATATCCTACTGAAATTGTTGAGCATAATGCCAAGGTCATCCATGGATTCTGTCATAACGGCGATATCGTCTGCAAATCGAAGCCGAGTGATATATTCGCCGTTGATAATACCGAGTTCGATCCGGTTTAATGGCTTGAAGACATCTTTTTAGAAGGGGCTATGATCTCAGTCCACGCTCCGTTCACTCCCTCTGGGGTGACAAAAGGACGGAGCGTGGCCCCATAACCCACCGTATTTTCTCCCCTTTACCATTGGGGCGACCACCGGTACCGAGTTCTTTATCGTCCGTGGCCAGCAAGACGGGAAGTTTGAAGACATCTTCCAGTACTGTGGTAAACAATTTCAGAGTTTTACCATCAACAGCAATAAAAAAGTCCAATGACGATGGGGAGATAGGTTATGGTGCTGCACGCTATCCTTTACGGTTTGAACGGGGTGTGCCTAGATCATAGTCCGTTACGAAAAATAAATTGCTTGGACTATACTGCCATAGTCCATCAGGAAAGATATAGTGCTGATAAATTATATTCATAACCCGTTATCATATAGAATTCAAGCGTAAGCATATAAAATACAAAGCACTATGTGTATCCTAATTCTGTCATAGTTTATCTGGGCCATCAACGCTTCAATGCGTTCCTATATTATCCACTTAACAGAGCATAAATCCTTTAATTTAAATTTAAAATTAACCTTCATACTACGCCATAAGCCGTAGCTAACTACGAAAGCAACACAATTGAGTCGACTAATTTAGTAAATGAAATCTAAAGTCGGTCAGTTTGTGCTGCACGGGATTACTCACCGAGCAAAAGGAATACTCGGTTTTGTGCAAAACGAACATAATTTATATATACGAGACCGCTTGGGGTGTTAACGATGCGAATATATTTATATTTCAGAGTATTTTTGGCTAAATACTTTTAAGTGGACGTCGAAAAAGACGACTAAGGGATTATAATATACATATGTACATCTATGCAAGAGATGAAAACCTCGAAATGAAACCCTATACCAACACGTCTCCAACGACGAAGGTGACGTGGGTACGGTGGGTTATGGGCCCGCGTGCCGTCCTTTCGTCGCCCCCGACGGAATGGACCGCGTGTGCGCTTACTATAGCCCACGCATAAAAAAAATAGCGTGAGTACTAAGTACGCATGTCAGAAGTGAAACTTCTGTAGTTCCATGTGTTTTTATCAATATAAAAGAAAAAATATAAAAAAAATCGCCCGATCTTTCTCACTCGCTTGCTCCCTACTCTCGCCCCATGGCTGTGCTTCGTGCTATGTTCGCCCTTTCTCACTCTCTCTCAATCGGTCTCAATCGCTCTCTCCCTCTTCTTCGACAAAAACGCTGCACATCTTCGTGACGCTAAATTGCGTTTCATCCTTAAAAAATTTACCCTCATGCGCGCAAAGAAGTTTCACTACCCTCCCATATCGGAGGAGGCCCAAGCCCAAGAGTGGGACGTGTATGGGCTGAGATGATGAAGATATTGATGCATAGTGGTGGCTACTCATGGAGAAGGAAGGGGCAATGAACTATCCTAGATCATCACCATACAAATAGAGGGACTCACAATAAATTTACGGCTCATCACCATCGTCATCATACAGCAATCATTCTAATTACTTAGAGTCGTCGCAAAACTTAATCTTCTTTTGTCATCCATCCACCCATCAGCCTACAGACGTCCACTGCTGGACATAGACCTCCCCACGAGAATGCCACTCGGAACGGTCCTGCGCCACTTGCATCCAACGGTTCTCTGCAACTTTGAGAATGTCGTCAGTCCACCTGGTGGGGCTTGGTCCTACGCTGCGCCGTCCGATTCGTGGTCGCCACTCAAGAACCTTTCGTCCCCAACGGTTATCGGTTTGACGAGCGATGTGGCCTGCCCATTGCCATTTCAACGTGCTAATTCTGCGGACTATGTCGGATACTTTGTCATACCTATTGAATATATTTGGCAAAAGTTTAATGACCTATTATAATATGTATAACGGTAAAACACTCACGTAATGAGATCTTTTACGTCTGTAAAATGTGCAGTGCACACCGAGGCCTCGCATCATGAATCAAAACGTGGGCCCGCCAACTTTGCCTCCAGCGACGCCCCAAACCGAGGTCCGTTCCCCACAAAGGGAGCCCTCGGGCGATGTCGCTTAGTATACTTTCACCGGGTTGAGAGCCCTCAGCACTCACCCATAGTCCGCGTCAAGCTATCAAGGACATCTGCGGCCAACAGCTGTACAAACAAAAAAAAAAACGAGACCTTGCAGACGCAGCTGCGCACTCGCCCTGATGATGATCATCGAATATGCTTAGAGCATGTGCAGCAACCAGTGTCGACATAATCGAGGTGAATTGTATTCTTACTCCGTCACCACACAGACTCGACCATACATCAAAATAATTAATACTTCATTATTATAAGAAATTCAAATGCGAAATTCAATACGATAAGAGTTTTTGATAAAACAATGATGTAATTGGTCACAATTACAGTTTTCCAATAATTGTGTGTTGAGATTTAAATTAAATTACTTATCTGTTTAATGTACTCAAACCGCAGCTGTGCGGAATATGACTCACAATATAGACCAATTGTGTAGACTAGACAATTCATATAGGCTGACGTTTAATACGTATTCGTAGTATTCGACACTGCAATAGGGTTCAAATATATCGCTTGAAAACAATATCATCGTCGAATATACATGTTAAGCGTTCATTTTTGCTTTGCTACTTATGGACAGGTTCTGAAATGATTCAACTGCTGCAGTCTATGACGTGTTCTCTTCCTTTCTATGTGGTGACAGAATAACAATACAATTTACTACCCTCAATCTTATCAGAGATGTCGTAAAAATGACTGTAAATATATGCAAGTAACATCGAAGAAAGAGAAGGAAAACTCGAAGTAAAGCCCTGTACTAGCTCATCTGATTAGCGTGGTATGAGCAGGTTGATTTCTGTCCTATTGTGAAAGAGGCTCGACCCTAATAGGGGGATGCATGCAATAGCTAAAGTAATGAAGTATTCTTCTTTAAACAAGTTTTAAGCGAATCACTTTTATGGTACCTAGTGCTCCTGGCCTGTGTCGGTACCTGTACCTCTGGTGCTACTGTGGTTCAGCACCGACCATTCATATCCATACTAATATTATAAATGCAAAAGTAAGGATGTTTGTTTGTTTGTAGCGCTTTCATGCTTAAACCACCGAACCGATTTCAAAAATTCTTTCACCAATGGAAAGCTATAATATCAGGGAGTAACATAGGCTATATTTTATCCCGGTAATCCCACAGGAACGGGAACTACGCCGCGGGTAAAGCGACTGAAACCGAAGCGAAGCGAGGGCGGGTTGCTAGTATATAATAAGATGGCATTACAGCTTGTCTAATACTAAATAGCTATAAAATTAAATTTAACAAAGATGCTATTATATTAATACTTATTACTACTTCCATACTTTAGCCCATCAACGTTCACAGGTATATCTACCCAATGGAGTAATATTTTAAGGTATAACAGAGTAAGAATACAATCTTACCCGGGAGTTTCATAAAAAATATCCAAGGGATATTATAAGTATGCAGCTAACGTCAATGTAATTGAAGGAAAACTGAAAATAAAACTTAATGTAATCCAGCTGATCTGCGCATTTACTATAATGGTTCATTCCCCCTTCTGTTATTGTGGGAGGATCGCGCCCACCAGTGTGGTGTTATAGTCATGTATAGGTTGAGAAGTAAAGAAAAGTAAAGGTTTATTTGACACATTTTATATCATTTTCATCGTAGTTTAGCTTACCTTTCGCCACGTCGCCAGTCATTCATACTATCTGAAAATAATATTACTCTCCGTAATTCTTTTTCAGCACTCTCATGATCCACATACAAATGAGTCTTTTTTAACCCCCACAAAAAGAGGCGTGCTATAAGTTTGACGTCTTTATCTGTTTGTATGTGTGTGTGTGTGTGTGTGTGTCTGTGGCATCGTAGCTCTCAAACGGATGTACTGATTTCGATGCAGCTTTTTTCATTTGAAAGCCAGTTTCCTTGCAGTGGTTCTTAGCTATGTTTGGTTAATATAGATCCAGCAGCGTAAGAGTATCAGCTCTTTTCCAAAATGATGTAATGGCGTATTATTACTCGTTTAAGTGCTATAAACGAGCCAGTATAATCGTTAAATGACAAATAATTGATAATTCCTGTTGAAGAGAACGTAATACTTTTTTATTATTATTTTAGTTTGTGTCGGGGGTTATACAAAATTATCAATTTTACCTGTTATTGTCTTTGTTGATTGACCCAAAACTCACTTTGCATGCAGAGTACCACGAGCCGCCGTAACAAACTATCATTAGATGGATTAACTCGTCTGCCATTAAAGGCAATAGAAAAAAATAATTGTCCCGTCTATATTTAATTATAGTCTTTGTTATTGGTTCCCTTTGATCGCGCCGTTGGCCCATATAATAATACTTACACATTAACAATATAACCAACCACAATAAAATTACCGATAGCGACAAAAACAAACATGCCTTTACACACATGTTATTAGCAAATATATATTTTTCATACAAAATATATTTTAATTTGTACAATAAACATACAACTTGAAAAATAACATTATAATAATATTGTTATTTTTGTTTTAAAAACTATATCCACCACATAATTCATTTATTATTCATCTTAGCCCACATATGTCCCACTGTTTTTGGGTTCGAGCTTCATACACAATAGGAGAGCCATCGACCTTATATACCATGCTAGTAAAGCAGTTTAGTAAAGGGTTTTGTTTCGAATATCCCTCCTCTCGCATAGATGTTATATGCGTATTATATCCCTTGTTATATCCATCCACGGGAAAGATAGGGGATTGGTGAATTATATTATTATTCCGTCGTGTTGTCTTCTTCTTCTAACTTCATCTTCTGCTTTTTCATCCAACATACCTGACACTAATTGGTATAGGAATCCTACAAAATGCGAGAGAAAGTAAGTACTTTTCTATACTTTATAGGAAGGTACTATGCCACTCAGGCCCTTCAAAAATGCTTATATTTCGAGTTTTCTTTCCCTTATAGTTAACTGTGTACACTGTCGGCTTTTACGACACCCGTGAGTATTGTTTCACGTGATATAAGTATCTGCTATGCTTATGCGGCAAATTATTAGGAGTTTCAAAATAAAATAATTCAATAAATACTTTCCTAAATTATGTTCGTACCATAAATTATTATGAAAAATAACGTAAAACTTCAAGTTCCACGAATTTTAAATGTAAAAGCTCTGGAAGCCCGTTAAAATCTTTTAAACCCGACCTCTTAGACAGCTATGCTACGACAGCCAGAAAAAAAGCAAAACAAGGTATTCAAAAAATGATCGCACAAACCTGTACAGAAATGTCCTCTAAAATTCAACTTCCAACGGCTAGATTTCAAGAATGTGCCTCAACATAGCTTTGAGCTGAATGGCAGGAGAGATTATGGCATAAGTCGTCTCTACGAAGCGAGAGCACAGTGCTACAAAGCGAAGTTGTTTAGAAAAAATATATATGAACATTTTATTTTAACCTTTCTTCTTTAACTTTAATATTATTTCATTGTACGTATATTTCTGTGTGAAAATGCTTTAAAATATAACATTTTAGCAGTCTTTTCTTTTCTATGCAAAAAAAAGCTGTTGAGGTATTCTGTCACCTTTATCATCAACATCATACTGCTGTTATCCTAGTTACTCAAGGGTACTGTACTTTCTGCCATGATACTTAATGCACCGTGAACCGACGATCTGGTGAAAGTTGCTGGGCGTCGTTGGATGCAGTCGGCACAGGACCGCACTCTGTGGTGCAACATAAGGGAGGCCTACGTCCAGCAGTGGACGGAGATAGACAGAAATGATCATGCATGATGATGATGATGTCTTAATGCAAAATTTTAAGAAATGCTTTTATGACCAGTCTCTTACATGAGATTAACCCTCTTTGGGACTGTAATTGTTGACCAGAAAGCGTCAGATGGAGTTTGCCTAAGTTAAAAAAGGGAGCCATCGCTCAGGACGCCCAGATGTGAAACATCGAAATTATTTTGTACAAGTATATATGCATAAAATAATAGAATACGACAGGAACTAATATGGCATAAATTATTAATAAAATATTAGGTTTTTTTTCCAGAAAATGATGATTTTTTATTCAAAAAACGTTTATTTTCATTAGTATGCACTGTAGGTATGTGTTTAGGTTGGATGGCGTTGTATAAAATTCTAAAACGCGCTATGGTTTTGTTACAAAAATGTACCTATATGTATCCGGATGTTTAAATAATAAACAAAGTGAGACGTTAGTGCGAGGCGTGGCGTTAACGCTACGAGCTGTTTACGCCACGCCAACGATCAGTTCCATCCTCGCCTATAGATATTTCACATCAAAAAATATTCTTAGTCATCGTTTATGATATCCATGAATAATGTAAGGATTAGTGATATTCGCAGTCCCCACCCCACAACTTGAATTCTATCAATGTAGGAGGCAAAATAAAATAACTATATTTATGATTGTTAGGAAGCTTTTTATAGCGACAACTTAAAATTATCAACGATCACTATTTTTTTTATTTCTTTTTTATTACAAACGGTGGCCAACGAGCAAACATGCACCTTTATAAGGCCGTTGCCTACCGTGAAGAAAGTGAAGAGAGTGTGAATGCATCCAATGAGGTTCAATGATATGAAAGGCGTCATTAAAATCCACCACAGGCAAACACCCTCAGAAACTTGGGCTTCCGGTTCTCTCGCCCACCGAATGAAGTGCAATAACAAATTGCTAGTACTTGGACGTCGATTTTAGCTGGCTATAGTGCAGACCCACACCGTCCGTCCCGTCCAGGGTGACGAAAGTGCGGTTTACAACTCCATAACTCATCGTACTCCCTTCTCTTCGCCTTTGGACCGAGCACTAGTACCTACTGCATCTTCGACTTCCGTGGCTACCCAATGGATAGAACAATGGTCATTGTGCCTTACCTTCTTGTAGGAGTCGTTAAGGCTGAATAAGGGAACGAATGGCAATTATCATTTTTCTGAAACATTTATAAAGGTAAATGTGATCATTAATCCACCTGACATGCGTGGCTATTAATTATTATTATCCCCCTTTATGAAGGTTCAATAATGGGATAAGTCAGTACAGAGACAATGCGTGTGACCGAACCGGGTATTTAGTCCAGCACCCACGGAGGGGTTAGCCTCGCGATGCCGATCGGCGTCCCGGGGGAACATCGATGGGAGAGGGTATTGCCTCGGGGTATTCCGTCGGGCCGACAACTGAAGTCAAGGAACTCTGCACTGGTGGTCGACCAACGACGAAGGCGATGTGCTAAATGAGTGGGTTACAGGGCCGCACACCGCCCCTCTGTCGCTCTGGATGCAGCCGGGCGGCGGGTGCACCGACCGTAGCCCACCCCAAAAAAAAATACAGAGACAATATAATTATGATTATAATCATCATCACAACTCATATACGTGCCATTAATGGGCTCGAGCCTATTCACATCAAAAGGGACCACCATACCACGCTGGTCAGGCGGGTTAGTATAGGGTTTTACTTCGAGTTTTCCTTCTATTGCATAGTTCTTACATGCTTAAGATATCCTTTAGTCGCCCTTACAATACCCAAGGGCAGGAGAGGGGGTAATGAATGGTATTCTTACTCCATCACCACATGGAATCAATTATGGTGATTAGGAAGTAACTCGAAGACAAGTCAAATGACGCGGTTGATGTCCATTTGGCACACTAAACCACAAAGCCGATTCAAATATCGGGTTGCACCTCTACGCTTTGTAGTTGTGATAATTCTTGGCAGCAATTTATAACTTCCATTTAATATGTTTCATCACCTCTTTCTTACCCTTGAGTGTCGTATAAGACGACTAAATGACATCTTCAAAGAGCACTATTACAAGAACGATACTTTTTTTAGTTAATTTGTTGAAAGACGTCATCATCATTTGCCTTTTTTTTATTTTTTTTTAATGGGTGGGCTATGGTAAGCGCACACGCGGTCCATTTCGTCCGGGGCGACGAAAGGACAGCGCGCAGGCCCATAATCCACCCGTACCCATGTCGCCTAGTTGTTTTGGGCCGACCACCAGAGCAGGGTGACTTGTCGTCAGTGGTCGACCCGACGGAGTACCCTTTCGGGTACCCTCACCTCTCGACGTCCCCGTCTCGGGACGTCGGTCGCCGTTGCACGGTCAGCCTCTCTGCGGGTGACGGACTAAATTCCTCGGTCTCATTTGCCTGCCCTCATCTCTCGCTAAGTGGGGTCGGCACAATATATTCTCACCTTCCAAAGCTTCTTATCAGCCGTCATATCTGCATTTACTGCTTTCACACGCATGTCTTCATTCACATAATTCATCCATCTCTTTTTGGGTCTCCCACGCTACTTACGTTCATCCACAATCATATTGATAACCCTCCTTGTCACTTGCCTTTCATCCCTCCTCATTACATGAGGAGGGATCCTCCTCATACTAAGACAATCTCGCCCTTCTAATCTTCTCTATCACTGGTGCCACTTACAGGCTTCCCCTAATATACTCATTTCTAATCTGATCTAATCTTGTAACCGCACACTTCCATTTTAATATACGCATCTCTGTAGTATGCAATTTTTTGGTGGAAGACGTGCAAGCTGTTTATATGATCCCGTCGGACTGGCCACGGAAGTCAAGAATTCGGTACCAGTGGTCAGCCTCGTGGCTTGTGCGATTATGGGGTCGCGCGCCCCCCTATCGTCACCCTGGACGGCACGGACGGCGTACGACCCCACCATAGCCTGCCAAAAAAAGAAAGAATAGCTGTTTATGTGATGATTATAAAAAGCTAACTATACCAGAGGTTCAGCAAAGACCCTGTGTACCTTAAGTCGAAGTTTAGAGGGAATGGAATAAGGAGAGATAGGAAGTGAGAAGCTGTTTGCCACTCCAGCTCTGTCACTAGCCAAATAAAGCCCAGTAGCAAATTTCTAATTCTCGTTGTAAAGATATACTCAATTCAAACACATATAGTAAATTTTATCGGCACAGTTCACAATTTAGCATACTGTGCAGTGTGGGCGACACTTCAACTTCACGTTAGACGCTAGATCGTCTGCAGTCGCGATGACACTTGCCACCGCTATTTGCTCTAATTGCAAGTATTATTACGCAACACGCGACGTGGAGTCGTATGTACGTAGAGTTGAAGTGTCTCTACGTGCTCTAAGGACTGTTGTAACGACCAGTCGGTGTTTTGAAACAACAATTTAATGTGTATAAAACGCATTTGTAAACCTAAAAAGATACGTAACTATTCTTCTATTAGTGAAGTAAAGATATATGTATGAGATGCATTTGTGTACCATAAAGTTTTGTATAAAACTCATTTAAGACCGAATATATATACGAAAATATTGAAGGGTAAACCGTTTCGTTACGTAACGCGTTACGGCGCCAGTTTGTATTTTATAGGTTTAAATAATAATACTAATAATCTTAATGTACAAATTCAAGAATTGTAACTAAGAATATATTTTATAATTGATTAAAGATTTTATTAATAAATGCCTTTCTCTACATTCATCATCATCATTCATCGTTTCGGCTCAAATACGTCCCACTGCTGGGCTCGAGTCATAGGAGGGATATTGACCTTACTATACCATGCTGCTCAGATAGGATAGGATTTTATTTCGAGTTTTCCTTCTCTTACATAGATGTTAGATGCATATTATATCCCTTAGTCGTCTTTTGCGGCATCCACAGGCAAGATAGGAAGTGGTGAATTGTATTCTTACTCCGTCACCACACGGAACATTTCTCTACATTATCATATTAATATACATGAAATTTAAGTAATAACCTAAGCAAATTAAAGAATTTCTATATATTTTAACTTAGATTAGTTTTAGTTATAACTTCTGTAGGGCTTGCTTGTTCAAATTCCACGTTATCACTCCCCTCAACCACATTGGAGGGAAGAGAGCGTCGTACATATCCACATGTATTAAAAACAAGTAAACAAAATTATGTACTTTCTAGAATCTTTTTTATGTTAAGAATGACAGGATGATCTATAACTCAATCGTAAACAAAACAGACATATTAAAATAATTCCAACACAATGTTTACAATTGTATGCATGAGTCAAAACCGCAGTAAAGCGTATTAAACTTTAGATAGGGATTCCTTTTTTAATACGACCACATACTTTACTCGATAACTGTCTACACGTGGCCCGTAAATGCGCCGTATGCTCTACGAGCGTAGGTGTGATTTATAACTCAATATATACCGTGTTCCATGTGGTGACGGTGAAAGAATACGGTGATTCGTCACCACAATTTTTACAATAAGTTACAAATAAGACTTTTTGTGTGGTGACAGGGTTAGAATATAATTGAACATTATTTCGTGACCATGAGTGTAGTAAAAGACGATCAAATTTTCCTTCACTTGCCTAGACATTATATGCATATGATGTCTCTTAGTTATCTTTTACGACACCCACGGGCAAGGTGGTTATGAATTGTATTCTTACTTCTTCTTCTACCATATGGTTTTGGAGATAATTATCGTTTAAGATAGATATTAATTGTCAATTCTACATTTGCAGAACATAATATTTAATATATATAAAAGAAAGTCGTGTCGATTACCGCCGATTTACCTGAAAATTGTCGGGGAGGTAACTTAGAACCAGGAGACGGACATAGGATAATTTTTATCGCGTTCGACAGGTTTCCCGTGGGACTTGACATAAAACTTCAAAAAGAATACAAGTCACTATAAAACGTGATACAACAAAAACGCATCTATCATGTAATAATAAAACGCAAATGACAGCTGTAGACAGACCATATTTTCGGAAATTTTGAAAATATATTTACGAATAAAATTATGGCAGTACAAAGTTCGCCGGGTCGGCTAGTAAATATTTAAATATATACTAAATATAAGACATATTGTATTTAAAATTGGATTGTAAAGTAACAAATATACCTAGAGAAAATCACCAGATATTTGTATATCCACCTAGCGACTAGGTGCGTTTTAATAATGAACCTCCGAATATACAACAAGCTGGGGTCGTTAAACGGCTGGAAGCTGGAGGTTGAGAGCCCTCAGCGCTCATCCGTAGTCCGGGCTAAGCTGTGAAAGCCATTTGCGGCTAACAGATATATTAACACACACACACACACACAAAAACTCGTACATTCCTGCCCGAAACGGTTAATGCGGATGATGCACGAAATATTAGCAATAAGGATCAGAGGGAGCGATATCATATTTTACCTTTACACGAGAAATAAATTGTAACGTAAACTAAAGACTAAGACTGCACAGATGGCGTAGTGGTTAAGATACCGATCTACCGCACCAGCGTCATGGGTTCGATTCCCATACAGGACACTACTTTGTGAGATCCACAAATTGTTGTTCCGGGTCTGGGTGTAATTTGTGTCCGTTAAATTATAAATTTGTAAAGTCCCGCGCAATAAAAGTATTATTTCTTTCATACCGGGTATTACCTTTAGTAAAAAAAAATATAAGTTCTTGTAACCTTTACCCAAAATACATAACTTACCCTAATTAGGTGAACCGAACCTCACTTCCAGTAACCTAGATCAACCAGAACATTTTCTCTTCAGCACCTATATCAAAAATATGCACAATCTTGAGGTATTTTGTACAACTCAGAATGACTTACGGCACACGACGCACCTATTTTTAACCGACTTCAAAAAGGAGGAGGTTCTCAATTCGTCTGTATTTTTTTTTTTTTTTTTTTTTTTTTAAGTTGGTTACCTCAGAACTTTCGATTGGGTAAACCGATTTTGATAATTCTTTTTTTGTTTGAAAGCTGGTGCTTCCCGTGTGGTCCCATTTTAATTTCATCATGGCATCCATGAGAAAACCACATAAGTCTTTAATTTGCATTAAGTATGTGCGCGATAAATGGACTAAAACTCAATAACAACGCCAACCGAGCCGATGATTCTTTTTTAACTGACTTTAAAAAAGGAGAAGGTTGAGAACCTTTTCTTTTTTAAAGTAAATTCGACTTTAATTATTTTTTTTTTATGTTCGTTACCTCAGATCTTTCGACTGCGTGAACCGATTTTGATGATTCTTTTTTATTTATTTGAAAGCTGGTGCTTTTCGTGTGGTTCCGTTTCAATTTAGTCCAGTTTTGAACGTGGTATCCATGAGAAAACTATTTAAGTCTTAAATTTGCATAAAATATATATATAGTACACATGGACGAAAACTCAATATAACACCAACCGATTTCGATGATTCTTTTTATTGGATAGGATGTACTTCAAGGGTAATTTGATTAGGTTCTGATTATAGGATCTATGCTAAAGTAACGGTACTCATCAATTCTTAGGAGCAAATTATCGACACTCGGCTGAATCTCTTATAGTATCTGGATATTTGAGTCACCTACCGTAATGTTGAACGGCACTGTCTCAAACGAGCAGCACTATTAGTAGGTTGACTCATAGGTAGAAAAAAAAATGTGCACTTCACATTTACTAAAAATCAAACAATAAAAATAATTTTTAACAAAAAAAAACTGACTTCAAACAAAAAACAATTCCCAAACAAATTAATATGCACTAAAAAGCAAAAAAAGAATTCTTGTACAATGTAGTGCTCGCCCAACCTTACAACAACTTGATGAATAAAAAAATAGAGTACTTAAAAGTCAATCAAATTATTAGGACAATATAATGTAGTTACAATTATTATTATTTTTGGAGTCGGTGTCAGTCAACAAAACTAGGACACCGACAAACATACCGACATAGACTTCAAAAATGACAATAATAGTAACTACATTATATTGTCGTAATAATTTGATTGACTTTTAAGTACTCTATTTTTTTATTCATCAAGTTGTTGTAAGGTTGGGCGGGCACTACATTGTACAAGAATTATTTTTTTGCTTTTTAGTGCATATTAATTTGTTTGGGAATTGTTTTTGGTTGAAGTCGGTTTTTTTTTTGTTAAAAATTATTTTTATTTTTACTCGCGCTGTGGAAATTCATTTACGCACTATCCCCCGCTTGTGACAGACGGTTCTCGCCGGCCACATAAGCAAACGAAATACCCACTAAACACACAGCGGTCATCTCCGCACATTTACGGTGTGTCGGAGAGATCGTCTGACGACATTCTATTCCGACACTCCAGCGCTTGGCCATCTGACTACGTCCTGTTATCATTCAGGGCAGTGGGAAGAGGAGTGTATAGCAACGTCTCCTCTTTCCTGGTCACTGCCGGCAAAGCGAGCAGACGTAAGCGCCTCGCCTGCCCGCTCCACAGCCTCATTCCTTGTCATGACAGCGGCACAAAAGGAGGCCATTGACAACCTGCATCTGTCATTGCCAAACATCTTGAAGATGATGGTTAGCAACGACAGGTACGTTGATCCAATTACAACTACACATCTAGGTCAACCCACGTTAAGCAAAAGTGGCTAAGAACCATCTTCAGACTTGTTCAAACATGAATCACTTTAAACCTTTAACCCTGATCAAGCCGTTCAGGAGTTCTGTTATGGACGGAACGGACTAACCACACAAATTGATAACATTCCGCAGAAATAAAATAAGACGTACATATTTTTATTATTAATAAACTGTATTTTCAATATACTGGCGTATATTTTAACTCTAAGCGTAATCCTTACTAATATTATAAATGCGAAAGTAACTCTGTCTGTCTGTCTGTCTGTCTGTCTGTCTGTCTGTCTGTCTGTCTGTCTGCTACGCTTTCACGTCTAAACCACTGGACCGATTTTGATGAAATTTGGTACAGAGATGGACTAAAGCTTGAGAAAGGACATAGGCTACTTTTTATCGCGAAAAAATGGGTATAAGGGGTTGAAATAGGGGATGACATTTTGTATGGAAATTCGTCATTTTCGATGATAGAACCACGAATCTTTGTATTAAGACACCTAATAATAAATAAATAAATATTTGTTCAAGCGTTTTGGAAATTTCATTTACATGGGGATGAAATTCAACCCCTAAAATACCAAAAAGCATACAGCCGAAACCACTGGGCCTAGAAACGTTTTTTTTTACACCATCGTATTTCTTGGGGTGCACGAGCACTAGCAAAAGATTTTTGGAAATTCACCCCTTTAAGGGGGTGAAAAACATATAGTCTTTCGCGTCTAAACCGATTTTGATGAAATTTGGTACAGAGATGGACTAAAGCTTGAAAAAGGATATAGGCTACTTTTTATTGCGAAAAAATGGGTATAAGGGGTTGAAATAGGGGATGATATTTTGTATGGAAATTCGTTATTTTTGATGATAGAACCGTGAATCTTTGTATTAAGGCACCTGATAATAAATAAATAAATATTCGTTCTAGCGTTTTGGTAGTTTCACTTACATAGGGATGAAATTCAACCCCTAAAATACCAAAAAGCATACAGCCGAAACCACTGGGCTTAGAAACGTTTTTTTTTTTTACACCATCGTATTTCTTGGGGTGCACGAGCACTAGCAAAGGATTTTGGGGCATTCACCCCCTTAAGGGGGTGAAAAACATATAGTCTTTCACGTCTAAACCGATCTTGATGAAATTTGGTACAGAGATGGACTAAAGCTTGAGAAAGGATATAGGCTACTTTTTATCGCAAAAAAATGGGTATAAGGGGTTGAAATAGGGGATGACATTTTGTATGGAAGTTCGTCATTTTCGATGATCGAACCACGAATCTTTGTATTGAGGCACCTAATAATAAATCCTTACTTCCTTACTAATATTATAAATGCGAAAGTAACTCTGTCTGTCAGTCTGTCTGTCTGCTACGCTTTCACGTCTAAACCACTGAGCCGATTTTGATCAAATTTGGTACAGAGATGGAATAAAGCTTGAGAAAGGACATAGGCTACTTTTTATCGCGAAAAAATGGGTATAAGGGGTTGAAATAGGGGATGACATTTTGTATGGAAATTCGTCATTTTTGATGATAGAACCATGAATCTTTGTATTAAGGCACTTTATCATAAATAAATAAATATTCGTGCTAGCGTTTTGGAATTTCATTTATATGGGGATGAAATTCAACCCCTAAAAGACAAAAAGCATACAGCCGCAACCACTGGGCCTAGAAACGTAATTTTTTTACACTGTAGTATTTCTTGAGGTACACGAGCTCTAGCAAAGAAATCGCGAAAAAATGGGTATAAGGAGTTGAAATAGGGGATGACATTTTGTATGGAAATTCGTCATTTTTGATGATAGAACCATGAATGTTTGTTTTAAGGTACTTGATAATAATTAAATAAATATTCGTTCTAGCGTTTTGGAAATTTCACTTACATGGGGATGAAATTCAACCCCTAAAACACCAAAAAGCATACAGCCAAAACCACTGAGCCTAGAAACGTATTTTTTACACCGTCGTATTTCTTGGAGTACACGAGCACTAGCAAAGGTTTTTTGGTAAATCACCCCCTTAAGGGGATGAAAACACCGTAATCTTTCACGTCTAAATTACTGAATCGATTTTAATGAAATTTGGTACAGAGATGAACTAAAGCTTAAGACAGGACATAAGCTACTTTTATCCCAAAACATTGGGTGTAAGGGGTAGAAATAGGGGATGACATTTTGTATGGAAATTCGTCCTTTTCGATGATAAAACCATGAACCTTTGTATTAAGGCACTTGATATTGAACAAATAAATATTCATTCTATCGTTTTGGAAAATTCGCTTACGTGGGGATGAAATTCAACCCCTAAAAGACCAAAAAGCATACAGGCGAAACCACTGGGCCTAGGAACATATTTTTTTTTACACCATCATATTTCTTGGGGTACACGAACACTAGCAAAGAATTTTTAGAAAATCAGCCCCTTAAGGGGGTGAAAAGCGTATACACGAAACTATTGGGGCCAGGCACGTAAAACTTTGTATGCGATTCACTTTCTTTTGTTATATGTGAGCTCTAAGAAATTATTTTTTGAACCTCAACCCCTAAGGGGGTGAAAATATATAGCTGAAATCATTAGGCCTAGAAACGTAACATTTTGTATGAAGTTGTCTTTCTTGGGGAAAGTGCTCACTAAAAAAAGAGTTTTTTGCAATTTTACCCCTAAGGGGGTGAAAAGCGTTTATCCGAAATCAGTGAGCCGAGGAACGGTTATTTTAGTACACGGTCGGCTCTCTTGGATTATCCTAAGATTTTTTCTTAGTGCTCGCTTACCAAGCACTATGAAAGAACTTCTGGCAGTCTCACCCCTAAGGGCATGAAAAGTGTATAACCTAAAATAATGGTCCTAGGAACGTGAAAGTTCTGTTTTGGGATAAGCGAGTACTTACATTGTCCGTGTGGTGACGGAGTAAGAATACAATTCACCATCCCCCTATCTTACCCGTGGGTGATCGTACGAGACGACTAAGGGATATAAAACGCATATAACATCTATGCGAGAGCAGGATAACTCAAAATAAAATCCTATACCAACACGTCTGACCAGCGTGGTATAGTAGGTCAATTACCCTTCCATTATGGAGGAGGCCCGAGCCCAACAGCGGGACGTATATGGGCTGAGATGATGATGATGATGAGTACTAACAAAGAATTTTTGGAAATTCAACCCCTAAGAGGGTGAAAAGTGCATAGCGAAAGATGTGTGAAATTTTGTATACCGATCTGTTTTTTGGGATAAGCTCACTAAGGAATAATTTTAGGCAGCCCTAAAAGAGTGAAACGTATATAGTCGAAGACACCCAGCCTACATATCATCATTATTTTACTCTTATCCTAATTACTTTGGATCGACGCAATATGTAGGTAGGTACTCTTCGCCCATCGTAGATATATCGCAAAGGTTCTAGCAACATTTTATGACCGGCTGCCTGACGGACGACATTGTTGGCCAGACGGCATCACCAATTGGTCCAGATCGATGTAAATCTTTGTCTTAGTAGTATTTTGGGACACCCCACAAACAATGAAAGCGTGGTAATATTCCTAGCCGCTACCAGCCAGTAAGTCGAGATATTAAGTAAATTTTCTATCTCTACAAATAAATAAATTTGAAGCGTCTGTTTGTCTATCAAAATAATAGGTTTTATTTATGCACACAATTATTTGCACGATACCTATAACTAAAAAACTGTTCAAATTTTTTTGTTTTTGTGTTGTGAGTCACATAGGCATTTTTTATCTCGGCATTCGCATGGGAATGAGGTCTACGTAGGTGAAACTGCGGGAATTTAATCGATATAATTTTTTTCACCAATGGAAAGCTACATTATCAGGGACTAAGGAAAGACATATTTATCATCGTATTTCCACGGGAATCTGAACTACAAGTGTGGAAGTAATATTCAAATCTGAAAGTTTGTGAAGATATTTGGATGTTTGTTACTTAATCATGCGTAAACTGTTGAGCAGATTTGGATGAAAATGGACACATAGATAGAGTATTTTTTAAATTAAGAAATAGAATACTTTTTATGCCGATAATATTCTTTGCGATAATAGTTCAATATGCAAGTTAATTTTAACGCGGGCGAAGCCGCGGGCAAAAGCTAGTATAAAATAATACTACGTAATACAGTAGGTGTATTGTTTACAAATATGTAGGTAAGTTTGTATACGTGTAATGTGCATATACGCTTTGGGTTCAACAAACCGATGCGAAGAATTGTTTACTTTTTGCACTCATTATAATATTTTAATCGTAAACGCAATTATATACCTACATAGTTATCATACGAGGCCAGATGGTGGTTGGTTTTAAGGAAAACCTCTGACATCCATCATTTTAAATAAAATATGATATTTACAACTTATTTATTTTATTTATAATTTTTTCGTTTGATGATAAAGAAATAATTCACAATCCCCTTTTCTTGTTAGTGATCATATTAAAAACGACTAAGAAAAATTATTCATCATCAACATTTCAGCTCATATAAGTCCCATTGCTGGGCTCGGGCCTCCTCCATAATAAGAGGGAAATTGTCCTTACTATATCATGCTGATCAGGCAGGTTGGTATAGGGTTTTGTTTTGAGTTTTCCTTCTCTTGGATAGATGTTATATGCGTATTATATCCCTTAATTGTCTTTTACGACATCCACGGGCAAGATAGGGAGTGGTGAATTGTATTCTTACTCCGTCATCACATGGAAAAGAAAAATGATTAGGAAACTTAAAACAAAATTATACCAACCTATCTGATCAGCCTATTTTATTCCCTGCTTTTGGATCCTAGTCCTAGGTCCTAGGGACACATACATATATTGTTTGAGAAGAAGAGAATAAGTGTTTTATTTAACTACTCATCATCATCATAACAGCTAAAATACGTCAGTAGGAAAATTCAATTCAAACCACAGCTGTCAGACGGGAGGTATTCCGTCGGGCCGAACACTGAAGACAAGAAACTCTGCACCGGTGGTCGGCCCAACGATAAAGGCGACGTGCCACGGGTGGGTCATGGGGCGCGCCCCACCCCTCCGTTGTCCTGGACGGAGCCGAGCGGCAGGTGCGCCACCCATGGCCTACCGTTAACAAAAAAAGGTGATGAATTGTTTGGTGTAAAAGAATAAAAGTGTGACTTTATTTAATTTGTCACCCATTATGGAGTACACTCGAGTCCACAGTGGGACGTATATGAGCCGCGGGGTGAGGTGAGGATATCACTACACAGTATAAAACAAAGTCGCTTCCCGTTGTCTTGTCCGTCCCTATGTATGTTCAGTATCTTTAAAACTGCGTAACGGATTTTAATGTTATTTTTTTAATAGATAGAGTGATTCAAGAGGAAGATTTATATGTATAATACATACATAGTATGTTGCTCTTTCAAGAGTAACCTCAAAAGAAAACATGTTTTTTTATATACTGACAAAAAATCTATGAACGTTGTATATAAAGAAATTCTGTAGTATATTTAGTATCAGTATTGAACTCGTGCGAAGCCGAGGGGGTCGTTAATAAAAAAGCACTTCTTATAAATAATAATTTTTCATACTTATAATTTCTAATTCGTAAAACCTATTAGTTACATCAGACTTCTCTCCCAGTTCATATTAATTAGAAACTCGCGGCAAGGAAAAATGACTAAAAATCTAGTATTACACATTTCATAAGAAACAAGCTAAGAATACGAACCTAGCTAATTTCTCAGCGTAAAGATATCTCGTCACGCGATATCTTCTGCGAATTACAAAACTGTTAATTTTTCCTCAAACTGAAAACTTGGGAATTACCGCAACAAATGTATATTTTACATCTCTCTATGCTATTAATGGAGTAAGAATATAATTTACCATTCCTTCTCTTGTCCATGGGTGTCGTAAAATACGATTAAGGGATATATTGTGTATGCCAACACGTTTGACCAGCGTGGTACAATAGGTCAATTTCTCTTCCACTGTGAAGAAGGTTGGAGCCCAATAATGCGATTATCGATTATGTAGTTATATTTAATAAGGGCTGAGATCATGATAATGCTATTGGTATATGTAAATGACTACACAGACGGTGTATTAGTAAAAGCTGCTTCACATACAGAGTATCGTGGGTTTAATCCCATGTAGGCAATTTCTTGGATATACAAATGATTTAAGTTGGGCTGTAATTTGTGTCCGTTAATTATGAATATGTTTGTAAACCGTGACATAAAGATTTATTCTTTAGTACGGGATATTTATTACAATTATTGTTATAAATTTGCCTGGAAACTGCTCCTGGTTTTACTCCTGGTGGAGATTTACGTGTGGTGACGAAATAAGAATTTGAATTCACCATTCCCTCTCTTATCCGTGGTGTCATAAAAGATGCCCAAAGGATATGTGCTTATAGCATATATGCAATAGAAGTAAACTCGAAATAAAACCCTGTTTTTTTTTTTCTTTGGGGGTGGATCGTGGTCGGCGCGCTCCTCGCCCGCCTTCCTCCGGGGTGACAGAGCGGCGTAAGCACGCATCCGTGACTCACCCGTGACACGTCGTCTTTGTCGTTGGGCCGACCACCGGAGCAGGGTGACTTGACGTCAGTGGTCAGCCCGACGGTATACCCCCTGAGGAGTACCCTCTCCTCGACCGACATACCCCCCTCGGGGAGGACGTCAACCCGTCTGATTAGCATGGTGTAAGTAGATCAATTCCTTTTCCATGCCTACTAACCCCTTTCTCTACAGTTATCGTCAATGACTGATATTAGAAGATATTATTTTTTATCCTATACTAGAATCAACTTCAGGGCCTAAAGATTACACTAATATACGCCGTTAGACCGATAAGGTATTTAGCGTATTATTAATTTGGTACAAACTTTAAAATAATCTACAAATCACTTTTAAAAATAATCTATTACTGAAATTACTTTCTTGACCTCCTAACCCCACAACCGGATAATTCTACGTAAAGGGTTGTAGAACCGAATTACCCACAAGTCATACAGTTATAAAGAATTTGAATTAACATACAATAAACTGTTATGATGCAAGTTGATTTGAATTCCGATGAAAGATTTGCTAAAATTCTGATTAGTCAGTTCAATGAGTCAATAGGAAAAATACGTACTAATGTATGCCGAAATGCCTTCGTTATAATCATATGTCATATACATTCCTGCTGGGCTTTATACTCTCGAAGGGAAATTGACCTACTATATACCCTGGTCAGACGTGTTGGTATAAAATTTTACTTCAAGTTTTCCTTCTCTTGCTTAGATGTTATATGCTTATCATAACCCTTAGTAATCTTTTACGACACCCACAGGTAAAGGAGAGGGTGGTGAATTGTATTCTTTCTCCGTCACCACACAGAAAATGTATATGAGTTCAGATAATTCTGACGACATGGAAGTAAGGGTTATTCCACAAGTAGGAATACAATTTATCAGCCCCTCTTGATTGTGAGTCTCGTAAGAGACGATTAAGGTAATATGCATATATCATCTATGCAAGAGAAGGAAAACTTGTGAAAAACAAATTCCTATGCCAACACGTCTGACTAACGTGGTGTAGTAGGTTAGTTTCCCTCCCACAGGGTAGGAAGCTCAAGCTTAATAGTGGGACGTATGTGGGCTAAAATTATATTTTTAAATTGCCAACCTTAGAATAATAACGTATAGAAGGTAAGTTCGCGCACAAAAAGTGAAGCATTTCAATTGGAGCCTAATGGAGCTTATGCCAGAACAGTTCCGTAGTCTACAAGATCATTGTACTGCACGTACGTACGCAAGTCTTAAAAAATATATAGGTAATTATGACGGTTTATGCATTCAAATAGTGTCATAACACATTTGAAAAACTTAAAAAGGTTTTTAACATTACTTTTAAAAGTATTTCGACGATTTATGTTAATAAAAACAAAATTTGATTTCATAATTTCTATAGTGGTGTGCGTGTATACGTGTGTAATCGTCGGCGCGCATGTAGTATTTTTAGATTCATGTTTCGAACGTTCGAAGTATCGACACTATCCTTCTATACGTTATTATTCTAAGTTGTCAACATATGAAATGTTCATTATGATAAAACATCATTTTATGATTAAAACTAACTGTGACGTAAAAAGCAATACAAATTACAACCTCATTTTTTTAACTGATCGATACACGGAAGCCTCATGATACGGTACATATAATTGTCCAATTTTTTAAACTCTAACAACACGTGTAATTCAATGCCGCTATTTTTATACAGAATACCTATATGGTAAGTATTTCGTATGGTAATAAAATAACAATCTTATATCTTTAAACGAGCAATTCTTGTAAATATATATACCATCAAAAACAAGACTTGTAAAAAAAGCCAAGCCTCGCAACTGAATTCTTCTACCATAAAAATTTGTGAGATCCATGTATACCAAGTCGGTTAACTCATTCAGTCCCTGCTTAAGGCACCTTTCTTCTTAAGTTATTACGTAAATAGCTAACCTAACAACTTCTTATAGTGACTATATCAATACTAAAGATCTTTTATGTTTTAAATAAACAGAATGACTTGGCAATCGCATGAAAACACACCTCACAAGTAATACATATTAAATTGTACTAAACACAGTGCGATTGCCAAGTCAATCTATTTATTTAAAACATAAAAGATCTTTAGTATTGATATAGTCACTATAAGAAGTTGTTAGGTTAGCTATTTACGTAATAACTTAAGAAGAAAGGTGCCTTAAGCAGGGACTGAATGAGTTAACCGACTTGGTATACATGGATCTCACAAATTTTTATGGTAGAAGAATTCAGTTGCGAGGCTTGCCTTTTTTTACAAGTCTTGTTTTTGATGGTATCTCATTTCTTTTTGTAGATAGACCTACTTATTTGCCTTTTCGATACCTTCTACTTCTTGAATACCAACAAAGGATTTTCTAAGAGCACACTCTCTGAAAAATGAGACATCTCTCCTTTCCGCTCGAGTCAATTCTATCTAAACTAAGCGGAGAGATGTGGAAATAAAGAAATTTGATTGGTTTTTCGAAACACGTCTCCTCTAGTCTCCTCTCCGCTTTCATAGCAATCGAGCCTAATGATGGCGTTCTTTCTTTCAGATAAATTTGAGACAATTTAGTTTGCTTAATACTTTGGGAGATTTTGGTACAATTTCATAAGACACGTCCCACTGTTGCTTTTTCATTAAGTTGGTTGACCATTTTACAAGTTATCTTTGAACATAATTATATCTGAGAATCTGTCTACACCTATTATGCCAATCATCATTCAGCCTATCGCCGTCCACTGTGGAACATAGACCCCTCTCATGCTTCACCATAAAGTGCGGTACTGTGGCACCTGCGTCCAATAACGCTAAAGGGTTGCCATGACTAGAGCTCATTTTTCTTCACCTTATGAGGAATAATGACGTAGTCTCCACGTTTGGTAGGCGGGTTGGTTTCGCAGTGAGATATCATACATTTCCCCGGTGTGAGCTGCTGCCCACTCTTCTTCCTGATTAATCTTTTATTTTAAATGACAACGCCTTGCACTAAGGGAATAATAATCCTTATATTATGGGGGACTTTACAAACATATAATTGAACATCGCATCATCATCGCAGCCCTCATATGTCCCACTGTTGGGCTCGGGTCTCCTCCACAATGGGAGGGAATTTAACTCACAATACCATGCTGGTCAGACATGTTGATATAGGGTTTCATTTCGAGTTTGCCTTCTTTTGCACAGATGGTATGTGCATATTATATCCCATAGTCGTCTTATACGATATCCACGGCCAAGATAGAGAGTGGAGAGTTGCGGAAAGAACATATAATTAACCGACACAAATTACATTCAGACTCAGAACAACAATTTGTGGATCGTACAAGGTGTTGTCTTGCATGGGATTCGAACCCGCGACACTAGCGCGGTACGTTGGTGTTTTAACCACTACGGCATCTGCGCAGTCTTTAGCCGCTTGTTACGATTCCCATAGAGAAGCAAGGATGGCGACAAATGTATTCTTATTTTTTACAAAGTTACATTTCATTAACTGCAAATGTAACTTTGCAATCCTATATATTTATATGAGTTTACAAAATTATTTATGCAGTTAGTGTATTTCGGAAACTGGATGATAATTATAATGTTTCATAATTTTTCCTTCATTTGTACACTAAACACTAATTGTATTCTAAATTGGAAGCCTCTATGTCGGCTAGAAGTGCCACTTTAATATTGATGATCGGTCAGTCAGTCAGTGAGTGACAAAATTACCTAATTTTGACTAGTTATAATTCTTAAACTATTGGTTCAAATTGAATGAAATTTGAAATACACAATGTGTATACAAGGCCTGCTAGGTTACTAAAAATTCAGGTTTCTAGTTTTATTAACAACGAAGTTATAGGGGGTCGAAAATGGCCTGAATGGCTTCGAGAAAAGTATGTTACGGCAGTTTTGCGTTTGGCCCGACTTTTTATTTGCTCGACTTGGCGGGGGCACTACCGTGCCCCCAGATATATATATATATATATATATATATATAAAAAATCTAGCTAATCAAAAAATCGATCTAGCTAGGTAGGTTTTATTTATAGAAAATGTTGTTTTGTCCGTGTTTTTAGCGAAACAAACAATGACATTAAATTTTAAAAGAATATGAATTCAAATTTCGTTATCAACGTCATGAGTTATGATAGCTCAGATGTGAAGTTGAAAGGTTCTTATTTTGATTTTGTTGACATTCAAACAACATCGGTTCGAATCTCGATGTTATTATTATTCTCTTTTTGTAATTTTTTATATATTTTTCATTATTAATTTTTTATTTTTCATTAATATATATCTAAATAAATTCGATAAAAATATTCGATGACGATTCGATTCGATGCCGATCTAATGCTGCCGACCTTCACTAGAACGATGCTGGGACGCGTTAGGCGCCTTCTGCAAGACGGTTGTCGTGTAAAAGGATGTGGCGGAGCGGGCCCGGGAGGAATTCCTCTACCATGACATGCTCCGCCACTGGCAAGATTGGCGGCGCAGGCGTGAGTACCTGCATCTGCTGCCGCCATAGCCGAGGTAGCGGTTGAGCGGATCGGGGATTAGTCCACCCCAGTCCTTGCTGGGACTTTAAAAATATGTAACTAACGGACACAAATTACATTCGAACTCAAAACAACAATTTGTGGATCGCACAAAGTCTTGTCCTGCGTAAGATCCAAGCCCACAATACTGGCACGGTAGGTTGATACTTTAACCACTACGTCATCTGTGCAGTTAATCTGTGCAGATTAAAACATACAAGGATTTTATCTCTTCTAATTTGTTTATCTCGCACTCAAAACTCGTTATTTTTGCCCCAGTGGCGCGATGCACGAACATAAAAATCGCTGGTTAACCAACCGGTGACCATTTATGTGCAATAAACGGTCAAAAATTTAAAACATTAAACGCGCCGCGATTTAAATTTTTGAGCGTTTTGCGATTCGTCACGAAGCAGTTAAGTTGCATCGCATCGTTTAGGGTCCCTTAAGTTCGGAAAAAAAAATACATTGACTTTTGTAACGTTTCTTTACTAAGAACATAAATATATTATAGCAACGTTATCTTTTATTTTTTACTATTATAAAGTGTTTCTTCATGTAGTGAGTAAGAATACAATCCGGAACTCTCTTTCTTTTCCACGGGTGTGGTAAAAGACAACTAAGGGATATATTTTTTTTTTATTATAGACGGTGGCATATTAGCAAACAGTACACCTGATAGTAAGTGCTGCTGGCGCTCATGGACCTTTGCTAATTTTCTAGGCCGCTGTCTATTGTGAAGAGAGTGAAGGGAGTGTGAATGCGTGCCATGAGGTTTGGCGATACTAAAGGCATCACCAAAAACACGCAAGCACCTTCACAAAGTTGGGATTTCGGCTCTTTCGCTCACCGACCGAAGCGCATTAATAAATTGCTACTATTTAAACGTCGATTTTCTGCTCAGTATGGTATTACCCCGAACGAACGGAGCATGATCCTACCACTAGTACACCTATAACATCTATGTAAGAGAAAGAGAACTCGACATAAAACCCTATTATAATTTACCGGTTATATTTCGTGTTCTCCATCTCTTTCATATATCTATGAATATTAAATCCCTTAGTCGTCTTTTATGACAAGAAAAGCAGTGAATTATATTCCTAATAGCGACCCGCCCTCGCTTCGTCTATTCTTTTACCTATCTTTTAATATTGCTAATTATGTACTATTCCTTTTGTACAAGCATTGATGGAATTCAGCTGCAATGTGAAATTATGTACCTATTTCTCTGTTGATATGATGGCTGCTCTAGTAGTTAACTCGTGATCGGGTGCTGCTTGTGGGATCTGGTCCAGCCATATTTTCTTCCTTTCTTTATGCTTTAATTATTTTTTTGTCTTGTACTAAATCTTGAAAATGTATACATATATAAAATTTCGAAGGGCATCACACTGGAGCTAATACCATATATGTTGTACGAAGCATAATATTATGTATATTTAAAGGATTAAGAAAAAAAAATGACTGCCTGCTGAGTTTCTTGCCGGATCTTCTCAGTTTGTGGCCGCGTTCCGATCCGGTGGTAGATTGTTGAATTGTATTCAAACGTGTAATTTGACAATATGTAAGTGCCCTTAAGGGGCCTATGCAGCATAAATGATTTGATTTGATATGCTTTATAATTTGTGTCTGATATGATGGCTATTTTGGCTATTGTGACTTAGTTTTGCCCTATAAAATAGCGATAAAAGAGTATAATTGTGTTTGTAGACTTAGTCGTCTTTTGTAGTGTGACTGTACTGTCGTTAATTGTGTATGTTTAAGTGAGACTTTTCTTTTTTTACATATGTATATTTTTAATTTTTATGTTATGCCATTTTTTTTCCTTTTTTGTTATTCTCTTTTAAATACACCACTGCTTGGTGGCTTTGATGTCTGACATCGGAAGAATAAAAGGGTCACGGCTGAAAATCAGCGTTGTGGTGTTACATTGACATCACAACAATTGCTGAGCAGTTATCCTTTTTTTATGCCGCAGCTGAGACGTTCATTCTATCACAATTATTATGTCTCTTTATTTAGTTTATTGATTTTTTGTGTGTTTCATTTTGTAAGGTTTTTTTTTTATGTGTTACTAACGTCTCTACTCTGTGACACAAAATAAATACTTTTCTTTCTTTCTTTCTCTTTCTTCTTCGCTTCGGTTTTAGTCACCTTACCGTAGTTCCCATTGCCATAGGAATACTGAGATAAAATATAGCCTATGTTAAGTCATGATATTATAGTTTTCCATTGGCGAATTTTTAAAATCAGTTCCGTAGTTTAAGTGTGAAAGCGTAACAAACAAACAAATAAACAAATTTACTTTGGCATTTATAATATTAATAAGGATTCCCTCACCACGTGGAGGAATTATAAAATATATAATATTTTGTATACGGAACCTTTTTCTAAAATATGAGAGATGATATTTTTCAATCTATCAGTTCTGGGCACGAACCATAATGTCGTGATATTTTTGCTTGGTGTCGTGCAATTCGTTGCATGATATTGGTAGTAATAAAACATGATGAGCAATTTCGACAGCTACTATAGAAGCCACTGTTACGGACTACATCCAATCATTTACAGAAGAATTGTATCGTTCATTTTTAATTACCATTTCTTTTATTACCCTCAGTGGTAGATAAGCAGTTTACATGATTTTAAGTATTTTTTCTTATTGCCAACGTTGACAAATGAACAAATAGTAACCCTGATGGCAAGTGTTGCTGCCGCTCATGGACTTTTGGAAGGCCACTGCCTATCGCGAAGAACTTGAAAGGTATGTGAATGCGTGCAATGAGGTTCGATGATACTAAAGGCATCACCAAAAACTACCACACACAAACACCCTCAGAAAACTGGGCTTCCGGCTCTCTTGCTCACCGAGCGAAGCGCAGTAACAAATTGCTGCTACTCAGACGTCGATTTTCTGCTCAGTGTGGCTACTCCGGACGAAACGGCCCGCAACTGTAGACAGACAACTGTCAACAGTGTGGTGCTACCACTATAACCTGGTAATTCATGGACATCAATGGATTCAGCTTGGGATTCAGTCTCCCTCACTTATTGAATGACGCGCAGAAGTATATTGCTACTACATATCATCCTGTTCTTCTTCCAATTGCTTAGGTAGACGCAATATGTTAAGCTTTGTCCAATCCGTGGTGCTGTACCGCTGCGTTTCACGTAGTTGTACAAACTCTTATTTATTGGCTTATTAACCAACTTTGCTTCATGTCTCCCGCTTTGCATAGAAGGGAAGTGGAATCATTTCCAACTCCTCCTGTTTTTCTTTTCTAATTAAATTTGTTGCGGGTCCCAAGACAATTAAAAGCGATACCCGGGACTTCCTAAGGGTCAAACCTCAGTGTCTTATACGGAGACTATTGTGGATCCTGGCTTACAGGAGTTACAGTGGTGGAAATGTGTGGTGAGATTAGTCCCAAAAAAAGACGCAATATGTTATCTTGTACCATCTCATATATTACAAAAGTTTTGGCAATAATTTTATAATCGGCTCCCTGCCTCATATCAACCCTCTTTGGGAACGTAATTGTTGACCTATCGATATCAAATGGAGTCGGTGCAAGTCGATGTAAAGACCTTAATCGTCTTTTACGACACCCACGGGCAATGCAAGTGTTGTAGTAACCGTCGTCGCCATTACCACGCAGCACAAAAATGACTAATAAACATATTCCGATCTGCGAGAGGATATTACTAGCCCAAACGAGTAGGCTCATTACATCATAATCATCATCTCCGCTCATAAGCGTTCCACTAGTGGGCTTGAGCCTCCTCCACAATAGTAGGGACATTAATTAACCTTTGTATACCATACCGTTCAGACAGATTAGTATTGGATTTGTTTTAAGTTTTACTTCTCTTGCATAGATGTTATATGTTTACTTCCTTTAGTAGTTTTTTATGACATCCACGGATAAGATAGGGAGTGGTGAATTGTATTCTTTTTTCGTCACTACCCGGTATTTATGGTCCTAATATATTCCTAACATATATGGTCTTATACTCAAATCATCATCATCTTGTTCTTTGTTCAATTGCTTGAGGTCAACTCAGTATGTACTTTTCTTTCTCCATAAAATATTTTGCAATGTTTTAGCAATAGTTTTAAATGTACATTATCAATTTAGCTGTATGGTATGAAAAATAACGGTAAAATATTCAATATTCCATTCCATTCTTAGCTTAATATCTACTATTAGACATAAGCCTTCCTAAGGGTTCCGGGTGCTACAATGGTCAGGCAGGACATGAAGGCTAGGAAACTTCTGGAAAGTTTATAATATCAGCTTCCCAGAAGTGTACTACTGACGATTTTGCTGATGATCCCAAACTTTCATGGCTCCCCTGGTATATGGTAACAATCAATTCTCTGAAGGGAAGTCTTGTGACAAAATATTGGCCGTGGAAATCGATGCATTTTTTACTTTTTTGCATATGATCTTCTAATGTCTATGGTTAAAGTTGTATAACACTAAGTATAAGATTAAATCAATGGCGAATTAGTTTAAGTATCAATCTCCTGTTCAACCTTCAGGTTGAGGTTGTATATTCGATCCCTCAATCCCCACGCAACTTTCTGTACAATATACAAAAGAGAGTTTCAATTCTAGGTATGATTTGTCTCTATTATTTATTTATAGTCATAAAGTCGCCCGCAAAAAAAAAGGGATTTATTCTATAGTATTGCCACTTTAAAGAAGAAAAAAATCTTCCACAATATCTCTATATGAAGAGGGTTTTATAGTAAAAGAAAAACAACTGAACATTGAATGCATAAGATCCACAGAAGAATCTTTAGTTCTTACTGCAGTTATGTACGTACTTGCTAGGTCATTGACGACAGTATACTGACCTAATACGAGGTCAAAATAACCATGAATCATCATACGTAATAAGTATTATCGTCACAATACAGTTACCCAAAACGTTTAGGGCAAAAAACCAAATAACAACGTACAGCAATCATATTAAATTCTTCCTTAAAACTGCAATTGGAACATACAAAATTTATTGTTAATAAAATGAAATTTGGCACGACGTGACAATCCCTTTGTCGTGCGTTTCCAAGAAAACGTTTGATGACGGACAGACAGTTATTATTATATATACGAATACTGAAGACTTATTATTAAATATAGTATTTTTGGCAGCTGGATTTTTTAAGCTTATTTTACGAGCGGTAACTTTTTCTTGAGTCGAGATCAAAGTATGAACTCGTTGGGCATGTCGGAGGCATTGGTCGCATGTCGAATTTGCTTCGAGAAGATTTAATACTTTTTTTTTGTAATCGCTAGGAACAACAACAACTCAGGTAATAATAAATTTAAGGATTTGAGTGACCGTACCAGGGATTTAGTCCAGCACTCGCGGAGAGGCTAGCCTCGCGACGGCGATTGGCGTCTCAGGAAGGGAACGTCGATGGAAGATGGTACTCCTTCGGGGTATTCCGTCGGGCCGACCACTGAAGTCAAGGAATTCTGTGCCGGTGGTCGGCCCAACGACGAAGGCGACATGCTATAGGGTGGGTTACGACACCGCGCGCCGCCCCTCTGTCGCCCCAGACGGAGCCGGGTGGCGGGTGCTCTGTGGTGAAAAAGGTTATAATAAATCTCGATTATCATTGTACTTTCCTACGTGGTGGAAGAGTAACAAACAATACATCACCCCTTATCTTATTCGTGTCTGCTATAAGGGACGACTAAGGAATGTTCATCATCATCATCTCATCTCAGTCCACATCCGTATTTTTTATGCATACGGTGGCAAACGAGCAAACATCTGATGGTAAAGTTAATCCCACTCATGAACCTTTGCAAGGTCGCCTACCGCGAAGAAAATAAAGGGAGTATGAATGCACGCAGTGAGGTTCGGTGTTACCACCAAAACCCACCACACGCAAACACCCTCAGAATGTTGGGCTTCCGGCTCTCTCGCTCACCGAATGAAGCGCAGTAACAAATTGTTACTACTCGGACGTCGATTTTTGCGAGCGTGTTGCACTACCCCGGACAGACTGACCCGCGGCTGTAGACAGACAACTGTCAACAGTTTGGGCTTGGACATCCTTCACTATGAAAGGGAAATTGACTTACTATACCACGCCGATTAGATGTATTGATATACGGTTTTGTTTCGAATTTTCCTTCTTTTGCATGCATATTATATCCCTTAGTCGTCTTTTATGACATCCACGAGCAAGAGATGTGGTGATGAATTGTATTCTTACTCCGTCATTACACCGAAATATTGTAAGTAGATACCATCTATGTAAAAGAATGCAAACCCAATATTAAACTTTATGCCAATCAAATCAAATCTAAGCAGTGTATTATATATAGTAGGTCATATTACTTGCAACTGCTAAGGAGGCCCGAGCCCAACAGTAGGATGTATATATTATCATCATTTGCCTGCCCTTATCCCATGCTAAGTAGACCAGGGTCGATAATTTCTGAAACAAAATAAATAATAGTAAGATGAAACTCATTGTAAAAGAAAGAGAATATAACAAAAATGAAAGGAAAAATAATTTACGGGCGATCTGAGGTCGGGAAGTGAAAGGGGTGGGTTTTTAAGGATATAAAACGGTTTATCTCGATTTCCAGCAAAACTACAAGTCTAATGGAAAAAATTAAATGACAAAGCTGTA
This sequence comes from Lymantria dispar, assembly GCA_032191425.1. Lineage (NCBI taxonomy): Eukaryota > Metazoa > Arthropoda > Insecta > Lepidoptera > Erebidae > Lymantria > Lymantria dispar. The sequence continues at coordinate 29,919,531 of CM063455.1, forward strand.
GGTAATAAAAAGATCTACAACTTTTGTATTTACACTTTTTTCACATAACCTCAAAATTTATGTGAAAAATTCAAATAACCAAGTTTTTCATTACTTATTTTTATTTTAGACAAAAAAAATCACGAAATATGGTGAAAGCTTCCCTTTTTATGTCCAAAACACACTGTAATTTTTTTGATTTAAAATATTTATTTTTCACCTTATTTTGACTTAATATCGAAAAATCACCCTACATTTTAAACTGATTTCTGATGATGTAAAAAAAACATATTACTATGGTAAATGTTTTCAGAAAATGCTTTTGCTACGTGTTACGGGTGGGTCAAGGGGCCGCACGCTGCCCCTCTGTCACCCCGGACGGATCCAGGCGGCGAGTGCGCTGACCATGGCCCACCAGTAAAAAGAAAAGGCTACCTGTCTGACGTAATAACATCAGATGGAATCAGTGGTAGGACATATCTTGCCACAAAACATTAGCTTGGAATTGAACCAAAATACTCACCGTGAATGACCCTCACTTAAAACGGTTTGCCATTTGTGAAATCAAAATATTATTTCGCACACTTTAATTTGTAACAAAGCTATCATTTATGTTTAACAAACACAGACACGTTAAAAAAAGAGAATATTCGTTTAAGCTCGAAATAAATAATCTCGAACGGTGTTAAGGACGTGATCACATTAGCGGAGCAAAGCGATCGCTTATCGACAAAGCGATAATATACCGCAATTTGTATTCAAGTTGCGGTATATTATCTAACTATTAACTATCTGTTAACTAACTATTGTTAGTTAGAATAGAAACCTTGAAAGTGATAGTGGATTCTTCAAGAAGCCCAGTCATCATCATTCCTATCAAAACAATTTAAAAATAATAAGCCACATTAGGGATTAAATCCTAGTACTGCATTTTCATCTTCATATCAGTTTATTCACGTCTCACTATTTGCCTCAAACCTCCTCCAAAATACAAGGGAAATTCATCTACTATGCCACACTGGTAATACGGGTTTGTATAGTATACATCCCATAATTGTTTTTTACGATACGTACGGGCAAGAGAGGCTATGGATAATTTTCATCTCCGTCTCGGCACGGAAGGTATTCCATTGTATTGTGAGCAATCCATACTAATATTATAAATGCGAAAGTAAGGATTTTTGTTTGTTTGTTTGTAACGCTTTCATGCTTAAACCACCGAACCGATTTCAAAAATTCTTTCACCAATGGAAAGCTATAATATCAGAGAGTGACATAGGCTATATTTTATCCCGGTATTCTCACAAGAACGGGAACTACGCCGCGGGTAAAGCGACTGAAACCGAAGCCTAGCGAGGGCGGGTGGCTAGTAGTTATATAAACATATTTATTGTTCAAAGTTATAATTATACAATAAACTGACACAAATTAATCCCAGACTCTGGACAATTATTTGCGGGTCGCACAAAGGGACTATGTAGCATGAGAACCCATATATTTATTTCTCCGCTCACCGTTTATCGCTCCACTCGACGCTTCGCTTGTATCCGTGACTGAGGATTACAAATGACGAATACACGTGTAACGTAAACACGTAATGTACGGGCATTTACACGACCGCCTATCGTAAACGTAAACTTGCGAATTGCTTTCGTGTATGACTTGAGTACGTTCAGGTAATGTTTTCATCTATATTCGATTATATAGGTAGTTTAATGATCTTCACAGGAGTCTTTTATATTATAGTTTCGATTTAAAAAGTAAATATTTTTATAATTCTCTTAGCAGTTCTTTGTATTTAATTGTATTTTGTGTAATGATGAACTAAGATTACATTGTAATTCCTCCTGTAAATGTCTTAAAAGACGACTAAATGTTATACGCAGACGGCATCACTGCAAGAAAACAAGAACTGGAATTAAAATCTTATGCCTTCTGGTACTATTGAGATGACCTCCCTCTCAATCTGCAGTAGGTCCGGATCCAATAGGGGCTGAAGAAGATATAATTTTAAGGCAATTGCCTACATCACCGCAACAATACAGCATATCTGGAATGAAAATTAATGGAAACAATATTTTTAAATGATTTCATCAATAGAAAGTTATATTCATCTTCATCAAAATCATCCCAATTCATATAAAAAGTTACATTATCAACGTGTAAATAAACAACTTTTCATTCCAGTATTTGCAAGAAAACGAGAACTACGCCGCTAAAATGCCAGCACTGTTCACTACACTATTTTTTTTTTTGGGCGAAGCTGGTTCGTTCATGTCAGTGTACTGCAAGCGGGCTTTTCGGACTTGCAGCTTCATAACTATCCATATTGTACATCTCTATTGCCATGTGGGTAGATAACAATCTCCACGCTTGGCAGATAATGTCAATAGCATATCACATCATAAGATGCCGAAGAAAGCCTAACCTAATGTTCCACTCTCTGAGGATTACTACCAAACGACTTTAAAACTCATAACTGAATAATAGGCAGAAACAAGGCAGTCCATTAAAGTAACAAGCTGTACAATTTACGAGCGGGCATCGAACCCCACACCTATTGGTGCGGCGGATTAACTCAAATTATCTAATAATAAGTGCAACAAGCTACTCCCGCGCAATGCACTTTGGAACAGTATACAGATATGATTCAGTAGTTTCATCTAGCTTAGTCATTAGAAATAATTAAGAACTGAATAGCTGATCTTTTTTATTCTTGTAGTGAAATTATTTTAGCTGCGTTGGGCACTTTTTGGTAAGGAAAAAATTAAAAATCGCGGGTTCGCGTCACCGACATGCTTATAGTAATGTATCTGTAGCTATACAGCTAACATATATTGTTGTGTATTTCTTATAAGTGGAATTGAATGGATTTAGGGAAAAGTTCAATGTGTATATACTGTGCATTGTTGAAATAGTGTTTTGTTTATTTTGATAAATTTTGAAAATTTGCGGCACTTACATCTGATGATACAGTTTCAAAATTCATTGACTTGGTTATTATTTTAATAAATTTTTAATGTAAACCTTCTGTAGGCCGGATTTTGAATGGAGGGTAAATTCATGTAAGTCTACACTTTATTTTTAGCTATACAATTTCACTATAACAATCTCACTATAATTGTACCGATAGTTGTCAAAACCAGATAAATGTAAACAGCTTTATTTTAAAAAAAAATAATTAAAGATCAAACAATTTAAGTATCCAAAAATAACAACGATTTGTTCGTAGTTTTAAGTTTTCATGTCTGTCGGCAGTCCTCGTGAATGCACATGCCGTCGGATCCGTCTGGGACATCTGTATATAAAAAAATATAAAATAGTTATTAATGTTTTGAGAGGACATTTATGTCGCACTGAGATGTATTGCTCATGGGTGTCGTATAAGACGACTAAGGGCTTTACAATGACCTAGGCTAACTCCATCTGATGTCGTTTGATCAACAGTTACATTCCTTAGGCGAGTCGACGTCAGGTAGGTGGCTGGTCATGAAACAATGGACTTTGCATTGTGTATCGTGATGGAAGAGTACATATTGAGTCGATTCCAAGAAATTAGAATAACAGAAGTATAACGATGATGGTGAGACCTAATCCATACTAATATTATAAATGCGAAAGTAAGGATGTTTGTTTGTTTGTAACGCTTTCACGCTTAAACCACAGAACCGATTTCAAAAATTCTTTCACCAATGGAAAGCTATAATATCAGGGAGTAACATAGGCTATATTTTATCCCTGTATTCCCACAGGAACGGGAACTACGCGGGTTTAAGCGACTGAAACCGAAGCGAAGCGAGGGCGGGTTGCTAGTGAGTTAATAAATTATTGTCCTACTGACATATTTCTGTCGTAAATTTTTATAATGCGTAGCTGGTAGATTTACTAATTCGTAGTAAAGCATTATGTAATTGTGTTAATAGATTAAGTAAATACTTTCTATATATTAATGTGTTATCTCTCTATATATCTAAATTATTTAATTAATAAAGGATAGTTCTGTGTAGTGATGGAGTAAGAATACAATTCACCACCCTTTATCTTCCCCGTGGGTATCGCAATAGACTACTAAGGGATTAAATATGCATATAAAATCTATGAAAGAAAGGAAAATCTGGAATAGTAGGTCGATTCCTCTCCCATTATAAGGGAGACCTAAGCTCAACAGTGGGACATACATATATAGGCTGAGATGATGATGATGATTAAAGTAAAATAGGATGTGAGGATTCCGTGTGGTGGCGGAGTAAAAATAGGATTCACCACCCTTTATCTTGGACAAAGGTGTAGAATATCACTAAGGGCTTAAATGTGTATATAAACATCTTTGCAAAAAAGGGAAAACTCAAAATAAAGGCCTATACCGACCCGACTGTACAAAATGGTATGTTAGGTTAATTCCCCTCCTGTTGTGAAGGAGGCTCGAATCTAACAGTGGGACGTATATGACCTGAAACGAAACGAATCATGCTGCCGCTTATATGGAAGAACTAGCAACCCGCCCTCGCTTCGCTTCGGTTTTAGTCGCCTTACCGGCGTTGTGCCCCTTCCCGTGGGAATACCTTGATAAAATATAGCCTAAGTAACTCCTTGTATATAAAGCTATCTTGTAATAAAGTCTTATCAAACGGTCTAACCGTTTTGAAGATTACCCAAAACAAACACAGACAGACAGACAAAAAAAAATTAAACTGGTTTTTAGGCTAAGCATCGTTCAATAAACCGTATGAGCATGAATAACACCCAGTATTTTGACATTACAAATAGACACTTCAATTTTATTTATTGGTATAGATGTATATGTATATGTATATGTATATACATATTTTACATAATTAAAGAATTTCAATTTGATTCTGAATTGCCGTGTGGTGACAGAGTAAGAATACCATTCAACACCCCCCCTTTCTTGCCCGTGGGTGTTGCAAAAGACGACTAAGGGATATTTCAGCATATAATATCTACGCAGGAGAAGAATAACTTGAAATGAAACCCTATACCAACCTGTCTGACCAGGGTATAATGGATCAACTTCCCTACCAATATGGCAGAGGCTCAAGCCCAGTGGTGAAACGTATATGAGCTGTGATGATGATGATGATGAAACTCGTTTAAAGAAGTATGTATTACAACATTCGCGAAATACAGCAAGAGGTAGTACATTCCAGGCCCTACACGTAACTTGCGCCTGATGCCGCCCTAGCCGAAGCCGTGGGTGACTGGACCGGGGATTTAGTCCATCACCCGCAGAGAGGCTGAACGTGTAAGGCAGACCGACGTTCCTGGAGGGGTGTTAGGTAGGGAGGATACCCGAAAGAGTATCCCGTCGGGCCGGCAACGGACGATAAGGAACTTGGTACCGGCCGAATGTCGAAGGAGAGAGATTACGGTGGGTTATACGAGATACGGTGGTAATCTCTAATAAATCTATCCAAAAGGATGTGGTGACGGAGTACGAATACAATTCACCACTCTCTGTCTTACCCGTAGATGTCGTAAAAGACGAGTAAGGGATGTAATATGCACATAAGATTTGTGCAAGAGAAGGAAAACTCGAAAAGTAATCCTATACCAACATGTCTGACCAGCATGGTATAGTACGTTCAATTCCCTCCCATTGTGGAGGAGGCCCAAGTTCAACATTGGGACGTATTTGGGCTACCATGATGATGATGATTGGGTTATAGGGCCGCGCGCCGTCCTTTTGTCGCCCTGGACGGAATGGACGACGTGTGCACTGATCATAGACCACAAAAAATGCCCTTTTTTTGTGGTTGGGTTTCGGTCGGCGCACTCCACGCTTCGCTCCGTCCGGGGCGACAGAGGGGCGTAAGCACGCAAACCCGTAACCTACCCGTGACACGTTGCCTTCATCGTTGGACCGACCACCGGAGCAGGGTGACTTATCGTCAGTGGTCGGTACGAGAAAAAAAAAATAATGCCCTACACGTAAATGTGAGAAATGATCGCTGAAAATGTAGCACAATAATGCATTTCCGGCATTAGTTTAATCAATTATTTAAGATAACATCAATACACTGTTATTTATAACGTTATTGTAAACAGTTTCAGTTAAAATACTACGCGTTTTCATAATGCATTGCGCAGTTACTGACAAGGAATTGTTGCGTAGTTGTTACTTGTTCATAATATACTTATAACTGTATATATGATAATAAATGTCTCTTTGTTTGTTACTTATGTGTTTCTAAAACGTCCGGATAATTGCGATGAAACTTTATACTTTAGATTTAATATTTCTTTTTTTAAATCTTTAACCGTGTGATGTTAGAGTAAGAATACAAATCACCATTCCCTTTCTTAACCGTGGATGTCATAAAGGACGAATAAGGGATATAATACGCATATAAAGTCTATGCAATAGAAGAAAAACTCGAAATAAAACCCTATACCAACCCGCCTGACCAGCGTGGTATGGTAAATTTGCCTCCCATTGTGAAGCAGGCTCGAGTCCAGTGGTGGGACGCATATGAGCTGTGATATTCAATGAAACAGTGATAAATAAAACAAAAATCTTGTATAACCTACAATACGAACCAAAACAAACTTTAAAAAGTTAGCCTGATGTAGGTGATTTCCTCGTCATCAGAAGAAATTAACAGAACTAGTTATGACTAATCCAATGACCTTATATTTAAGGAGTTTATCGCCATCATTTCACCCCATAAACGTTCCGCTGTTAGTCTCGAGTCTGTTCCACAATAAGGAGGGATATTGAACTATCCCGCTGGTCGGGACGGGTTGGTATTTTTTTTTATGGGTGGGCTATGGTAAGCGCACCCTCGGTCCATTTCGTCCGGGGCGTAGAAAGGACGGCGCGTGGGCCCATAACCCACCCGTACCCACGTCGCCTCGTCGTTGGGCGGACCACTGGCGCAGGGTGACTTGTCGTCAGTGGTCGGCCGACGGAATACACTTTCGGGTACCCTCACCTCTCGACGTCCCTGTCCCGGGACGTCGGACGCAGTCGCGCGGTCAGCCTCTCTGTGGGTGACGGACTAAAATCTCCGGGCGGTCACCGGCATCGACTAGGGCGACATCAGGCGGCGGCGGCGGAACGTGTCACCAAAGAAGAGCTCCCCTCGCGCACGATCCGCCGCCTCCACACAGATTAGTATTTTTTTTTTATGGGTGGGCTATGGTAAGCGCACGCGTGGTCCTGTCCGTCCGGAGCGATGAAAGGACGGCGCGCGGGCCTATAACCCACCCGTACCCACGTCACCTCGTTGTTGGGCCGACCACCGGAGAAGATGTGACTTGTCATCAGTGGTCACACAGATTAGTATAAGGTTTTATTTCAAGTTTTCCTTCTCTTTAATATTTATTATATGCTTATTTAATTCTTTAATCATCTTTTACGATATTCACTAACAAGAGAGTGGGCGGTGAATTGTATTCTTACTCCGCCACCACATGGAAGACTTACTAATAGTAAATGTCGGATTTCTTCTTCTTTTTTTTTCTTCTTCATATTTATTTTTAATAATAGTATATATTTTTTAATAATTGTGTTCTTATTGCGTAAATATAACATATTGTAGAAAGCCTTTGCTTACGCTCTCCAGGATAAAATTTAAAAATAAAGGAAAAATCATAAACTGCGCGTTTGCATTGTCTATGGTCAGTACATATATGTCATGGCCCATTACTGTCATACTAAATTAATTGACACCAACTAGGTCACAATGTGAACTATTTCCGTGTCCATTATAATGAAAATATAAACATTTTTCAGGGTCTTTTTGTATTTTACAAGGATAAATTAATTTATACTGCAAATTGACACGATAATTAGCCAATCATCTTAGTCTGCCCGCGACCATGAACGCTGCAAAGTGTCTGAAACGTCGGGCAATCAAAAATGAAAAACAAACGCGGTAATTATGATATGCATACAACATCTATGCAAGAGAAGGAAAACTCGGCACAAAACCCTATGCCAATACGTCTGACCGGCGTGATATAGTAGGTCAATTTCCCTCCCATATTGGAGAACGTCCAACAGTGGGACGAATATGGAATGAGAATGAACAATGCAATGATCAACAAAAAAAGCAAACAAAAAAAGGAGAGAAAAATTTCCATCATTTACCACCGAAGTGCAATGTTCTCAAAACTGTGTCATTTACAACAACACGTTATACATAAAATATATCTATACCAATAAATAAAATTGGAGTGTCCGTTTGTAATGTCAAAATAATAGGCTGTTTTCATGCTCACACGGTTATTTGCACTATACATATGCCTAAAATACAGATTAAAAAATTTTTGTCTGTCTGTCTGTTTGTTCCGGCTAATCTTCAAAACGGCTGGACCGATTTCAAAAATTCTATCACCAATGGAAAGTTGTAATATCAGCGCGTAAACTAGGCTATATTTTATCCTGGTATTCCCACGGGAACGGGAACTACGCGGGTAAAACGACTAAAACCGAAGCGAAGCGAGGGTGGGCTGCTAGTACATATATAAGAAATATAGCTGTATAAAACTGACAAAATAAAATTGCTATCTGTGTCTGTTTGTTCGTAAACATTAATTTCTAAAATACTTGAATCAGTATAGATATGACGTCAAAGGATTGCATGTCGTAATTAATATTATAAATGCTAATATGAGTTTGTTTGTTTGTATGTTTGTTACACTTTCACGCATAAACCATTATACCCATTTAAAAAATTCTTTCATCTCTAGAAAGCTACGTTATTAGCAAGTGACATATGTTATACTTTATCTTCATATTCCCACGGGAACAGAAATAAGTATTGCAGTTTGCATTGTTTGAATTGTGTGCCACAAATCCACTTCAGCTGAATAGTGTTTGGGTAACATCTCTTTCAATATTTTGCGTTATATGCGTTAAAGGCTCAAGGTTTGCGTCACTTGGGCTCTGCAGCGCTGCAGACTCATTGCAATCATTACTGCCGCCACTGCTGATCGTTGTGACGACCACCGACAGCGTCGGGTACTGGAACGCAGTTGCCGCCTTCTACGAGACAGTTGTCTCGCGGAAAGAGGCGGTGGCACATGAGTGGGAGGAACTTCCCTACTGCGAAGCGCTCCGCCGTCTGCGTCTTAGGCGACGTAGGTGCAAGTACCTGTGCCTGATGCTACCCTAGCCTTGGCAGCAGGTGACTGGACCGGGAAGTAATTCGATCACCCTTGGCATACTAGATTGCATGAGGGCGATGCCTCGACAGCGCTTATACGAGCACCATCGCGGCGTCGACTGAAAACCCGAAAGGGTAATCCGCCTGGACGGGTCACTGATGATAAGGTCGGGTATCGGTGGCCCACCCACTTGGCGCTTGTAAGAGGTACGCAACCGGCGGGCTATGGGCTCATTCACCTGCTCCTCTCATCGCCTCGGATGGAGCACCACGCACCATGGTTAGCCGCTAAAAAAAAGTTAAGGTGTATCACCTGGTGGGAATGATTTTTATGACTCCCACCTCCTCACTTCTTATCACGTCGCCAGATGGGAAGAAAAAAGTTAGTTATTTAAATACGTAGAAACTTGTAAAACGTTTGTACGTTTATAAATAATTTATTATCCAAGTAAAACCGGGCGGAAACGATCTATAACTCACATTTGCGTATGAATATGTAATTATATGCCATTTTGTATTATGTCAGTTAACGGTGACCATTGTATTCGGTGGGCAAATGACTGCGAATATTTCTCGATGTTTCCTTTATTGTACAATAATAATACAGTACAAATTTAACCTTTTAGTTATTTTGTTGTTTGAAATCGGGACGAGTTGATTACACGGTTACCGACAGCCGAGTCAGGCGCATAACAATAAAATTGATACAAATACTACAAAGACTTGGATTAGCAGCTCGTACAAAATCTGTGAATTTTGATTTTTTTTCTACAACTGCATCATCATCATTGCCATTATCATCATCATCAGCGTCATCACCATCATCATCACCATCATAATTATTATCAACATCATCATCATCATCATTGAGCCTATCGCAGTCTACTAAAGGACGTAGATCTCCCTCATGTTTCAGCACAAAGTCCGTTCTAGTGCTGTCTGCGTCCAACGATGCCTAACCACTTTCACCAGGTCGTCAGTCCACCTAGTTGGACGTCCTACACTCCATCGTCCGATACGTGGTCGCCACTCTGGAACCTTTTTTCCCCAGATGTTGTCGGTTCGTCAAACAATGTGGCCTGCTCATTGCCAGTCCACATAAAACAGCTTTATTGGTTCTATGAAAAGATTTATTACATGGTAGAATAAAATATGGTATTCTTGTCTCTTCTTTGCCTGGAATGTGGTGAGGATGGATACACTAGTAGTTGTCTTTTATGTTATATTTATCTAGAAATATGTCTTCGTACGAAAAACACTAGAACTAATATACTATAAATATAGATGTTCCACTGCTGAACTTGAGCTTCCTCTATAAAGGAAAATCAACCTACTATACCACGCTGGTCAGGTGGATTGATTTTATTTTAAGATTTCCTTCTATTCCATAGACGTTGTCTGTATATTATTATCTCTTTGTCGTCTTTTACGAAATTCAAGAACAAGAAAAGGAGCGGTGAATTGTATTTTTATTCCGTCACCAAACGGAGAGTCCTAGTTTTCCGGGTTTAGAGCCCTCAGCACTCACCCATAGTTCGAGCTAAGCTGTGAAAGCCATCTGCGGCTAACAGCTATACACACAAAAAAGGAGAATCCGTTAGAAATAAATAATAGAAAATTATAGTTTGAAAAACTAAGCGTAGTTCGCACACTAGCTCTGTCTCTCTTGCTCTTATGCAATGGATTAGAAATTTCTAAATCCTGGCGAATTTAATCTGGATATTTGGCTATTTTGATCTAATTATTGCATTGTCATGGGCCCTTGACGAGTGTGCAAAGTTTAAATAAAATTTGTTCGATCAATGTGGGGCAAAATAACGTTCAAAGATTCCGTTACATACATACGTACATACATACTGGTGAAACTAATAAAAGCGTGTTAAAAAAGAAACAAAAATCTAAATATAAATTCCTGATTTATTTAAGCGGTTCATATTATCTTGACCTGTAACAACAATACATTTAGATTCGTGTAACGGATTTTTTCAACAAAAACATTTATTCATCGGTTTACCAATTCATATGGCATTTTTCACACATATAATTTACTAAAGATTTTTTTTTATATTTTCGAAATAACTGACAGTATCACAGATAAAATAAATGACATAGACAATAATAGACAGTTTGTCTATTGGCTGGAACGTGAATAAGCCTCATACTCTTGTGTCATTCAATAATGTTTTAATGGGTATGTAATTTGTAATGCTGGAGTCTTCTGGCTTACCACCAAAATACCCTCAATTTATCGTTATCAGTGTGGCCATGGTATTATTGAAGGTGACGACTTGACTTACTAACAGACTTTAAACGTAATATTAATTTATGAATAAACACTTGATATAGAAAAATGTTAATTTGTAAAAGGAACTGTGTGGCTATATGGGGCTACCTTTGCCTGTCCAAATGAACGAATAGAACAAAAAATGTTTCCTAACCTCAGAGGCGTAACTATACCATCCGGGGCCCGCGGCAAATTCTTTTGATGAGGCCCTATCAGTAAGAATCATCACGTTGTACTTAGGTAAAATAAATTTTATTTAAGTCAGGTAGAGTGAAATTCCCTAAAAAAAGCTCATCAAAAACAATCCCGCTAAAAACTTACCTAGTATTACCTAGAGCCTATCTAGGCTCTATTCACAATCGATTCGATACCGATACCGATACCAGTGACTATCGATACTTTTTAATTGATACTGATTGAGGCCCCAGGCGTTTTGGGCCGGGGCCCTCTCGGGTCGGGGGCCCGTGGCATTTTGCCAGCCCTGCCACCCTATAGTTACGCCACTGCCTAACCTAAAGTACTTATGTTTGTACAGTTTAGCCTGTTTTGGCTAACGAATTTAGATTTTGGTCTTTTCAGTATAGTTATAGTTCACAGTTTATGGTTTGGTCATGCTCACTGAACGGGGTTCTGCTTGCGGTAGCTATGTGAAGCGGGTCGCTCCTTTCCCTCCAATATGGTGGGGGGGAGTGATGGCTGCTGTAGTAGTTAACTCATAATCGCGTACTGCTTGTGGGATCCATCCGTAGTTTGCTTTCTTTTTTATATGAACTAAATTAAAAAAAAAAAGTATATATTTTATCTCGAACAGCATCACACTAGAGCTAATACTATATGTTGTATCCTCCTCCACAATAGGAGGGAAATTTACCTTACTATATCATGCTGGTAAGACGGGTTAATATAGGGTTTTATTTCGAGTTTTCCATCTCTTGCATAGATGTTATATGCATATTATATCCCTTAGTCATATCTTACGATACCAACGGGTATGAGAGGGGGTGGTGAATTGTATTCTTACTCCGTCACCCCATGAAAATGAAACTAGGCAAATAATAATAATTCATTATTCGTAAACGCAACTTTTATTGACAGATGTAGTTCGACAAATGTGAACAACCCATATGTCACTCTTAGATACTATTCACTTTTTTCCATGGTCTAGTGTAATGTTGACTGCACAGTTAGCTTAACAGTGGTTAAGATACCGACGTATCATGCCAGTGTAGCGGGTTCGAATTCCACGCAGGACAATATTTTTTGCGATTCACAATTTTTTTGATCTGAATCTGGATGTAATTTGTGTCCGTTAATTATCTGTTTGTAAATTCCCCCAGAATACAAGGATAATTTTCTTATTGCAGGGTGTTATTTTTTTTATTTAATCGCCCTTATGGGCAGGCAAAAGTCTTTTCGACTATACTGCTTTGTCTTACGTAGCTTACAAATAATTATCTTCACATATTATTTACCACTTATTCATATTAAGTAGGTTATTAAAAGTCGTCGTCCTTCAGTAAGTAAAGTCATTACTATTAATTGGGCGCTGAAAGCCAAATGAAATGATTTGTCTGGGCATTTCGGTAGAATTTGAAAATACATGCAAGCGACTCATCACATCCATCACAGTTCAGCACTTTAACTGTATTATAACATAAAATATCAGTAAAATTATTCAAATATAACACTATAAAAGACTAAAAAAATTAATATAATTCAAGAGCGTAATATGACATTTTCATATTCGCACCGATATTCGCACGGTGTCTTAAAAAAAAGAACGTGCATACGAAGTACGCATGTCAGAAGTGAAACTTCTTTGGTGCCACGTATCTTTGTCAATATAAAAAAAAAATCAATAATAAAAATAACAAATAATTCTTAGTAGACAATAGTGAAGAATCGCACAAAAAGGAGACCGAGAACGTGTAATGTGTTCTATCTCATTCTCTGGCCGGCTGAATTTACATTTACGTTTTTGTGTCTCTATGGACTCGCTTTTTCATTTCACCGAGTTTGAAATCACAACGATTCCAAAGAAGTTTCACTTCAATAAATGTCACGTGCTTGTATTAACTTTGATGAATATATTCAGTGAAATCATACGCATTGTTTTACATTTGGAATATTTGAATGGAATACTTGGAATAACTAAATTTATTCAAGTTTCGACGTGCGAGACTTGCTGGATCCATAAAGTAATTCAAGTGAATGGATTTAAAACTTTTTGCATTTGTCTACACTCCTTTTAATCCTTAATTCTTCCTCTGCCGTTCCTTGGCGATGCCTTTGACCGGTAACGTTCCACTGAAGAATTAAAAAGTTTAAAATATTACAATACTTAAGTAAAATGAATGGTAAGTACGTTTAAAGTTACAGAGTAATAAGTATTTGACCTCATCCAACATCCTTACAGTGAGTCACTTTACACTGAATTCTCTATCACGACATTGTATTATTTCGGAGAAACCACAAGGTACTGCGATAAATTAATGTTTACAGTTGCGGTTTTCCTAATAATTTGAAGTCTTTTTATTTCTACACTAGTGACCCGTCCTCGCTTCGCTTCAGTTCCAGCTGCTTTGGCCCCGCATGTAAGCCTGCAATATCTTCTAAGATATGGCGTCGGGTTCAAGTCCCGGACCGGACAAAACTTTATAGGGTTTTCTGAGAGGAAAAATAGCCTAAGTTACTTCTTATAGAGACATCTACTTATATAGACAGTTACTAACATAATATTTTATCAAAATCGATCAAGTCGTTGAAGTTTACCGGAACACATAGGACAAAAAAAGATACTTAGTGCGATGCAGAAATTGTTGTTCGAGTCTAGCTGTAATTTGTGATTCTTAATTGTGTATCTGTGAAGTCACCTGCAAAACAATGATTACTTTCTTAGTGTAAAAAACTAAGGGTTGACTTAGTTCAAACTTAGTTATAACATAAAAGAAAAAATGATATGGAGTTTACGTTAAGCTCTCCTGTACTGTTTTGCTGTGCTTATTTTATCTGTATCCATCTATCCATCAGCCTACAGATATCCATAGCTAGTCATAGGCCTCCCTACGAGAATTCCACGCGGAACAGTCATGCGCCACTTGCATCCAACGGTTACACCCGTTCTTCTACGGATTTCCGCGTTTCAGATTTTATCACGTAGAGAAATACCGAACATAGCCCTCTTCATAGCACGTTGAGTGACTTGGAGTCTTTTTATGAGGCCGACATTTAGAGACCACGTTTCAGTGCAGTATGTCATCGCTGGTAACACACACTGGTTATAAATCTTTGTTTTCAGACACTGCGGCATATTGCACAAAAAGATCCTCTTAAATTTTTCAAAAGCTGCCCAGTCGAGCTGGATTCGTCGACTGATAGAACTTATACGTATGATAGAACAAATTATATCCCTTAGTCATCTTCTACTATACCTACGAGCAAGATAGAGAGTGGAGAATCGTATTCTTTCCCCGTCACTACACGGTTGTAGTTAGTAGAAAAAGTAATCATAATATAATAGACATGCCCACTGAGTTTTTGTCGGATCATTTCAATAGCATACCGATCTGGTGATAGTTTATTGAATTCATTTCATCATTATTTCAATCTATCACCGTCCACTGCTAGACGTAGGCCTCCCTCCTTGTGCCTCCTACTTCCAACGTCGCCCAGCAACTTTTACCACGTCGTCGGGCGTCTTACATTGCGTCGTCCGATACGTGGTCGTCGCTCGAGAATCTTCCTTTCTTATTGGATTATTTTATGTTAAAACTAGCAACCCGCCCTCGCTTCGCTTCGGTTTCAGTCGCTTTACCCGCGGTGTAGTTCCCGTTCTTGTGGGAATACCGGGATAAAATATAGCCTATGTTACTCCCTGATATTATAGCTTTCTATTGGTGAAAGAATTTTTGAAATCGGTTGGGTGGTTTAAGCGTAAAAGCGTTACAAAAAAACAAACATCCTTACTTTCGCATTTATAATATTAGTATGGATAGACAATATATATGTGCCTTCATAAGTTATGAGAAATAATAATGAAATTTGAATTTGTTATAATATATCACTGTATATAAGCAAGCACCAAAAGAGTATCAGCACCAATATCCTAGGAAACTCATAAAACTGTGTATGCCAACCCGTTCATATATTCATGTACAATTGCTACATGGAAAACAAAACAGGAAACTACATCATATTCGCTATTATATTACAAAACCATTAGCAAAATAACACTCGAGTAAATGAATTGTACACAAGTTGTATACAAGAGTGTTCGCTCGCCGCTCGCTCGGAATCCAAGCTAATGCGCCGTTGGTTCGTGCTACGATTTGGCAAACTTTCAACTGTCACACGCATCGTGTACGCTCACTGGAGTAAAACTTGTCAACAGTACAAGATATAATATTTTTAAATAGGGTAATCATTTTAAAATGGATGATAGGAAGAGAGACCCCTTGCCCACGGTTAATCAATGTACCACATACCACAAAAGAATGGAAGGAATACGGTTTGGCTTCAAATAAGCACTGGAAACCGAACCGTCCTGTAGATACCTCGTTTAGAGACGAAACATGTGTTGAATATATATTTTTTTTTATTGCGAGCAGTGGCAAACCAGCAAACAGTACACCTGATGGTAAGTGTTGCTGTCGCTCATGGACCTTTGCAAGGCCGCTGTCTACCGCGAAGAAAAAGAAGGGAGTGTGAATGCGTGCATTGAGGCTCGGTGATACCAAAGGCACCACCAAAACCCTCCACACGCAAACACCCTCAGAAAGTTGGGCTTCCGGCTCTCTCGCTCACCGAACGAAGCGCAGTAACAAATTGCTACTACTCAGACGTTGATTTTCTGCGAGAGCGTGGTACTACCCCGGACGGACCGGCCCGCGGCTGTAGACAGATAACTGTCGACAGTGTGGTCCTACCACTATATTCGAAAGTCTGCGGAAAATTGCAAATTAACTTTCTGGAAGGAGCTCATCACGTGAGAGTAAGATTCTCTTATATCGTATTCCACCTTGATCCCATCCCGTATTCCTTCTATTCTATTGTGGTGTGCTGTATATTGATTAACCGTTGAAAGAAGGGAGACCCACCACGGGTCTCCCTTCCTTCCTTCAATTTTAAAAGAATAATGGATTTTCGCCATGTATCGCATGATTCAATCAATAGCGCAATTATTTCATCAATAATACTATGTTCGGAGAGAAACTGACCTACTATACCGCGCTTTTCCCGTTGGTGACGGAGTAAGAATACCACCCGCACTTATCTTTTCCCATGGATATCTAAAAACATGACTAAGGGATATGATATGCAGATAACACCTATGCAAAAGAAGGGATACTCGCAATAAAACCCTATCAACCCTCGTGACCAGCGTGTAGGTCAATTTCCCTCTTGTTTTAGAAGAGGCTGGAGCCCAACCGTAGGACGGATATGAGCTAAGATCATGACACCGCGCTGGTTAAATGTATTGGCACAGGGTTCTATGTTGAGATTTCCTTCTCTTGCAATGATTTTATCTGCATATCACTATCAACTCGCACAACACTTCGTACAACATTTCGTCGTACAACGCTTTTGGGCAAGAATAAGGTAGTGAATTGAATTCTTACTCCATCACCACGGGGAAATAGGCACTCATTTTCAAACAAAAGTGGTAATTACCATTTACTTCGCTTCTGAACCAATTGCTTTACAAATTTGGTTACAAGTTTGGGTAAGAGCATCTGGTAACCAAATTATGAGTCGCATTATCGTCCTTACCAGAGACTTTTTACACGCCATCTATCCGAAATTTACTCCAAGTTTTTGATAGATATTTGCACATTCATCACAACTCAGATACGTCCCGCCTTTGGGCTCGAGTCTTTTCCACAATGTGAGGGTAATTTATCCACTACGCTACCCTGGTCACACAGATTTGTACTGGGTTTTATTTAGAGGTTTCCTCTTCTTGGATATATGTTGTATGCATGTTATCCCTTAGGCGTCTATTACGACACCCACAGGCAAAAAATAGGGTGGTGAATTCTTACTCCGTCACCACTCGGGTAAAGTGTTTAATAGTGGAGTAAAGTGTTGAATATAGATAAATCGACAGACAATTATAGTTTGAATAAATCTTATGTATCAGTGGATGCAGTAACAAGTTCACAAGGAATTCTCATTCCGTATGGCTCATATTAATCTCTTTCGCATTTCCACGTGAAGCCGGTCATTATTGCCAAACGTATTTCCTAACAGAAATTGTCCAGTTTTAATTAATATGCTACGCTCTGTTGGCTTAGAGCACGTGAATAAATTATTCTATAAATAGATTTTGCCTTTTATATTTTGTAAACAGAATTACCGCTTTTTATTGTTATATTATTATAAAAATGTATATAATTGTGTGAATTCACTAAGAAATTAAAAGTTAATTTAAAAAAATATACTTCTTAAACTAATTAGTCTAGCAAATACAATGTACATAAATTTGAATTGGCCAAAGTGGTTTCTTTTTAAACCACTAAAAATATAAAAAATATGCATTTTGATAAGCAAGCTTTTAAGAACAAACACGTAAATTAATAAACATATTTTTAATAAAGATAAATATTTGTTTTAAGATATGACGATATTTTTCCGTGTAGTGATAGAGTAAGTATAGATACAGTTCACCAATCCCTATCTTGTCCGTGGATGTGGTAAAAGGACGACTAAGGGATATATATATATATATATATATATACCGACCTGTCTGACCAGCAGGACATAGTAAGGTCAATTTCCCTCTTAGTGTGAAAAAGACTCGAGCCCAGCAGTGGGATGTATATGAGCAAGATGATGATAATTATGAAGATATTAGAGATACCATAAGGTGTGGATGGAGAATAAATTCATGTAAGTCATAGAGATAGTTACGTGATGTGTTAATGCTAACACTATATCTATTGCTATTAAAATTTCTGTAATAGATAGATGTGAGAACCAGATAAATGTAAAAAAAAATAATTTACAAATTTTAAGTTCCCGAGCTTTAATTTCTACAACATATTTTAGATTTCCAATGCGAGGGAACAGCGACAAAATTGAAGCACATTTAAAATATTTTTAAGATTTTCTGTATAACATATTTAGTATTATAATCTAAACACATACAATGTATTTTCCTGAATGACAACGTGATTTTTTGATCCAATCCACTTAAAATTATACAAATTTTATTAATGAAGTTGATGGATGGATTTAACCATTAAATCCTTGCATTTATAATAAAGATTGTTATTTATTATAGGTATTCAAGCATTTGAATATCTTATATCTTTAAACGAGCAATTCTTGTAAATATATATATTTTCAGGATCTCGGAAACGGCACCAACGATTTTGATGAAACTTGGCATACTAGAGGATTCGGGTCCAAAAAATCGATCTAGCTAGGTTTTAAGTATAGAAAATGTTCTTTTGTCGGTGTTTTGAGCAAAACGATACAATGACATTAGATTTTAAAAGAATATGGATTCAAATTTCGTTCTCAACGTCAAGAGTTACGGTAGCTCAGGTGAGACATTGACCGGTATTAATTTTAGTTTTTGTGTGTCAAACAGCGTCGGATCGAATCTCGGTGTTATTATTATTCTCTTTTTGTGATTTTTTATGTATTATTCATTATTTATTTTTTATTTTTTATTAATATATCCCTAAATAAATTCTACAAAAATATTAAGAAGCGAAGCTCGGTCAACCTGATATTAATGATTATATGATAACAAAAGAACCATTCTCGACTTCTATGAGGACGAAGTTGTGGGCAAAAGTAGTAATTGTAATCTAAACTAATGGACATATTAATTTATCTAAGTTAATTACCAAAAAATTATACACGTTTCTTTGTTTTGGTCTAACGCCTTTATCACCAAACGGAAACCAGATGATATATATGTTTCTATTTATATACATTAAAATTATTCAGATATTTCTATATTTGATGGACTAAAATACAGCTCACCACCCCCATGTCTTGCCTGTGGATGTAGGCATCTAGTAAGAAAAGAAAAACTCCAAATAAAACCCAATACCAAACTAAGGACTCGAACTTAGCAGCTTACGGATGAAAATTCTATACTCACTGAACCATAAAGTCATTATCATAATCATTTCACCTCATACACGTCCCACTTTTGGGCTCGCACCTCCTTCACAATATGAAAGAAATTGACCGTACCGTACGACCGTACTACCATGCTGGTCAGACAAGTTGGTATAGGGTTTTATTTCGAGTTTTCTTTCTCTTGCAAAGATGTTATATGCGTATTATATTCCTTAGTCGTATTTTACGACATCCACGAGCAAGATAGGGAGTGGT
Organism: Lymantria dispar; assembly: GCA_032191425.1. Taxonomy (NCBI): domain Eukaryota; kingdom Metazoa; phylum Arthropoda; class Insecta; order Lepidoptera; family Erebidae; genus Lymantria; species Lymantria dispar. Next base: position 29,939,277 of record CM063455.1, read on the forward strand.
GAATTGTTTTCTTACTCCGTCACCACACGACAAATTAAAAGCATAAACCAATTAAGTCCCTAAAATAAGTAACACAAACCACACTTCACAAAACAAGTCACAGCCAACCTATTTTTCCTAAACCGCAACCTACGACCCTTCCGATCCAATTTCGTTTGAAGGTAGTTTCCGATGTTGTTAAAGCCACGGTCACCACAGCTCGTCCTCGTTCCTTGCCTCCGCGGAGCCTCATGAGTGACAGCTATGGCGTGGCGTGCCTTATAGTTTCAATTCCTACACGTACCTAATTTTAATCCCCTTTCCATTTTTAAGTAATGCCATTTACTGTGACAGAAGTTGCTTATTTTCTTTAAATTTCTTATTTAGAACGCTAAAGTCATCATCATCATCATTCATTCATCATTTCAGCTCTTAAATGTCCCACGGTTAGGCTCGAGCCTCATACACAATAGAAGGGAAATTGACTTACTATAACCACGCTGGTTAGACGTCTTGGCATAGGGTTTTTATCGAGGTTTCCTTATATTGCAAAGATGTTTATGCTATTTTATCCCTTAGTCGTCTTTTACGCCCACAGGCAAGGGAAGGGATGGCGAATGGTATTCTTATTCTGTCACCACACGGACACCCTAAAGTAGCAATGGTCAATTCACATAGATAGGATAAACTAAAAACTGTTATTTTTTCATAACCTCAGCGCCCATTTTTCAAACATCACCATTGAGAAAGCCTTGATTGAAGCATTCATTGAAGTTAAATATTTTATATGTGGTGTCAGAATTACCCGCTGGGTGACTCTTTTAAATAAGTGTGGTGACAGAGTAAGAATACAATTAATTACCACCCATTATTTTCTCGTGTGTCTCGTAAAAGACGAATAATATAATATGTATGCAAGAACACTTCTAACCAACTTATAGTAAATCAAATTCCCTCTTTTTGCGCAGGAGGCCCGAGCCCTCAACATTGTTCTATCAACATAGACGAGCTGAACTGATGGGTCGTTTAATATCCCATAAAAGTCGTAAAAATTGCTCAGTACCAAGAGAATAGGCATCACCACTTTTCTAGGGCACTTACAACACCAACTACAATCGTTAGTTTGTGAAGCATGGATTAAACTAATATTCTACTATAATCCCATAGTTGACATCGATGAGGTAATGGTGATGATTTATTATAAAACGGTATGAATCACGTAATAAACAGAGGCATATTTATAAACAGAGGCAAATTGATGGATAGTTTGAACAGGATACAGCGCAGACGAGACAAAAAAGAAACTGCAGCTTATTAATGTTGACGCAAATAATCACAAGTGGAACGACCTCGTGAATTAATGGATCAGGGTGGGTGAACTGATCAGGGTTGAGGATTACCCACTTTTCGTGAAGACCCGATATGTTATGTATGCTATAGCTATGCATACGGCTGTTAATAAATTGCAACTAAGAAGATATTTAAATGAAATTCTCTTCTGAACGTTGACCGATTTTTGCATTTTTCTTTTCTTTGAAACTAATCTCGCTATTGAAACACTTGTAAACCGACATGTACTTATCATATATTTTTCGCATATGATGACAGGTTTAAGAATACAACTCTAACAATAATACAATATCATCCATTCCTTATTTCTTGCTAGAGTCATGGAACCGACGGTGGCATCATTAGGTGAATAGGCTACATTAGTCTTCTAGGAAACTAATATGAATAACTACCATCGACTATCTATCTGCCAAATATGGACATTATGTCATTATTCTTCTTTAGAATGGCCTGTTTTTCACTGTGGACATTAATACGTAGTTCCTGCTTAGATATTAAGCTAATCTCTACCCATTCTCCTGTATGGAAGTCGTACTAATCAAGTAGCAAAGTGAAGATTGATATATGAAGAGATCTTTTCCGTGTGATGATGGAATAAGAATACAATTCACCACATCTTGCCCGTGGGTATCATATAAGACAACTAGGAGATATAATATGCATATAACATCTATGTACACCTAGTGGTAGGACCATACCGTCGACAGTTATCTATCTACAGCTGCGGGCCGGTCCGTCCGGGGTAGTATCACGCTCTCGCAGAAAATCGACGTCTGAGTAGAAGCAATTTGTTACTGCGCTTCGTTCGGTGAGCGAGAGAGCCGGAAGCCGAACTTTCTGAGGGTGTTTGCGTGTGTTTTGCGGGTTATGGTAGTGCCTTTGGTATCACCGAGCCTCAATGCACGCATTCACACTCCCTTCACTTTCTTCGTGGTAGGCAGCGGCCTTGTAAAGGTCCATGAGCGGCAGCAACACATACCATCAGGTATCTTGTTTGCTCGTTTGCCACTGCTTGCAAAAAAAAAATGTAAGAGAAGGAAGACTCGTGAAACCCTATACCAAGACATCTAATCAGCGTGGTATAGTAGTTCCATTTTCTCGTATGAGTGGAGGAGGCTCGAGCCCAGAAGTGGGACGTATGTATCCTGAGACACTATCACACAGAAAATATATTCTATTAAAAAGTTTAAATATAAAAACAGCTCTGGTTTGTTCATAAACGCTAGTGGCGGCACGTTCGTTAGATTTGTCTCGGGAATGCAATAGCAATGAATATAATATTTGTATTGTCGGCGTAGTGACTGCACAGATGGCGTAGTGATTAAGATACTACAGCGCCAGTGTCGGGAGTTCGAATCCCCCGCGGGACAACACTTTGTGCTATCCACAAATTGTTGTTCGGAGGCTGGACGTAATTTGTGTCCGTTAATTATATGTTTGTAAAGTCCCCCGCAATACAAGGATTATTTCCTTAGTGCAGGGTGTTGTCTTAAATAAATAAAAAAAATAAATAACATTGAATCGTGCCGAGTGGCGTAGGTTCGTGGTAGCTTAATACTTTTGTGATACATAAATTATCGCACGGGTTTAGGTGTAATCTGTGACCGTTCATTGCTAGTACTGCATAATTGACTGCACTGTAGATAATATTCGGTATACCGTGCGACTACCATGTGAAATGTCAGGTTTCCAATTTACCCGGATTGTTGGGTTAGCGCTAGGAGTTCTCAATTCGAAGGACCATACTTAGTGCGATACACAGATTGTTGTTCCGAGTCAAAGTGTCCCGCAATACAAGGATTTATATTTTCATTAAAGCAAGGTCATCATCATCATCATCTTGCTCTTATCCCAATTACTTGGGGTCGACGCAATATGTCATCTGTTTTGACATATTGCAAAAAGTTTCGGCAATGACTTTTATGACCGGCCGCCAGCCTGACGTCAACCCTCCTTGGGAATGTAATCGTTGACCCAATTGGTACCAGATGGAGTTGGTCCGGGTCAATCTAGGGCTCTTAGTCGTCTTTTACGACACCCACGAGCAAAGCAAGGGTTGGTAGTATTCGAAGCCGCTACCACACAGTAATTTCATTAAAGCAAGGTAATAATTAAAAAAAAAAAACAATGAGTGTAATTTGTGTTTGTTAAATGTTTATAAAATCCCCCGTAATAGAAGCACAGAAACGTGGTCCCTAAATATAGGCCTCATAACAAGGCTCAAAGTCGCTCAACGTGCTATGGAACGGGCTATGCTCGGGATTTCTCTGCGAGATAAAATCCGAAATACGGAGATCTGCAGAAGAACGGGTGTAAGCAACATAGCACGAAGAATTAGCATGCTGAAGTGGCAATGGGCAGGCCACATTGCTCGACGAACCGACAACCGCTGGGGCAGAAAGATTCTCTAGTGGCGACCACGTATCGGACGACGCAGTGTAGGATGCCCCCCACTAGGTGAACCGACGACCTGGTGAAGGTTGCTGGGTGTCGTTGGATGCAGGCGGAACAGGACCGCACTTTGTTGCTTAACATGAGGGAGGCCTACGTCCAGCAGTGGGCGGCGATAGGCTGAAATGATGATGATGAATAGAAGCATTTTTATTTACTTAGTGGCAAGTACTAACTTTTTAAAATAATGAAACAATTCACATAGTAACAATTAAACATAGTGTAGAATTTTAATGATAAAACTAGGTAGGTAATGTAATTAAATCGATTTAAATAGAGTGCTGTGTGGTAGCGGCTTCGAATACTACCAACCCTTGCTTTGCTCGTGGGTGTTGTAAAAGACGACTAAGAGCCCTAGATTGACCCGCACCAACTCCATCTGGTACCATTTGGGTCAACGATTACATTCCCAAGGAGGGTTGATGTCAGGCAGGCGGCCAGGCATAAAAGTCATTGCCGAAACTTTTTACAATATGTCAAAACAGATGACATATTGCGTCGACCCCAAGTAATTGGGATAAGAGCAAGATGATGATGATGATGATTTGCATTGCATTATTCGTCCGTGTGATTGAAAAATAAGAATACAGTTCATCACCCAGATGGACAGTGTTTTTTTTTTTCTTTTTTCTTAAAATATGACACCCACTAAGGATACAGTCCATGTATTGTGGGGTACTTGACACATTACAATTAAGGGACACAGATTACACCCAGACTCAGAACAATCATTTGAGAAATACACAAAGTATTGTCCGGTATGAGAATCGAACCAACGACATTGGTGCGGCAAGTCGGTCACCTTAACCATTACACTATCGGTGCAGTCAAATTATCACTGCATTCTTCTGGCAGCGCAAATCAATTGCAGGAAATGCCAATATCGCGCTTTTTCATCTTATAAATCTTTTATCACACATTCTTTAATCATCCACGGGCGAGAAGGAAGATTGTGAATTCATATCTTGTGATCTCACGGAAGATCTAAAACTGTATCTATATCTAGTATTTGTACAATCGTGGATATGAAACTAAAATATCATTTCACAAACACATCATTACCCTGTATTATATACAGGGGAATGATGTGTTTATGAAAGGATATTTTGATACTACTGATTGCAGCCATACAATGCGATACTGTACATCAAAAGAGAATTTATTTCTGGATAATAACGTAAATATAAACCAAGGTTTGAGCATATATAAACTTCATTTTTGATGTATGTCAAATTGCTTCGTAGTGGGTTGTGAATTGGCGGTATAACAGTTAAGCGTCCATTGATTATGCCTAGAATTATTGAAGAATTCTTTAGGAAAGATACACAGTCTAGTATTTGATGAGGAAAGTCTAAATGATAATTTCAAATCATCAGAATAGACGGTCCTGGAAAAATCATGGTATGTTATGTTGTGACGTTATTTGTTTATTTTTTTTAATGACGACAGCCTGCTCCAAGGAAATAATCCTTGTATTGTGCAGCACTTTACAGATATATAATTAAATTAATTAATTTTTTTTTTTGGGTGGGTTGCGATCGGCGCGCTCCTCGCACCACTCGGTCCGGGGCGACAGAGGGGCGTAAACACGCAACACCCGCAACCCACCCACGGTGGTCGGCCCGACGGAATACTCCCTATTTGGGGTACCCTCCCATCGACCGACGTCCCCCCCTCGGAGAGGACGTCGGTCTTTCCTCACGCGGTCGGCCTCTCGGCGGGTGACGGACAAATCCCCAGTCACGTCACCCGCAGCCTCGGCTAAAATATAATTAACAGATACAAATTACAACCAGACTCAGAGCAACAATTTAAGATGTCCTGCGTGGGATTCGAACCCCCAACACTAGCATTGTAGGTTGATATTTTAATCACTACGCCATCTGTGCAGTCACATTAGTCATTTTGTAAGATCTGGCGGCACTTATTACTTGCATATGGGTTTAAGCTAAGGATCTTAGCGGGCGAATGAGGAGCGGTTCTCTCCAGGGACGTGTAACATGTCACCAAGCGTGGTGATCATAGTACTATCCCCTCAATCATGTGGGATGTTTACGCCCAGAAGTAGACGGCAAAAGGTTGAATAATAATGATCACAAAAGTTTCCCACGACACAAGTATTAATTAAAAAAAAAAATAGAAAAATAACAAATATGACGTCACACGGAAACGCCAAGTCCAAGGATATAACATAGAAATGCTTTCAGTCATACTTATGCGTTGATTACCATAAAACATGCGCCTGCGCTCGCAGGCGGAGCTCTTCCGGATTTTTTCAACGTTACGCTGCGCGCGGAATTTCAACCCACATGACATTGAACATTCATTGCCAATGTTAGCATATACTAATAAAATTTAAACTAATTGTTGTTTGTGTAGTAGCTCTTTTAATATTATTAATATTAAGATTCGTGTGATTATTGAGTAAGTACACAATTTCACACCCCCCCCCCCCCCTCTTACCCGTGGGTGTCGTAAAAGACGACAAAAGGATTCATCATCATCATCACAGCTCATACACGTCCCACTGCTGGGCTCGAGCCTTCTCCCCAATAGGAGAGCAGTTGACTTACTATACCATGCTCGTCAGACATGTTGGTATAGGGTTTTATTTCGAGTATTCCTTCTCTTGCACAGATCTTATATGCGTATTATATCCATAAGTCGTCTTTTACAACATTCACGGGAAAGATAGGGAGAAAGGTTGGTATAGGGTTTTATTTCGAGTTTACCTTCTTTTGAATAGATTTTATACGCGTATTATATCCCTCAGTCTTCTTTTACTATATCCATAGGCAAGATAAGAAGTGGTGATTTGTAATCTTACTCCGTCACCACACGGGATTTATTTACCTATCTGACATAACAGACGCTGTTCTGTTCAAATTAAAAAAAAAGGAATTCTCCTTGAAATCGACAGCAGCGCCACCTTCCGGGTCCAATTGTGAATCTAAACCATTCTAGAATCTCCTTGAACACACACAAAAAAATACATCAACATCTATCCAGCCGTTTAGGAGGAGTTGAGTGATATACACACGTACTCAAGTAATATATCTATACCAATAAATAAAATTGGAGTGTCTGTTTGTAATGTCAAAATAATATACTTTTTTCATGCTCACACGGTTATTTGCACGACACCTATGCCTAAAATAGCAATTAAAAAATTTTTATCTGTCTGTCTGTCTGTTCCGGGTAATCTTCAAAACGGCTGGACCGATTTCAAAAATTCTTTCACCAATGGAAAGCTATAATATCAGGGCGTAAACAAGGCTATATTTTATCCCGGTATTCCCACGGGAACGGGAACTACGCGGGTAAAACGACTATAACCTATAACCGAAGCGAAGCGAGGGCGGATTGCTAGTATATATATAAAGATGACAATTGAGTATTATTTTAATATTATTTATATTGTTATTTTAACCATAACAGTCTCATTATTTTAATTATTAGTGTGTGACCTAGATTTTTTTTAATTCAAGTGTAATATACAGGATGTATCAGGTTATGGGGCAAATGGTCAAAAGGGAGCTAGGCAATGGTGGTAGGGACCCATGAAAAAAAGATGATTCGTTAAGGAATTAGAGACATGTAAAGTTTTCAATTTTGTCATCGCTTTTTCGTATAAATCCAATTGAAATGTATAAAGTCAATGATACTTAATACGGAACATATTCATACTTTATTAAATGTTCTTTAGAAATTGAATAAATCAATGATAACGTTCGCAGAAGCAAGACAAACTTCGCTTTAAAACAGCTGATCGGCCGATGACCGTTGACGGCTCGCCGTTGTCACCTACGCTCAATGAAGCATTCGTGCAATTCTAGGTATGAATGAATGAAATTATACTGTCGAAGCTTTACATGCCTACATGTATTTTGTCTGTACATGCCTACATAATACGTAACATTTAAGGCATAGACTCTTAGACACATTTTTTTGAAATCACTCTAACTTTTATGTTATATTATTTTTTGTGTAATGTACATTCTAATTACAATCTATGACCATTAAACTACAACATACTCGAACAGTTTTCCCATAACCTGATAGACTTTGTATATGTATTTCGATTGTTAATAATCATATTAGAAAAAAGTAATTAGTATTATAATAATATCTACGCCTATAATGTAAAAAAATGTTGAACCGTATTAAAAATAGATCGTTAAAATTAAAACCTTATCTACATGTTATTACAAATAAAAGTATGTTATCTTAATACATACATTAAGATTAGATAATTGTTTAAAATAAGATTTGTATATAAGCAAATAGAATTAATTAAAAAAATATTCCATATATGGTTGAAGCAAAACCGCAGTATTAATTTGTATACATCGCTAAACGATGCGTCCGTTTGTCACGCCACGACAAATATACATACATAATTATTCGCGCTGGGGTATATCACCTGTTTTTAGGACAGGTGGGGACATGGGAACTGAACATGTGTATTAATATGCTTATGTGTCAATAAACATATCATTATCAATGAGAAAACGAAAACGTAACGCGGTCCAGATACGATATCTAAGTGAAAACGATGTTTAATTCTTTGACAGCGATTTACACAAATATAGGGATTTTTATTTTATTTATTCAATATGTTCCGTGTAGTAACGGAGTAAGAATTTACCACCCATTTTCTTGCCCGTGGGTATCTTAGAAAGGGATACCTTAGTCGTTTAGTGATAATGACTTCTGATATTAGTATTATACATCTATACCAATAAATAATCTATACCAATAAATAAAATTGGAGTGTCTGTTTGTAATGTCAAAATAATAGGCTTTTTTCATGCTCACACGGTTATTTGCACTATACATAGGCCTAAAATACACTTTATATTTTTTTGTCTGACTGTCTGTTTGTTCTGGGTAATCTTCTAAACGGCTGGACCGATTTCAAAAATTCTTTCGCCAATGGAAAGCTATAATATCAGGGAGTAATCTAAGCTATATTTTATCCCGGTATTCCCACGGGAACGGGAACTATGAAGGAAAGACGACGGAAACCAAAGCGAAGCGAGGGCGGGTTGCTAGTTTGAAATAAAACTACTTTACGGATCTTATCGCCAGTGTGGCCGCGTTCCGATCCGGAGGTAGAATACTAAATTTGTTAGGTTTTTGAAATGAATAAATTGTCATAATAATTGCTACAAATTTAATAATTAATAATTACTAACTATAAACAATATAATTTTTTCTTCTTATACTGGCAATAAATTTGTACTAAAATGTGGGTCAACATTTAATAAATTTAATAACTAATTTTCTTTATCGGGTAGATAATTAGAAATGTCTGTAATAACGATGACTTGTTGGACGTGAGACATCTTAGTCCGCCCGTGACCACGAATGCTGCAAAGTGTTCGAAATGTCGGACAATAATAAAATCAAATACAAACGCGATAAAATCCGTAAAGTAGTTTTATTTAAAATAATAATGTATACAATTAATAAAAATAAATATAGGGGTGGAAGGAGAAATCTTGAATTTACTATTAATAAACCCGTGAATTTTGCCGTGTGGTGACGGAGTAGGAATACAATGTACTATCCCCTCTCCTGCCAGTGGGTATCGTAAAAGACGACTAAGCGATTAAACATGCATACAACAACTATGGAAGAGAAGGAAAACTTGAAATAAAGCCTTAATCCATCTGACCAAGGTGGTATTGTAGGTCAATTTTCTTCCTATTGTGATGTTTCATACTTGAGCTCAATTTTTATCTTATCTGTATTTTTTTTTTCTTTTATTTTGCATAGGCCCCTTGAGGGCACTTACATATTGTCAAATTTATACATGGTTTGAATATAATACAATATCTACCACTGGATCGGAACGCGGCCACAAGCTGAGAAGATCCGCCAAGAAACTCAACGGACTATCATTTTTTTACTATCTTTTGAATAAAATTACACGTATACAACAAATAGTTTATTTTTTTATCTTAGTTGAAATAAAAAAGGAAAGGAAAACATGGTTGAACCAGATCCCACGAGTTGACTACTAGAGCAGCCATCACTCCCCTCAACCACATTAGAGGGAAGGGAGTGACCCGCCCCACATAGCTAGCGCATTGATTTGATTTTTAATTTCCATTATGAATACTATTTAGCGTTGATAGTCATGGTAGAGAGCGATAAAATCCTTAAAAATAGTCATATTTTACAGTAATACAATATATCTTTACAGCTCATATACATCAAACTGTTGGCCTTCACCACAACAGGAGGAAAATTGATCTACTATACCGCGCTGGGCAAATGTATTGGTATAGCGTTTTATTCTGAGTTCACCTTCTTTTATATATACATCTTCTGCATTTTATAATCCCTTAGTCGTATTTTATGACACCTAGGGGCATGAAAGAGGGTGGTAAATTGTATTCTTACTGCGTCATCACACGAAAGAATCACGACCATCAACACACCAGACATAAGTACATAGAGAAATTAAGGATTTGTCTATTATTCTTAACTCATAACAAATAAAATGTTATAAATAAATTTATTTTTAAAGATTTTATCGCGTTTGTATTTGATTTTTGATTGCCCGACCTTTCGAACACTTACAGGGTATATGGTCACCCCTAGCCGCAGAAAGGCTGACTGCGCGAAGGCTATCGACGTCCCGAGAAAGGGACTTCGAAAGGAGAGGGTATCTCGTCGGGCCGGCCACGGAGGACAAGAAATTCAGTGTACCAGTGGTCGGTTCAATGGTGAAGGATGGGAGGTACGGTGGATTATGGAGCCGCGCGCCACCCCTTCGTCACCCCGGACGACGTGGGCGTTAAACATAGTCCACCCAAAAAAAAGGAGGTATAGTCACCAACTATGTGTTCCTTGATCCGAGTTCTTATGGATGTCTTTGTTTGGTCAATGTAAGAGAGACCAGACACGCTGTAATAAAGTAGTTAAAAGGTCACGAACGTAAAAACTGTTTTATTTGTACAAAGTGTAATACTCGCGTAAACATTAGAATTCATTAAATACAATGCTCATAACATTTTGTATAAAACTTGCTTTTATATACATATAGAAGCCTAGAAGGTAAGTTCGCGCCCAAAAAGTGAAGCATTTCAATTGGAGCCTAATGGAGCTTACGCCGGAACCGTTCCGTAACGTACAAGTCATTGTACTGCACGTACGTACGCAACTCTTAAAAAATGAATAGGTAATTATGACGGTTTGTGCATTCAAATGGTGTCATAACACATTTGTAAAACTTAAAAAGGTTTTTAACGTCACTTTTAAAAGTATTTCGACGATTTATGTTAATAAAAACAAAATTTGATTTCATAATTTGTATAGTAGTGTGCGTGTGTACGTGTGTAATCGTCTGCGCGCCATTAGTGTTTTTAGATTCAAATTTCGAACCTTGGAAGTATTGACACTATCCTTCTATACGTTATTATTCTAAGCATATATGGTTGTATGGATTTTATGAGCCAGTGTGGTGACAGTCTTAAAATGTAACATCAATCCTAAATTTTCAGTGGTAGTCATGATAATATGGCCACGGGAGTAGGCAGCAGCAGTTTTCTAGCAATATATAACATGTACTCCTTTTTACCGTGTAGTGATGGAGTAAGAACCCCATCCCTATCTTGCCCGTGGATGTCGTAAAATAGGACCAAGAGATATAATATGCACGTAACATTTGTGCAAGAGAAGGAAAACTCGAAATGAAACCCTATACCAACGTGTCTGAACAGCATGGTATAGTAGGTCAAATTCGCTCCCATTGTGGAGGAGGCCCGAGCCCAACAGTGGGACGTTATGCTGATGATAATGATGATCATGATGACTCCTCTTCTATCGTACACATTGCAAAAGTAATGGACAATAGTTTTATGACTGGCTTCGTGTCTAATGTCAACTGTCCTTGTGAATGTCATTGTTGACCAGATGATGCCTCCTGGAGTTGCTCCAGTTCTATGTAAAGCTCTTAGAAAATAAATTTTGATTGTATTTGTAGCCATAGAATCTATCTCCCAAGTTTAGTCATAATATTATTACTCCTTGGTGAAGAACCCTGTGTTTGGAAGCGAACGGCGATGGGCGTCTATATATTTATACGTGAAGGAAAATCTTGGACTCCTTTTTACGAAAATTACGTGGATGGACAAGAATGAAAGTTGGCACAGTTGAAGTATATATTGAGGAGAAGTGCATAAAACTGAAATTTCATATAATAATGAATTAGAAATAAATTAAATTCATTAAAGAACACTACGCACACTACCATGCAATCGCTACACTCACACACACACCAACGCTTATACACTTTTGTTTACGGTTAAAATCACTGGACGAACTGTATGTCAACCAATCATAATTATGATGATAATGTCTAATAGACATTTATACTTATACTAGCTGACCCATCAGACGTTGTTCTGTTGAAATAAAATAAACGGAATTCTCCTTGAAATTGACAACATTAATAGGGACTGACCGACTGCAGCGCCATATCCCGGGCTGATTTGTGAATCTAAATCATCCAGGCCCCCTCTTGGATGCATTCACAAAAATTCATTCAAATCCATCCAACCGTTTGGTTGCAGTATAGATAAATAACCTAGATACCCAGTCGTTAAGTTTTATTAAATTTTCTGATTTTCTGCGCAATTTTATATTTTTTTTCCGTAAAAGTCTTTCTCAAAGTAGTAGAAAAATTAAAAAGAAAGATTGACGAAATCGGTAAAGTCGTTCTCAAGTTATATTATTCTCCTGCCCGAACAGTGCCATCTACCGGGTCCAATAGTGATTCTAAACCATCCTCAAATCCCCTTGAATACACACAAAAAATTTTGTCAACATGGGTCCAGCCGTTTAGGAGGAGTTCAGTGACAGTGTGTATGTCACTATGTACGCTAGAAATTTATATATAAGATATCAGTTATTAGTGAAATACAGCTTGCTCAATATACAATCTATACCAATAAATAAAATTGGAGTGTCTGTTTGTAATGTCAAAATAATAGGCTTTTTTCATGCTCACATGGTTATTTGCACGACACCTATGCTTAAAATAGCAAATAAAAAATTTTTGTCTGTCTGTCTGTCTGTCTGTCTGTCTGTCTGTTTGTTCCGGGTAATCTTCAAAACGGCTGGACCGATTTCAAAAATTCTTTCACCAATGGAAAGCTATAATATCAGGGCGTAAACTGGGCTATATTTTATCCCGGTATTCCCACGGGAACGGGAACTACGCGGGTAAAACGACTATAACCTATAACCGAAGCGAAGCGAGGGCGGGTTGCTAGTTATACATAAATAGATGGCTGAATTTCAACCACTCGACGACCACTAATATATATTAATAGATGTATTTCTTGAAAATAAAATATAACAAAGTAATGGTCCATAAACCTATAGTTTCATGTAGAAATACTTCATTATGTAATCATCATCATTCAGCCTATCGCTACTGCTGGAGCTCCCTCGTGTTTGGTCACAGAGTACGATCCTGTACCGCCTGCATCCAACGACGCCTAGCAACTTTCACCAGGTTATCGTTCGATAAAAGCATATTTATCTAATAATTTTCTCTATTCTAAAAGCTTGCTTTCTCGTATGAACAGATAACATAAAATACAAAGTAAACCGCTAACAGCCATACGAATTAATATCAATGGCGGACACAAACCAAGTGACCGATAGAGGCAAATATTTTATGGAACTATTGTTCTTCAAAAGGACTCTTTACTAAAGAAGGGTGCAATGGACCCCTGACCTGAAGTATTTAAGGCAAGGCTTATCTTTATAGAATTAATGGAAGGTACGCTTTATGGTATTATCACGATCTAGGGTATTTTATCGCCGGTTTTATAAATACATATTCAAATTGGCGATCCTATAGAAGCAGTTATGTAGTAAAACCTATTTCCGTATGGAGACGGAGTAAGAATATATAAAAGGACTAGCAACCCGCCCTCGCTTCGCTTCGGTTTCAGTCAACTTACCCGCCTAGTCCACTTAGAAGGTAAAAATTGACAAATGCTCTTTAGTCAATATATCGCTCGCAAAACCCTTCTCTCCTATATACATGCTTTTTTCATGCTCACACGATTATTTGCACGACACCTATGCCTAAAATAGCAATTAAAAAGTTTTGTCTGTCTGTCTGTCTGTTTGTTCCGGGTAATCTTCAAAACGGCTGGACCGATTTCAAAAATTCTTTCACCAATGGAAAGCTATAATATCAGGGCGTAAACTAGGCTATATTTTATCCCGGTATTCCCACGGGAACGGGAACCACGCGGGTAAAACGACTGTAACCTATAACCGAAGCGAAGCGAGGGCGGATTGCTAGTATATATATATATATATATATATATATATATATACAGGTTGACCCTAAATTAAACGTCCAACGGAGCATATTACTAAAAACGGTGAAAAATCAAACCTTGTACGATGTTTTCAAGTACTATAACAACAAATAGGCTAGTTTTGGCATCGGATATATCTTGTTGGAAGCGCAGATAACTATACTATCGACCACAATAATACAATACAATATATAATATATACAATATATATATAATACAATACAATTAAAACTAGACATGTTACAATAACATAAAAAAAATATACATTTGTTATGGCTATTCCTTAATTTTTTCGAAGAAAACGTTAATCATTTGACTTTAACACACCACCCTGTAAAAAAAATGTACCGTAACCATAGTGGCAACTAATTTCAAAAGATGGTCAAATTATTCATTATTCCAAAGTAGTATAATACCTTCTAGATGTTATCGTAACTTCTAGAAAAAAAAAAATTGTGTTAAAGACAACGAAGTTTATTGTAAATTATTGTTATTTAAGAAAAGGATATGTTCTACGCTATTTATTTGCAGTTTTTTTGGGGTGGGTTACGGTCGGCGATATATATATATATATATATATATATATATATATATATATATATATATATATATATAGATATATATATATATATATATATATATATATATATATATATATATATATATATACAAGAATTGCTCGTTTAAAAATATAAGATTCATGAAGGTTATTATTAAGGCTACGCTGCTAATAGTATTCCTTTTATATATCACACAGTGGCTACGGAGGCAGCATACACCTATTGACCAAGCCTCCCCCGTGGTACCAGGAAGCGGAGATGCTTGTCGAACTTTACCGACATCATTGCCCGTTGGTCAGAGTTCTCGGTACGGGGTTCGGACGGTTGAGGCCTTGCGGTCGGTGCTGATACAGTGATTGGGTCGGCGGCACAGGGTGCTTTCCATACGACTGGTGCAGGTATTGACGGAGCATGACAGCTTCGCCAAGCACACGGTTGTGACGAGTTAGAGCACACCGTCCATCGCTGCAATTGTGACGAGGACATGGCGTAGCACACGCTTGAGGTGTATGCCGCATGGGCAAAGCAACGCCGTGAACTCGTCGTAATCATTGATGCCGACCTGAGGCTGCCGACTATCGTTAGGGAGATGCATGACAGCGTCAGGAACTGGGACGTGGTCGCCGCCTTCTGTGAGGCATTAATCTCGCGGCAGCAGGCAGCAAATCGTGTGGGTGAAGAATGTCTCTATGGCGACTTGGGCGGCGCAGGCGCGAGTGACCATAGCCCACCCAAAAAAAACCCTCATCAAGAGCACTAACAGATTTTTATTAAAAAATATCGTCGCCAATAGCCTAACTCACTTTGTAGTAGGCAGCAACCTGGCTGTGACCTTGATATTGCAAGTCCATAAGCAGTTAAAACTAGCTATTTGCTCTAAAAATATTAATTGTGAATTATCTAGACATTTACGCGATTGGAAATAGAACAGGGACATCGAGTGAATATTTTAAAATCAACTGGCCTATACGTCTTTATTGCTAGAAGCAATTTGATGAACATAACAACTTAATTGTAGCTCAGTTTGCGGTATAAGTTTTAAAACATTGCGATTAATATAACAAAATAAAATAGGTGTCGCATAAAGACACTGATGAATGTGAAACATTTGTGTTACAGGGGAACATTTTAATTGTTCATTAATCAATTTTTAATAGTATATATTATGTATGTTTGCCGTGTGGTGACGGAGTAAGAACTTGACATTCACCACTCTCTATCTTGCCAGTGGATGTCGTAAAAGACGACTAAGGGATATAATATGCATATAAGATCTGTCTGACACAAGAGAAGGAAAACTCGAAATGATACCCTGCATCAACATTTCTGATCAGCATAGTATAGTAAGGAAAACTTCTTCCCATTGTGGAGGAGGCCCGAGCCCAACAGTGAGACGTATTTGGGCTGCGATGATGATGATAATGATGATGTTATATTTATCATGAACTTTTTTATTCTGTTTAAATGCATTGGTCCTTGTAGTGAAACTTGAAACAAAACGCTAACACGTCTGACCAGCGTGATATAATTGGTCAATTTCCCCTCGCTGGTCAGAAGTGTTAATACAGGGTTTTACTTCGATTGTTCCTTCTCTTGCATAGATGTTATAGACGTATTATATCCCTTAGTCATCTTTTCTGATACCCACGGCCAAGAAAAGAGTAGCGAATTGTATTCTTATTCCATCACCACACGAAGAAGCATATATTTTACGGTCTTAAAATAAGCAAACAAGACCGTGGTGACGTCTGTCACCACAATGACCAGGGTCTCGTTTGCCTATTCTTTCATTTCATTCAATCTCTCTTACGTACTTAACTTGTTACTTGTACCACACGTCAAGATAGCAGTAAATGGTATATGATGATGTCCTTAGTAAACTTTACTATATCAAAATGGTCACGACTCACTCTGCTATCTAATCTATTATTTTATGGAGATTTTATAGAGCTACTTCTGGTGGACATCGTCACTAAAGGCAGTGAAGTAGTCACTGGTCTAGGTTGCATGTGGTTCTTTTGGCTGCCCCGAGCAGTTTGGGCAGTCTAGTACGATTGTAGTTATGGTTTCTATGTAAAGTGTGACATATTATATATCATTATCATCATCATTTCAGCCTATCACCGTCCACTGCTTGACGTAGGCCTCCCTCATGTTACGCCACAAAGTGCGATCCTGTGCCGCCTGCATCCAACGACGCCCAGCAACCTTCACCAGGTCGTCGGTCCACCTAGTGGGGAGACGTCCTACTGCGTCGTCCAATACGTGGTCGCCACTCGAGAACCGTTCTTACCCAGCGGTTGTCAGCTCGTCGAGCGATGTGGCCTGCCCATTGCCATTTCAGCGTGCTAATTCTTCGTGCTGTATCGTTTACACCCGTTCTTCTACGGATTGCCGGATATTATATATATATATATATATATATATATATATATATATATATATATATATATATATATATATATATATATATATATATATATATATATATATACGTTAAATATACGTCATACGTCTTACCTTTATTAAAAATTAATAACCTTCATATTACATTACCCTATAATTAAAATTACAAATATTTAATATTTGCGTATTATAATGATTTCTGATGTTTACGCGAGTATTACACATTTTAAATAAAACTACTTTACGGATTTTATCGCGTTTGAATTTGATTTTTGATTGCCCAACGTTTCGAACACTTTGCAGCGTTCATGGTCACGGGCAGACTAAGATGTCTCACGTCCAGTAAGTCATCGTTATTGCAGAAAATTTATAATTATCTACCCGATACAGAAAATAGTTATTAAATATTGACCCACATTTTGATACAAATTAATTGCCAGTGTAAGAAGAAAATGATTCTATATGAAAAAATCCATAAGAACTCGGATCAAAGAACACATAGCCGATGTGAAGCACCGCTGTCACACAGGTCTGCAGAAGTAGCTTTTGCAGGGTGGCAACCCTGTTCAAACGGTTTGGTATCAAGTTTAATTATATTTTTTTCTTATTTTACTGTGAGTTTATCAACACACGTAATTTTTACAAACTTATTTAATACTCTATCACCACACTAAGCAATATCATCGTCATCTCAGCACATATAAGTCCCACTGTTGGGCTCGGGCCTCATCATCATCATCTTGCTCTTATCCCAATTACTTGGGGTCGACGCAATATGTCATCTGTTTTGACATATTGCAAAAAGTTTTGGCAATGACTTTTATGACCGGCCGCCTGCCTGACGTCAACCCTCCTTGGGAATGTAATCGTTGACCCAAATGGTACCAGATGGAGTTGGTCCGGGTCAATCTAGGACTCTTAGTCGTCTTTTACGACACCCACGAGCAAAGCAAGGGTTGGTAGTATTTGAAACCGCTACCACACAGCACTTGGGCTCGGGCCTCATATGCAATGAAAAAGAAATTGACCTACTATCACATTTTTTTTGGGGGTGGGTTATGTTCGGCGCACTCCTCGCACCACTCCGTCCAGGGCGACAGAGAGGCGTAAGCACGCACACCCGTAACCCACCCGTACAGCACGTCGCCTTCGTCGTTGGGTCGACCACCGGCTATAGGGTTTTATGTCCAATTTCCTTTTTCTTGCATATCATATTCCTTAGTCATCTTAGGGTAAGAGTGTGTGTACTGTATTCTTACTCCGCCACACGGCAAACTAACAATTGTCATCATCATCATCGTCATCGTAGCCTACATACGTCCCACTGTTGAGCTCGAGCCTCCTCCGCAATGGAAGGGAATTTGAGCTACTATACCGTGCTGCTCGGACATGTTGATATAGGGTTTCATTTCGAGTTTTCCTTCTCTTGCATAGATGTTATATGCATATACCTTTGGCATGTTTTACGACATCCACGGGCAATATAGGGAGTGGTGAATTGTATTTTTACTCCGTCACCACAATTGTACAATCAATAAATTGCAAAATTAGAATAATTAAATATTCACAACAAAATTCAAGTTCTTGAACCGAGTTCCATAAATACATGCTTTCAGTACCAGGTCTAGGGAAAACGTACACTTGATATGCCATCCAGTGCAATTATCGGTGGAAAGTACACCATTAAATACCATACAATACCGTCAAAACTTAACTTCAACCTTATCGTGTTGACATAAAGATTATTTTCATTGAATTTAGATGCAAATAATTGGTAGGGGTATAAAGAAGGGGCAAATAAAGCATAGTAAGGTTTCACGTCGGTTCCCATGCGAAATGTCGATGAATGAATAATGGGACACGATGAATTGAATAACACCCTTATAGAATTGTTGGTTTGAAAATGCTTTACAGTGTACAAAATATATAGATATATATATATAGAATAGATATATATATATATATAGAATGAAAACTATATCAACACGTTTTACAAGCGTGGTATAGTAGGTTTGCACCTGATGCCGCCCCAGCTGAGGCCGCGGGTGGACGGGGGATTTAGTCCATCACCCGCCGAGAGGCCGACCGCGCGATGATGACCGACGTCCCCGAGGAGGGACGTTGTGAGAGGAGGGTACCCCGCGACCGGAGTATTCTGTCATGCCGACCACTGAAGACTAGGAACTCTGCATCGCTGATCGGCCCAACAACGAAGGCGACGTGCCACGGGTGGATCATAGGGCCGCGCAGCACCCCTCTGTGGCCCTGGACTTAGCTGAGCGGCGAGCGAGCTGACCATGGCCCAGCTACAAAAAAAAAAGGTATAGTAGATCGATTTCCTTCTATGTAGAGGAGGCTCGACCCCAATAGTGGGACCCCAATAGTAGTTTTTCTTCATCGTCATAATCAGGACAACCTACATTCTCAATTTTTTTTGTTGTCATCGTCATGACTGTTCATATACTGTCCAACTGCTGGGCTTTCAGGCTTTACAATGGGTGGAATGAAACTCTATACCAACACATCCGACCAGCGTGAGGTCAATTTCCCTTTTATTGCGGCGGAGGCTCGAGCCCAGCAGTGGGACGTTAAGAGTTGATATATTGAAACTATGATATTTCTCTCAAGTTTTCAAAAATTCCTTCTTTAAAATTGAGATAATGCAGAATCACTACGCTTGGAAAGTGCGTTAGTAGCAATTGATATTATGATTTACCCGGGAAGCTATTAGTGTCCCTTCTCATAGCAATCCCTTCGTCATTTTTGATTGCAAACGATAGCAGACGAGTAAATACTTGATGGTAAGTGTTGCTGCTGCTCATGTAGGTACCTTTACTATGCCGCTGCGTGAATAAAGTGAAGGAAGTGTGAATGCGAGCGTGAATAGCTCGATATTACCAACGGCATCACCAAAATCCACCACACGCAAACGCCTTCAGAAAGTTCGGCTCCCTCGCTCACCGAACGAAGCGCAATAATAAATCTTTACTACTCAGACGTCGATTTTCTGTTCAGTGTGGTACTATCCCGGACGGACCGGCCCGCGACTGCAGACAGACAAGAGTATTGTCCGTAACATACAACGATAATGACCTTACCCACTACATGTTTAAATGCATATCAAAACAATAAATAATAAGCAACACGAACAACACTAGGTGAACTGAATACGTTAAACACATTACTTGTTAAAAATGAAAATTAAATATAATTAACCGCCAAATAATAGGTATTATTTTATTCAGCGAATTAAATTAAATTAATATTCAGCGAATTAATTTATTTTACATATTTCTCATGAAATATGATTCAATGTTTTGTTTTTATTTTGTTAATTAATTGTAATAATTGACCGAGCGCGAATTATCTCCGTTTTAGCTTCGGCGAAAATGGTTTCGTTTGTCTCTTAGAATTACCAGCTGCTCTGCTCCATAGGTAGCCTTTTTCAATTGATTCTCGCGAAATTTTGAGAGGTTAGGTAGGTATATTCTGTTTTTAGAATTTTTATAAACTTCGCCCAACGTTACGAACACTTTACAACGTTCATGGTCACGGGCGGACTCCAAAATCAAATACAAACGCGATAAAATCAATAAAATAGTTCCATTTACAATGTGTAAAGCTTGCGTAAACATTAGTAATATGACAAAGATACAATGGTTGAAAATGAAGAAAAAATTTTGCCATTTCAAAAAATAATCAAAAATGTCTCAAAACTTTTTTATCACTCATATTAAGTCGTAACTTTTTCTACCGAATAAGATTTGCCTTTAATAAACTTTAAGGGTCAGTTATAAGGGGGTGAAAAAAAACGCAACTAGCAAGGGGCACAGCTTATAGAGTCACGAAAATATTATCGTTGATTTCAGTGAATGAATTGCGTGGAGAAGGACTTTTCTTTCATATCAATGTGATTTGAGGACATTTTATAAAGGTCTTGTTGGACTTGGTATAATTTTTTTGCACTGATTTAGTCTGGGTCACAGCATTATATTTCTTTGTCACGCGACTCTTACCACTGTGTACACATGTATGTATTATGGAAGACTTTACAAATATACATTCAACGATCACAATTAATATCCAATCTCACATTAGGAGAGCAGAGACGTTTTATTTCTTCATCATCATCACAGCTCATATACGTCCCACTGTTCGGCTTAAGCCTCCTTATAGTATTAAGGAAATTGACCTACTATACCAAACTAAGCAGACGTGTTGGTATAGGACACCTATCTCTATGAATGTGTGTATTATGGCAGACTCAAGATATCATAATAATAATTTATGAATAACAAAAAAAGCAAAGAAATATTCTGTATGAGAAGTGATTAAATTCCTTAGTAGAGATATATCCAAATTACCTTTATTTCTTAATCATATTTTAAGACACCCAGAAGTTAAAGAGGTGGTAAATTGTATTCTTACTCCGTCACTATACCGGAGATGCATATATACCTATTTGAAAAATTTAATAAAACAAATAATAATAATAAGTTATAAGAAGAGTAATATTTGATACTAGCTTATGCTCGCGACGTCGTCCGCGTGGAACAGTTATTTTGGGCTAATGCTAACTTTAAATCGCGACTTTGTTTATATAGAAGGAGAAAATATTTTTAAATAATACAAATCTCACGCACATGATTTTTGCGGAACCTAACCTACATAAAGCAATGCACGCAGCGGCAGTTCTCAAAAGGAAAAATAAAACCCCATTCTGAAACATTTTCATTGTTGCGCCGCTCCTATTGGTCTTAGCATGATGATATATAGTTTATAGCCTTCCTCGATAAGTGGGCTATCTAACACTGAAAGAATTTATCAAATCGGACCAGTAGCTACTCAGATTAGCACGTTTAAACAAATTATTCCGCTTTATATATTAGTATAGATAACATAATCAGAATTATAAGAACTTAACAAAATTGTCCAAAATAAAACCATCAACCTCAGTGCTCCGTAACTCTAATATTTTAAATTCACATCATGTACCAAACGCAATTCCTTGTGACAGTTTAATCCCGGAGACATACATTAGTACGTTCAAGGCTACACATACTAGTAGCCAAATTAGTATCCACGCTGTAGTATTAGCGCACTAAACTGTAGTCGAATCCAAATTAAAATGCGCACAAGGTAGGTAAATAAA
Organism: Lymantria dispar; assembly: GCA_032191425.1. Taxonomy (NCBI): domain Eukaryota; kingdom Metazoa; phylum Arthropoda; class Insecta; order Lepidoptera; family Erebidae; genus Lymantria; species Lymantria dispar. The sequence goes on from CM063455.1 coordinate 29,961,530, forward strand.
CATATAACGAAGTCAAGGACTCAGTGCTGGTGGCCTATTCAACGTGATGAATTCTCACTAAACATCAGGGAAGATGCTCCATATAAGTTAGTCGTTTGATTAATCAACCAAATATTGAATAAACCAGTATTAATGATATGAAGATATACGTTCTAAAGACTAGTGCATTTAGTAGACCGATAAAGTTGAATAGGCACGTTGAGTGCTCTGTTGTAAAGGCCTTTTTTTGGGACTAGTCCCACCACACATTCCCACCATTGTAACTCCTGTAAGCCCTGGCTTACAGTGGATCCTGTCCACAATGGTCTCCATAAATGACACCGAGGTTTGACCCTCAGGCAGTCCCGGGATATGATTTTAATTATCTTGGGACCCGCAACAAATTTAATTAGAAAAGATTAAAGAGGAGGAATTGGAAAGAGAGATTCCACTTCCCTCCTAGGCAAAGCGGGAGACAGGAAAACAAAATGACTAGTAAGCCAATAAGTAAAAAGGTGTACAGCTACGATAGTGCAGCAGTACGGCACCACGGATACGGAAGAGCTTAACGGGGCCTATATGTGAGCGTTAAGATTGATTGCTACAGTAGGTATGGCAGAAACGCATGAACGCACGGAAATTTTCTCGTGTTGCTACAAGGTCCGTATAGTATACTACCCCACAGGTTACTTGCAAACTGTTTAACATAAGGTTACGCTCGTTTCGCCAGAGATCGCACTCCCAGAGAATGTGATGTGCTGATTGTTCATACTCGTGGTCAGATGTAGAACATTGACATAATGGTGATGGTACGAGTTTAAAAGAAAATAATTTACTTTTAAAGTTGCCATGGCCAGTTAAAAATTGGGCCACAAAGTGGTCAACCTCCAACCACATCTTCTCCAGGCGCTCCCGGATGCATGGAAAAATAGATAAAGATGACGACCTTTCGATGATGAATCCCATCTTTCTTGCCATTCAATTAAAAGCTCTTCATAGACAATGGATTGTGGTGCAAATATTCTAGCAATTTTATTTGTAAAGGACTACCAAAAATTTTAGTTGTAAAGGCCTAACAAAGATCCATAAGCGGCAGTATCACTTACCATGAGGTGTACTGTTTGCTCGTTTGCCACCATCGGCAATAAAAAAAAGTATTCCTTCTCTTGCATAGTTTTTATATGCACAAGATATCCCATAGTCGTCATTTACGACACCTACGGGCAAGAGAGAGGGAGGTTAATTGCATTTTTACTCCGTCACCACACGGAACGAATATCCAAACGAATTGCCCTCCTATTGTGAAGGAAGTATAAGAACGGAATAAGAATACAATTCATTAGTCCTCGCCAATTAATATCGTAAAAAAATTACTAAGGGATATTATATCCAGATAACAACGATGCAAGAGGAGCAAATTTCTAAAAAGTACCCTATACCAAACAGTCTGACCAGCGCCGTATAAGTGTTATTGAAGGTCAATTTCCCTCCTATTGTGAAGAAATCTCGAGCCCAACAATGTTGCTATATGAACTGACATGATGCTATGTATACACAGCACGCGAGATGCGTGGCATTAGGAACGGGGACGCGGTCCCCGCCTTGTGAGGCAGTCATCTCGCAGAAGGATGTGACGGATCATGTGCGTGAGGAACGCCTCCGCGACGATACGGTCCGCCACAGGCGACTCGGACGGCGTAGGTGCAAGTACCTGCGCCTGATGCCGCCCTAGCCGAGGCCGCTGGTGACGTGACCGGGGATTAGTCCGTCACCCGCCGAGAGGCCGACCGTGTGAGGAAAGACCGACGTCCTCCTCGAGGAGGGGACGTCGGTCGATGGGAGGGTACCCCAAGTAGGGGGTATTCCGTCGGGCCGACCACTGATGAGTGATGACAAGTAACCCTGCTCTGGTGGTCGATCTAACGACGAAGGCGACGTGGTGTTGGGTGGGTTGCGGGTGTTGCGTGCTTACGCCCCTCTGTCGCCCCGGATGGAGTGGTGCGAGGAGCGCGCCGACCGCAGCCCACCCCAAAAAAAAAAACAAAAAAAAAAAATAAAAAGACGGGACCGCGGGTGACCGGACCGGGGAATTTAATCCGTCACCTGCGATGGCGGCCGACGTTCCCGGCAAGAGGACGTCAAGAGGAGAAGGTACCCCCTCGGGGTATGCCGTTGGGCCGACCACGGAGGATAAGGAACTCAGTACCAGTAGTCGGCCCAGCGACGAAGGTGAACAGCTACGGTGGGTTATGGGGCCGCGCGCCGCCCCTTCATCGTCCCAGATGGAGCTAGATGGTTTGTGCACTGACCATAGTCCACACCAAAAGAAAAAGTAAATGTTTTCTGCCTGGAGCCCGAGTTAAAATAACATTCATCATCTATATTTCTCGTGAGTCTCATAAAAGATGACTAGAAGATCTAAATAAATTATATTACAATAAGAAATAGAACTATCCGTGTGGTGACGGAGTAAGAATACAAGGAAATATAGCAGGAGAAGGCAAACTTGAAATAAAACCCTATACCAACACGTCTGCTATATCATGAGCAGGCTCATATTATTAGGTGGCTCGAGCCCAACAGTGGGACGTATATGAGCTGGGATGATGATGAAGAAATAGAACGGCTCTACTCGCCTGATGTACTCTTATGCTATTTTTACTTTTTTTCAAAGGAAAGTAAGTGATTTGTATTTTTAACTCATTACCATGCGGTTAAAAATACAATTAAGATCAGAGTTTAAAAGGCCATTAGCATTCAATGAACTGTATTGCGTGAGAGGTTATGTATAAGAACAAATTAATAAATTACACCGGGTGGTGACGGAGTAAGAATACAATTCATTACTATCATGACCGTGGATGTCGTAAAAGATGACTAAGGAATATATTATGCAGATAAGATCTATGCAAGAGAACAAAACTCAAAATAAAACCTTACACCAACATGTCTGACCAGCATAGTATAGCAGATCAATTGCTCTCCTATTGGAGATGAGGCTCGAGCCTAATAGTGGGACGTATATGAGCTGAGATGAAATTAATTACAGTCCGTGTGGTGATGGAGTAAAAATATAATTCACCATCACCTCTCTTGCCAGGTGTGTCATAAAAGACAAATAAGTAATATCATTATTATCATTATCATCGCAGCCTAAATACGTCCCACTGGTAGGCTCGGGCCTCCTCCACAATGGAAGGGAATTTGACCTACTATAACATCCTGGTCAGACATGTTGATATAGGGTTTCATTACCAGTTTTCCTTCTCTTGCACAGATGTTATGTGCATATAATATGCCTTACGACATCCACGGGCAAGATAGAGAGTGCTGATTTGTATTCTTACTCCATCACCACACGGAAAGGGAGGAATATATTATGGAGATAACATCTATACAAGAGAAAGAAACTTCGACAAAAAACCCTATGCCAATACATTTGCAGCACACGCTCGAGGAGTGTGCTGCATGGGAGGGGGATCGCCGTGAACTCGTCGCAATTATCGGTGCCGACCTGGCGCTGCCGACTATCGCCAGGGAGATGCTCGTCAGCGTCAGGAACTGGGACGCGGTCGCCGCCTTCTGTGAGGCCGTAATCTCACGGAAGGAGGCGGCGGATCGTGTGCGAGTAGAGCTCCTATTCGGCGACACGTTCCGCCGCCGGCGACTCGGGCGGCGCAGGCGCGAGTATCTGCGCCTAATGCCGCCCTAGCCGAAGCCGCGGGTGATCGGACCGGGGAATTGTCCGTCACCCGCAGAGAGGCTGACCGCGCGACGGCGACCGACGTCCCAGGACGTCGAGAGGTGAGGTTACCCGAAAGGGTATTCTGTCAGGCCGACCACTGACGACAAGTCACATCTGCTCCGGTGGTCGGCCCAACAACGAGGTGACGTGAGTACGGGTGGGTTATGGGCCCGCGCGCCGTCCTTACATCGCCCCGGACGGACTGGACCGCGCGTGCGCTTACCATAGCCCACCCATAAAAAAAAAAAATGCCAATACATTTGACCAGCGTGATATCCCTCCCATTGTGAAGGAAGAACGCTACAGTGGGACTTATGTGGGCTGAGATGATGATGATGATAATAACAATTTATACGTAGAATATTGGTGTGCCAACTCGTTTTTGTTTTGATCAGTTACTTATAGAACGGAATAAATGAAGACAGACCTTGACCAAGATGTTTTCGCAGATTTCAATTTGAAGTATATGATTAGAGTTTTATAAATATCTGTAGGTATGTATTATTGTCCAATCATTTTTTGATGTGAAACATCTATAAGCGAGGGTGAACCTGATTATTGGCGTGGCGTTAATGTCACGCTTGGATGTACATTTGTGTAACGAAACCATAACCTGTTTTAGAATTTTGTACAACGCCATTTAGTGAGCACAAAAATTATTAACCTTAACACATACCTATAGTGTATACTAATGAAAATAAAAGTTTATTGAATAAAAATCATCATTTTCTGAAAAAAAAACTTAATATTTTATTAATACTTTATGCCATATTAGTTCCTGTCGTAATCTGTTCTTTTATGCATATATACTTTTACAAAATAATTTCGATGTTTCACATCTGCAAACGTCCTGAGCGACGGCTTCCTTTTTTAAGGTTCCGTACCCAAAGGGTAAAAACGGGACCCTATTACCAAGACTTCGCTGTCTGTCCGTCCGTCTGTCTGTCACCAGGCTGTATCTCAAGAACCGTGATAGCCAGACAGTTGAAATTTTTACAAATTATACATTTCTGTTGCCTTTATTACAACAAATACTGAAAACAAAATAAAATAAATATTTAAAGGGGGCTCCCATACAACAAACGAGATTTTTTTTGCCCTTTTTATAGATAATGGTACGGAATCCTTCGTGCGCGGCTGGGACTCGAACTTAGCCGGTTTTTTTTGTTGATTAGAAACTATAAAGCAGACAATCATTCATCGAGTCCATTAAAGTGGACTGTGGTATAAAGGACTACCCTAAAGAGGTAATTCCATAATGGCCGTATTTGTGCAATTTTTTGCATTTCATTCCATTCACCTGATGATTCCTCAGACGATTTTTACGTCTCCAATGAAGTAACAATACATTGTGTAATTTTTTTTATTGCTATTAATAGTACAGCAGTAAACAAAGCATCTGATGGTAAATGATACTGTCGCTCAGGGACCTTTGCTAAGCGGTTGCCTACCGTGAAGAAAGTCAAGACAGTGTAAATATGTGCAATGAGGTTTGGTGATACTAAACACATCCCCAAAACATACCACATGCAAAGACCCTTCGAAATTTGGGCTTTCTGCTCTCTCCCTCGCCAAAAGAAGTGTAGTAATAAATTGCTACTACTCAGAAGTGGAGAGTGTGGTCCTCAGACGAACTGTCCCCCGCCTGTAAACAGTATACTCCTAACACTTTAAACAGAACAAAACACAAGAAAAAGGTATTCTATAAAAACTATTTTTACCTTATTCCGTATTCAATTTATTCGATTATTAAGGAATTCAAGTTATACATACGAGTATATGGTTTCATTTTTCCTCCAAATTAATCAAAACAAGACTAGGAGAATAACAAGAATTTTTCTTGTTATTCTTATAAGCTTTACATCCTTCAGGCTATTATTCTTTCATTTTCTTCAAAATGAAGATATTTAATGTGACAAATAAATGTACTTTCTTCATTTTGTCAATTGTTACGAGAATTGTAATTTTTGTTTAATGTATAAAAGGTTGGCTTTAGTAAGTTTTAATATTCCGAGAATACAATTTTTTGAGCTACCTTGATCTCAATATGTCTCGGCAATTTACTTTCTTTTGAGGATCGTATAAATCCGCCCATGGTTCATCACAAATCAATAGGCTGTTTTCATGCTGATACGGTTATTTGCACCATACCTATGCCTAAAAATCGGTTTAAATGTTTTGTATCTATCTAGCTATCGGTCTATCTGTTTGTTTTGAGTAATTTTCAAAACCGCTGGACCGATTTTGATAATATTTTACTACCAGATAGCTGTCTGTATAAGAACTAACATAGGCTATATTTTATCCCGGTATTCCCACGGAAACAGGAACTACGCGGGTAAGGCGACTGAAACCGAAGCGAAGCGAGGGCGGGACACCAACGATTTTGATAAACTTGGCATACTAGAGGTTTCGGGGCCAAAAAATTGATCTAGCTAGGTTTTATTTATAGAAAATGTTGTTTTGTCGGCTTTTTTAGCAAAACAATACAATGACATTAAATTTTAAAAGAATATGAATTCTAATTTCGCCTTCAACGTCATGAGTTACGATAGCTCAGTTGGAAGTTGTTCAGTTTTCTTTTAGTTTTGTTTTGGCATTCAAACAGCGTCGGATCGAATCTCGGTGTTATTATTGTTCTTTTTTTTGTAATTTTTTATATTATTTTCTTTATTTAATTGTTATTAATATATAGGTATCTAAATAAATTCGAACAAAATACAAAAAAAAAAAATATTGGTTGCCTGTAAAGTCGGTATACGGGCGAAAGTTTTACGTGACAACGACTTTGAGTGGTAAAATAATTTTAATGTGAATATTCATTCGTATAGTAGGAAGAAGGATGAAATAATAGTAACAATTTAAAACATTTATTTATACAAAGAATTATATTTAAAACTTTAATTTATACAAAGAATCTCGCACTGAATTTCATATTAACAAAATTTTATTTTTACCTTTACACATACATACGTATTTATATACAAATATACAATTTTTATGTCTGTCTCTCTCGCTCTTAGGCGGGCTAACCATGCCCGAGTGGAAGGGACGCGTGCCTCTCACTCGCTCTCATTGTGAGCGCATAACGTGAGCGGAGCGTAACGCAGTTTCTTGAAGTGTCACCCGGCAAACCAATTTATAAGACGTTGTCACGTCAAAATATTCCGAGCGAAGTTCGGTCAACCAGATATTATATATTTACGTTATATAAAATTCGGTGTGGTGACAAAGAATACAATTCACCACCCCCTTCCTTGTCCGTATCGTACAATTGTATGATATGCAGATAACATCGATGTAAGAGAAGAAAATCTCTAAATAAAACCCTATATAAACCCATCTAACCAGCGTGGTATAACAGGTCAATTATCCTTATAGTATTTTTATAATTGAACCCAAAAAAATGTTTTGGTGCTATTCATATATTTGATTAATTAATTTCGTCGTCTCAGTACATACACGTCCCACTATTGGGCTCGAGCCTACTCCTCAAGAGGAGGGATATTGACCTAGGTACTATATCATGCTGGTCAGATATGTTGGTATAGAGTTTTATTTCGAGTATTCCTTCTCTTGTACAGCTGCTATATACATATTTTATTCTTTAGTCGTCTTTTACGACATTCACGGGCTAAATTAATTAATTAATTTAGCTATCATTTATAGTTCAGAATCTTGAGCACCAGCATCTAATTTATGATCGATTCCAATTTCATACAAATTATAACACCACAGATAGAAAAAGAGATCTTTGATGATGGTATAATAATACAAACCACCCATTTACCTGACGACCATAAGATATACGCGAATACAAGAAAATTTAAAACAAAACTTTAAACTATCCTGTCTAAGCCGGTCCATTCCTCTTGCACCATTTTTTTTATTGGGTGGGCTGTGGTTAGCGCACACGCCTTCCATTCCGTTCGGGGCGAGGAAAGAACGACGCACAACTCCATAACTCACCGTCATCCCTCTTCTTCACCAATGGGCCGCCCACCGGTACCGAATGTTTTGTCGTCCATGGCCAGCCCGGCTCCTTTTACACTATGGAGGATATTCACACTCAATAGCTGAAAGTAAATGCATATATTGGTTAAAAATAAGTGCAGAACTTTTAGTAATTTATAAAAAAGTATGACATTAATTCACTAAAAGAGAAATGGCCCCAATACTTTGTATGTTAATAATTTTAGCATGCCCTATTTTAGTAACTCCGTATCAACTGTTGAAGCAATTAAATTATAAATTACTTCTTTTGACAAATAAATTGGTCTGAACTACATACAAGAATAATAATTATGTATTTTTATCAAAAATTCAAAATAATTAACCGTGTGATGACCGAGTAAGAATACAATTCATCACCCCTCTCTTACCTGTGGTTATCATAAAAAAGGGAACCGTCGCTCAGGACACCTGGCAGATGTGAAACATTGAAATTATTTTGTACAAGTATATGCATTAAATAACAGATTACGACAGGAACTAATATGGCCTAAAGTATAAATAAATATTATGTTATATTTTTTTTTTTCAGAAAATGATGATTTTTATTTAATAAACATATATTTTCATTAGCATACACAAATAGTGTTTGGGTTAATAATTTATTTTGAGCTCTCTAGATGGCATTGTAAAAAATTCTAAAACAGGTTATGGTTTCGTTACACAAATATATATCCAAGCGTGGCGTTAACGCCACGCCAATGATCAGGTACACCGTCGCCTAGAGAGTATAGTTTCACATCAAAACGACTAAGGAATACATTATGCATATAACAACTGTGCAAGAGAAGTTATTTAGTAGTGGTTTAATAGTTTAATCACACTCTTGTTGCGGAGGAGGCTCAAGCCCAGTGGTAGGACGTATATGAGCTACGATCATGATGATTAAAACTAAAAATTCATTTCACTAAATCCTATTTCATTTTTCTGTGTGGTAGCGGCCACGAATGATACCAGCCCTTACAGCTGTGCAAGCTTGTTGGTGTGGTAAAAGACGACTAGGAGCCGCAAATGAGCCAATGCCACCTGATACCATCTAGTCAATTCTGAAATTCCCAAGAAAGGTTGACGTCAGGCGGTAAATTATTTAACATTTACCATTTAAAAAGTTATATTTGTCGCAGAGCGTGATAATTAAAGGAAGAAGATAATGGAATGTCAAGCAAATTAGTTTGTTATTATTTTAGTTATACGTTTATTTTCCCTAGCCGAGGCCGCGGGTGACGTGACCGGGGAATTAGTCCGTCACCCGCCGAGAGGGCGACCGCGTGAGGAAAGACCGACGTCCTCCCTGAGGGGGGGGACGTTGGTCGATGGGAGGGTACCCCAAGTAGGGTATTCCGTCGGGCCGACCACTGATGACAAGTGACCCTGCTCCGGTGGTCGGCCCAATGACGAAGACGACGTGCACCGTGGGTGGGTTGCGGGAGTTGCATGCTTACGCCCCTCTGTCGTCCCGAACGGAGTGACGCGAGGAGCGCACCGACCGCAACCTACCCCAAAAAAAATCCGTTTATTTTATTCATTTTAATTTTGCTTGAGTGTGTTTAGTTGTGACACAATAGAGGGTAGTTTACAAAAAGTTAGTCAACTTTAAAGGTGCGACATTCTCACGATTCATTATTCTGTGAGCAGTCGTAGCGATCGGTCACTACTAACCTCAATACATTCCGTGTGATTATTCTGTACAGTGTTAGTCCTAAAATATTGTTTCTTTAATGATTTGAATGTCAAAGTTAAGTTTGTTAATCTATACCAATAAATAAAATTGGAGTGTCTATAATGTCAAAATAATAGGCTTTTTTCATGCTCACATGGTTATTTACACGACACCTATGCCTAAAATAGCGATTAAAAAATTTTTATCGTCTGTCTGTCTGTTTGTTCCGGGTAAACTTCAAAACGGCTGGACCGATTTCAAAAATTCTTTCACCAATGGAAAGCTATAATATCAGGGCGTAAACTAGGCTATATTTTATCCCAGTATTCCCACGGGAACGGGAACTACGCGGGTAAAACGACTATAACCGAAGCGAAGCGAGGGCGGGTTGCTAGTTAAGTTTGTTAATCTATACCAATAAATTAAATTGGAGTGTCTGTAATGACAAAATAATAGGCTTTTTTCATGCTCACATGGTTATTTGCACGACACCTATGCCTAAAATGGCGATTAAAAAATTTTTGTCTGACTGTCTGTCTGTCTGTTTGTACCAGGTAAACTTCAAAACGGCTGGACCGATTTCAAAAATTCTTTCACTAATGGAAAGCTATAATATCAGGGCGTAAACTAGGCTATATTTTATCCCAGTATTCCCACGGGAACGGGAACTACGCGGGTAAAACGACTATAACCGAAGCGAAGCGAGGGCGTGTTGCTAGTTAAAGATAAATCTTTAATTAACAAACTTAACTTAACTAATATACTGGACGTTAACCTAGTGTTATTTCCACAATACCTCCATGTCTGGACAATACATGGACGAACTGGTAAATGAAGATCTACCGCTCCCGCCGTCATATTTTCAGCAACATTATTAAAAATTTCATAAATTAGCTGGTTTTGGAGTTTTCCCTAACTGGATGCCAAATTTCAACTTTCTAGATCATCTGAAAATGGGTTAGGTTTTTGACAATGCATCAGATTGACTTAAAAATGACGATTTTTGAACTTTAGTATCTAATTTTCTCCTTTTTTGTGATAAAATCTCTTCACTTAATTCACTCATTTTGACAAAAGGGAAAATAAATAAAAACGACGGCATTATACTTAATTGTTTCATTTTTAAAATGTAACCTTTTTAGAGTTCCGTACCCAAAGGGTAAAAACGGGATCCTATTACTAAGACTTCGCTGTCTGTCCATCCGTCTGTCGGTCACCAAGATGTATCTCAAGAACCGCGAAAGCTAGACAGTTGAAATTTTTAAAAATTATGCAATTATGTTGCCGATACAACAACAAATACTAAAAATAAAATTAAAATAAATATTTAATTATTATTTTTAAGGGGTACCTCCCATACAACAAACAAAATTATTTGTCCTTTTTTGCTCAATGGTACAGAACCCTTCGTGTGCGAGTCCGACTCGCATTTGGCTGATTTTATTAATGGTATTAAAAGGACCAACGGCCAACGAGGGAAAGTGAGACTTGTTATCTAACAGAAATACTCAAATTTATTGTCCTAGATCTTGTAGTTATGAAATTAGGATTTTTTTTATTAAATGTGATGAAAATGTCATCTATGTATGCTAAATTTTAACTCTTACAAAACTTTTTTAATTTATCGCTATTTTTTGTTAAAGGTAGTTAAGAATACATAACTCTTCCTAATTCAAACGATATTCAGGCATAATTATTAATTACATAAACATTAAAAGATACTACAAGTGTAAATTTTAAATTTTATAATATTCGGAGTTAAATGTAAACCAAGCTGGTGTAAAAAAAATGTTTTACGACCTTCAGGAACTGTACTTTAAAAACATCTACATACATCTAATACCAATTACATAAAGGTATAATACTGTAGTTTAAAATGTGTATGTCACTTAACTCCTCCTAAACGGCTGGACCGATGTTAATGAAATTTTTATGCATGTTCAGGGGGATTCGAGAATGGTTTAGATTCACTATTGGACCCAGTAGATGGTGCTGTGATCGATTTTTTTTTAATTTGAACAGAACAACGCGTGTTAGGTCAGCTAGTAGTATATAAATACATAATTTATATATCCGCTTGTATGTGACTAAACACCTACTAAACGGCTGGACCTATTTTGAAGTTTTATTTTTATGTATATTCAGGTGGATTTGTGAATAGTTTAGATTAATTATTGGAGTCTGTACGTGGCGCTGCGATCGAATTCAAGGAAAAATTCATTTATTCTTTTAGATTTGAACATAACAGCGTCTGTTGGATTAACTAGTTGTATATAAATTGGTATGATCATCATCATCATAGCTGATACATGCCCCACAGCTGGGTTCGAATCTTCTCCCAAATGGGAAGGAAACTGATCTACTACGCTGCTCAGACGGGTTATTACAGGGTTATATTTCCAGTTTTCCTTTTCTTGCATCTATGTTATCTGGATATTGTAATCCCTTAGTCGTCTATTAGGATACTCACGGGCAAGAAAGCGAATCGTAATTTGTATACATACTGCGTCACTAGACGGAAAAAATAAAATTGAGATAGATTTGGAAAATTACTCGCCATACTCACAAACATAATTTAAAAACAATATCAAGTTCCGTGCTGCTTTATAAGTCACAACACTGACATGCTAGGCCGTTACCTTAACCACTAAACCATCTGTATAATTTTTATATGTTAGGAGCACTATCTACAGCCCCGGGCCATCCGGGGTAGTACCGCACTGAACAGAAAATCGACGTCTGAGTAGTAGCAATTTGTAACTGCACTTTGTTCGATAAACGAGAGAGATGGAAGCCAAACTTCCTGAATGTGACTGCTTGTAGTGGGTTTTGGTAATGCCTTTAGTACTACTGAACCTTATTGCAGGCACTCAAACTCCCTTAAATTTCTTCCAATAGGCAGCGGCCTAGCACAGGTCCATTAGCGGCAATATCACTTACCATCAAGTGTGCTGTCTGCTTGTTTGCCATAAATAAAAAAAATTCTGCGGTCTAAATTTAAAATAGAATGTTTGAATGAATTCTTTAGAATTTCTCTCCTTCGTAGGCGTAAAGCCAGGCGAATCATTTCTAGTATAGTAATTGCCAAAACATTGACCGTAAATGTTTACGTATTTAGAGCGTATAAGACAGAATTATCCCAGTATGTCAGTGTCAGTGAAAATTGGGTTGAAAGTACAATGTCATATTAGTAGTATGTTCTGATTTTGGTTTACAATTTATATTTAGATGACATTATCATTGGACCTTCGAATATTTAGATAATTTTCTTATTTATTTTTACTAATCATATGCGTCTCGCTGCTGTGCTGTGTGATGACGTCTACGAATACTACCAATACAAGGTTCGTGGGTATCGTAAAAGGTTTACTACGATGTAGGTCAACTATATCTAATTCTGGTCAATAATTACATTCTCAAGGAAGTTTGACATCAGACTAATGGCTGAACATATAACTATTGCTAAAACTTTTTGTAATATTTGTGATGCAATAATACTACATATTGCGTCGAATCAAATTATTTGGAATAAAAAACATATGAAAATGATGTTTCCCACTGCTAGGTATTAAATTTCTCCATAAAGTGAAGGAAATTGGCTTACTATCCCCGCCTTTCACAATATTCGAACATATAAATAGTTACTTAGAGTCTGTGAAATATGTTCTTGTCTTCCATCATATATATTGTTAAAGTTTTGTGCAATAATTTATGATCGGCCATCTCCTTGGGTATGTAATTGTTGACCAAGCGACATCAGTTGAAGATGGCCCAGTTTAAACAAATAATTACCACTATTAAAAAGAACTGTATAGCATCTTTGCCCTTATTATTATTAGAAATAAAGTAATATTTTTCGGATTCAGAGACGTTGTGAATCTTTCGTCTTACTATTTGCTGTATATGATAAATACAAATCACTGTGAATGCTAATATATTGGGACATGACATAAAATTTAAATACATTTATAGAACTTTGAAAATTTACGTTACTCTTAATAATGTCACAGAATTCAATTCGTACGAAATAATTATTGGAACTTTTTTTTTGTGGGTGGGCTGCGGTCGGCGCGCCTCCGCACCACTCCGTCCGGGGCGACAGAGGGGCTTAAGCACCCAACTCCCGCAACTCACCCGAAAACCACGTCGCCTTCGTCGTTGGGCCGACCACCGGAGCAGGGTTACTTGACATCAGTGGTCGGCCCGACGGAATACCCCCTATTGGGGTACCCTCCCATCGACCGATGTCCCCCCCCTCGGGGAGGACGTCGGTCTTTCCTCACGCGGTCGGCCTCTCGGCGTGTGACGGACTAATCCCCGGTCACGTCACCCGCGGCCTCAATTATTGGAACTAGGCAGATTGACGACCTTGTGAAAATTGTTGGACGTCGTTGGATGCAGGCTGCACAGGAACCGACCTTATGACGAAATATCGGGGAGGCCTGCGTTCAGCAGTGGACAGCGATAGGCTGAATGATTATGATGATGATGATATCTCAATATCAAAGTATGAGCGACTGACGACTTTCGAATTATTTTAACATCCAATGGAAATACATTATTTAATACTGCGAGTGATATTTTAATATGCTTTAGTATCTGAACCTCATCATCTCAGCTTATATACGTCCCACTGCTGGGCTCAAGCCTCCTCCACAGTCAGAGCAAATTGAACTACTATACCACGTTTCCCTAACGAGCTCCAACTCCGGCTAGTTTAATGAAACTAAAAAAAATTTGCTTAATGCTATTAAACCATGTAGGTAGTTATTATTTTTATAAATTAAGACTCGACTAAAAATATTTTAAGTTACGTGTATTTCAACTGCTCAGATTTCAAGATAGTCTAAGTATTACTGCCGTGCCAGGTTATATGGTTTCGATACCCACGTAAGACAAGCTTGTCAGCCATCTGTAAATGGTTATTTTAAGTCTGTTAATTTATTTGTTTGTAAAATATTTGGTGCAACAAGGATTTTTAGTGCGCATTTTTGTCTAAAAAATACAGGACAAGTTTCTCGAGAGATATAAAAAGTAAAATTATCAAAGTAGACCTTACCTTTATCCATTAAAAAGATAATCTCAGTTATGTATTACAATGATATATTTATTAAGGCGTTGGTACGCTCCAAAAATGTATTTTTTTCTGTTTCATTTCGCACTGTAATGAAAATATATGAGGCCGCGAGCAAAACTTTTGGGAATCCTGCCATGTCGGCTAAAAACATTGGGCCGACTAGTGTGCCAAAGATTTTAACGCGAGAGTAAGAAAGTGATTCCGACTTTTATGTCTTATAATACTTTTTATTGATGCAATCCCGACAGCGATGGCTTATGAAGTAATGACATTAGTTGCAACTTTATTTTTTATAAGGTGCTTTTAATATCGAGTTTTCGGAGATGTATTAAATATATTTCGGGCTTTGACGTAAGGAATGTTTCAAAAAAGACGTATAATGCACTTCAAAATGTTTCGCTTGAAGAAACATTGATGTAGAATTAGCGAATATCTTAATTTATATGTAATTACTTTATGAGAACTGCACGGTTCGAAAGTTAGGTATATTAAATTTAATAACAAATTAACGTATATTGAAGAAAGGAAGGTCATATAGCCACTTTGTAATTATATTTAAGAGGTTTTGCTGCATAAAATTTATAATTGCTCAATTCCATTATCCATAATCATCATCAGCTAATTTCTTTCCGCTATCAGTAATTATACCTTCTGAAAGGGTTATATTTTTAGTCAGAAATAGTTATTTTTTTATATATAAAAACTAAATAATGTAGAAACTTTTCGTTCTTTCTCTGAACTATTAAATAATAGAAAAATGTTTTCTTATCCTTCATCGTTTTTTTTTCTTTGGGTTTGGGTTACCATCGACTCACTCCTCGCTCCGCTCCGTCCGGGGCGATGATAGAGACCGGGGCGATGATAGAGACCGGGGCGATGCTCGGCAGCGTTAGGTCGTGATTGCGACGAGTTCACGACGCTGCTCTGCCCAGGCGGCACAAACCTCGAGCGTATGCTGCGCCGTATCCTCGCCGCAATCGCAGTGGTGGTAGGACGGTGTACTCTCCCTCCTAACAACCGTGTGCAGATATTTGGCGAAGCTACCGTGCCCCGTCAAAACCTGCACTAGTTGGAAGGAGAGCATCCCGTACCGCTGCTCTAACCACTGCATCAACACCGGCCGGAAGGCCTCGACGGTCCGTACACCGAACCGAGGCTTCTCAAACGGACTGCCCAACGGGCAATGACGTCTCGGCAGGCGTCGACGCGCCAGATGGTAAGCTCCCTCAAAGAGATCATACCGCCCTCCGCTCGTACCTGCCGATAAAACCGGCGAGCTTTTCAGCCTCAAACCGGCGGACATTTCGGCCTCAAAGCGGCGAGCATTTCTGCCTCATTTTTCTTCACCTGAGGTGGAATGAGCCCCATACACATATCCGTGTTAGTTCAAAGCCTTCTTCGCTATAGGAGGGAAATTGACTTACTATAAAGTTTCGTTTCGAAATTGCCTTTTACTACTTTGACTTTTCCGTGTGATGATGGAGTAAGAATTCACCACCCTCTTTCTTGCACGTGGGTGTCGTAAAAGACGACTAAGCAATTAAATATCCATATAATATCTACCTAGGCAAGCGAAGAAAAACTCAAAAGAAAACCCTATGGCAACACGTCTGACCATCGTGGTACACTAGGTCATTTCCCCCCTATTACAGAGGAGGCTCGAGCCCAAAAGTGGGACGTACATGAGCTGAAATGATGGTGATGACTTTGACTTTGTCAATATATAAATTACATCCACAATTGTCTTTTAGGGATCCGCTACTAAAGGAATGTTGTTGAATTGACGGAGTAAGAATTTACTCTGTCAATACACTGTGAAAAGATATGCAAACATGATTTTTCGTATGATAGCAGAGTAAGAGTACAATTCACCACGCCCCTTCATGTCCCTTGGTATTATAGAGAACGTTCTAAGGGATACTTATACTATAAAAACTATTATGTTCTTGTCTTCCATCATACAAATTGTTAAAAGTTTTGTGCAATAATTTATGATCGGCCATCTCCTTGGGTATGTAATTGTTGACCAAGCGACATCAGTTGAAGATGGCCCAGTTTAAACAAATAATTACCACTATTAAAAAGAACTGTATAGCATCTTTGCACTTATTATTATTAGAAATAAAGTAATATTTTTAGGATTCAGAGACGCTGTGAATCTTTCGTCTTACTATTTGCTATATATGACAAAAACAAATCACTAACTTGACATAAAATTGAAATAAATTTATAGAACTTTGAAAATTTTCATCACTTAATAATGTAAAAAACTAACAATCCGCGCTCGCTTCCTTTCGGTTTCAATTACCTATCTGCATAGTTTCCGTTCCTGTGGGAATACTGGAATAAAATATAGCCCAAGTTACTCCTTATATAGACAACTACGTGGTAGTAAAATATTATCAAAATCGGCCCAACCGTTTTGAAGGTTACCTCAAACAAACAGACAGACGGACATACCGACAGACAAAAAATAATTATACTGGTTTGTAGGCATAAGTATCGTGCAAATAACCGTGTGAGCACGAAAAAAGCCCATTATTTTGTCATTACAAACAAACACTTCAATTTTATTTATTTTTATAGATAACATCTATGCCAGAGCAAAAAACATGAAATAAAACCCTATACCAACTTGTTTGACCGCTGTAATTGATAAATTTTCCTTTTATGCTGAGACTCAAGACCAACAGTGGGATGTCATCATTATTATCATTTCAGTTCATATATGTCCCACCGTTGGGCTCGAGCCTCCTCCACAATAGGGGGGAAATTGACCTTATTATAAAATGTTATTTTTTTTTTATTGCAAATGGTGGCAAACGAGCAAACAGTACACCTGATGGTAAGTGTTGCTGCCGCTCATGGACCTTTATAAGGCCGCTGCCTACCGTGAAGAAAGTGAAGGGAGTGTGAATGCATGCATTAAGGCTCGGTGATACCAAGGGCACCACCAAAACCCTCCACACGCAAACACCCTCAGAAAGTTGGGCTTCCGGATCTCTTGCTCACCGAACGAAGCGTAGTAACAAATCGCTACTACTCAGACGTCGATTTTCTGCGAGAGTGTGGTACTGCCCCGGACGGACCGGCCCGCGGCTGTAGACAGATAACTGTCGAGAGTGTGGTCCTACCACTCTTAAATCTTAGTCAGACAGGTTGGTATAGGGTTTTATTTCGAGTTTTTCATCTCTTGCATAGATGTTATATGCGTAATATATCCCTTAGTCGTCTTTTACGACTTCCACGGGCAAGATTTGGTGAATTGTATTCTTGCTCCATCACCACAGGGACAAATGGGGTCTATATGTAAGGGTGATTATATTATGCAATTATTACAATAAGCTAAATCAAAACATAAAGAATTAACCTTCAAAGAAATGTATAAACTGCAAAGTAAGTTTACGATTCCGTCGAGATGTGTGTACGTTTAGATCGTAAAAGTGTTGAATTAAGTGGATTTTGCACGTACTAGAGTCAACGAGGATTGCTCCTCATGATTCTTGTCACGTGCCGCATATGGGATAGTTGCCGTGACATTGACTGTGTTAAGTATAAGATTTAAATCAATCTCACTTGCGATTTATTGGATTATGAATATTTTTTACGTGCAGTTTAACGAACTGCAAAATGGGTTTTAAAGTTGTATAATGTAGATAATGGTGACGGAGTAAGTATACAATTCACCATCCCTTCTCTTACCCGGGGGTATCGTAAAAGACGAATAAGTGATTAAATATGCAAGAGTAGGAAAACTCGAAACAAAACCCTATACCAAAATGTCTGACCAGCGTGGTATAGTAGGTCAATTTCCTTCCCATAGTGGAGGAGACCCGAGCCCAGCAGTGAGACGTGTATGGGGTGAGATGATGATGATGATAAGATGTTATAGCGCTCGTTCCCAGTACCTGCAGTACACGTACCTCCCTAACGCCATATGGGCGACCTACTAGATCTCGGCCATTGTCAGCAGGAGCCCGTCTTGCGAGATACTCTTTCGGATACCATCTCGAGTCGACGCCCTCACGACATCGGTCTCTCTACGGGTGATGGACTAATCCCTAGGCCGATCACCCCATCAATTCAATGTCTATCATGCCTTGAAGTAAATATATCATGAATATAATATAGTGTTAGTCATAAAAAAGCTATCAAAACGCACAACCAGACGTATTGGCGTATCAGTATACATTTTACATTTGAATTTCAAAGTTCAAAGCAAAGCTTAGTTTTTATGCATCGTTCTAACTGAGCTTACGGTGGTCGGTCGGCGGCTATACGTGACTCGACTTGTTGACAAATTGACATAGATTATACAGATTAAAAGATACGTCATTCGTAATGGATTTAATATTTACGATACTATTACAATTTGTTTATCCGCGTATTTCGTCCGTGTGGTGACGGAGTAGAAGAATACAATTCACCGCCTCTTCTATTGCCTTTTTTTCTTGTTAACGCTGTGGAAATGCAATTTACGCACTTCCCCCCGCCGGTAACAGACGAGGGGGTGTGTGGGACTCGCGGGTCGCCTATGGAACCGGAATACCCACTAAAACCAACAGCGGTCCTTTCCGTGCTTTTACGGAGTGCCGGAGAGATCGTCTAATGACATTCGATCTCCGACACTCCTACGCAAGGCCGTCGGGCCCACGTCCTATCGTCACTCAAGGCGGTGGGAGGAGATGCGCATATCGGCGCCTCCCCCTCCCTGGTCGCCGCTTACGGAGTGAGTTAGTGGACGCAAGTGCCTCGCGTTCCCGCTCCGCGGCCTCCTTCCGTGCGATGACCTCCTCGCAGAAAGAGGCCATCGATGACCAGCACCGCCTCTTCTATTGCCTGTGGGTGTCGTAAAAGACGACTAAGGGATATCTGGCGCATGTGACAACTATGTAAGAGAAAGAACTCGAAATAAAAGCCTATATCAAGCCGCTTGACCAGCGTGTTATAAAGTCAATTTCTGTCCCTATATGAAGTAGGCTCATGCCCAATAGTGGAACGTATATGAGCTGTGATGATGATGATGATTACAATTTGACGTTTATTTTTTTATTGCCTATGGTGGCAAACAAGCAAGCTAGCTACCTGATGGTATGTGAAAACTGGGACTTAAGGATATCAGCAATACTAAGGGCATAGTTAAATAAACATATGTCATAGCGTTAAGGATATAACGCGCCAACTAATTCATTTCAAATTCTGCACGTCCGTAGGAAAAATGATCGCTAAGAACATACAGTTGAGAATGATATTATTTTGAAGTAAAATTAATTAATCTTATTAGTTAACTAGCAACCCGCCCTCGCTTCGCTTCGGTTATAGTCGTTTTACCCGCGTAGTGCCCGTTCCCATGGGAATACCGGGATAAAATATAGCCTAGTTTATGCCCTGATATTATAGCTTTCCATTGGTGA
The DNA here is from genome assembly GCA_032191425.1 of Lymantria dispar. NCBI lineage: Eukaryota > Metazoa > Arthropoda > Insecta > Lepidoptera > Erebidae > Lymantria > Lymantria dispar. The sequence goes on from CM063455.1 coordinate 29,981,416, forward strand.
AAGAATTTTTGAAATCGGTCCAGCCGTTTTGAAGATTACCCGGAACAAACAGACAGACAGGCAGACAAAATTTTTTTAAATGCTGTATTAGGCATAGGTATCGTGCAGATAACCGTGTGAGCATGACAAAAGCCTATTATTTTGACATTACAAACAGACACTCCAATTTTATTTATTGGTATAGTTTATATTTTATTGATAATTTCACGTTTTTATACCTAAAAAGATAATCAAAATTGCACATATACATTCAAATTATTTATTATGTATAAACCCCTCGATGGCACTTACGTGTTGTTAATTTTAAAACAATTAAATTAAATTAATCTAATAAACTACCAGCGAACTCGAATATTTCCGCTATTGAAAAAATCTGGCACGTAACTCAGTGGGTTTGCTTATTTTTTTTACCAACTTCTTTTGATGATTCTTCTGATGCCCTCGAACTACAAGATAAGTAATATAATTCACATATATAATTCAAACGATTATGGCTGGTTCAGATCCCACAAGCGACATCCGATCACGAGTTAATTACTAGAGTAGCTATCACTTCCCTCAATCACTATGGAGGCAAGGAAGAGATCCGCTTCACGTCCTTAGATTTTGATATGTTCTGTTTCTTAATAAGGGTAAGGCATTTGTCGTTAACCAATTGGTTAGCACTTATTAGCAATAAGTTTTTAGTTTGATGCAATTAAAAATTTGTTAAAAATGTGGACAAAATTCTATTACGTCATTGCCCGATTCAACCACAAAACCTACCTTATTAGGAACCGTTGCATGCATACCATTGATCTATCGAAGTTGTCCATAAACGTAACTATATAAGCATGAGATGGAAATGACGTTCACTGGGAGAGGGACAGCACTAAATACTTATTCTCACTCATTTAGCTGGTATTGTTTTATATAGCTACAGAACAATATTATTATCATGAAGGTAGGTCAGCAGAAGAAACAAAAATACGAACATAAATCACTGAATATATGTATAAGGAATACAATTAATGATTACCTGATTTTATTGTGCTGTATATAATACGAAGCCACCTTCACGATAAATTCGTATTGACTTTCAAGACTTACTAATTTAATTAAGGACGCAATTAATATTATGATGCACACAAAAAAAAATGCGTTATTAAGAAATCCATCTGGGCATTATAATTTTTGTTTGTAAATAGTAATACGTAACTCAATTTATTACTTTAATCTTAACGTATGTTTTTTTAGTTTTAAATTACTGACAGTAAGTTATGAATAAATAATGTGTATAAACTTAATACGCTTTAGAGAAATGACTTTAAAATTGCTTGTAATTGAACTCTTCACCTCTGTGATATTAATCATCTATTCTTACAATAAAATAGAGAAGGTAGGAAGGAAACAGAGAAGAAACATCTATTGCAGATATTAAAAAAAAAGCAGTATATTAGATTCATTGATGATTGAAACATCTATAGGCGAGGGTAAACCTGATCATTGGCGTGGCGCAAAGCTATGCGTGGCGTGAAGCCACGCTTGGCGTGAAACTACGCGTGGCGTAAAGCTACGCATGGCGTAAAGCTACGTGTGGCTGTCACAATTTGAAATATGTTTCAATTTATAATTCTTCTATTTAATGAATATAAATGATTATTGAATAAAAATCATCATTTTCTGGCAAAAATATCGTAATATTTTGATTTACACATTATGTCATATTAGTCCCAGTCGTAATCTGTTCTTTTATGTATATATACTTGTACAAAATAATTTCGATGTTTCACATCTGCCTGGCATATTGAGCGACGGCTCACTTTTTAATATTAATTTGTTAAATATTATATTAATGTAAATGATAGATGGACAAAATGTTGGTAAAAAATGTAGTAAAAACTATTTGACGTTTAAATATCTTCATTAGTTACAATTTATTAGTTACATATAATAAACGTAAACCTTTTCCGTGTAATGACAAAGTTAAAATACAATTCTCCTCTCCCTTCCTTGTCCGTGGGTATCGTAAAAGACTGCTAGTTGATATCACATGCAAAATTTATGCAAGAGAAGGAATACTCGTATTAAAAACCTATACCAACCCATCTAACCAGTGGGGTATAATAGGCCAATTTCTTTCCCATTGTAGAAGGGGCTAGCGGCCAACAGTGGCTCATTGGTGAATTGTGATAATTGAAAATAATCATAGGTATTAAACTGTCACATCTGTTGATATTACTATTTACTCTATGACGATAGGACCCATATCGACTACAAATTGGGTGGACTCCGATGCCGTTGCGAAAGAAAATAATATTGTTTCTTCGCAAATATTTACCCTTCCTTTATTTCGTGTGTCTTTACAGTGTACGTTATACGAAAGTCGAATATCGATTCAACTGAATTAGACAGCTTTCAAACCTTACCTTGTTTACTTTAAACGTAAACTGTTTATTTTAAATATAACCTATGTTTTTATTCGCTACATTTTTATATGAAATAGCTGCTTTAGTATCTAAGGTTTTTGGCGTGATATTGTCTTATAAATTGATGAGTAATGGCTGCACATACGAAAAAGTATGATTTATCGTCACGTTCCGTCTGAGCCGAGCGTGTTAGCCAGAGCGCGGAACAAGCGATAGACGGTCGGTTTGAGACGTATCTCTCTCTAATTTCAAGTGCAAATAGTGCAAGTCATGTCTAATGCCCATGTTATTCCTGTACCGGTCCTAGTTGGGAATGCGATTCTCGAAGTTGTGGATCATTATATTACATATTATATACAAACAGATCAACCGATGAATCCAACTCGGCTGAGCAGCGTTCGGGAAACTTAAGAGGATCTTCTCGTCCAATATTCCGCAGTATCTGAAAACAAAAGTTTATAACCAGTGTGTGTTACCAGCAATGACTGGAAACGTGGTCACTAAATGTCGGCCTCATAAAAAAGCTCAAAGTTGCTCTACGTGCTATGGAGAGGGCTATGCTCGGTATTTCTCTACGTGATAAAATCCGAAAGAACGGGTGTAACCGACATAGCCTGCAGAATTAGCACGTTGAAATGAATTAAAAGAAAGGTGGCAGTTAAAGGAACCACGAAACGGATGGCGCAGTGTAGGACGACCCCCCACTCAGTGGACTGACGACATTGTCAAAGTCGCAGGGAACCGTTGGATGCAAATGGCGCAGGACCGTTCCGAGTGGCATTCTCGTGGGGAGGTCTTTGTCCAGCAGTGGACGTATGTAGGCTGATAGATAGATGGATGGAAGTGCAAATAAATGGTCATTTATCGAAAATTTTGTAATTTTCAACTGCTTCTTTGTATTATACAAAATAATGAATTATCATTATTTTTATTGTATATATTTTTTAATTGAACTATTATCACTGAGATATCAGTGTTAATAAATGTCTGGCTGTGCCCCTGGTATTGCAAAGGTCCATGTGCGGCAGTATAACTTACCATTAGGTGTGCTGCTTGCTCGTTCGCCACCAACATCAATAAAAAAAGAAAAAGCTGACTTGGCTTGCCATTACTTAAAATTTATTTGTCAGTGAACATAGTCTTATATATTACAAGTATCATTCAAAATAAATACCACAGACATTAATACAATACAAATACAAAAATAAATACGTTATAATGATATAAAATTGTACATTTGTACACAATATCAATCTCTAACCGTTAAGTACAATTTATTTCGTCATTTAACTAACAAAAGTGGTTACTTATAAATTGTATATATAATACGATTGTCGAATGATGCAAACTAGAGGAGTTTGATGACTGTCATTATGCCTAATTTATATATTCTGTCAGGGGAATTTAGATATAAGCGAGTACAAAAGTATTAGAACAATATACGCATAATTATTTTCATCTCGGCTCATATATGTCCCACTGCTGGGCTCGCTGTGGTATGGTACGTTAATTTTTCCCTCCACAATAGGAAGGGAATTGACCTACTGTACCACATTGGTCAGATGTGTGGGTATAGGGTTTTATTTCGAGTTTTCTGTTCTCTTTAATAGATGTTATATGCATATTATACCCCTTAGGCATCTTTTACGACCCCCACGAGCAAGAGGTTGAAACTGATTTCTGTATTACATCTGTGTGGTGACGGAGGAAGAGTAGTACAATTCCTCTCTTACCGATGGGTGTCTTAAAGTTGACTAAGGGACATAACATGCAGATAACGTCTATGCAATAGAAGGAAAACTGGACATATAACTCTATGGTAACACGTTTGATTAGCCCGGTATAGTAGGTCTATAGTAGGTCGCGGTATATTTGGGCCCTCTCATAGTGAATGAGACCCGAGCCCAACAATGAGACTCTTATGGGCTGAGATGATAATGAATTATCTTAATTTAGATCATGTCCCACTAGACTCGAGGCTTCTTCAAATTCATCACAACTCATATACGTCCCCCTGCTCGGCTCGAGCACTCCCTTTTTTGTCCGTGGATGTTATAAAAGACGACTCAGGGATGTAATATGCATATAACATTTATGCAAGAGAATGAAAACTCGGAACTAAACCCTTGACCAGTCTGTATGACCAGTATGGTATAGTAAGGTCAATTTCCCTCTTATTGTAGAGGAGGCTCGAGCCCAACAGTGGGACGTATATGAGATGAAATGATGACACCGCGTTAATCAGGCGGGTTGTTATAGGGTTTTATATCGGGTTCTCCTTTTTTTGCACAGTTATTATATGCATAATATATCCCTCAGTCGTCTTTTACGATATTCGGGAGTAAGATAAGTAGTGGTGGATTGTATTTTAACTCCGCCGCCGTACGATATAATGCACGCTATAATTCTTAATTAAATACAGCGCGTGATTGCATTTCCCGAATTTGAGCGATGCCAACTTTTTAATGACAATTCAGTTTACATTTCGCATCCGGTTGAAGTCGGAAAACAAGGCCGTATTATGACTCAAGAAAAGAGAACAAGTGAATTGGTTTGGACAGAAAGGGATTGATCTCAAACATAAAGTCGTTATAATTTGTCACAGTACAACATTTTTCTCGTAAACTTTTCCTTTAGTCTTCATGTCCTTAATATTAATTGAAAATACACTGAACGAGATTTTTTTACCAGATTCTTTATATAGTTTTATTTTATTACGTACTTTTTGTGTTTTAATTTATTTTATGTAAGACGTTATTCTTTTTATATGTCACGTTATATTCTTACGTTTGTTATTGTAAACAATTTATTTACAAATACACGTTCATATTTGTTAATTTTTGTTATAATCTATATGTATACTAGCTGATCCAACAGACATTGTTATGTTCAAATTAAAAAAAAATAACAAAAGGAATTCTCCTTGAAACCAATCGCAGCGCCATCTACAGGTTACAATTATTACAATTATTAAAAACGGCACTAAAATCGGTCCAGCCGTTTATAAGAAGTTCAATTACAAACACACGAACAGAAGATTTATACTTTTATAGCTAACACAACAGACGTTGTTGTGTTCAAATAAAATAAAAGCAGCGCCATCTACCGGGTCCAATTGTTAATCTAAATCATCCTCGAATCCCCTTGAACACACAGAAAAAAATTCGTAAACATCGGTCCAGCCGTTTAGGAGGATTTCAGTGACATACACACGCACACAGGAAATGTATATATAGAGATATTAGAATGAATCTCTATTTCTCTTGGTCATCACATCACATGTGAATGTGACAATTTTGCTAATTCCTTTTTTGTTATTTTAGTAGAAAGTTCTTATGAAATAAAAAAAATCCTTACTCATATTATAAATGCAAAAGTAAGTTTGTTTGTTTGTTTGTTACGCTTTCACGCTTAAACTGTAGTACAGATTTCAAAAATTCTTCCACCAATAGAAAGCTATAATATCAGGGAGTAATATAGGCTATATTTTATCCCGGTGTTCCCACGGGAACAAGAACTACGTGGGTAAGACGACTGAAACCGAAGCAAAGCGAGGGCGAATTACTAGTAAATTTATAAAGTTTAGTGGAACGTTACAAAATTGAGAAAACTTAATAACAATATATAAAATCCTTTATTAAACGAGGTTTATGAAGAGTATTTTCTTCACAGTAGGCAACGGCCTAGCTGTTCCTCTGGTATTGCTAAGGTCCATGTGTGACAGAATCACTTACCATCATGTATGCTCATTGTTCGTTTGCCACCATTGGCAATAAAAAAGAAAGAAAACGAAATCGATGAAATTGAAATCAAAAGCGTAGAAATGTTACTTTTAACACTTATCGAGCTGGATTTATGTATAATGCGGCAATCTATTAAAATGGGTGTCTTAAAAGATGACTAAGAGCTTTATATAAATCGGGCCAACACCACCATCTGATGCCGTCTGGTCAACAATTGCATTCCCATAGTGAGTGTACGTCCGGCGGCGGCCGGTCAGAAAACTATTGCCTTTAACTTATACAATATGTACTACTAAAGAAGAATACATATTAAATTGACCTCAAGTAATAGGGATAATGAGGGATCACCCTGAGTTGATGATGATACATTTCACCATGAAAGACTAGTAGGGCTTTAATTCCTTGGAGACGAATACTATATTACGTACTTTAGTATCGTAACGTATGACATTATTATTAAGCTGCAACGAATTCAAATTCAAATTCAAATTCAAATACTTTATTATGCATAAACCCCGCGGGGGCACTTACATATGGTCACTTTTTTACATTTTTACCTTACACTACTACCGGATCGGAACGCGACCGCACTGAGAAGATCCGGCAAGAAACTCAGTGGGCTTGTCTTCTTTTTTATTCATTTACTATTTTTTTTTTAATAAGATAATATACAACAACATGTCTATTAATAGCTCCAGTGTGATGCCTTTCGAATCATCATACAATACAGTTATTAAATATAACGAAAAAGTACCATGGCTGGACCAGATCCCGCAAGCGGCACCCGATCACGAGTTAACCACTAGAGCAGCCATCACTCCCCTCAACCACAATGGAGGGAAGGGAGTGACCCGCTCCTCGTAGCTACCGCAAGCAGACCCTTCAGTGAGCATGACCAATACCATGGGCCACAAACATAAAACACAGATTAAATAACAAATTCGTTTGGCAAAACACGCTACGCTTTACAATTATATTAACAGCAACAGAATAAACATGTATGTAACACCTTTTGAAATAATGAGAAAATGCCTGAATGAGGAGCTGCTCATAACCAGTCTGTATTATCATCAAGATAATCCGAGATTTTATAATAACCTTTTCTACAAAATCTACTCTTGATTGCTTTTTTAAACTTTTTAACTGGCATATCTCGAATATTAATAGGTAATTTGTTGTAGAAGCGTATACATTGCCCCATGAAGGATCTGTTAACTCGTTGAAGACGAGTACTGTGTACAACTAATTTATCCTTATTCCGAGTATTTACATGATGAACGTCACTATATTTTTCAAAGTTACCGATATTTTTCTTTACATAAAATACATTTTCGTATATATATTGAGATATAACAGTCAGAATATTTATCTCTTTAAATTTCTCTCTTAGTGACACTCTTGGGCCTAAATTATATTACGAAGGCATATTGGTAGAGTCTATGTGTCGATTATCTTGTTTCTTTAGTAACGTTGTTTAATCCTGTGTCCTGTAAAACCTATTGCATACTTTTTAGCCTCGTTTTTTTTCGGTAGTTGGGTTTTACTTTTCCTTCATTTAAAACATTTTCTTGATTTGCAAAGTATATTTTAATTAACAAACTAAACTGAGTATTAAATTGTCTGTGTCATAAATAAAGAGAACCTGGATAGATTTCTTAATGTATCTAATTCTGCAAGCGATCGCGTATCATGATGATATTTAAGAAATTTCTTGTGATCCATGGCAATTATAATCAACACCTCTATTACTACTAACCGACGAGTACCTACTTCAAACATCACCTTGCCGTGTGGTTACGGAGTAAGAATACAATTAACTAACGCTTCCTTTACCCGTGAGTTTCATAAAAATTTCATTTCATTTCAATATAATATTCGGTCACGTTTGTCCAGCGTAGTATATATAGTAGGTTAATTACCCTTTCAGTGTGGAGGTGGTCTGTTCCCAACCGTAGCCCTTATGGTGATTATGACATTTTTCAAATAAATATAAATCCAAAAAATTATAATATAAGACTAGAGTGAGCGACTGTACAAGTTGCTTAAGAATAATTTCATTGTAATTACGATAGAACTCCTGTCTAGGCCTCGATGTGAATTGACACAAAATGCTTTACTTATTATGCTGATTGAATGATTTCACTTATTTCATATCATTATATCTAATATTATATAGACTGTTACATATTTTTCTAATTTTAATTAAAATAGAAGAGGGGAATACTTTTTCTATGTGATATCGAAAGAATATCACATATCTACATCTATCGCGTATTTACGACAGCGTATATCTTATATATAAATTTCTAGCGTACGTGTCTATGTCACTGAACTCTTCCTAAACGGCTAGACCGATGTTGACGAATATTTTTGTGTGTATTCAAGGGGCTTCGAGGATGGTTTAGATTCACAATTGGACCCGGTAGGTGGCGCCGTTTGGGTAGAACAATAAGATAACTCGAGAATGACTTTACCGATTTCGTACATCTTTTTTTTTTTAAGTTTTCTAATATTTCAAATAAGGCCTTTATGGAAAAAAAAAAGAAAGTTGCACAGAAAATTAGAAATTTTAAGAAAACTTAACGTTAATATATGCTTTTCTAATGTAACCTTTTTTTCGACTATATAAACTTTTCTATACAGGATGTATCAGGTTATGGGGCAACTGGTCAAAAGGGAGCTAGGCAATGGTGGTAGGAAGCCATGACAAAAATTTGAACGAAAAATATCGATTCGTTAAGGAATTGGAGACATGTAAAGTTTTCAATTTTGTCATCGCTTTTCGTGTAAATCCGATTGAAATGTATAAAGTCAATGATACTTAATACGCAACATATTCATACTTTGTTAAACGTTCATTAGAAATTGAATAAATCAATGATTACGTTCGCATAAGCAAGACAAATTTCGCTTTAAAACAGCTGATCGGCCGATGGCCGTTGACGGCTCGCCGTTGTTACCCGTGTCTACGCTCATTGAAGCGTTTGCGCAATTCTAGGTATTAATGAATGAAATTATACTGTCGAAGCTATACATGCCTACATGTATTCTGTCTGTACACGCCTATATAATACGTAACATTTAAAGCATAGACTCTTAGACACATTTTTTTGAAATCACTATAACTATTATGTTATATTGTTTTTTGTGTAATATACATTATAATTACGATCTATGACCGTTAAACTACAACATACTCGAACAGTTGTCCCATAACCTGATACACCCTGTATATAAATCTTCTGTTCGTGTGTTTGTAATTGAACTCCTTCTAAACGGCTGGACCGATTTTGATGTTTTTTTGGAGGTCATTCCGATGGATATGAATTCTCATATCCATCGGAATAGCCATTCGGAACATCCAAACCATTCGGTTAAGATTAATAATTGGATCCGGTGGGTGGCGCTGCGATCGATTTCAAGACGGATTTTTTAAAAATTTGAATAGAACAACGTATATTGGGTCAGCTAGTCTATACCAATAAATAAAATTGAAGTGTCTGTTTGTAATGTCAAAATAATAGGCTTTTTTCATGTTCACACGGTTATTTGCACGACACCTATGCCTAAAATAGCAATTAAAAATTTTTTGTCTGTCTGTCTGTTTGTTCCGGGTAATCTTCAAAACGGCTGGACCGATTTCAAAAATTCTTTCACCAATGGAAAGTTATAATATCAGGGAGTAAACTAGGCTATATTTTATCCCGGTATTCCCACGGGAACGGGAACTACGCGGGTAAAACGACTAAAACCGAAGCGAAGCGAGGGCGGGTTGCTAGTCTATATATATAAAAGAAAGTCTTATTAGTTACACTATTTATAACTCAAGAATGGTTGTACTGATTTGGCTGAAAATTGGTGGGGAGGTAGCTTAGAACCAGGAGACGGACATAGGATACTTTTTATCCCGTTCGATCGTGTTCCCATTTCACGTTCGATGAGATGTCAAAGAAACGTAGTATAACAAAAACGCATTTGATATGTAATAACCAAACCCAAATGACAGCTAAACGTAATTTTGTCTATAGTTAGGTATGGTTGAAAATTTGACAATTATAATTTTGCCAGATATCAATAAGTAGTAATTTGTATTCTCTTTGAATCATCATTAACAATGCCACGACCAAGACGATCGAATCTTTTCGGACAAAGCTGTAATGGTTCTTCCAGAGACTATATTTTCAGAAATTTAGAAAATATATTTACGAAAAAAGTTATGGTGGTATGAAGTTCGCTGCGTCAGCTAATATTAATATAAATGCCATGTAATGACGAAGTAAGAATAGAATTCCCCACTCTCTCTCTTGCTCGTGGTTATTGAAAAAGATGACGAAGATATAATTCGCATAAAACATCTATGCAAGAGAGGGAAAACTCGAAATAAAAATCTATACTAACCTGTCTGACCAGCATGGTATAGTAAGGTCGATTTCTCTCGTATTGCGAAGGAGGCTAGAGCCCAGCAGTGGGACGTATATGTGCTGTGATAACGATGATGATGATATCTAATATTATCTAGACTATTGTATATTTCTTTTTGTTCGGGCAACTTATAATTCTTGACCAACATACTTCAGTGTCTGAAAACACAGGTCTACGACCAATGTGTATTACAAATGATGACTTACGGCATGGAAATGTGGTCCCTAAATGTAGGCCTCATAATTGATATGGCTCAAAGTCGCCCAGCGTGCTATGGAGCCTGCTATGCCCGGGATACGAAAATCCGCAGAAGAACGGGTGTAACCGATACAGCTCGAAGAATTAGCACGCTGAATTAGCAATGGGCAAGCCACAGCACTCGACGAACCGACGACTGCTGGGGAAGAAAGGTTGTCGAGTGGCGACCACGTATCAGACGACGCAGTGTTGGACGCCTCTACTATGCGGACCAACGCCCAAGTACAAGTTACTAGACGCACTATGTCTTCATATATACCAATAAATAAAATTGGAGTGTCTGTTTGTAATATCAAAATAATAGACTTTTTTCATGCTCACACAGTTATTTGTACTACACATATGCCTAAAATACACTTTATATTTTTTTTTGTCTGTCTATCTGTTTGTTCCAGGTAATCTTCAAAACGGCTGGACCGATTTCAAAAATTCTTTCACCAATGGAAAGCTATAATATCAGGGAGTAAACTAGGCTATATTTTAACCGGTATTCCCACGGGAACGGGAACAACGGGGATAAGGCGATAGAAACCGAAGCGAAGCGAGGGCGGGTTGCTAGTTATATATATATATAATAATATGTTAATTTGACCGTTATCATTTCATCATTCACTCATCATATCTCAGAAATAAATGAAAAATCATTTTGATGTGAAACATCTATAGGCGAGGGTGACCGCGATCGTCGTGTGGCGATTTGACGCCACGCCTTGCGGTCCCCTCTTAATTTACTGTAATTTTTTTTTTCTTGTGTGTACAGCTATTGGCCGCAGATGGCCTTGACAGCTTAACGCGGACTTTGGGTGAGCGCTTAGGGCTTTCAACCCGGATTATTTACTGTAAAATAAATATCTGGATATACATATCTAAATTTGTAACGAAACCATGGTGCGATTTAAAATTTTTACAACGCCATCTAGTGAACCCAAAGTAAATTGTTACCTATAATGAAAATAAATGTTTATTGAATAAAAATTATCTTTTACTGGAAAAAATCGCCATGTTTTATTAATACTTTATGTCATACTAGTTCCTGACGTAATCTGTTCTTTTATGCATATTTACTTGTTTTATAAATTAATGTATAATAACTTCATAATATAAATATACCAGTAGGTATGGGATTTAGTTTACTTTCAGCTACGAAAAATGGGTAACCGTTTTTATAGGCTTTTATTAGTTTCAGCTGTATTTTTATATATTTATTTCCTTGTATGTCACCGATTTCTTAGGAATTGGATTTTGACTCACCTAAAACAGTCAGATTTCATTTAAAATTTGTAAACTTTGCAATTTGTAAAATTGCAAGGACCAATAACGCTAAAATAATTTAAATAGCTTGTCTTATTATCATTACAGGATTAAAGGTTTCTTTATTAAATATTCAATATATTGGTCTGAGAGTTGGTCGTTAGCTCGATAGATGCCACTATTTATGTTACCTAAATCGCGCACTTCGTGCTCGATGCTGCATAGCTCGATAGATGCCGCTATTTCTGGTTTATAAATTGCACCTATCGTGCAATAGAACGTCTGTGAACGGATGAAAGTATTTCAAGCTACATTTTGGAAGTTTAATTACTTTTGTACTAAATAACGTTACCATAAATATAAGCCGTAAAGTCAATTTTAAAATGGATAATTTATTCGATACGATACCTGCTAAAAAGTACTTATTGACTAAAAGTATCGAATGCAATGTATCGTTATTGAAAGAAAAGTACTTGATACCTAAAGATAAAGTAAGTAAAAGTACTAGATACTTTAATCAGTACGTTACTTATCTTTCGATACTACTCATGAGTTCAGTATCGATACTTTATATTCGATACCGTGTCTCTACTCGTACAAAATAGTTTCGATGTTTCACATCTGCCAGGCGTCCTTGCGACGGCTTACTTTTTTTTTTATTTATTTAGTACTTTTTTTTTGGGGTGCGTTACGGTCGGCGCACTCCTCGCACCACTCCGTCCGGGGCGACAGAGGGGCGTATGCACGCACACCCGTAACCAACCCGTATAGCACGTCGCCTTCGTCGTTGGGTCGACCACCGGTGCAGAGTTCCTTGACTTCAGTGGTCATTTATTCTATTAAACCAACAGCTGTACAAAAATGAAATTAAAACTAGAGTAAGAAACATAAAGTCAATAACAGGTTTTGACGGATAACAATGGTACATACCTACGGTAAGTCCGATAACAATTTGTAAAATCTTATTAAACAATGACACAGAGAATGGCAGAAGAAGAAAAAATAAGATGATTTTAAATTACTTATTCAGTTTTCGTGTCTCGTGATGGCAGCTAAGTATACTACCAATCCTTTCATTGCTCGTGGATGTCATTAAAGACGACTGAGAGCTTTAAATTAACCTGGGCCGATTCCACCTGAAGGCGTCTAATTAACAATTACATTCTCAAGGAGGATTGACGTCAGCCGGACGGCCGGTCATAAAACTATTGCCAAAAGTTTTGCAATATGTACAATAGTGGAAGATTAGATATTATGTCTACTCCAAATAATTTTGATAAGAACAGGATGTTTATGATGATGAAGATAAATATATCGTGATTAGAATAAAAAATAATTTTCAAACTAAGGAATCAAATATTGACCTTAATGCAGTATGACTTTTTTTGGGGGACCTTTACTTTCGTGCTTCTTCTGCCATACCCAGCTCTCACTTCTACACATTAGGGTTGGTACAAGCACTCCCCTATATACAGCCGAGCGAGCCTTCTTAGGCAAGCTTCGGTTGCCCATAAAGGTGCACAAAGCACATTCACCATATTTTCCTGACACACTCTTCTTTCAATATTTTATAATTAAAAGAACAGTATCATAAGCTATCTAATATTCTGGTATACGAGCGGGGACGGGAGCTTCGCCAGTGAAATCAAGGTAATATGATTGATTTTAAAAATTCTTATACGAATGGAAAGCTACATTATCAGCGGTAAATAGGAACGAGAACTAGACATGGGACTTCACAGGTTGAAGCTGAGGGAATTTGCCAGTATTTTCTTAAAACAAAAAGATCTTTTAGAAATATTATAAATATGTATAAAAATTATTATAAGTATCAGGAGATTAACAAGAAGAATTTATAAGGCGAATCTGAGCGGAAGTATTAGAAGGGGAAGACCAAGGCGGACGTTCCACGATCAAATCGGGGACGTTCTTAAGAAAGGCCAGGTTAGAAATACCCTAAACCGAAGAATACGCATGACGAGATTAATGAATGTGGAGGAGGCGAAAGTGGTATGTCAAGGTCGTGGCAAGTGGAGGGAAGTGGTCTCTGCTTACCCCTATGGAAAATAGGCGTGAATATATGTATGTATGTATGTATAAGTATCATCATCATCATCTCAGGCCATATACGTCCCACTGTTGGGCTCAGGCCTCCTCCACTATAGGAGAGAAATTAATCTCCTATGGTCCCTTGAGCTACTACGCTGGTCAGACGTGTTGGCATAGGGTTTCATTTCTTTCACTAATGGAAAGGTACCTTTCCATTAATGAAAGAATTTTTGAATTCGGTCCAGCAGTTTTGAAGATTACCCGGAACGAACAGACAGACAAAAATTTTTTAATCTGTATTTTAGGCATAGGTGTCGTGCAAATAACCGTGTGAGCATGAAAAAAACCTATTATTTTGACATTACAAACAGACACTCCAATTTTATTTATTGGTATAGACAACAAAAACTCCGTAGATAGCGTATTGGTAAAAATATGGACTGACGTGGGCTTCCTTCTCTTGAATCGATTTTACCTGCATGTATCCCTTAGTCGTCTTTTACGATACTCACGGGCAAGAGAGTGGGTGGTAAATTATATTTACTCCGTAACCACACGGATAAAATAGATATTCACTGTTTAGAATGGGCATTCTGAACAGAACTATTCTAGTATAGAAATACAATGTATTAATCACCTGAACATTGTATAGTGCGCCCGCGCAGTTTTCAGCGTTACGTCATAGATACACATTTATTTCAAGTTTCAAGTTCAACAACCTAATCACACGGTCAAGGTTCATTGTGATTTTATACTAAATCAATAGATGGTGCTGTGATCAATATTTTTTTTTTCAGACAACCTTTGCCGCTAAAGATTTTTATGGCAAATAAGCAAACAGCACACCTAAAGGTAAGTGATACTGCCGCACATAGACCTTTGCAATACCAAGGGTCCAGCCAGATCGCTGCCTATCGTGAAAAAGTGCTTTTCTTAAACCTCGTTTAAAGAAGGATATTCTCAGAAAATACAGCATTAAGTAAGCCCATGCCTGCACATACGTAAGAGAAATGATCGCTTTTTTTTTTGGGGTTGGGCTGCGGTCGGCGCGCTCCTCACACCCCTCCGTCCGGGGCGACAGAGCGGCGTAAGCACGCAATACCCGCAACCCGTCCAAACACCGCGTCGCCTTCGTCGTTGGGCCGACCACCGGAGCAGGGTTATTTGTAATCAGTGGTCGGCCCGACGGAGTACCCCCTACTTGGGGTACCCTCCCATCGACCGACGTCCCCTCCCTCGGGGAGGACATCGGTCTTTCCTCACGCGGTCGGCCTCTCGGCGGGTGACGGACTAACTCCCCGGTCGCCGGATCGTACGATTGACCACCATAATGTGTCCATGTGAAATGGATGAAACCTGTTGTGGTGTCGAGTGGTACGTTGGTAAAAGAGTAACGGTGGTACCGCGTCAAACAGTTCCTCAGAGCACTCCCCATTAAAGAGCCAGTAGAGCACACAGAGTGACCCAAAGATTCTCCGCCAAATTGTCTCCGTCTCTCCGTCAATTTATGAATTACTTTAATGATTATCATTCCGATCTTACTGCAATTATTTAGGGTTGACGCAATATCTACTCTTCTACCATCGTAACTAATGCAAAAGTTATTGGCAATTGGTTTATAACCGGCCGCCTACCTGACTTAAATCGTCCTTGGACATGTAATTATTGAGCAGATCATTTATGAACTAATATTTACTAAACACGCTACTCAATTTTATTCAAAAGTTAGCCCAAAAAAAATACAAATATTTTCTTGGCTATACTCTCGGATTGGTATAGGATTTTTTTCCATTTCCTGCTCTGATATTATCTGCTTGCATCCTTCAGACGTCTGTTACGACACCCATGCAGAAAGATGTGCTTTCAATTATGTTAAAGAAACTGGCTTCGAGAAAAACCTGAAATCCCGGACATTGGCAAAAACGTTTAGTTTATATAGCAATGTATTGTATTGTGTCACGGATAGAAGCGATTCGTTAAATTTAGATGGCAAGCCTCGTGACTAAGAGTTTATATCTAAAAGAATATTTTCAGTTTTCAGGCATTGCCTATAGCTAGAGTGTTCCGTGTGGTGACGACTAGGGAATATAATAGGCATTTAACATCTATGTAAGAGATCAAAACTCCGAAAAAATGTCTATAACAACACGTCCGACCGCGTGGTAATAAATGTTTATACCTCAATGAATACGTACCTTCTATTCTTCCAATTTTCCTTCTAATCTTCTTCTATTGTGGAAGAGAGAAGAGCTCAGCAGTGGGTCGTATATGAGCTGATGAATAAGATGATCAGACAAAACCGATTTAATTTGGAATTTAAAAAACAATCCAATCCTGATAGCCTACTAGAATACTAAAGAAAAGGAAAACTCGAAATGAAACCCTATACCAACATGTCTGACCAGCATGGTATAGTAGGTCAAATTCCCTCCCATTATGGAGGAGGCCCGTGCCCAACAATAGAACGAGTGTGGGCTGCGATGATGATGATGATTAAAATTTAGTCTACACATAGGGATAATGTCAGAATCGCCACGCATGGCAGGTGATGATAGCAGTTGGTATTCTAGGTTTTACAGGAGTATACTAATGCCCATTCTGCCGTCGATTTTTTTGCTGATTTTTACCACTCTCACGGTTAAGGTAAGGGTATATAACATTTTGTATTCTTAACTTATCATTGCGGCATAAACCTTTGGATTTTATATAGATACATGTGGCAGTTATAGAATTGGCCTCGTTAGGGAAACCTTTGTCCAGTAATGAACATAGATAAACTGATGATTATGATTTAATGGGGTTAGGTCCAGCCATTCAGGGTGATTAGTAGTTTTGTGTGGAGCGTCTACTCTGTCTTTTGAGTAGGCCAATGGGGGCAAAAAACTTTATTGTTACCTGAGCAACGTCCTGGTCTACTTTAAATTATCGGGAATATCAATCTATCCACTTGCGAAGGTGATTAGGATGTGGTTTGATCAGAGGTTTTTATTTGGATATAGAAATGTGCAAGGAAGAATAATGCCATCTTGGCGATTGCTCTTGATGATATAAGCTGTCCAAGACCTACTGCTCCTCAGTTTTGAAGTAATTCTTCAGCTGGTTTATAGGAATCTCAAAGTAAATTATCATCTGCGCTTGTATACGTCCCATTGCTGGACTTAAGCCTCCTTCACAATAGTATGGCAATTAAGCTCTTTTATCACGTTGGTCAGATGAGTTTTCCTTCTGCTGCATATATATTATGTGCATATGATATATTTTAGTCCTTTACGAAACTCACAGTTAAGACAGGGGGTAGTGATTTGTATTCTTACTCCGTTATCATACAGAAAATTAAGGAGAAATATTGTATTTCCATTCCGCGTGGTGACGGAGAAAGAATACAATTAACCATCTTGCCCTGAAGTGTCGTAAAAGACGACTAAGGGATTAAATATGCATATAACATTTCAGATGGAATACTCGAAATAAAACCCTATACTAACCCGTCTGACCAGCGTGGTTATAGTAGGTCAAATTCCCTCCTATTGTGGAGAAGGCTCTTAGCCCAGCAGTGGGACGTGTTTGAGCTGTGACGATGATGATGATTGAATTTCCAAGCAGCCATCATATGAGGAGAACAGATCTGGCATTTTATTCTATTTTCTTACAATCTAGTACGTCAAAGAAATAGTATTTATTATATATGTTTTCTGTACAGGTATTTTCCTCATTTATAAATGGGCACTATTCCAATAACAGTTGGCAACCACCTAGGTATGTTGATCAAACAATTTATACTCTCACTACTGGAACCAATCCATCATTAGATGATAAAAACGTTAATTTGCTACCGAGGGTATTCCTAGAATTGGACGTAATGTCGAAATTGTGTCAAAAAAATCAAGGTTAACGAATGCGTAACTCTACGTTTAAATAAGTTTTGTTATAGTTTCAGTTGCTGAAATATCATGACTTTATTGTATTGTATTTAATTTATATTAGTAGTAGATAAGCAAGCAGCCCACCTCATGGTAAGTGGTTATTGCCGTTCATGAACCTCGGTATTGCAAAGAGCTCAATTAAACTGCTATTTATTAAGCTAGATTTTGGGCCTATGGTTCTCTAGCTCACCAAACGAGCGCAGTGGCAAATTTGTACCACTCAAATATCAATGTTCTACGAGAAATGAATACTACCCTGGATGAGCCTACCTCTACTTTGGCTACAGGTAGGTAACAGCACCTTGGCCCTGACATTCGAATGTTTTTTTTTTAAACAATATTATAATAACCCTTATACATTAAGGAAAACCTTAATTATTAAAATTTCTTACATCACATTAGAAAGAGAGACATTAGACCAATAATATGGTACAACTTAGATTCCATTCACCGAGCTGTTTATAGTCACATGAGTATTCCGCCAAGTGGGTCATCGAGTTCAGGGAATCAATATTTGAAACACATCGCTGGTCCGTCAAGGTTAGTACCACAATTTCGCAGAAAATCAACGTCTGAGTAGGAGTGGTAGGACCACACTGTCTACAGTTATCTGTCTACAGCCGCGGGCCGGTCCGTCCGGGGCAGTACCATGCTCTCGCAGAAAATCGACGTCTGAGTAGTAGCAATTTGTTACTGCGCTTCGTTCGGTGAGCGAGAGAGCCGGAAGCCCAACTTTCTGAGGGTGATTGCGTGTGGAGGGATTTGGTGGTGCCCTTGGTATCACCGAGCCTCAATGCACCCATTCACACTCCCTTCGCTTTCTTCGCGGTAGGGAACGGCCATGTAAAGTTCCATGAGCGGCAGCAACACTTACCATCAGGTGTACTGTTTGCTCGTTTGCCACTGTTTGCAATAAAAAAAAAAAGTGAGTAGAAATTTGCTACTGCACCTTAGGTATTCCAGTCCAGCTTTCTAAGGGTGTTTGCGTTTGGTGGGCTTTGGTGATACTTTTAGTATAACTGAATGTCATTGCACGTATTTCCACGTATTTTTCTTGCAAAAAATTAAAAAGATTAATTTGCTTTTTTTTTTGAAAACTCGAAATAAAACTCTATATCAACCTGTCTGACTAGCATGGTATAATAAGGTCAATTTCTCTCCTATTATGGAGGAGGCTCGATGCCAACAGTGGGACGTATATGAGTTGAAATGATAATATAATATATATATATATATATAATGGCACTACATTTACTTTTTTCACGACAGGTAGCGGCCTAGCATGAGCGGCAGTTTCACTTACCATCATGTATGCTCTTTGCTCGGTAGCCACCAACAGCAAAAAAAAAACGCTAATATATATCCTACTCAAGACAAATATACAAGGCTCCACAACGATACAGAGTGTTTCCAAAATCTAGCAGAAATATAATTTTGCATTTCGTGGGATTATTGTAAGTCTTAGTGAAGAAAAACAAAAAAGCTTTCAGGTGACAAATAGTCTATCAGCCATAGTAATAATCCACTAATGACGAATACTACTTAAGACTTGCCAACCCAATATATCTTCCTAAGAATCAACTCAAAAAATTAAGTGCAAAGTTTTTTACATGTTAGCAGAAAACCATGAACTTGGCTACAGACCAACGTTGGAATCCGTCCGATAATGACGTACTTCCGGACGGCCGGACGAACAGATTTCACACTAAATGATAAATTGTTTGACATTTGTTATTTTATTTTTGTATTATTATAAGGAAAATATAGTTACATGTAGCTGTGACATATTATAAATGAATAGTAATTTTCTAGCCAAATCGACTGCCAAAATAGAGTAATGAAATAAGTGCGAACCTCAAGTATTGAACGTTATGGGTACAATTCCTGTACAAGATAATCTATACTTATTTTGCAAGACTATTTTTTTTATATCGCGGGTATCTGCTACCTTCCGGCTCGTTTAGGATTGTCTTTCAATCTTCTATATGGTGATGGATTTTACAAAGTTTCCTGGTGGTCTCGAGAGAAGGTGGATTTCTGGGCTGCGTGCACACGCACCCAGAGGTCCTACAGAGTCCCCAGGAATTACACACCTATCGCGTGACGCCAATCAAGTTCTGCGATAGCTCTTTACGATGTATCGGTATCGGCGGGGATGCGGGTTTCCTGACCGTCCGTCTGACCCCTTCCCCTCTCTTACAATGGGTATCGTAAAAGTCCACAAAGGAATATAATATGGAGAAAATAGCATGCCAAGAGAAGAAAAACTTGACATAACCCTATACAAATTAATCTGACCAGCGAGATATAACGTTGGTCAGATGTCTTAGCATGGGATTTGATTTCTAATTTTCCTTCTCTTGCATCGATGTTATCTGAATATTAATCTCTTAATAGTATTTTACGACACCCATGGGTGGAGAATTGTATTCTTACTCCGTCACTACACGGTAAAATAAAAATGTAAGATTTTAAAATGAAACATATCATATTATTATTAGTGGAGCTTTTTTTTTTGGGTGGGCTACGGCCAGCGCATTCGGCACTCGGCTCCGTCCGGGGCGACAGAGGGGCGGCGCGCGACGCCGTAACCCATTCAATAGCACGTCGCCTTCATCGGTGAGCCGACCACCAGTGCAGCTTTCCTTGACTTCAGTGGTCATTATTGGAACCATGACGCAATTATTTCTACGGTATTGAAGACGAATGATGCATTAAAATTTCAATATAGAAAGTTATGCGTAAAAATGCAGTGACAATAACCTGTAAAGGTTAATGACTATCGCTGTAAACGTTTATCCGGCGTGCAATATATCATACGTCATATGACGCTATTAAAGAGCTTTTAATATACTGTAAGTATTTAGCCACCAAGAATCCGTACCGCAAGTCATTCTAGATGATAAGTAGATAATAATGTAGACAATACTGTTTTTCCGTGTGGTGACAGAGTAAGAAAACAATTCATCACTCACTATCTTACCCGTGAATTTCATAAAAGACGACTAAGGCATATAATATGCATATAACATCTGGGCAATAGAAGGAGAACTCGAACTAAAACCCTATACCAACATGTCTGACCAGCGTGGTATAGTAGGTCAACTACTCTCTAATTTGAGGCGCGAGCCCGGCAGCGAGACGAGATTAGAACATAGAAACACACGCCGCCTTTTTTCAGACGAATATGGCAAACAAAATAGCTCATATTTGTCTTCAAAACCTTTTACTAGTGTTGCCAGGGTCTCGACCTCGCGACCCTGGCAACATGTGAATTACTCCTCCGTCCGTCCACCCGCGGTTAGTACTCTCTTAAGGAACTTGTATCTATACTGTGCATGCCAATATACCTGTTAAACCTATGATAATGTTGCTACCCTATATTGTACATCTAATAATAGACATGTATATGGTGACGATGATAAAATAAAAATCTGCCTTCAAAAACATCTAGTAACTAAAATGTAAAAGATAATATGACTTGACGGCGGTTTTTTTTTAATTAAAAATATTTTATGTTTTGCTTATTAGTGATTATTTGCTCCTTTTTTGAAGTCGGTTAAAATTATAATTTCCGTATGGTGACAAAGCGGGTAAAATACAATTCGCCACCCCCTACCCTACTCGTCGGTTTCGTTAAAGACGATTAAGAAATTAATATGCAGATAACACCGGTGCAAGAGAAGGAAAACTGGAAATGAAACCCTATACCAACACGTCTGACCAGCGGTATAGTATGTCAAATCTATCCATCCATCCATCAGCCTATAGACGTTCACTGCTGGACATAGGCCTCCCCACGAGAATGCCACTTGGAACGGTCCTGCACCACTTGCATCCAACGGTTGTCAGTTCGACGAGCGATGTGGCCTGCCCATTGCCATGTCAAATACCCACCCAGGATCGAGGAGGGCCGAGCCCAACAGTGGAATGAATATGGGCTGAGATGAATGGATGGCAATTATAGCCATAAATTATTGACATCGACGACGTCCAACACTGCGTCGTCCAATACTCGGTCGCCACTCGAGAACCTTTCTTCCCCAGCGGTTGTCGGTTGGTCGAGCGAGATGGGCTGCCCATTGCCACATGCTGAAGTCAGCATACTAATTTTTCGTGCCATGTCGGTTACACCCGTTCTTCTATGGATTGCCGTATTACGAATTCATCTCGCAGAGAAATGCGGCGCATAGCCCGCGCCATAGCATGCTGAGCGACTTTGAGCTTAGTTATAAGGCCTACATTTAGGAACAATCACGACCAGTGTTTGACCCTAGACCTATGTTTTTGGAGACTGAGGCATGTTGGATAAGAAGATTGTCTCAAGTTTTTCGGATCGGATGTAGACAGCTAGCATAAAATAATGTAGTTCAAAAAAAGATTAGTTTTACGGATTTTATTGTTTGTATTTGATTCTTAATTTCAACACGAAAAGGAACACGACAAAAGCCTTAACCGTTTATTTTTGAATGGGTTTTATACAGCACATGCGTCGTCTCCTCCGTCCGGGGTGACGATTGGGTGGTGCGCGGCTCCACAAACTACCATAATTCTTCTCCTTCATCATTGGGCCGACCACCGGTTCTGAATTCCGAGTCGTCCATGCCCAGCCCGGCGAGATACCCTTTCAGATACCATCCCTTTTCAACGCCTCTCCCGGGACGTTGTTCGACCTCGCGCGGTCAGTCTCTCCGCGGGTAATGCACTATTCCCCGGTCCAGTCTTTAACCCTGGCAAATATTCGAAATATCGCGTAATTAATATCAAACGTAAGCCTTAACGTAAGCCTCAAATGTGAAATACATGATACATAGAATGCACGATAAAGTCAAAATAAGAAGATTAAAAAATCAACACTTAGTTGAAATTCACCTGCAAATGTTGAACTTGCATGGGCGTTGGATAATTAGCAAATACTTCAATAATAACCCGCTCATACAAAACAGAGCGGTTCTCGACCCGGACGTCCTTACATACAAACAACACATTTTCGCCCAAATGCAATGCGAAAATAACTTTATTACTACAATTCAGATCAGATCGATTGCAAGCGGACATTCAGTCATTATTTTCAGTTTTATATAATATACTTTTTTTTTTTTTTGGGTGAGCTACGGTCTGCGCACTTGCCGCCCGGCTCCGTCCGGGGCGACAGAGGGGCGGCGCGCGGCCCCGCAACCCACCCGTGGCACGTCGCCTTCGTCGTTGGGCCGATCACCGGTGCAGAGTTCCTTAACCTCAGTGGTCAGCCCGACGGAATACCCCGAGGGCGTACCCTCTTCCATCGACGTGCCCTTCCCGGGGTGTCGGTGGCCGTCGCGAGGTCAACCTTTCCGCGGGTGATGGACTAAATCCCCGGTCCGTTCACCCGCAGCCTCTGCTATATATAATATACTTAAGATATTATCCATATGGTAACAGAGTAAGATTACAATTCACTGCTCTATCTCTAGCCCGTGGGCGTCGTAAGAGACGACTATGAGATTAAATATGCATTTGACATCGATTCAAAAGAAACTCGAAAGAAAATCTTATATCAACACGACTGATCACCCTGGTTATAGTATGTCAATTTCCCTTCTATTGTGAGCTTCAAGCCCAGCAGTGGGACATATATGAACTAAGACGAGACGATGACAGCTTAAGAGATACAACGAGGTCCAACGAAAATAATTCACTTGAATATAGAAAAATAACAACTGTTTATAAATGGTTAAGTTTTCACGTATGTCGGCAGTAATCATGACTGCTTTGTGTCCTTGTTTGTTCATATTTCAGAACGTTCCTTTATCAAAGAGTAATAAATATAGTTTAAAAAAACTAAAAAACACGCTTTCAACTAAAAAGTGTAAAATAATTTTCAATATAGGCAGAAAATAATAATGAACGAAATATATTAATCGATTTACGAAAATGTGGCACAGAGCGCCTCACGCTTATTTCACAATAATATTACACACACAATACACAATAATTTTCACTTTTTAGTGGATAGCCACCGGAATGTAATTAGTATGCGTATTAGATTTGTCGGTACATCGATGAATGTATACGGCTCAAGACGCAATTATTACGATAGGAAAGTTTCTACGCGTTTGTGTTGTACCGAGTGTCCGACTAGCTCTATCTCTCTTACTCTCATGCAAAGGATGCGGAAAGAAGTTGATGAATCCTGGCAAATCTAATTAGGACAATCAATTTTTTTTTAAGCGGATTTTTGCATCGGACCACTGAAGTCAAGTCACCTGCGGGTGGGTTACGAGCGTGCGCGCTTACGTTCCTCTGTCGTTCCGGACGGAGCGGGCGAGGAATGTGCCGATCGTAACCCACCTCTAAAAAACCAACCACAAAAAAAGCGGATTATTGCATTGTCATCGGTCTCTGACAGGTATGCAAAGTTTAAATAAAATCGAATCGCTCAAAGTAGGAGAAAATCGAGCTCAAAAAGTTTGATTACAAACAAGCATACGTACCTACAGGTGAAACCAATAAAAGCGTGTTAAAAACAGCATCTCAGCTCATATACGTCCTACTGCTGGGCTCGCCTAGCCTCCTTTTTGACATTTGAAATTGACATAATATACTACGCTAGTCAGACGTACTACTATACGGTTTCATTAAGAGTTTTTCCCTTCATGTTTACGACGACTAAAGGATAAAATATGCTTATTACATCTAATCTGTAATAAACTTTAAACTGTTGATTAAGTTTCTGGCTTTTACCGCGGTCTTTGCTTCGATCGTACAATGAATATGGTTTATTTAAGAAAATAACAATAGCTTTTCAACATTATCATCATCATCTCAGCTATATAGGTCCCACTGCCAGGCTCAAAGGGAAATTGACCTACTAGGCCTACTATAGTCACACTGGTTAGACGTGTTGGCATATGGTTTTATTTCAAGTTTTCCTTTTCTTGCATAGATATTATATGCATATGTTATCAATTAGTCGTCTTTTACGACACCTTCGGGCAAGAGAAAGCGTGGTCAAGTGTATTCTTACTCCGTCACCATACGGAAAAATAAATAAAATATGAAAATATTTTTCGTAAAGTACATATAAAATTGCTTTTAAATTAGTTTTGAACGAAGCATTTTAAAATATTACATTTCTTAGTCTGCTGTTCACTTTTTAAAAGCACAAAGAATACAGAAGTGATTTTTCTGACATTTATTGTGCTCAACAGTATTAGACACGAGAAAAATGCAGTATAAACGAAGTACTTTACACAAAAAAGAGCTATAAAAAAGAAAATAATGATCTCCGATGTCTACCCGAGTATAACATCTATACAAATAAAATTGTAGCAGCCAATATCTGTACATTAGGGATAATGAAGAAAATTTATGTACATACATGGTTTTAGTTCGAGCAACTGAATCAAAAACAAGAATTTTTAAATGTTTTTAGTGAAAAAAAGACATTCGAAATGGTATCCCACTTGGCTGACCACGGACAATAAGGATCTGGGTATCAGTGGTCGGCGCAATGGCGAACAGGCAGAAATACGAGAATGGACGTCATCTGTGTTGACCATAGTATGCCATAATAATAGAAATTATAGTTTAAAAAATTAAAAATCACGCTTACAAGCTGACAGCCCGAATCATAGAAGTTTCGAATTTCGCGCATGCGTGGTTCGCACCATTAGTTCTACCTCTCTTGCTCTTATGCAAAGGATACGATTAGAAATTTTTAAATCCTGGCGAATTTAATCAGGATATTCGTCTATTTTGATCTAATTATTGCTGTCACGGGCCTTTTTGATGAGTGTTTAAAATTTAAATAAAATCTGTTCGTTCAAAGTGGGGCAAAATGACGTTCAAAGATGCCGTTACATACATAGATACATAATACATACAGGTGAAACTAATAAAAGCATGTTTAAAAAGAAAGGTCCAGCTTAAAACATTGTGTTATCTATGACAAAAAATAGCTCTTTGACATTCAAAGCAATAAATATCTAAGTAATCATCAAAATTAAACGAGCTGGCACAGCTGAAATGAAATAAAACCGCTAATATATATTTCACCAAGACTCGTAACGTTCAAAACCAAGTAGCTTTTCTTTCTCGAATTTTTGAGCACTTGCCAGCATATATAGCCCTTTCGTCATTATAAATGCTGAAAGGTTCGGACCTTGAAGCTTCATATTATTAAAACCTACTGTTTTTTTTTTTTTTTTTTGTGGGTGGGCCGCGCTCGGCGCGCCTCCGCCCCACTCCGTCCGGGGCGACAGAGGGGCTTAAGCACGCAACTCCCGCGACCCACCCGAAAACCACGTCGCCTTCGTCGTTGGGCCGACCACTGGAGCAGCGTTAACTTGTCGTCAGTGGTCGGCCCGACGGAATACCCCCTATTGGGGTACCCCCTATTGGGGTACCCTCCCATCGACCGACGTCCCCCCCTCGGGGAGGACGTCGGTCTTTCCTCACGAACCTACTGGTAATCATTTCCTTGTGGTGATAGAGTAAAAATACAATTTACCATCCTACATCTTACCTCTGGGTATTGTAAAAGACCGAAGAATATAATAAGCATATAACATCTATGCAGAAGAAAAACTGTAAATAAAATCATATACCAATTCCTCTGACCAGCGTAGTACAGTACATCAAGTTATCTTTTTTTTTATTGCAAACGGTGGCAAACGAGCAAACAGTACACCTGATGGTCAGTGTTGCTGCCGGTCATGGAACTTTACAGGGTCGCTGCCCACCGCGAAGAAAGCGAAGGGAGTGTGAATGCGTGCATTGAGGCTCGGTGATACCAAGTGCACCACCAAAACCCTCCACACACAAACACCCTCAGAAAGTTGAGCTTCCGGCTCTCTCGCTGACTGAACGAAGCGCAGTAACAAATTGCTACTACTCAGACATCGATTTTCTGCGAGAGTGTGGTACTACCCCGGACGGACCGGCCCGCGGCTGTAGACAGATAATTGTCGACAGTGTGGTCCTACCACTCTTAAATCTTCTATTGTGGAGTAGACTAGAGCCCAGAAGTTAGACTTATATGAGCTGAATAAACCTGAAACCTAGTATCGACATTGCGCGGCTGCTCGCTTTGGTATACAAATGTTCTCAAAAGTGCCTCAGTCCGAACTGTTCATTAATTTCATACCCGCGTGTTGCTGCCTCGGACAAGACAATTTTTATTGCCAACCGGCTTCATGGAGATTGACGTAACTATATTCGATCTGGGTGGTTTGCGTGCTCATATCGCGCAATCGTGGCTAGAACAGCGTATGTCTCAACCCGAGAGAGATGTCGCGAGGCATTTGAAGCGAACTGCCTTACTGTTGCGACTAAACTTAATGCTTTTCCCAATTATGAAATGTGAGACATTGTATATTAATATTATCATCATCGTCATTTCAACTCATAAACATCCCACTGCTGGGCTCGAGCCTGCTCCATAATGGTAGGTAAATTGAACTACTATATAACGCTATTCCGTGCGGTGGCGCAGTAAGAATACAATTCACCACCCCCTCTCAGAGAAGGAAAACTCGAAACAAAACCCTAAGCTAACACGTTTGACCAGTGTGGTATAGTAGCCGACAGCTGTACACGGGGGTGATCCGGTCGATGGCCCTGTATGGCGCACCGGTGTGGGCGGGGTCCCTGACCGTCCGTCTTAGGGCCCTCCTGTGGCGACCACAGAGGGTCATGACGATCAGGGCCATACGGGGTTACCGCACCGTGGCGACGGAGGCAGCGTGCCTCCTGGCCGGAACTCCCCCGTGGGACCTGGAGGCGGAGATGTTCGCCGACATTTATCGGTGGGTGTCGGAGACGCGCGCCCGCGGCGGTATGGTCTCCTTGCAGGAGATCACCGCCTGGCGAGTCGACGCCCGCCGAGGAGTCATTGCCCGTTGGGCAGTCCGGCTGGAGAGTCCTCGGTACGGTGTCAGGACCGTCGAGGCCTTCCGGCCGGTGCTGATGGAGTGGTTGGAGCGGACGCACGGGGTGCTTTCCTTCCGACTTGTGCAGGTGCTGACGGGGCACGGGTGTTTTGGGAAGTACCTGCACAAGATTGTCAGGAGGGAGAGCACACCGTCCTGCCACTACTGCAGTTGCGACGAGGACACGGCGCAGCACACGCTCGAGGAGTGTGCTGCGTGGGAAAGGGAGCGCCGTGAACTCGTCGCGATTATCGATGCCGACCTGGCGCTGCCGACCATCGCCAGGGAGATGCTCGACAGCGTCAGGAACTGGGACGCGGTCGCCGCCTTCTGTGAGGCCGTAATCTCACGGAAGGAGGCAGCGGATCGTGTGCGAGTAGAGCTCCTATTCGGCGACACGTTCCGCCGCCGGCGACTCGGGCGGCGCAGGCGCGAGTATCTGCGCCTAATGCCGCCCTAGCCGAGGCCGCGGGTGATCGGACCAGGGAATTGTCCGTCACCCGCAGAGAGGCTGACCGCGCGATGGCGACCGACGTCCCAGTACGTCGAGACGTGAGGTTACCCGAAAAGGTATTCCGTCGGGCCGACCACTGATGACAAGTCACATCTGCTCCGGTGGTCGGCCCAACAAATAACGAGGTGACGTGGGTACGGGTGGGTTATGGGCCCGCGCGCCGTCCTTTCATCACCCCGGACGGACAGGACCGCGCGTGCGCTTACCATAGCCCACCCAAAAAAAAAAAAAAAGCTAACACGTTTGACCAGTGTGGTATAGTAGCTCAATTTCTCTCCCATAGTGGAGGAGGCCTGAGCCCAACAGTAGGACGTATATGGGCAAGATGATGATGATGATGATATCACGCTAGTTAGACGTATTGTGATAGGATTATATTTCATTTCAAGTTTTCCTTCTCTTGTACGGATGTTATATGCATATTTAATCCCTTAGTCGCCTTGTACGATACTTAGGATAAGAGGGGGTGGTGAATTGTATTCTTCCACCGTCATCCCATAGAACCATATTATTATAGTGAAATTATATTATAGAATCTAATATTAATTCTTATATTGACCTCCATAGAGATATGTTATATCTTGAGAGATATTTTAACCACGCAAAGCGCTCGGCGTGTGTTGATCTCAGTCTGCAAATAGATGAATGCCTTTCCTCGTGACATAGTACGCTAGACACAGATATAACGCCCACGGGTATTGTATTCGAACCGTCTTTGTAGTATTACTCTTTGCAGTTATTTGATAGATATGTGTAGATAAGCAGGCAATAGTTGAAACGTGCTGAATCATCGATAATATTATTAAAAATGTGCTGAGAAGCTGAGAACTACGTAACCGATACATCAAACCAAATACAATTCTTGTTTTATTTTATTATCATTGGTGGCAAACGAGCAAAGAGCACACCTGATGGTAAGTGATGCTGCCGCACATGGACCTTTGCAATACCAGGAGCACAGCCAGGCCATTGCATACCATGAAGAAAATACTCTTAAACCTTGTTTAAAGAAGGACATGTCATAGCGCTCAGGTAACACAGCAGCAAGTAATTCATTCCAGAGACTGCACGTACGTGGGCAAAATGATCGTTGCAAATGTACAGTTGAAGAACCAGTTGAAGTATATGAAAAACCAGGTTAAATGGATGAATTATGCTACGATGTCGAGTGGTACGTTGGTAAATCGGTGACGATGGTACCAAGTCAAACAGTTCCTCTTTTATAAAAGTACTTTAAGAGTAAATAATTCAACAATACTATTTTATAAATTTTCTGCAATAACGAGGACTTTTTGGACGTGAGACATCTTAGTCCACCCGTGAACATGAACGCTGCAAAGTGTTCGAAACGTCGGGTAATCAAAAATCAAATACAAGCGCGATAAAATCCATAAAATAGTTTTATTTAAAATGTGTAATACTCGCGTAAACATCAGAAATCATTAGTCTCGTAAAATCAATAAGACACCACAACACTTCAAGATACGGTGAGAACTTATTGTATATTTTTAATTACAATAATAATTAAATATCTAGAATCGGACGACTCAGTGTAGGACGAACCCCTACTAGGTGGACTGCTGACATTTTCAAAGTCACAGGGAACTGTTAGATGCAAATGGCACAGAACCGTTCCGAGTGATATTCTCGTGATAAGGCCTATGTCTAGCAGTGAATGTCTGTAGGCTGATGGATGGAGAGATGGAATAGTTGAATAAGCTTTACCGTGCGTGCCCCCTACCAACATGTTTGACCAGCATAGTATAATAGCCCCTCTTATGTTAGTTGAACGTTAAACCCAGTATTGAAGCTGAAAGCAAGTGTTTTAACGTTCAATAAACAACTTAAACCTATATATCATTCATTTCCTTCATTTATCATAGCCCATATACGTCCCACTGTTGGGCTCGAGCCTTCTCTTCAAAGAGGAAATTGAGCTACTATATCACAATGGTTAGGCGTGTTGGAATAGGGTTTTATTTTGAGATTTCCTTCTCTTATATTGATGTTATCTGCGTATTTCATAACTTGGTTGTCTTTTACGACACCCATGGGTTCTTACCCGTGGGTGTCGTAAAAGAGAACGAGGGGGTGGTGAATTGTAGATATTCTGAATCCATAACCACACGGAAGATTATTTAAATATATATCATAATATTAATCAAAGCTTCTATTATAAACATAATCGTATAAATGCAATGGAAATCAATAGTATGCAGTACACAGATGGCGAAACATATACACGGACATGAAAACTGACAAACTATACCTCCGTTCCAAAAGTCACTGCACCTTTAATATATAACCATTTTAATTCTCTATATAAACATTAAAAAATAAAATTATCAATAAATATCAAAAAAAGATATAGAAAACAGTCAAGAGGACTGCCGACAGAAGTAAAAACATAAAACTATGAACATACAGTTGCTATTTTTCGATCTTCAATTAAAATTGTCCAGTTTTTTATTTATATCGAAGAAATAAAAAGTCTGTCTTTTATTTAAGATTAGCAGCGCCCTGCGGTTTCACCCGCAGTTCCCGTGGGAGTATCGGTATGAATTATAGCCTAAGTGTTATTCTGATATGTAAGCTATATTATTGAGAAGTTTCAACAAAATCCATTCAGTAGTTTTTGCGTGAAAGAGCAACGAACATCTTCACATACTCACAAACTTTCGCGTTTATAATATTAGTAGGATTCTATGAGATAAAAAAAAAAATCAAACCAAAACACAATTTTAACAGTGCAGAGTATATACATATTGTTTTTTTCACTAAATCCATTCAATTTCACTTATATAAACTAATATACGTCAGCTGTATCGCTACAGATAAACTGCTATATGATGATATGATGGCATGTCGGTGACGCGAATGTACGAGATTATAGCCATACAAAAAGTGTCTAAGGCACACAGTACACTACTCGTGTGCCAGTCATGAGTATGTCGGTGACGCGAACACATAAGATTTTCCCCTATCAAAAAGTGTAAAGAAATTTTCACTTCAAAAAAATATTTAAATATAATAAATTTATTGATAAGCGTAATCATCAACATCATTTCAGCCTATCGCTGTCTACTGCTATGTCCTGGGCATCCTACACTGCGTAGTCCGAAACGCCACTCGAGAACCTTTCTTCCTCAGCGGTTGTCAGTTCGTCGAGCAATGTGGTCTGGCCATTGCCACTTCAGCGTACTAATTCTTCGTACTATGTCGATTACACCCGTTCTTCAACAGCTTGCCGTATTTAGGCTTTTATCTCGCAAAGAAGCGAATATTTGAGATAAATATGATAGGAGATGTAATACATTTCAAAAGGCATATTGCATTTTGATCACATACTATCGGAACAGATTAAAACAGATGTGTTCCTTTGCAAGGAGAGATGCCAAGGTGATTTTGAAATCACATGCACCGCTAATGTAAACCATTGCTAAATAAAATAAACATAAACTGTTTACGGACTTCAAGCCAATATAAGTTATGACTCCATATTGTATGAATATAGGATGCATGACGCGAGTGCATGGAACTTTACAAGACAGTTAAGGACGAAGATTTTTAGAATTGGTTAATGTACTTGCCATTAATAAGAATTGCAATTTGATGTACCTATAATTTTTTTTTTTTTGCGTGGGTCGCGGTCTACGCACTCGCAGCACTCGATCCGGGGCGATAGAGGGGCGTAAGCACGCACACCCGCAACCCACCCGAACATCACGTCGCCTTCGTTGGACCGACCACCCGAGCAGGATTACTTGTCGTCAGTGGTCGGTCCGACGGAATACCGCCTAGTGGGGTACCCTTCCATCGACCGACGTCTGCTCGGGGAGGACGTCGGTCTTTCCTCGCACGGTCGGCCTCTCGGTGGATGACGGACTAATTCCCCGGTCACGTCACCCGCGGCCTCGGCTAGGGCATGTACCTATATAATAATAAATATTCATCATAATATTAGCTCATATACGATCCACTGTTGGACTTCAACCACGGTAGGTTATCTTTATATATATATTTCTTGTGTAAGCGTATATACGTTACTGAAATCCTCTTAAACGGCCGGACCAATGTTGATGAATTTTTTTATGCGTGTTCAAGGGGATTCGAGAATGGTTTAGATTCACAATTGGACCAGGTAGGTGGCGCTGCTGTCGCTTTTAAGGAGAATTCCATTTATTTTAGTTGAATAGAACAACGTCTGTTGGGTCAGCAGCAGTTCAGTGACATACACACGTACACGAGAAATACTTACTAATATTATAAATGCGAAAGTAAGTTTGTTTGTTTGTTTATTTGTTTGTTTGATTGTTACGCTTTCACCCTTAAACCACAGAACCAATTTCAAAAATTCTTTCACCAATGGAAAGCTGTCATATCAGGGAGTAATATAGGCTATATGTTATCCTGGTATTCCCATGGGAACGGGAACTACGAAGGCGACTGAAACCGAAGCGAAGCGAGTGCGAGTTGCTTGTATATATGTAAATATAAAGGTGAAGAGTTTATTTGGTTTCCCGCGCTAATTTCAAGGACTACGGGTTCCAATTTTAAAAAAATCTTTTAGTATTGGATAGCATAGGGGCCAAGCGTCAGTTAAAAATGTTACAAACACGGTGAAATTTTATTTCTTTTAAGAGCTTCCGTTGCGTGCGCAGTGTGTTATCATCCCCGTAACTTTCTCTTTATCTTATGTGATGTAGACAACGTTACGGGATCAGCTAGTATATACATATATTCTCTGTTCTATTTCTACACTTAATAAACATAAATACAATCATAAAAATGATAAAGAATATACAGAGTAGAAGAAAACTGGCAAAGCTTTGAACTTGTTTATAACCGCCTAGTTTTCGAGATTAGACCGATATCAACGTAACTCTGAAACCAGTAACTTGATAAGTCAAAAAAAAAGCGTGCGTGCAAAGTACACATGTCAGAAGTGAAACTTCTTTATACTTCATCCTTCATCCCTCATCCCTTATCCTTTATCCTTTAATCCGTCGATTATAGACGGATTTAAAAATAATATAAAATAGTATATATATTTCTGTCTCATTCTTTGCCGGCTTCATCCTACACATTTTTGTAAGTGTGTCTCTTACCTGTCGTTTTTTCCGTTGCATTCGGTTTGAAATCACAACGATTCTAAAGAAGTTTCACTTCAAAAACTTCAGTAGTGCTTAAATTTAGAACACACTTCGCTTAACAAACGAAGCGCAGTAACAAATTGCTACTACTCAGACGTCTATTTTATGCGAGAGTGTCGTACTACCCCCGACGAACCCGGCCCGCGGCTGTAGATAAACGACAGTGTGTTCCTACTACTCACAAAATTATTAGTCATCATTACAGTCCTTAATTACGAACATAACATTTTGAAAATTGAAAATTTTGAATAACCCCCAAAACAAACTAAAATAATAAAAAAAAATGTATTACGTTCCCTTCAACAGGAATTCTCAATTAATTATCATTTAGCGATTATACTGGCACACGTGAAGCACTTTATGGAGTAACATACCCCATTACATCATTTTGGAAAAGAGCTGACACTTACATTTCTGGGCTGATATTAATCAAACATAGGTAAGAACTACTCCAAGGCTTTACAATGAAAAAAGCCGCATCGCATTCGGTTCATCCGTTTGAGAGCTACGATGTTACAGACAGAGACACACACGCAAAGACAGACAGACATCAAAGTCAAAGTTATAACATCCCTCTTTTTCGTCGGGGGTTAAAAAATAAAGTTAAACACATAAATAGCAAATAACTTGATGTCATCATCATCATCATTTCAGCTCACATATGTCCCACTGTTGGGCTTGAGCCTTCTCCACAATAGAAGGGAAATTGACCTACCATATTGACCACGCTAATCAGACGTGTTGGTATAGGATTTTATATCAAGTTTTCCTTCTCTTGCACAGATGTTATATGCATATTAATCTCTTAGTCGTCTTTACGAAATCCACGGGCAAGAGAGAGAGTGGTGAAATGTATTCTTACTCCGTCACCACACGAGCATTTCTTGTATATATATATATATATTCAGGATCTCGGAAACGGCTCCAACGATTTTGATGAAAATTAAATTTTAAAAGAATATGAATTCAAATTTCGTTATCACCCTCATGAGTTACGATAGCTCAGTTGAGAAGTTGTCCAGTTCTGTTTTTGTTTTGTTTTGGCATTCAAACAGCGGCGGATCGAATCTTGATGTTATTATTATTCTCTTTTTGTATTTTTTTATATATATTTTCATTATTTAATTTTTATTTTTTATTAATTAATATATATCTAGATAAATTCGACAAAAATACAACAAAAATATTCCGAGCAAAGCTCGGTCAACCAGATATTTGATTCTTAAACACATAAATAGCAAACAACTTGACATACAGAAAAAAATAATTAATATCATCATCACAGTTCATTTACATCTCTGGGCTTCACTGCTGGGCTCGAGCCTTCTCTACATAAGGAGGGATATAGACCTAGCATTGACGCTGATCAAACAGCATGGGGTTTTATTTATTACTGAAGTCAAGGAACTCTGTACCGATGGTCGACCCAACGACGAAGGCGACGTGCTATACGGTTGGGTTACGGGTGTGCGTACTTACGGTGCGAGGAGTGCGCCGACCGTGACGCACCCCCCTCCCCAAAAAAGGGAGGTTTTATTTCTAGTTTTTTACCTAGCACAGATGTTATATGCATACTATATGTCCGTCTTCTTTTTTTTATTGCCAACGGTGGCAAATGAGCAAGCAGCACACCTGATGGTAAGTGGTACTGCCGCACATGGACTTGTGCATTACCAGGGGCACAGCCAGACCGTTGCCTACTGTGAAGAAAATACTCTTTTTAAACCTCGTTTAAAGACGAACATGACATAGCGCTCGGGAAACACAGCAGCAGGTAGTTCATTACAGAGCCTGCACGTACATGGGAGAAATCTGTTTTTATGATACCCATAAAGCAAGAAAGGGGGTGGTGAATTGTATTCTTATTCGTCATCACATCATGATCATCATCATTCAGCCTATCACCGTCCACTGCGGGACGCGTAACATGAGGGAGGCTTACTTCTCGTTTCACCACAAAGTGCGATCCTATGCTGCCTACATCCAACGACGCCCAGAAACTTTCAACAGGTCGTTGGTTCATCTAATTGCGTCCTATACTGCGTCGTCCAATACGTGGTCCTGGTCACCACTCCAAAATATTTCTTCCCTAGCGGTTAACGGTTCAACAAGTGATATGGCCTGCCCATAGTCACTTTGGCGTGCTAATTCTTCGCGCTATGTCGGTAACACCCATTCCTCTACGGATTTCCGTATTTTGTATTCTATCACGTAGAGAAATCCCAAGCGTAGCCCACTCCATAGTACGCTGAGCGACTTTGAGCTTTATTATGAGGCTTTCGTCATCGTATGGAAACTGAATTCTGCTTTAGCCATAATATTTCAAAAGTCCATGATTTAATATTTCTATTAATACATATGCAATAATGTATCATTCGTTTCCAGAAAAGTATCCTAAGATATAAAAATCAAATTAGCATACAGATTTTACACACAAATGCCGTCTTTTATTATTCACTATAGATAATCTTGAACATTAAACACCCATATATTTATTATAACCATAAATCAGTCTGTGCTTCGGTGCATCACTGAACCGCAGGCAAAGTGCACTGCACTTGTATCTCTTAAATACATTAACAAAAAGAACTATAACATTACGAAATAGGGTTCAAATTTACTCCGAAAACTAGACGGCTATACACCATTTTGGATTTCAAATCATCTTTAAATTGATACAAATCTAAAATAAACTTTAGTATACTAGATTTAAGATAGGATTTCAAATGATAAATTGATTGCATCTTAAATTTTATGACTTGTTCATATCAATCAATTTTCAATTCAATTATACGTCAACATGGATCATTTTGCATTGGATTTAGTGTAGCTTTTCCGCTGTTCTCACATTGTGAACTAAGAAAATTGACCTCAGCTGGGTCGTTCATGTAAATATTTGTACATCGGACGCTGGTGTGAACTAGTAAGAGATTAGCGAGCAAAACTCCTGAATTTTAAACGCTTGTAATTTGGAAGTCCAAAGTTTGAGGAGGCTTACTGACTCTGCAATAATTGTGTTTCTTTGGGGTAACCGCAGGATGAGCAAAGTTTAAATATATGTATAGCTTGTAGCAAGCGAAAGGATCTCTGTTAAGATTTGAGAGAGAATCGATAAATAAGCTTATTAACAAATAAGCTTATCAAACTTCGCCGTTCTTGTATTCATTTTGATTTATTATTCTATTGAAGTTTTCTATACAATTCACCACTCCCTATCTTGGCCATGGGTATCGTAAAAGACGCCTAAGGAATATATTACGCATTTAACATCTATGCAAGAGCGGGCAAAGTCAAAACAAAACCTTATACTAATATATCTGACCAGAATGGTATCCATCCATCCATCAGCCTACAGACGTCCACTGCTGGACATAGACATAACCCCCCCACGAGAATGCCACTTCCTGCGGACCTGGAACGGTCCTGCGCCACTTGCATACAACTGTTCTCTGCGACTTTGAGAATGTCTTTAGTCCATCTAATGGGGGGTCCTCCTACGCTGCGTCGTCCGATTCGTGGTGTCAACTCGAGAACCTTTTTTCCCCAACAGTTGTTGTTTCGACGAGCGACGGTATAGTAAAGCCCATTTTCCTCCTATTGTGGAGGAGGCTCGAGCCTATTGGTGCGACATATATGAGCTGAAATCTTATATCTTTAAACGAGCAATTCTTGTATATATATATTTTTTTTTCAGGATCTCGACAACGGCTCCAATGATTTTGATGAATCTTGGCATACTAGAGGTTTCGGGTCCAAAAAATCGATCTAGCTAGGTTTTATTTATAGAAAATGTTGTTTTGTCGGTGTTTTTAGCAATATAATACAATGACATTAAATTTGAAAAGAATATGAATTCAAATTTCGGTGTCAATGTCATGAGTTCGATAGCTCAGGTGGGAAGTTGACCGGTTCTAATTTTGGTTTTTTTGGCATTCAAACAGCGTCGGTTCGAATCTCGGTGTTATTATTATTCTCTTTTTGTAATTTTGTTATATATTTTTCATTATTTATTTTTTATTAATATGTATCTAAATAAATTCGACAAAAATATTCCGAGCGAAACTCGGTCAACCAGATATTGATTTTATTAAAATAAGACAAGAAAAGCTCGAAATAAAACCCAATACCAACTCGTCTAACAAGCTTCGTACAGTAGGTCAATTTCGCTCTGACTGTGGAGGAAGCTCGAGCTCAGTAAGGTCACTTTTTGAGCTTTTCTTGTGGGTGTCGTAAACAACGACTAATCGATGTGATATATATATATATATATATATATAACTTCTATGTAAGAGGATACTCGAGATAAAACCCTATACCAATTTGTCTAACAAGCATGATATTGTGGAGTAGGCTCTAGTCCTAAAATGGGTCATATACAAGCTGAGATGATGATGATGAGATATCAAATGGGAGATTTAGAGACATTTCTAGATATCATCATTATCATCGCAGCCCATACACGTCCCACTATTGGGTTCGAGTCTCCTCCACTGTGGGAGGGAATTTGACCTACTTATACCACGCTGGTCAGACGTGTTGGTTCGTTGTTTCGATTTATCCTTCTCTTGCATAGATATTATATGCATATCACATCCCTTAGTAGTCTTTTACGACATCCACGGACAAGAGAGGGGGAGAATTGAGCTCTTACTCCGTCACCACACGGAAAATAGATATTCTGAATAAAAATTAAGAACTTTCGGAATACAACAAATTCACTCATTCGACCTTCAATTTTAGGCTCATGAAACCCAGAAATCAAACTATTGTACAGAAAGTTCCTCCTCATTAATCTTCACTTCTATAAACTCTATCTGATCTTTAGAAAAGTCATCCTTTCGAGCCACATCTCACCTAGGGAGTGACGTTCTTCAGATTTTCATGTCTCTCAAGTATGACTAATAAACTTGAGTAATATATCGGCAATTTTAGAAAAAAATGGAAGATAATTGTATGACATACTGTTTGGTTCAATTGGCCAAAGTGTTGTTAGGCTAATTTCTTTTTCATAGTATACTAGCTGACCCAACAGACGTTGTTCTGTTCAAATAAGCGCCACCTACCGGGTCTAATTGTAAATCTAAGCCATTCTCGAATCTCCTTGAACACAGACAAAAATTTCATCAACATCCGTCCAGCCGTTTAAGAGGAGTTCAGTGACATTTATATGTACACAAGAAATCTATATATATATAAAAGAAAGTTGTGTTAGTTACATTATTTATAACTCGAGAACATCTGTACCGATTGGACTGAAAATTGGTGGGGAGGTAGCTTAGAACCAGTAGACGGGCACTTTTTTTTTTATGGGTGGGCTATGGTAAGCGCACGCGCGGTCCAGTCCGTCCGGGGCGATGAAAGGACGGCGCGCGGGCCCATAACCCACCCGTACCCACGACACCTCGTTGTTGGGCCGACCACCGGAGCAGATGTGACTTGTCGTCAGTGGTCGGCCCGACGGAATACCCTTTCGGGTAACCTCACCTCTCGAGGTCCTGGGACGTCGGTCGCCGTCGCGCGGTCAGCCTCTCTGCGGGTGACGGACAATTGCCCGGTCCGATCACCCGCGGCCTCGACTAGGGCGGCATTAGGCGCAGATACTCGCGCCTGCGCCGCCCGAGTCGTCGGCGGCGGAACGTGTCGCCGCCTCCTTCCGTGAGATAACGGCCTCACAGAAGGACTAGGAGACGGACATAGGATACTTTTTATCCTATTCGATCGCGTTCACGTGCGACGTGACATAACACGTCAAAGAGATCACTATGAAACGTGGTTTAACAAAAACGCATTTAATCTGTAATAAAAAAACGCAAATGGCAGCTAAACGTAATTTTGTCTATGGTTAAGTATGGTTGAAAATTTGATAAATATAATTAGGTCAGAAATCAATAATCAGTAATTTGTATTCTCTTTGAATAATCATTAACAATGCCGCGACCAAGACGATCGAATCTTTCTGGCAAAAGCCGTAATGGTTCTTCCATTAGAGACTATATTTTCGCAATTTAAAAAAAATATTTTCGAAAAAAATTATGGCGGTACGAAGCTCGCCGGGTCAACTAGTAGGTATATATATAAAGATAGGCTTGCGGTTGACGTTAAGATGTGTATAAGCCAGGTTTAAGTAATAGCTTACCTTTTTCTATTAATTTATTAATGGAAAGTGCTCTGAAGAACTGTTTGATTTGATACCACCGTCACCGTTTTGCCAAGGTCGTCAGACACTAATAAGTAGGTTATAAAATTTTCAAAGCATCGAGATAATGAAAATACTATAAAATGCGTAAAGATCGTTTTCTTGAATATTTATTGATTTCTTGCATTTACCCGAGTATTGCACATACTTGAGTAAATGCAAGAAATCAATAAATTAAAACGCAACACAATCCGTAAAGAGTAGTAGTTTTATTACGCCTATCTAATAACACAAATATCAGAGATAGTTACATTAAAACGCGATAAAGTCAGTAAAATTAGGCTTTATATTATAAATATATATTATCCTGGCATATACATCAGAAATCATAAAATCAAAATGTGATAAAATCCGTAAATACAGTTGCAATTTATACGTAAGTATTTTTTAGTTTCGATTAGTCAAAGCAACGGCTCAATTAAATAAAATGAGGTAAGGCAAGGGTCAACAGCCCAGCGGGTGAGGCATTGACTGGCGATCGTTCACGACTGGCGAGGTTGTGAGTTCATATCCTTTCATTGAACTATTGAAAAGACACAAACACAAGCTTATAATTGTATAATTGATTTTATAGAGATAATGCTTAGTGTTATTAAGTTAATGTAAAAAAAGCTGGGTCAACGTTTTAATATTTAAAGATTAAACGTTAAAATTCCGCGCGGTGACGGAATAAGAATACAATTTACCACACTCTATCCTGGCCATAGGTGTCGTAAAATACGATTAAGGGTTATGTATATAACATCCACGCAAGAGAAAGAAAACTTAAAATAAAACTTTAACCAAACTGACTAGCGTGGTATAGAAGCTCAATTATCTTCCTATTATGAAGGGGCTCGAGTCCAGCTGAACGATCAAATGTATCACCATACGAATAAAAATGACATTATCATCATCATCATCATCATCGCAGCCCACTTACGACCCACTGTTGTTTTCAGCCCTTCTCCATAATGGGAGTGAATTTGACCTACTACACCACGCTAGTTAGACATGTTGCTATAGGGTTTAATTTCAAGTTTTCCTTCTCTTGCATAGATCTTATGTGCATATTATACAACTTAGTCGTCTTTTACGACATCCACGAACAAGATAGGGAGTGGTGAATAGTATTCTTACTCCGTCACCACACGGAAAAAAACACATCGCCTATTCCAAATTTTTAAGAAAAGACACCGTTAATTTAGTCTTGAAAAATATATCTTGTTCCTGAAACGTTACAAAAAGAAGAGAAGGAAAAGGCACTTAATGTGAGCACCTGCTTGATGCCAATTCTTCTTAAACGTGTAATTGTTGTGCAGTCGATGCTAGAAGAACTGATCTATCTTAGTAAAATACTTTTAATATAAAGTACTTGTCCGTGTGGTGACGGAGTAAGAATACAATTTTCCACCCCCTCTAGACAACTAAGGGATAAAATATGCATTTAACATCTATGCAAGAGAAGGAAAACTTGAAATAAAACCATATGCCAACACGTCTAACCAATGTGACTAAAGTAGGTTAATTTCCCTTCTATTGTGGAGGAGCCTCCAGCCTGATAGTAGGACATATACAAGCTGAGATGATGATGATGATGATAATGATGAAAAGCTATTGTTATTTTCTTAAATAAACCATATTCATTGTACTATCGAACCAAAGACCACGGCAAAAGCCCGATACTTAATCAACAGCTGAAAGTTTATTACTAATTGATTTCTAGGTACCTTACAATTAAATATCTATGCATATAAAAGTGATTAAAACTCCCACACGTCTGGTTTTCTCTCCCTCTTTTACCCCCCTAAATACTGCGATGAAAATGCCGCCACCCTATTATGAGGTCACAGGTTCAAATGCCCGATGAACTTAACTTTAATATCAATCAAATGTTTTAATAGAAATGTTCGATGCTTGTTCAAATATGTAGTAATGAATGATCGAATACTTATATGTGAACCTAGGTATTAAGTATCCCCGAAACGCCTGAAAGCACGATTTTTTTCTGGAATCACTACAAGGATAATATGACCATATTTTAGTTACATTAAAATGAGACATTTGAGTAAC
Source organism: Lymantria dispar (assembly GCA_032191425.1). Lineage (NCBI taxonomy): Eukaryota > Metazoa > Arthropoda > Insecta > Lepidoptera > Erebidae > Lymantria > Lymantria dispar. Next base: position 30,023,296 of record CM063455.1, read on the forward strand.
TGCTTTGTTATTTCTTGTGTCAGAACGAGTTACGTGCAGGTATAGGTAAAAATGGAATTAAATGCTAAAATAAAAACAAACAAGAAAACTTGAAAAATCTTGCGTGAACATGTAAAATTATGGACTTAAAACCTAAAGAAGAAGATGGGAACTAGGGAATATCCATGTGCGTATAATAAATACTCTGTTGGCAAATATGAGTAAATATTATTGGTACTTTTGGGAGCAACGGGACATACAAACTTGAAACGGGATGGTCTCGTTTAAAACAGGACGTGTGGTCACGAAATATAAAGATCATATATTATTATGTGGTAGGCTACACTGTCAATAATAATTTGTCTTCAGTCGCAAGCCGGCCCGTCCAGGGTAGTACCACACTCGCAGAAAATTAGCGTCTGAATAGTAGCAATTTATTACTGCACTTCATTCAGTGACCGAGAAAGCAGGCCGTCCAACTTTCTAAGGGTGTTTGCGTGTGGTTTTGGTGATACCTTTAGTATTGCCAAATCTCTTTACACATATATACATTAGCAAAATTCCATGAGCGGCAGTTTCACTTACAAAAAAATATACTACTTCAAACGTAATTCACAAACTGTCTAACATAATCGTACGTAAAAATAATAAAGAAAAAAAAATTTATCGTCGGACCATAACTAACAAGTCATAAAATTAAACTTTCAGTCATGGATCCCTTTTAGGCGAATCCCGTTATTATTTTTTTATTTTTCTCTTGCCAACCCACAATTAGCCAAAATAAATGTGAACTCGTAAAGATTTTTAAAAACTTGGAACGAATCTTTAAGGGAGCCCGTTTACTACGGCCATCTTACGGTTAATTTCTTTCGTGTTCATAACCATATTCATTGATCAGTAATTGATGGTGGAAGCAATCAGGGTTGGAACAGGTCTATTATATTTTATGGTTTTTGGGTCTTTGTCCTCGATGAGATAAGTAGACGCGAAATCCATTCACATTTCGCTATGAAATTCTTACATGTAAACCATCCATATGTCGTATGTGATGTACTACTATGCTTTTGAAAGCCATAAATCCTCTTATTTATTGGTTAATTAATCAAATTTGCTTCATGTTACCCGCTTTGCATAGATATGATTTTTTTTTTATTTGACTGCACTGATGGGCTAGTGGTTAATATACCGTGCCAGTGTCGCAGGCTCGAATCCCCGTTGTGGGGCGTCTTTGTGCGATCCAAAAATCGTTGTTCTAAAGTCTGGATGTAATTTATGTCCGTTAATTATATGTTTGTAAGGTCCCCCGCAATACAAGAATTATTTTCTTCGTGCAGGCTGTTAAAAAAAAGTTTGACAATTTATTTATAATTAAATTTGTTGCGAGTCCCAAAAAACTATTATTTATTGCTGTTGGTGCTAAGCTAACAACATACCTGATGGTAAGCGATGCTGCCGCTCCAGGACCTTTGCTAGGTCTTTGCCTATCGTGAAGAAAGTGAAGGGAGTGTGAATGCGTGCAATGAGGTTTGATAATACTGCACCCACGGCACCACCAAACTCACCACACGAAAACACCTTCAGAAAATTAGGCATCCGACTCTCTTGCTCATGAATGATATACAGTAACAAATTGCTACTACTCAGAGGTCGTGGTGGTATAGAACCCCGTCGTTCTATTGCCCTGAACGGGTGGAGCAGGGTGTGTCCACACAACAGCCTATTAAAAAAAAAACAAAATTAAAAGAGTTAAATAATATAGTTTCCAGGTGTAATAGATTCTGGCTTGTATAACTGTGAATAACGCGTTCCGTTTCGTCACAGCCATCAATAAAATAATCAAATACAGATAATTTGCAAAACAACTATAAGATTCTCTGCGCTAAAGGTATTATGGAGTTATTAAGTTTATGATTTAGAGAAATTGATGTGTGAAAAATAAAAATAATATATTTATACTAGCCCACATAGACTCTGTTCTCTGCGTCCAATTTTCCTGAACAGTTTTTTTTATTCATCTGAACTCACAAGAGTTATTTCATGAAAATCAGTCCAGCTGTTTAGTTATATATATACGTACAAAAGCATTATATATGTATATAACTAACGACTCACCGCTTAGGTTTCAGTTGCTTCATCATCATCATCGCAGCCCACATACGTATCACTGTTGGACTCAGGCCTCCTCCACAATGGAAGGGAAGTTGACCTACTATATCATGCTGGTCAAACATGTTGATATAGGATTTCATTTCGAGTTTTCCTTCTCTTGCACAGATGTTATGTGCATATTATATCCCTTAGTCGTCTTGTACGACATCCACGGGCAAGATAGGGAGTGGTGAATGGTATTCTTACTCCGTCACCACACGGAAATTTTTAGTCGATTCGAAAAAATTCAGTCGCTTACCTCCTGCATTTTAAATCTCGAATTTCTCCTAAGATATTTCCATATCTCCTAAGATATATAAACGAGCAAAGAGCACACCTAATCGTAAGTGATCCTACCGTCCATAGATCATTGCTAGGCCGCTGCCAACCGTGAAGAAAGTGAAGGGAGTGTGAATGCGTACACGCTTAACAGTAAAGGCATGACCAAAACCCACCACGCGTAAACATTTTAAGAAAATTGGGCTTCCGGTTCTCTTGCTCACCGAACGAAGTGCAGTAACGAATTACTCAGACGTCGATTTTCTCAGCGTCGGGAATTGGGACGCGGTCGCAGCCTTCTGCGAGACAGTGATCTCGCAGAAGGAGGCGGCGGGTCGCCTGCGCGAGGAGCGCAGCCTCGATGAGGAGATCCACCACCGGTGACTGGGGCGGCGTAGGCGCAACTACCCGCGCCTCATGCCGCCCTAGCCGAGGCCGCGGGTGACGTGACCGGGGATTAGTCCGTCACCCGCCGAGAGGCCGACCGCGTGAGGAAAGACCGACGTCCTCCCCGATGGGGGCACGTCGGTCGATGGGAGGGTACCCCAATAGGGGGTGTTTTATTTACAATGTTTAATAATCCTTTCCAGACAATGAATATGCATAAAAATGCATTCACCGTTGGTTAATCACAACAATAATTAGCAGGATAATAACTTTCCTAGCCAATATGAATAGAAAGGCTTATAATTTTATTTTTAATTTAAATGCTTCATTGTTTTTCTATCTCACAGGTTAAGAATAAAGAAAATATCATATGTGGGCTACATCCAAATCTGCTCCAGACAATCTACGATAGATTGTTACAAAACCTTTGATGATTATTCGGTCTGGTGATTTTGTCTGACCGAATAAATAAAGATTGACAACGTAGATATGGCAGACATATTTCAAATCTGAAATTCAGTAGCCGATCTTTAATTTTTCTTAAAACAAAACAATCAGCACTAAAGAATAAATTAACAAACGCTTTACAAACTTCTATTAAATGATTTTGTGGTAGATTCAATATATGGTAGGACCACACAACCATAGTCTCTGCCTACAGCCACGGGCTGGTACGTTCTTGGTAATACCATACTCTCGCAGAAAATCGACGACTTTTTTTTTTTTTGGGGTGGGCTGCGGTCGGCGCGCTCCTCGCACCACTCCGTCCGGTGCGACAGAGGAGCGTAAGCACGCAACACCCGCAACCCACCCGAAAACCACGTCGCCTTCGTCGTTGGGCTGACCACCGGAGCAGGGTTACTTTACATCAGTGGTCGGCCCGACGGAATACCCCGAGGCAGTACCCTCTCCCTTCGACGTCCCCTGCTGGTACGCCAATCGCCGTCGCGAGGCTAACCTCTCCGCGGGTGCCCGAACTAAATCCCCGGGCCGGTCACCCGCAGCCTCAGCTAGGGCGGCATCAGGCCTGCGGCTGCGGTACTCGCGCCTGCGCCGCCCCAGTCGACGGCGGAGGACTGTGTCCGCGTGGAGTCTTTCCTCCCGCATACGGTTTGCCGCCTCCTTCCGCAAGATGACATCCTCTCAGAAAGGACACAGGAACAGTGGGACAGGAACAGTAGGACTGTTAGGCTAGAGCTTCCTCCACAAATGGAGGGAAATCAACCTGGTAAGGTGGCAAGGACGCATGCTGGTTAGGCAGGTTAGTATAGATTTTGTTTCGAGTTTGCCTTCTCTTCCATAGGTGTTACATGCGTATATATCCCTTAGATGTCTTTTACGACATCCACAGGCAAGATAGGGAGTGGTGAATTGTATTCTTATTCCGCCATCACACAGAGGATATGATATAATATATATGTATATATTCCTGACATGGGTAAAAGAATTTTTAAATTCGGTTCCGTTGTTTAACCGTGAAAGCGTAACAAACAAATAAATTCATAGTATTTACAATATTAGTTGGTAATTACCCTTCTATAAAAAAATTACAAATATAGTAAGCACATCATTTTATCTCTAATTTAAAGTAATCACAATAAAAGCTCTTAATTATCTAAATATGATTTTTACTACCCCACAGAGGCATGCATCATATTACAAATTTAAAAATTTTAATTTAACGACACGTATAAATAGAAATTAGCATTAAAATAATTGAAAAAAAAAATGCGCGTCAAACCAAAAATAACTACATTACGGTATAACAAACGTTTATCTGAAATTGGACGAGTAAAAACTTGCGTTAAGAATTTAAAATTAAAATCAAAGGTAGTTAATTGATTTTTAAGAGAATACATCAAAGAAAATTTTTGTGGAGAATTGTCACACGTAATTTGTCAACTGTGTGTCATTTGTTGAAGAGCAAAGCGGTGATAACGTTTCCAAGAACACGGCATGCATGTTAAGGGCAAGTTAACGAGGCTATTTATTCATTAGATGGACTTATTCAAGGTCGTTTGTGAAAATTTATTAATGTAACTATACGCGTGTAAGCGAACAAATCAAACGGAGAGGAAAGAAATATATTTATGCTGAATAATTCGTGGAAATATAATGAGTATGATATTAAATAACTAATTAACTACAGAGTAAGGATACAATTCATCACCTCCTCTCAGCTAAGGAATTAAATATGCATGTAATATCTATGCAAGAGAAAGAGAAAGAAAGAGAATCACTATTCCTTCTTTTTGTGGAGGAGACTCAAGCCCTACAGTGGGACGTATATAAACTGAAATGATGAATGACGATGATGAAATAACTACTAAGCCAAGTCTGTCAACGAATAACAACGTATTTTTATCAAAGAGTAATAATGTAGTCGTTAGGTTACAATTCTATACATAATAACTCTTCCATTAACGTTCCGAAGTATTCGTGCAACATCTTCTTACATTATTCCACAAAAATATTTTCCTTCGGCCTCATAGATCGCCCATAAACTATAAATATATTGCTTTGAACATTATGATTCCTTCCCGAGAGCTACGCAGAGACCACTGCCCTCCACTTGGTACGATCTTGACATAACGCTTTCACCTCCTCCATATTCATTAATCTCCTCATGCATGTTTAGGCTACTTCTAACCTTAGCCTTTCGTAAAAACGTCCCCGATTTGAACATAGATCGTCCGCCTTGGGCTTTCCCTTTCAAAACGTCTGTCACAATTCATATAGATCTTATATTCAAGGACAAACCTTAAATAAAAATATCCATATAATATCAATACCTACATAAGATAAATTTCTAAAAGATCATTGAACTTTTGATTTGGCATTAAAAACTTATCACACGAAAATAGATTCCGGTTGATAATGGGTATAAATTAGAGTAATTTAAAGTTCAATAGATTCTATGAATATTATTAAAATCTTTTTTGTTTGATAAAAAACATCGATTACTCTAGGTATGAAATATATTTTTAGGTGGCGACCGCGTGAAGGTATAATTTGGCATATTCTCCTTTTAAATGAATAAAGTCCGTATATCTAGTTAAATTGATTAGCTTGATATAGTGGAATAGTTTCCCTTCTAATAAGAAAAGTCCAAAAATGTTATAGGTATGAATCAAATCAAACCATTTATTCTGTATAAACCCCATAAGAGCACACATAGTCAATTTTACATTTAATTTAGAATCTTATATCTTTAAACGAGCAATTCTTATATATATATATATATATATTATATATATATTTTTTTCAGGATCTCGGAAACCGCTCCAACGATTTTGATGAAATTTGGCATACCTACTAGAGGTTTTGGGGCCAAAAAATTGATCTAGCTATGTTTTATTTATAGAAAATGTTGTTTTGTCGGTGTTTTAAGCTAATCAATACATAAAATGTCAATAGAATATGGATTCAAATTTCGCCGTCAACGTCAAGAGTGAGAGGCGATAGCTCAGTTGGGAAGTTATCCAGTTTTTTGTTTTGTTTTGGCATTCAAACAGTGTGGGATCGAATCTCGATGTTATTATTATTCTCTTTTTGTAATTTTTGATATTTTTTTTCATTATTTAATTTTTATTTTTTATTAATATATGTATATCTAAATAAATTCAACAAAAATACAACAAAAAAATACCGAGCGAAGCTCGGTCAACCAGATATTTAATCTAATCTACCACGGGATCTGAACGCGGCCACAAACTGAGAAGATCAGCAATAAATTCGATGAATTTGTCATATCCTTCAATTTTATTTTTGAATGAAATTCTATTTATACAATACATATGGTGAAAAGAATTGTTTTCATATAGAATAATTTTCTTCTTACACCGCCAATAAATTTGTATAAAAACGTACCTAGGTCAATATTTAATAACCAATTTTCGGTATCGCTGTAACGCTGCAAAGTGTTCGAAACGTCGGAATCAAAAATCAAACACAAACGCGATAAAATCCGTAACGTAGTTTTTAAAGTATTTTTTTACAATATTACATATGATTTTTTATAAGAAAATAAATATATTTAGGAGTGAGAAAACGCTTATTTGGGAAATAAGTCATCATGCTGTTCTTATTCCAATTACCTGAAGTCGACTCAATATGTAATCTTCTTTCATAGTACATAATGCGTTTGCATTATGCGTTTGCGTTATTGGCAATAGTTTTATGACCGGCTGCCTTCCAGGCGTCAACCCCCCTTGGGAATGTAATTGTTGGCCTAACGTCATCAGATGGAGGTCCATATCTGTCTAATGCTCATAGTTATCTTTTACAACACCCACGAGCATTATATTGCTGTAAGTATTGCCTCAAATATAAATGTTAAACCATCGAAACCGTGTAGACGAATATCAATAACAGTCGATATGGGAAGTCCCTATAAATTCTGATAACTGATAAAGATGTTATCTTAAAAATATCTGATTAGGAAATCAATTGACGCTAGTGTAATAATACAAATATTTGAACATTTACTTTGCCGTGAGTGGCGTAAAAACCATCTAAAACGAACGAATCCTCAGAAAAATGGGCTGCAACACACATCCACAAATATTTTTCATATTTAGTTGGGATATGGTCAGCAGACACGCCCAAATAGGCAGCGCGCGAGCTCATAATCCACTGTGTTCCTTACCCTTCGCCATTGGGCCGACCACCGGTATATAGTTCCTGGTCGTTCGTGGCCAGCCCGACAACCCGCAAATCTTTAGCGAAAGGATTGTTGTTATAACCTATTATAATTGCCACAATGGCTGCTATTGGATAGACTTGTGCCAGACAATTATTTAACGCAAAAGTTAAACCCACTGAGTCTGATAACATCTGAATAAAATTACTTCTAGATTTGTTAGTTTGATGATAGCAAAAATAAATTCGTGATTATTACATAATGCCTGTTATTTCAGAAGAATATAAGACTTGTTCTTTTAGTTTGACTAGTAATAACTAGCTTCAATATTTTTATATTCAGCAAGAACATAAAAGTGTTTCAAGCAATTTTCCTAAAAATGTAGCCAGTTAGTTGCAGCTAAAGTTAAGATTAACATAAAGTTTTAACGTAACTTGATCCTGTCTTCAAAAGCATGATGGAGAAAGTTAAATTATCTTACAACTAGAGCACACTGCACATCATACTAGTCTGTTAATAACGATGTAAAATGGTAAAGCATTTAACATTATGATGTATTATTAAATACTACATCAAAATTTTGAATACTTAATAGTGGTGGCCCGCACTGTTGGCAGTTGTTTGTCTACAGCCGCAGGCCGGTCCGTCCGGAGTAGTACCACACTGAGCAGAAAATCGACGTCCGAGTTTTGCAATTTGTTACTGCACTTCGTTTGGTGAGCGAGAGAACCAGAAGTCCAACTTTCTGAGGGTGTTTGCGTATGATGGATTTTAGTGATGCCTTTAGTATCACCGAACTTCATTGCACGCATTCACACTCCCTTCACTTTCTTCAAAGTAGGCAGCGGCCTTGCAAAGCTCTTTGAGCGACAGCAACACTTACCATCGGGTGTACTGTTTGCTAGTTTGCCACCATATACAATAAAAAAAAATACACCTAAACTTGGAAGTTATAAGAGAAAGATACAAAGAAAATATTTTATTTAGCGACAGAATCCAAAAAAACACTTAATATAAAAGGGTGATTATCATTATTATCATCATACAAGTCGTATACGTCCCACTGTTAGGCTCGAGCCTCCTCAATAATAAAAGAAACTGACTATACCTCGCTAGTCAGACAGATTGGAATAGGTTTTTATTTAGTGTTTTCCTTCTCTTAATCAAGTATTATATACATATTATATTCCTTAGTCGTCTTTTACAACATCCATAAGCAAGAGTTTTTACGAGTTTTCCTTCTCTTGCATAGATGTTATATGCATGATCTGTTATAATCTTTATGATGCCCATAGCCTCTTGGCTACTAGTAGTATAAATGAATTGTATTCTTACTCTGCCACCATACAGAAAATAATGTATTAACACTTAAGTATTCCCAACCACTCTAACCGGCATATCCCGAAGAATTAGCATAGTGACGTAGCAATGGGCAGGCCACATCGCTCGTCGAACCAACAACCGTGGGGGAAGAAAGGTTCTCGAGTGGCGACCACAAATCAGATGACGCAGCTTACGATAACCTCCTATTAGGTGGACGGACGATACTTTGAAGTTTGCAAGGATCATTCCAAGTGGTAGTCTTGTGGGAAGTTGGACATTTATTAGCTAATAGTACTGATTTTAAGTAATTCGGTAATAAAAAGGCAATAAACATACAATCAAAAACTAATATAAATAAATAGTCTGAAAAATACAAAAAGGGCACTATACGATTGGACTCTGATGATACTAGTCATATTTCGGATATAAACATACTAGTTCACAAATAGATTATTCAAACTAAATCATTTTGATACGGAACAAAAAATGCATAAGTACGTTACCTGAGAACATAGTTACTAAGCGCCATTGACCTTGCCAGTCGGGTCAAGGAAACATGACCAACAGTTCGCGAAGGTCACGAACAGTGCCAACCGGTGCCAATAGTGTCGACCATTTACGTACACAGCCGACAATGTAATGGTGAAATTACGGGCTGTTACTTATTTAGTGTTAAATTTTCGCAATGAAACAGAACTGTCGTTTATATTAGACTAACGATCCGCCTTTGCCACGGTTTAGTTATAGATTTAAATTGAAAAAAGAATTGTTTTGTTTTTATAAATGTAACACCCTGCATTAAAGAAATAATCCTTGTATTGCGGGAGACTTTACAAACATATAATTAACCGTAACAAATTACATTCAAACTCAGAACAATAATTTGCGGATAGCAGAAAGTGTTGTCCTGTGTGCAATTCGAACCGCTGACATTGGCATGGTAGGTCGGTACCTTAACCATTACGCTATCTATGCAGTCAGTTATAATTTAGTATAGTAAATTCACCAACATTATTTCAGCTCATATACGACCTTATGTTGATCTCGAGCTTCCTTTAAAATAAAGTTTTTGAATACTACTTTACGGATTTTATCGTGTTTGTATTTGATTTTTGATTACCCGACGTTTCGAACACTTTACAGCGTTCATGATCACTGGTGGACTAAGATGTCTCACGTTCAACAAGTCATCGTTACTGCAGAAAATTTATAATTATCTACCCGATACAGAAATTAGTTATTAAATATTGACCCACATTTTGATACAAAATTTATTGCCAGTGTAAGAAGAAAATGATTCTATATGAAAAAATTATATTGTTTATGGTTAGTAATAATTAAACATTAAAATTAATAGTAATTATAGTTAAAAACTAACTAATAATCTAGTATACTACCACCGGATCGGAACACGGTTACACTGAGAAAGATAAAGTGTTCGAAACGTCGGGTAATCAAAAATCAAATACAAACGCGATAAAATCCGTAAAGTAGTTTTATTTAAAATGTGTAATACTCGCGTAAACATCAGAAATCATTATAAAGTTTTTGAGTTTTCCATCTCTTGCATTGATGTTATATGCATATTATATCCTTTAATCGTCTTTTACGATGTTCACGTGTAAGATGGAGAATTGTATTCTTACTCCGTCACCACACGCATGGGGCGGTATGGATATTTATTTATTTATTTATACTCTATTGTACATTTATAATAACTAGTGATCGCCGTGTGGTCGAAATTCGGCCATAACTCATTTTAATAAATTTTCTGCTACACAATTTTCTTTTAATTTTATTTATGTATAATTGTAAATTGAGCAAGCTGTATTTCACTAATAACTAATATCTCTATTAGACATTGTGATCATAATTATAATTTTTTGACCTTAGAATAATAACGTATAGAAGGTAAGTTCGCACACAAAAAGTGAAGCATTTCAATTGGAGCCTAATGGAGATTCTTCTCTTGTATAGATGTTATATGCATTTTATACCCTTTAGTCGTCTCGTACGATCACCCACGGCTAAGTTAGGGGGTGGTGAATTGTATTCTTACTCCGTCACCACACGGAAGATACGTCCATACATTACTGGACTACAAAAAAAGAAAATTAAACTGCAATGCTAATGATGCGTTTACATAAACAAAGTAAAACTATTAAAAACTAAAATTAAAACTAAAAGCTATTATTACAATAATTGTAAAAAGAACAAATTGCAATAACGCAATAAGTCAAGCCAGCCAAGATCTGGCTGATGATTAATCATTGGTGATGTGTTCGTTCCGGGAAGGCGAGACCTTGGGGGCGAGGTGAAGGCCACCGGTGCGTCGGCCGGGCGTCGAACTCACTCCTAAATAAATATATATGAGCGGACGCTGAAATTACGCACATATTTGATACTAGATGTGATAAGAGCGTACTTTTATTATACGTATAATCTTTAGGTATATATATTTTTTGCACTGTCTCGACTCGTATATGTGCCACGGGTAGGTTTGATCAACCTACAGTAGCAGGGAAATTAACTTACTGTACTACGCTTGTCAGACGGATTGACATAAAGCATTATTTCAAGTTCTTCTGCCCTTAAAGTTAAATTTTGCTTGCATATTTGAGTGAGTTGAACTCAGCAGATGGCGTCGTAATCGGATTTTTATGAAAGCGGATTTGTTAAACATATATTGTTTTGCTCTCTTGATCACCCATAAATAAAGATTAAGATATATAAAATTCAATATTGCACCTATGCAAGAGAAGGAAATCCTAATGTAAAACTATACACCAACCCTTCTGACCAGCGAGGTCAATTTCTCGCCTGTTGTGGAGTGGGCCTCGAACGTAATATAGAAAATACATGAGCTGAGATAATAATAATGATGATGGAGTTGGCATACCTGCTATCGCCCATCGAAGGATGGCGAATCCGAGAGTATGCTCGAAGTACATTCGCAGTTCTTGAGAGTAAAGCTTGAGCGATTCAATAGCAAAATATGGGTATAAAAAGCGAGTTAGTACGTGTAGACGGCATTTGGATGTAATAAATCATAGTTGGCAAAGGTGAATAGTTAGGTAGTGTATAGTCGTGTATAGTCTGATATTGAAGTTATACAAAAAGGTTATGTTAATCTTATTGTTCTCAACCCACGTAAGTCTCTGTGTTGGGCTCGAGCCTTCTCCAAAATGGAAGAGAAATTCACTTTCTATACCACGCTGATAAGATCTGTTGGTATAGGGTTGGTATATGTCTTAATGCTAGATTCAAACCTCCTTCACAGTAGGAGGTGAATTGATCTATTCACTGGTCAAACGAATTGGTACAGGGTTTTATTTCGAGTTTTCCATCTCTTGCGTAGATATTATATGCATACTATATCCCTTAGTCGTCTTTTGTCGACACCTACGGGTATAATAGGTATAAGATAGGTGGTGAATTGTACTTTTACCCCATCCCCACTCGAAATATATGTATTTATGGAGATGTTATTATAGAGATTTACGTATAATAAATTATACATAATACCATTGGATGGATGTTTGTCTTATATAATATCATCATCATCATTTCAGCCCATCACCATCCATTGCTAGACGTAAACCTCTCTCATGTTACGCCATAGAGTGCGGTTCTGTGCCGCCTGCATCCAACGATGCTCAACAATATATAATATACTAGCTGAATAAAAGGAAAAGAAATTGTCTTATCAATTGGTAGATAGATCCGTGTAAAATAAAATGGCAACTCTCGCGCAACGCTTGCGATCTAATTATGACGGTACAGCGGCTGTCTTGTTTATCACAACTTATATGAATCCCTTTCAGTTAAGACGGACTTTGTGTGATATTCATTAGATTATAGTAAATGGAATCTTGTATGATGACGAGTGAAGAATAATTATCATCACATAGAAGAAGAAAAAAAAAAGTCTCGGTGAGGTGATGTACAGTTCACCACCCCCACCCCCTCTTGCCTATGGGTGTCGTAAAAGACTACTAAGGGATATAACATGCATGTAACATCTATGGAAGAGAAGGCAAATTTGAAACATAACCCTGTGCTTACCCTCTGACCAGCGAGGTATAGTAGGTTAATTTCCCTTCCGTTGTGTAGGAGGCCCAAGCCAAACAGTGAGACGTATATGGTCTGAGTTGGAGAAGGAAAACTAATAAACCCTACTAATGAAACCCTATAGCAATCTGTCTGTCCAGCATGGTATAGTATCGGACCGGGGATTTCATCACACGGAAATGCAGTTAAAAGATTTTGAAAACTGTACTACAAGTAACAGACTATTACATCTTATAAATTGCAAGTATAAATTATTTTTCTGCTAAGAACATTTGCGTCATTTGAGATGAGTAATTCCTGATCAGGATGCCGTAACGAAGTATGGTGTAAACATATGCATAGTACACCGGTATTGCCATTTCCTTAGAAGCTACATACACTTTTTTCTTTATTTTTTTAAAGCAAATGCGTACTTTTTCTAGATAAATTGTCAACGTGCTTTCCATCTAACGTATTAGTCAACCATCCATCAATCCATCCATCAGCCCACAGACATCCACTGCTAGACATAGGCCTCTCCACGAGCATGCCGCTCTAAACAGTCTTGCGTCACTTGCATCCAACGGTTCCCTGTAACTTTTAGAATGTCATCGGTCCACCTAATTTTTTGTATTTAGGGGGTTTTTATCTGTACCTAAAAGTTTCGTGCTGAATATTTTAATATCATTATCACGGCTCATATAGATCCCTCTGGTAGGCTCGAGCATCCTCCACAATGAGGGGGAAATTGACTTACTATTCTACGCTGGTTAGTGTCGGTACAGGATTTTGCTTTGAGTTTGCCTTCTCTTGCATAAATATTATATGTATATTAAATCCCTTGGTCGTCTTTTAGGATACTTGGTGCGTGATAGCATGGTATAGTATCCCTTCCGCTGTGATAAAGGCTCGAGCCCTATCATCATCACACCTCGTGGTGTTATGATGACAAACTGCACCAAGCATTATTATATAAGGAGTAGCTTTATTTGTTAAATGCAATGTAGATTTTGGGTGAATGAAAAAAAGAAAAAATAATTGTTTCTCCTTTACGGGAGGGAAACATCACAAAGGCTTAAAATGGGAGTACAATATAAACAAAACAATAAATAATAAATAAAAATGATAAAAAAAGAAATTGATATCAATACTGGTATTCCCTTCGCAAAAGAGGAAAAGGATCGCTGCTCAGCATAATGTTGAGGCATCTACTATAAGATAGATACCGCAACGCTGTTATTCTGCAGGGTCTTGCAGCGTCTGTCAGCAACGTACAGGTAGCTGCAGAATATAATTATTATTAGGGCGTAGTATTAATATAATAATAATCGCAACCCGCCGCCGGCGGCTGGGGCGGCGCAGGCGCGAATACCTCCGCCTGATGCCGCCCTAGCCGAGGCCGACCGCGCGAGGAAAGACCGACGTCCTCCCGAGGGGGAGACGTCGGTCGAGGAGAGGGTACTCCTCAGGGGGTATTCCGTCGGGCCGACCACTGACGACAAGTCACCCGCTCTGGTGGTTCCCAACGACGAAGGCGACTTGTCGCGCGGGTGGGTTACGGGTGTGCGTGTTTACGCCGCTCTGTCGCCCCGGACGGAGTGGAGCGAGGTTTGCGCCGACCGTAACCCACGCCAAAAAAAAAAGCTGCAGAGTATAATTAAACTAACAAATTACAGCTACTTTTTGTAAATAATATGAAAATGACAACAGGTATTGGCGTAAAGTTACGTAGAAACTTCTAGAAACGCCAGTGTGTCGACTGTAGGCATTCTGTAAAATTTGTGTTTACGAATTTTTAACTCTATTCCTGAGCAAATAGTAAAATTAACATAAAATAATTTTGGTTGTGCTTTGCTATTCATTTCTTTCATCATAATTCATAACTCATAGACGTCCAACTGCTGGGCTCGAGCCTCCTTCGCGAAGGAAAGCAAATCTTAAACTCGAAATTAAACCTACTAATCCGTCTGACCCGCATGGTATAGTAGGTCAATTTCACTCCTATCGAGAAGATAGCGATGAAGATGGGTTCAACCAAGTAGTGTTCCACCCAGCAGTGTATGAGTTGAAATAAAAATGATAAATATCCCCTTTCTTGCATATATGCAAAAGAAGGACATGTTGAAATAAAACCCTATACCAACCAGCGTGTACTATAGCCCACCCATAAAAAAAATCCATACAGCGTTATATAAAGGTTGTAACAGGTTATGGCGCAACTGGTCAAACGAGAGTTAGGCAATGGTGGTAGGAACCCAAGAAAAAAATTGAAATAAAAATATCGATTCGTAGTGAGTTAGAGACATGTAAAGTTTTCAATTTTGTCTTCGCTTTTTCGTGTACATCTGATTGAAATATATAAAGTCAGTGATATTTAAACTGCAACATCTTTGTTAAATGTTCATTAGAAATTGAATAAATCAATGATTACGTTCGCATAAGCAAGACAAACTTCGCTTTAAATCAGCTGATCGGCCGATGACCGTTGACGAGCCGCCTTGGTACTTACATTACCATTGAAGCGTTCGTGCAATTCATACCTATTTATACTGTCAAAGCTTTACATGCCTACATGTATCCTGTCTATACATGCCTACATAATACGTAACATTTAAGGCATAGACTCTTAGACACACATTTTTGAAATCACTATAATTTTTAGGTTATATTGTTTTTTTGTGTAATATACATTCTAATTACGATCCATGACCGTTAAACCACAACATACTCGAACAGTTGCCCCTTGTATACATATAGTAGATCAATTTCCCTGCCATTGTGGTGGAGGCTCGAGTTTAGCAGTGGGACGTATATAAATTACAATTCTACTTTCTCGGACGGAACGGAGTGCATAATAGCCTTACGGTTATATCGTTCGAGGAGACGTAAGGGCGGCGTACAGCCCCTACCTCGTATCCTATTTCGTCCCTATCGCAATAAGGCTGACCACTAGTTCAGATTCTTTATTTTTGCAAAGAACTTTCCTAAATGATAAATAAACTCACAGCTCTTAGCATTAGAAGACCTTCCTTCTTTAAGCTATGCCACGATTCAACAGACATTATATTTTAATGACTATCTGACCACGTAAACATAATTCAACAACGTCAATTGTTAAACGTCGTGATTGTAACTGACCCGAGCTAGTAAATTGTTCAAAACATTATATGCAATTGTCTTCAATAATCTCAAACAGTTAAGGCTGCCTTTATAATTACATAAGACCGGCCGCTGTCAATTACTGTTCTGCAAATATTAACTACAGTTATATGTCAAGGATAGATTGAATCAAAGGTAAACAATAAATGCTTGTATATTATATCATTATTATCATCATCCTACTGTTATCTCCATTACCTGGAGTCAATATATACTTCTTATCCATAGTCTATCAAATCAAATCATTTATTCTGCATAAGCCCCTTAGGCATCTACATATTATCAAATTTATACATAGAAACAATCCAATAATCTACCACCAGATCGGAACACGGCCACAAGCTGAGAAGATCCGGCAAGAAACTCAGCGGGCTGTCATTTTTTTTATCTCTTAAATATATATAATTGTATACTTCGTTTAATATATGTTATTAGCTCTAGTGAGATGCCCTTCGAAATTGTAGACATGCAAGAATTTTCAAAATTTAATACAACAAAAAAATAAAGAAAAAGGAAGAAAATATGGCTGGAGCAGATCGCACAAGCAGCACCCAATCATGAGTTAACTACTAGAGCAGCCATCACTCCCCTCAACCACATACATATGTAACTAATGGCAATAGTTTAAGAACCGTCTGTCTGCCTAATGTCTGATTGCTAGAAGAACTGCGTGCCTGCATAGACCTATGTCTATGATCCTATGATCATTGACATAGCCAGTAGCATTAGATGGAATTGACCCAGGTCAATGTAAAGGTCTTAATCGTCTTCTACGGCACCCTTAGGCAATGTGTTAGTAATGTTCGTAGTTAATATGTTGATGGTAATCGAACAAACAGCACACCTAATGGTAAAAGCTCACGGGGGCTGCTGTCTACCGCGAAGAAAATGAAGAAAGCGTGATTGAGAGCAATGAGGTTCGGTGATACTAAAATTAGTACCAAAACTAATCACAGGCCTCAACCTTCAAAAAGTAGGACTTCCAGCACTCTCGCTTGCCGAACGAAGTGCAGTAACAAATTGCTATTACTCAGACGTCCACTTGCTACGTGGGTGTGATACTAACTCCGTAGGGATTAGCCCGCGGCTGTATACGAGCGACTGTCCACAGTATGCATCAAATAAAAATTTCATTACAAAAAATTATGTAGGAAAATTTCAATTCCACGAAACGAGTGATTAGATTATAGACCTACTTAAATAAAACAATGTGTTCTCGTTAACATCATACTTCCGCGAATTTTTTTTATTACGCATTCATTTTAGAGAATTGATAAAATTTCCATATGTCACTTTCATTGTAATTTTTTTAGGGAGGTTAGGTCGAGAGGTCTTAAAAATACCACGTTTGATTCAAGGTTGTGTTTTCTCCTCATGGAACAGATGGTCACAGAGAAGCTTATAATTTTAAATAAATAATTATGGGCTACTATATTTTTTTCTCCCTATACCACCTGTCTGACCAGCATGGTATAATAAGGTCAATTTCACTCCTATTATGGAGGAGGTACGAGCCCAGCAGTGGGACGTATATGAGGCAAAATGATTATGAATGATGTTTTTTTTCAATGTTGGTGACGGAGTAAGTTATACTACTCACCACCCGCTATCTTGCCTGTAGGTATCGTAAAAGACGACTAAAGGATAAAACACGCATACAATATCCATGCAAGACAAAAAAAATCGTATAAAACCTTATACCAACCCGTCGGACCAGCGTCGGTATAGTAGTTCAATTTCACTCTATTGAGGACGAGGCTCGAGCCCAGCAACACATAAGAGCAGAAAAAATACCAATCCTGATCTCATCAGCATGGTCGTATACCTCATTTTGTAAAGGAAGTTTGAGCCTAGCAGTGGAAGTTATATGAGCAGTAATGAGAACATTACACAACGGCTGCAGCTCAGAATTTCAAAGCCCTACCATAAAAAAAATCACATCACATTATCCAAATAATACAATTATAAGATCAACTTTATTGTAAAACGTAATAAGATTTTTCCGTGTGGTGACGGAGTAAGAATACAATTCACCACGCCCATCTTGCTCGTGGGTGTCGTAAAAGTCGAGTAAGGGATTAAATATGCATATAACATCTGTGTAAGAAAAGAAAAACTTGAAATAAAATGCTATACAGTTGGACCAGCGTTAGTAAGTCAATTTCCTGCCTATTAAGGAGGCTTGAGCCCAACAGTAGATGGATATGAGCTAAATGAAATAATGAAACGAATAAGATTTATAAGTTTTATCCTAGCAAGTAATCTATTTAATGAACCAAATCTAGGCAAACCCTAAGTGGTTATGCTCCAAATATTAAAAAGGATTAATGCACTGCAACTAGATGCTTAAGATACGATTGAAATCAACAGAAACCAACCCATCTATTGTACGTTGAAATTTAAGAATAATAAAAACAAATTATGCATCTGTAGATGTCAATGCATTTTGTGGGTGAATGATTATTTGGTACACTGATGCGTAAGGAGTTTAATGAATGTGGAGGAGGCGAAAATGGTATATTAAGATCGTGGCAAGTGGAGAAAAATTGCCTCCGCCTACCCCCATGGCAAAGAGGAATGAATGTATGTATGTACAAGGAGTCGCTACTAGGAGTCTGCTCAAATGGTGATAGGACAGTACAATATGAAAGGTCGTGAGACTACGTATCACTTCTTACGTCACTTTCAACGGTTTGAGCGAAGTGAGAAGAAACCATAGCCAATACCAAATTAATTAAAGAAAAATACCTTTTTTTACAAACAAGCTTTTATTATTTGTTAATGAAGTGAAGTAAAAAGTTAAAATCCATCCATCCATCCAACATCAGACCCTAGTTACCATATAGTATCAAAGTACTCGTCAAGACGAATCAAACGAGCCCAAACTTGATGGGGTTGCGTCATTTAATTACGGAGTTCCTATGGTCAGCTTTCAGGTCCATCATCAGATCAGCTCTATGTTAGAATTATATTGCATGAAAATCAAAAATCAAATAGAAAGGCCATAAAATCCGTAGTTTTATTCTATAATACTCACGTAATCATCAGAAATTATTAAGTTATAAATCGTCAAAGAGAATGCTACTGCTTATTATCTTGGCAATAAATAAGGGGTTTTTTTTTGGGGGTAGGTTGCGGTCGGCGTTCTCCTCGCAGACAGAGGGACGTAAGCACGCACACCCGCAACCCACCCACGATGCACGTCGCCTTCGTCGTTGGGCCGACCACCGGAGCAGGGTGACTATGGTGGCATGAGGCGCAGGTATTCGCGCCTACGTCGCCCCAGTCGCCGGCGGCGGATCGCCTCATCGAGGCTGCGCTCCTCGCACAGGCGATCCGCCGCCTCCTTCTGCGAAGCAATGATCTCGCACTCGCTCGCTGCGACCGCGTCCCAATTCCTGACACTGGCGACTATCCTGACCTGGCCTGGCGATAGTCGAGTCGAGTCGAGAGTTCGTGTCCGTGTCCTCGTCGCAATCGCAGTGGTGGCAAGACGGTGTACTCTCCCTCCTAACGACCTTGTGCAGGTATTTGTCGAAGCACCCATGCCCCGTCAACACCTGCACTAGTCGGAAGGAGAGCACCCCATGCCGCCTTTCCAACCACCGCATCAGCACCGGCCGAAAGGCCTCCACGATTCGCACCCCGAACCGAGGCCCCTCCAGCCGGGCTGCCCAACGGGCAATGACGTCCCGGCGGGCGTCGACGCGCCTGGCGGTGAGCTCCCTCAAAATAAATAAGGGGTGGCGACAGATTATATTTTAACCCGCCACTATAAGTGTAGCCGGGGACAAATAGTAAACAATTTTATCAAACAATATTTTCAGCATCATCATCATCACAGCTCATACGTCCCACAGCTGGGCTTGAGCCTCCTCCACAAGGGGAGGAAAATTGATCTACTATACCAGGCTGGTCTGACGTGTTGGTATAGGGTTTTACTTCGAGTTTTCTTTCTCTTGCATAGATGTTATATGCATATTTAATCCCTTAGTCGTCTTATACGACACTCATGGGTAAGAAAGGGGTGGTGAATTGAATTCTTACTTCGTCACCACACGAAAAATATTTTGCATATGTAAACCACAAAATTATTATAATGGATTTAATCGCTTTTGTAACTGTTTTTTACTTTCCCAACGTTTTAAACACTTGCTTCACAGAAGGATTGAACGATGAAAAGTATTCGAAAATTTAACGCGATAAAATCCGTATTATTAGTTTTATTTAATAATAGCAAGCCGCCCTCGCTTCACTTCGGTTATAGGTTATAGTCGTTTTACCCGCGTAGTTCCCGTTCCCGTGGGAATTCCGGGATAAAATATAGCCTAGTTTACGCCCTGATATTATAGCTTTCCATTGGAGAAAGAATTTTTGAAATCGATCCAGCCGTTTTGAAGATTACCCGGAACGAACAGACAGACAGACAGACAAAAATTTTTTAATTGCTATTTTAGTCATAGGTGTCGTGCAAATAACCGTGTAAGCATGAAAAAAGCCTATTATTTTGACATTACAAACATATACTCCAATTTTATTTATTGGTATAGATAGATGCGTAATACTCATTTAAACATAAGAAATCATTACGAAAATAATTTATCGTATCGAAATTAGTATATCTAATTGGTTTTATGTTTTCAAATAGAATATCTATATTTAATATGAGTACAAGATTATAGTCACGTACGTATTATACCTAACTTGGATGATTCACCGTTTATCACACCACTG
Organism: Lymantria dispar; assembly: GCA_032191425.1. NCBI lineage: Eukaryota > Metazoa > Arthropoda > Insecta > Lepidoptera > Erebidae > Lymantria > Lymantria dispar. Next base: position 30,043,997 of record CM063455.1, read on the forward strand.
ACCTGACTCGTATATTTTATCTATATAAGGTGAATACACCAGTTGTTAGTTTTATAAATATTCATAAAAATATATAGTAACCAGTGTGCTTACTCTTGAAATCAATTCTAATTTCGGACCCGAATCAATTCCAATCTCACCAAACTTATATTTGGTACTCTTAAACAAAATCGAAAATCAATTCGTCTCGTTTGCCGTTGTTATTTTCACCAAATGTGCGCAAGAAAGGTAAAAGAATAAGAATGTCATAGAAAGTAATACATCCTTACTAATATTATAAATGTGAAAGTATGTTTGTTTGTTACGTTTTCACGCTTAAACCACCGATCCGATTTCAAAAATCCTTTCTCCAATAGAAAGCTAGAATATCGGGTGGTACCTAACATAGGCTATATTTTATCCCAGTATTCCCACGGTAATGGGAACTACGAGGGTAAGACGACTGAAACCGAAGCGAAGCAATGGCAGGTTGCTAGTTATGTTTATTTTTAAGCTAACCCGACAATTTTGAGTTTCACCATCATTATTTTCTCGCTCTTGTCCGATAAAGAATATAAATAGGATAAAGCTTGCACAGGTAAAAATCTTAGTCGTCTTTTACGACATGGACGAGCAGTGTAAGGGTTGATAATATTCGTCACTACACAGCAGCAAACAAACTTTGTATTTAATAAAAATAAAATCAATGAGACAACAATTGTACTATCCACCCTAATGACGCGGCCTCATAGTGATTAAGTTCAAATGTCAAACAAAACGAACACATATCAACAATTGCATTAACGTCACCTTTTCCTCAATGTTTTAATTACATTTATCTATACTATCGGATAACTTATGAACTTTTATTACGTATAAATTTGCCTTGCAACTCTTTGTATTTATGACCTTTTAATATCATCTATCCTTCTGGTTATCAACGTCTAATGCAGAAGATTGCCCTTGTTGAGGGGTATGGTGCTATAATCGCACTATCGAATTTTTGTTGTGGTAGGCCCATGTTGCCGCTGCCGATGACAAAGATTCGGTACTCGTTGCCCACCCAAATGGCCATAGAATGGTTGGAAGGCTGATGTTTGTGAGATTACAAGCCAGCTCAAGTGGTTTAGACGAGGTGTGACTAGAGCTTAGCCTGCCTTAATATCATAGAGCCATGCTGTTTAAAGTTTTATGGCTGCCTTTGTTTTATGCGAGGAAACCCCTTTATGAGTACCCCTCCGCCGGGTCTGCAAAAGGGTTATGTGAGAATCGTGAATTAAAGAATTATATACGAAATACGTTACCCTTACTAGGTACTATCGAAATCAGTAGTTCATCTAGGATCCGTTAAAATTATCTTATCACCTACCGCATTTTCTACGAATTAGTCAGAATGAATTTCTTTACAAGGATATGTCGTAATCTGTGATATACAACCGGCTACTGTTTTTTATATATTATGATGATGAAGATTCGTGTGGTGACGGAGTAAGAATACAATTCACCACCCCTTCTCTTACCCCGGGGTGTCGCAAATACGGCTAAGGGATTCAATGTGCACATAACGCAAATGTAAGGGAAGAAAACTTAAAATTACACAATATTTTTTTTTTCTTTTGTTTTTTTTTTGGGTGGGCTGCGGTCGGCGTGCTCCACGCACCACTCCGTCCGGGGCGACAGAGGGGCGTAAGCACGCAACACCCGCAACCCACCCGAAAACCACGTCGCCTTCGTCATTGGGCCGACCACCGGAGCAGGGTTACTTTACATCAGTGGTCGGCCCGACGGAATACCCCCTATTGGGGTACCCTCCCATCGACCGACGTCCCCCCATCGGGGAGGACGTCGGTCTTTCCTCACGCGGTCGGCCTCTTGGCAGGTGACGGACTAATCCTCGGTCACGTCACCCGCAAAATTAAACCCTATACCAACGCGTTTGACCAGTGTTGTATAGCAGGTCAATTACCCTCCTATTGTAGAGGAGGCTCGAGCCCAACAATGGGATGTATTTCAGCTGAGATGATGATGATGAAATTTATAATTTTTAATTACTTCTTCATTTCAGCTCATGACCGGTCGACTTTTAGGATCGAGTCTCTTCCACTATAAGAGGGAAATTGACCTGTGTTACCACTCTGGTCAGACGTGTTGGCGTAGTATTCGCGTTTTTTCATGCTCTTGCATACAAGCATAATATTATATCCCTTAGTTGTATTTTACGACACCCACACAAGTACGAGAGGGGGTGATGAATTGTATTCTTACTCGGTCACCAAAGTAACCAAAAGTGATAGCTGTTTAGACACATTTCTACTAAATTAATAAAAACGTTTCATTTCGCACGTAGTTAAAATATGATGCAATACTTTCTTAAGTTAACTAAGCTTCATACATAACCATTTATTTGTATATAATAATCGTAGGTATATTTTATCTTTTTTTTTTAATACGGTATACTGCTTGCGTTATCACTTATCACATATTATTAATACAATATCATTTTCCCATGGAAGTCGTAAAAATCGACTAAGAGATTACCAAAAGAATCGCCGGCAGATTGACGGTTGCAGTTGTTCTTAATTACCCAAAAAAGGGCTTCTTCTGATTGGCCGACTTCTGATTGCCCGACGTTTCAAATACTTTTTAGTGTTCATGGTCACGGGAGGACTAAGATGTCTTACGTCAAATAAGTCATAGTTATTACAGAGATTTATCTACCCGCTAAAAAATTCGTTATTAAATATTGATACATATTTCGATATAAAATTTATTACCAGTACAATAAGAAAATGTTTCTATATGAAAATTTATATTGTTTTTGGCCAGTTATTGTTAAACATTCAATTTATGCTAATTATTATATTATGATAATTTATTAATTTAATAGGCCACCGGATCGAATGCGGCACACCGAGAAAGAGCCGGTAAGAAAACAGTGGACAGGATGCTAAATTATTAATTAATTTAAAAATACGACTTACTCTAACTAAATAAAATGGTTTCATGAATAAAGTTTAATAATTAATTATTAAATAATAAAATATTAAAATTGAAATCTACTAGCTCTCTCACGGCTTTTCTTTTAATTGTATGTTTCTTTTCTATTCCTGTAACACTTCTGGTCCATCACCGCCTAAGAAGTTTTATTTCAAATTAGAAATAATATTAAAACCTAGAAATATTAAGATTATATTCAGGAAAAAAAATCCTTCATAATATCTTAGACATTTCGTGTTAAAGAACATTTTCTGACTAGACTGAATAGATAGCGCATTGGTTAAGATAACCTATAGTGCTAAATGTCACAAGTTCGATGTCCACGCAGGAAAAATACAAATTTTTGTTCTGAGTTTGGTTGTAATTTGTATCCGTTGGTTATACATTTGTAAAGGTGACTATTTATCTATGGCATGATGTTATCTTAATAAAAAACAGACTTATTTACTTTCTCAAAGGCACATAACCAATACCTACAGTTTATTTTAACATGAAAATGTATAAAAAATGAGCTTTAAAAAATTACTGTAATTACGAATCATCCACGATAAGTTATAGGTAGCTATAAAATATAAGGTACGATACCAAAATTATAAAGTTCAACATAACTATATCATCGTGTACTGAACCCAAGTCCTCATCGAAATTAAAAATCACTGTTACACCTAAAACAAAATCCTAAATTGGCGCGAATCTTTCGATCCTTCATGAGATGCTAACGGTATATTTGTATTAAATAAAAATGTACCTTATATTATAAGTATATAAGGTAAATAATATGTTCAATATAATGTTATCTGTTTCGACAGGCTTAATTAATTCTTACTCATTGGTTAACGGACATTGGTGACTCAGATGTGCCGATGATGTTGTATAGAAATAATATTAAATAAAGTTCAAATTTGCTTTCCAAAAATTTATTTCTACGAGAAAATATTAAAACAATTGTTTACTCACATATAATACTAGCATGACCACACGTGCCGTTCTTGACGAGACATTCCCGTTATCAGACTATCTGTCCCGTTATATCTAGCCAAATTTAAAATTTGAAAACAGATCAAATGTCCATTTATCAAACTTATATCATTTCAGCTCATATACGCCCTATTATTACGCTCAAGTCTCTTCGACTGCTATATGTATAACGCTGATTAGAGGGGATACCTCGCTTGTTTTTTTATTTTTTTTTTTTGACAAAGGAGTAAAAAGCACACATGATGGTAAATGATCCTGCCGCTCATGCAACTTTGCAATTTCGCTGCCTACCGTGAAGAAAGTAAAGGGAGTGATTGCGTGCAATGAGGTTCGGCGATACTAAAGGTGTCACAGAAACCCAAAACTGACTAACACCCTCAGAAAATTTGACTGCCGATTTTCTCGCTCATCGAATCAAGTGCAGTAACAAATTGCTACTACTCAGACGTCGATTTTATGCCAGAGAGTAGTACTACTCGTGAATGTATAACAAACAAACAAACTTACTTTCGCATTTACAATAATAATAAGGATTTCCTTCGCTCGCATAGATTTTATTATAAATTAAAATAGATTATAATTGCAAAGATTAAAATATCCCCTATTTGTCCTTTAAGACACCCTTGGGCAAAATACGAGTACGACCACACTTTAACCACTTATATAGTTTCAAATTTATATGCGTATATAATATATATGTCTCTATGTAATTTTTAAAGAGGGACTGATTTCATATTATTACGATTAACTGGTTAGCAATCCTAAATGACCTTATAAGTTTCCCAGGCAAACTATTGACCATTAAATGGACTGTGGTTCAACAAGCGTGTGGGAGGAAGGACATTAAATTGAGTACAAAAAGGGTAATAAAGTAAAAAGTTCACGTGAGCAAAATTGTAGGCGCAGTTACAAGATTAATATTCAATAAGCTAGAAAATTATTATGAAAATGATAATTGATTTCGCAGAATTGTATGACAGAATAGAATATTATAAAATATTATAAATAATAATGATTATTTATTGAATAAATATTATTAATAACATATTCTGTAACTTCGTTATAACTGAAATAAATAACTATAGGTGTGGTCAGGCGGAAAAAAAATACTAGACATGAAATCATCATCATTATCATCGCAGCCCACATACGTCCCACTGTTGGGCTCGAGCCTCCTCTATAATGGGAGGGAATTTGACCTACTATACCATGCTGGTGAGGTTACATGTTGGCATAGGGTTTCATTTCCAGTTTTCTTTGTCTTGCACAGATGTTATGTGCATATTATATCCCATAGTCGTGTTTTACAACAATCACGGGCAAGATAGGGAGTGGTGAATTGTATTCTTACTCCGTCACCACGCGGAAAACATGCAATACTTTTATTAATTATTATGCATTTACAGTTATTATTTTCTGTATGGTGATTGGGAAATAATAAAATTCACCGGTGAATGTCGTAAAAGACTACTAAGGGATAACCATATAGGTAACATCTATGCAAGAGAAGAAAACTCGAAACAAAACCCTATATCAAAACTTTTGACCAGCGTGGCATAGTAGGTCAATTTCTCTCCTATAATGGAGGCGGTTTGAACCCCAACAGTGGGACGTGTAAGGGCTGAAATGATGATGATGATTAAAATCGGTTAGCCCAGGAAATAGTTATGAGGTAACATTTTTTATTTTTTTAGGACTAACCCCACACACATACATTCCCATCATTGTAACTTCTGTAAGCCAGGATCCACATTGGTCTCCATAAATGACACCGAGGTTTGACCCTCAAGCAGTGCCGGGATATGATTTTAATTGTCTTAGGATCCGCAACAAATTTAATTACAAAAGATTCAAGAGGAGGAGTTGGAAAGAGAGATTCCACTTCCCTCCTAGGCAAAGCGGGAGACAGGCAGACAGCGGAAGATTCAAGAGGAGGAGTTGGAAAGAGAGATTCCACTTCCCTCCTAGGCAAAGCGGGAGACAGGAAAACAGAATGACTGGTCAGCTAATAAGTAAAGAGGTGTAAAGCTAAGATAAGCCCAGCAGTACGGCACCACGGATACGGGAGAGCTAAACGGGGCCTATATGTGAGCGTTAAGATTGATTGCTACAGTAGGTATGGCAGAAACGCATGAACGCACGGAAATTTTCTCGAGTTGCTACAAGGTCCGTATAGTATACTACCCCACAGGTGACTTGCAAACTGTTTAACATAAGGTTACGCTCGTTTCGCCAGAGATCGCACCCCCAGAGAATGCGATGTGCTGATTGTTCATACTCGTGGTCAGATGTGGAACATTGACATAGTGGTGAAGGTACGAGTTTAAAAGAAAATAATTTACTTTTAAATTTGCCATGGCCAGTTAAAAATTGGGCCACAAAGTGGTCAACCTCCAGCTACACCTTCTCCAGGCGCTTCCGGATGCATGGAAAAATAGATAAAGATGACGGCCTTTCGATGATGAATCTCATCTTTCTTGCCATTCAGTTAAAAGCTCTTCATAGACAATGGATTGTGGTGCAAACTATCTAGCAATTTTATTCCGGTCGCGCGGTAGAAGGAAATCTGTATTCATAGTTTCCTTTGCGGTGTAATACATTGACGCTCGTCTCTGAATCTCCAAATCAACAGGAAGTACATCCGCGAGTACTGGCAAGGCCTCGGTACTAACCGTTCTATAGGCTTTACATAAGAATATTAGGGCCAATCGTTGGCGTGTTGTAATTTAAGGCGAGCCGCCTCTATGGTGGCCTTATCGGCCCATACAGGTGCAGCGTAACAAATACACCCCAAATATGTGGCCTACATGGCCACATATTTGGGTGTATTATGGTTTTAAGTGTATTAAAACGAAGGCCCCAAGTAGATGTGGATATTCTAGTCAGCGCGTGAGATAACATATATAAAAAAAAATGAACGTGTGTACAAAGTACGCATAGCAGAAGTGAAACTTCTTTATCCGTTGTCCCTTTGTTCCTTTGTCCCTTTGTCCCGTTGTCCCGTTGTTCCTTTGTCCCTTTATCCCATTATCCCCTTATCCTCTTATCATCTTATCCCTTTATCCCTTTATCCCCTTATCACCTTATCCCTTTATCACTTTATCACTTTATCACTTTATCACTTTATCACTTTATCCCTTTATCACTTTATCCTTTTATCACTTTATCCCTTTATCCCTTTATCCCCTTACCCCTTATCCCTTTATCACTTTATCCCTTTATCCCTTAACCCTTTATCACTTTATACCTTTATGCCTTTATGCCTTTATCCCTTTATACCTTTATCCCTTTATGTCCGCTTAAATGATATGCTATCCCTACTCCACTAGAGAAAGTACTCTTTCTTCGAATCGACCGTGGTGGGGACGAGGAAAAGATGGCGCGTAACGAAAGAATGTGACGCGTAACCGAAAAATGTGACGGTAATTTTTTTTCCAACGCCGATAAAGAAGTTTCACTTCAAAAATGTTTGTGTGCGCACAAAAGAAGATATACGTCTTTGGGGTAACAAGATAAAAATCTTTATAAAAATTTTATCATTTGTGTGTCCAACGTTTGTTGAAAAAACGATCATAATAATAGAAAAAAAAACCTATTTAATACATTGAAAGTTTTATTATAACGCATTATTTAGTTCATATTTACGACGATCTGCGCGCATCGTAAAAATTTACTTTCAATATTCTTCCATAATGCGCAAAAAGAAGTATACTTAACTACAGAAAAAAACTAAAACCCAACTACGACAAAAAACGAAGCTAAAAGAAACCGGCTAAGTGCGATTCGGTGTCGCACACGAAAGATTCCATACCATTATCAATAATGAAGTGTAAAAATATCGCATTTGTTGTATGGGAGCCCCCCTTAAATATTAATTGTATTTTGTTTTTAGTATTTGTTGTTATAGCGGCAACAGAAATACATAATTTGCAAAAATTTCACTTGCCTAGCTATCGCGGTTCATTTCGTCGCCCCGGGCGGACGGGACCGCCCGTGCGCTTACCATGGCCCACCTAAAAAAAAAAAAAAAAAAAAAAAAATCGCGATTCTTGAGATACAGCCTGGTGACAGACAGACAGACGGACAGACAGCGAAGACTTAATAAGTTCAGTTCTAATAAGTAGTTGAGGAGCTATGAGGGAACAGATGAACAAACATATGTATATATATATATATATATATATATACATAGCCTGTCAAAATCATAGTCCTCCTTTGGCTTTGTCGTAATCGGGTAAAAATACAGACGAATTAAGAATCTTTTTTTTTATAAAGTTTTAAGGTGATATAAATGCCGGCGACTGGGGCGGCGTAGGCGCGAATACCTGCACCTCATGCCGCCCTAGCCGAGGCCGCGGGTGACGTGACCGGGGAATTAGTCCGTCACCCGCCGAGAGGCCGACCGCATGAGGAAAGACCGACGTCCTCCCCGAGGGGGGGGGACGTCGGTCGATGGGAGGGTACCCCAAGTAGGGAGTATTCCGTCGGGCCGACCACTGATGACAAGTAACCCTGCCCCGGTGGTCGGCCCAACGACGAAGGCGACGTGGTTTTCGGGTGGGTTGCGGGTGTTGCGTGCTTACGCCCCTCTGTCGCCCCGGACGGAGTGGAGCGGGAAGCGCGCCGACCGCGGCCCACCCCTAAAAAAAAAGAAAAAAAAAAAGGCGGTATAAATAAAATTTTATAGGTATTATTGTTACCCTACTTAATATTAAAAAAACTATTTGATACTGCGGCTGTAATAATCATTATTATCATTTTAACTCATACCTACACATCACACTGCTGGGCTCGAGCTTCCTCCACAAAAGGAGAGAAATTGGCCTACTATACCACGATGGTCAGACGTGTTGGTATAGGGTTTCATTTCGAGTTTTCCTTCTCTTACATAGATGTTAAATACATATTTTAATCCTTTGTCGTCTTTTACGACACCCACGGGGGGTGATGAATTGTATTCTTACTCTGTCACTACACAGAAACGCTTCTAAAAATAGCTAAGCCCATTAAAAATAAGCTTAATCTACTCTTTAGTGATAATAAGAATTAAATATCTCTTTAAAAATATATTGATAACCTTACTAAAATGTATTAGCCAATATTCAACGCAATAACTTCTGTTAAACGTTTGTCAATTACTTAAAATAAATCAAAATCAACTTTAAAACCAGTAATTCTCTTTTATAAACCACTACATTTTTTATCGCAGAATTAAAAACTCCAGTCATTTCACGTATATTTACTTTATACTTTTTAATTACACATTATAACGCTATAAAAACCCAGCAAAATGTATCGTAAATAAATGTAGAAATAAAATTATCATAACAATGAATCAGTTTTACTTTAAAACGTTTGTGGGCTAACCACTTAGTTGTCCGAGGTCATTGGTTATGCGTGAGTTGTCCTGTCTCGAACAAGTCGGGACAGGTAAGCAATATTGGTTATAACAAACAATATAAAAGTTTTATATCGTAAATCCGTGTGGTGATAGGAGTAAGAAAACAATTCACCACCTTTTTTTTTTTTGGGGTGGGTTGCGGTCGGCGCGCTCCTCGCACCAGTCCGTCCGGGGCGACAGAGGGGCGTAAGTACACACACCCGCAACCCACCTGAACACCACGTCGCCTTCGTCGTTGGGCCGACCACCGGAGCTGGGTTACTTGTCGGACGGGCGGAGCAAGAATACAAATCGTCACCCTCTTTATTGCCCGTGGATGTTATAAAAAACGACTAGAGGACTATATGCATACGACATCTATACAAGAAGAGAAACTCGAAATAAAATCTGACCATCGGGGCATAATCGGTAAATATCACTCCCATTGTTGAGGGCCCAACAGTGGGACGTATATGAACCGTGATAATACTGATGATAAATATTTAATGGGTAATTAGATGGTAATATATTTACAAAGAATGGAGGAATTATACGATTCTATTACAATTAATTTCGTCATCCTACTCTACTTAGGAGTGGTAGGACCACACTGTCGACAGTTATCTGTCTATAGCCGCGGGCCTGTCCGTCCGGGGCAGTACTATGCTCTCGCAGAAAATCGACGTATGAGTAGTAGTAATTTGTTACTGCGCTTCGTTCGGTGAGCGAGAGAGCCAGAAGCCCAACTTTCTGAGGGTGATTGCGTGTGGAGGGTTTTGGTGGTGCCCTTGGTATCACCGAGCCTCAATGCACGCATTCACACTCCCTTCGCTTTCTTCGCGGTAGGCAACGGCCTTGTAAAGGTCTATGAGCGGCAGCAACACTTACCATCAGGTGTACTGTTTGCTCGTTTGCAACCGTTTGCAATAAAAAAGAAAAAAAAACTTGGAGTCACCGTAATATGTAGTTATGTAATATGTCTTCCAGTGTGCAAGCAATTTGTATCCGTTAATTATATGTTTGTAAGACTTTAGACGGCGCGGTACTCTCCGCAATACAAGAATTGTTCCCTTAGTGCAGGGTATTGCGAGCATATTGCAAAAGATTTAGTAATAGCCGCCTGACTAATGTCAACTCTTTTTAGGAATATAGGGTCAATGTACTAATTCTCGTCCAGTTAGTGGAGATGACAAGTTCGGAAGGAATTTTAATGTGATAGGACCATATTAGTCGTCTGTCTACAACCGCGGGCCGTTCCGTTCGGGGTACCTACTACACTCTCGCAGAAAATTGACGTCTGAGTAGTAGGAATTTGTTATGGGCTCGAGCCTCCTTTTCAGTGAGAGGGAAATTGACCTACTATACGCCCACACTGATCAAGCGGGTTGGTATAGGGTTTTATTTTAAGTTTTCCTTCTCTTGCATAGTTGTTATATGCACAAGATAGCCCTTAGACGTCTTTTACAATACCCACAAGCAAGATAAGGGGTGGTGAATTGTATTCTTGCTCCGTCGTCATACGAATAGAAAAATAATTAGTACAGAATATTAATGTTTTCATAGTTAAAAATAATTAATGCAACATTCCTATACCAAAGTTGCAGTGTTATATGTTTACTGAGAAGGCGCTGCTGTTCACACTCGCGATAAAACCCTTAACCGATTTTTACGACTCCCTCGTCAAACCCCGGTTTTTAATAAGTCGAAAACTAGCAGACTTTCCCAAAATATATTCAGTTTAAAACCACGTAATATATGCAAATTCTGTATTTTTTAATGATTTCTGATCTTTACGCGAGTAAAATACGGGTCTTAGCGCGTTTGTATTTGATTTTTGAACACTTCATAGCGTTCATGGTCACGGGCGGACAAAAAGTCTCACGTCCAACAAGTAATCGTTATTACAGAGATTTTATATGTAACCAATATAGAAAATTAGTTATTAAAATTTGACCCAACATTTTCTGTACTTACTATTATTATACTATTTAAATTACTTTTACGTGGAGATGAAGTAAAAATACAATTTACCCCCTGTATCTTGCCCGTGGATATTGTAAAAGACTACTAAGGTATAACATCTCTACATCCGCTCTATACATTCGGTGACGAAATAACAATACAATACACTACTCTATATTTTGCCCGTGGATGTCGTAAAAGACGACTATTTTTTTTTTTTTTCGGTGTGGGTTGCGGTCAGCGCGCTCCTCGCACCACTCCGTCCGGGGTGATAGAGGGGCGTAAGCACGCACACCCGTAACCCAACCACGATACACGTCGCCTGTGTCGTTGGGCCGACCACCGGAGCAGGGTTACTTGACATCAGTGGTCGGCCCGACGGAATACCTCCTACTTGGGGTACCCTCCCCTCGGGGAAGACGTCGGTCTTTCCTCACGCGGTCGGCCTCTCGGCGGGTGACGGAGTAAAAGACGACTATGGGATACAATAAGCTTATAACATCTATGCAAGAGATGGCAAACTCGAAAACAACCCATGTGACTAGCATGCTACCGTCACATGGGTTGTTTGATGATGAATGAAGAATGAAGATGATGAACATCTATGCAAAAGAAAGAAAATTCGAAATGAAACCCTATACCAACCCGGCTGACCAGTGTGGTATAGCAGGTCAATTTCACTCCTATCGAGGTGGGTCGAGCCCTGCAATGGGACATTTATAAGTTTAAATGATAATGATGAAATTATTTCACTTTATTTACTAATAAAGAGCAATTTTATTGCGAAAATGCAAATAGGTAATCGTCGTAGGTAAAAGTTAAAAACAAGTATTGACATGTTACAACATGTTAATTATTGTAAGGAAATCATTATGCAATGCAATCGCAAGATACATTTTAATGATTACAAATTACAATAAATTGATAACAGGTACATGCACAGAATACATATATTTTTATTTGGTTTCGATAAATAGCGTCAAACGACCCTGCACTAGGTGGACTGATATTAACGGAATTTATCGTGTTTGTATTTTTTTATTGTAAATGGTGGCAAACGAGCCTGATGGTAAGTGTTGCTACCACTCATGGACCTCTGCAAGGCCACTGCCTTTTTTTTGGTAGGCCATGGTCTGGACACACCCCGCCCAAACGCCCGGGGTGACGAATGGACGGCATGCCGCCACATAACCTACCGTATAATATCCGCAACATCATTAGGCCGACCACTGGTACCGATACCTTGACTTGCAAGGCCGCTGCCTGCCGCGAAGAAAGTAATAGTGGTAGGACCACACTGTCGACAGTTATCTGTCTACAGCCACGGGCCGGTCCGTCCGGGGCAGTACCACGCTCTCGCAGAAAATCGACGTATGAGTAGTAGCAATTTGTTACTGCGCTTCGTTCGGTGAGCGAGAGAGCCGGAAGCCCAACTTTCTGGGGGTGTTTGTATGTGGAGGGTTTTGGTAGTGCCCTTGGTATCACCGAGCCTCAATGCACGCATTCACACTCCTTTTACTTTCTTCGCGGTATGCAGCAACACTTACCAACAGGTGTACTGTTTGCTCGTTTTCCACTGCCGGCAATAAAAAAAAAACAAAAGGGAGTGTGAATGCGTGCATTGAGGTTCGGCGATACTAAAGGTAGCACTAAAACCCACCACACATAAACACCCTCTGTTCAAAAACAACTTTCTGTTGGGCTGCCGGATCTCTCGCTCACCAAACTGTATGTTCAATGGCGTAAGTATTTAAAGGATGGCTGAGCGGACAAGTGTTACAGGATAGGCCAGAAGAGATTTGTCGCTGTTCGCAGAAACAACACAACAACATTCGCACGGACCGCAAGACGTTCGCATTCGCTCCGGTGCTACGCTGACTTGCGTTGGCGTATTCACCGGGGGCTTGTCATCGTCGACATTGAAGCCCACAAGCCGTGGTCGCGAAGCTCTTCGCCCCAGCAGCATCATTGTTGAAGACATCGTCGTCAACATTAAGTCTTAATATTGGCTACCTCATAACCATCTCCATTTAATAATGGACCCAAAAGGCCCTTTTCGGGGCCAACAAGCACCGCCGAGCGCGCCCCAGCCGCAGCCGTCGATAAGGAAGACCCGCCCGAAGAGTCCCACGCCCTTTGCCGGGGGACTTCAAGGAAAATCATCCCTTCATCGTCGTTCGCTAGATAGTGTGCTAAGTGGCGCCACTGTAGTAGCGGACCGAACAAGAACTACGCCAATTCAAGTGCAAGAATTCGCCGCTAGAGGCGACACTCGCGCGCAACATTATTATGAAGCGAAGCCAAGTTCACTAGTGGGCAATCAACCTGGTCCACTAGTGGGCTTTCAACCTCCACAGAAACCCCCGGTGCTTCCAAGAACAACACCCCCTCGCGCATCTGCAAGTGCGAAAAGGGTGGAGCTACCGACGCCGGCCCAAGAAATGGCACCCCCCCGCCCCGCTGCGGGTGGTAGTCGTGCCCCTCCTGAAGCCTGGTTTCATCATCCAGCCACCCCATCATCATCGTTAGCAACTGCAACGGTGCTAGCACGACCGATACCCATGAAGAGGACTCCACCTAAAGAAGTTCATCTTAATCCGCAGGATTCTGAGGGCCCTACGGACGCGCCGGCACCGTACTACGCTGTCAGGGGAATCGTGAGCGACTACGAGCCCTCCGATTCTTCAACGGCGCCTGACACATCTGCAGCCACTCACAAACCACGCTACGTCAATCCGGCGGACGTGGTTATTCATGTCAAGAGGACCAAGACGAAGCAAAGGGCACCGTCCGCGTCCTCCACTGCGTCTGAACAACAACCGCAGCCCCCCCGCCCGAGAAGAAAGCACAGCTCGGACGAGGAAGAAGCAGCGCGAGCCAAACGCAGCTGCGCGAAGGTGAAATCGAAACTCCCTTCGCCTTCGGCCTCCTACGCCGCGGTCGTCGCGACTACACTCGCCGGCCCCGCCACCTCCTCTGCCTCCGTGCCCCGTGTCACCGCGCCCCGTGCCAGAGCCGCAGCCGCCGTGCATGCAGCCACCGAGGTCGCAGCCACCAGAAGCACCGGCGCCACACAAGGCGCCTCCCGGGTGAGTCCTCCACCCATAGTAAATACGACAAACAAGCCTAGATACCCGCCGTTAGTCGTAGAAAACTTCCCAAACTGGGGCTACCACTTGGGCGAAATTAAAAAGCGCTTAGGGAGGACCGCCTATGCTCGTCCATATGGCAAAGGGATACGCTTTTCGCCACAAGATGAAAACGAATATAGATTAATACAACGATACCTCACGGGTATCGAAAAAGAAACCAATATAAGCTGGTTTTCGTACTCCCTTCCTGAGGAGCGAAACCTTAAACTAGCCATAAGAGGCCTCCCCTACGATGTCGCTCCAGAGGACGTCGAGGAGGAGCTCCGTAATCTAGGCTATAACCCGGAATACGTCAGGCCAATACGCGCCCGCGGAGACAGACCCGGGTGTATACTATTCGCCGCCATAAAAAGGGAAAGGGACACACTACCTGGCATCTATGACGTCACGGAGTTGTTAAATATCCCTGGCATCAAGATAGAGGCGTGGAGGGGACAGAGGAAACTGGCACAATGTCATAGGTGCCAGAAATTCCGCCACTCCAGCTATCAGTGCCACAGAGCCATAGCATGTGTGCGCTGCGGGGGTGAACATGCGGCCAGGGACTGCCCCAGGCCAATTGAAGAACCCGCCACTTGTGTAAACTGTGGCGGTGAACACCCTGCAAACCACATCAATTGCCCCATCCTTAAAAAGGAATCAAAGGTGCGGAGGGCAGGCACCGTCGCCATTTCTCGTGAACGCCGCCCGAGATCAACCTCGGCCCCGAAGGAAGTTCACCCCCACCCCAAAGATGAAACGTCAGCTGGAGTGACGTTAATGGCGGAGGCGAACCCACCAACCGAACGCGGAGCTCCCCTCAAAAAGAGGCGGAAGAAGAGGAAGGGGAGGGGGAAGGACTCTTCAGTCCCCCCTTCATCAGTTCCCCCTTCAGAGGATGAAACCAAAGGCAAGCCTAAGAAGGGTAGCGCACAAACTACCTCTTCCAATGCACCGATCACCCATGAGAGTCGGACAAACCCACCACCCCCCGTCGCGGGAGGACTTTCTAAAAAAGTTAGGGTGGTCAAACGAAAGGGCGAACAAGCCTCTACAGAAGCCAAACAAACGCTCAAGGCAGTAGCGGAAACATTAC
Source organism: Lymantria dispar (assembly GCA_032191425.1). Classification (NCBI taxonomy): domain Eukaryota; kingdom Metazoa; phylum Arthropoda; class Insecta; order Lepidoptera; family Erebidae; genus Lymantria; species Lymantria dispar. The sequence continues at coordinate 30,059,520 of CM063455.1, forward strand.
AAACCATTGTAACCGCCCTCGAAAATGAGCAGGTGAGTGACTACTTTATTCAAGTACTACTCACCAGCATCCAGACGATCATAAGCCTCTATCTTCACACCTAAACTTAAGATAGTGCATTGGAATGCCCGTGGCCTTCAGAGAAAGGCCACGCTCTTCCGCCTCTTACTGCAGGAACAGGACATAGACGTGGCGCTTATAAGCGAGACGCACCTGGGACCTGCAGAAAAAATAAAATTCCCGGGATACCTCGCTTATAGGAGGGACGACAGGGAAGACCTAGCCAAAAACTACCGCGGCCTGGTAGTACTCGTCAAGAGGCGAGTCGTACACCAGCCGATACCACCACTCGCTCTAAATTCCCTTCAAGCTCTCGGAATTGAGATACTGCTAGGAGGGTCACCGCTTCAACTATATGCGGCCTACAAACCTCCAGATCCGCGTTACCTCGACGTGAACGACATTACCAAGTTGCTGGATGTTCCGCAGAAAGTGATTATTGCAGGGGACATGAACTGCAAACATCCAGCATGGAATTCCGTCAGACGTAACCGCTCAGGTGTACGACTCCACCAACTAGCAGATGCCCGGGGGTATGCGGTGTTGGGTCCTGAAGTTCCCACCCATTACCCGGAACATTACACCCATACCCCTGACGTGTTGGACATTTTGGTCCTTAACGACATCAGCTACCAGGTCACGCAGGTAGTCCTCGATGACCATCTTGCATCAGACCATCAACCTGTGCTAGTAACTCTTGAGACAGAGCCTACCAAGGATTCCCCTCCAGCGCCACGTCACAAACAGGACTGGACGAAATTTAAGGAAGTGCTGGAGACCACCTCCGTAACTCGGCCCATCAACTCCGCGGCCGACGTAAACATCTTAGCCGAAGAGCTAAACGCCTGCATCTCCGAGGCCATGAGCGTCTCAAAAATTGAAGTACAACCTAATAGGCTACCTCTATTACCACAGCACATTAAGAGCCTACTTAATAAGAAAAGGAGACTCCGTAAAGAGTGGCAGAGATCCAGATGCCCTCAACTAAAGACGACGCTCAACCGGCTCGCGGAGAGAGTGAAAGCCGAGTTGCGCGACTACGCCGCCGAGAGCTGGGATAACTACATCGCAAATGCCGAAGACGATTGGTCTTCTCTACATAGACTCTGCCGTAGATTAAACGGCACTCCAGCTCCGGTGCGCCCTCTGCTCCATGGCGACGGGACCCCGCGGTATAGAGCAGCGGACCGAGCGGAAATTTTTGCCGACCACCTGGAGGAAATGTTCAGGCCTAACCCCCCCGCGGATATGGTCCCCGGGACTGCAGCCGCAGTGGATCTCGAAATCAACAACCTCATGGACGAACTCTCCAGGGCGATAGCTCCTGACGAAAACCCAGTGATAGTGTCACCATCACTGGTTCGGGCGACCATCAAAACCCTAAAACCAAGAAAGGCCCCGGGCGCAGATGGCATTACAAATGCCGCTCTTAGGCAACTGCCAAAAACGACCATCGCGTCACTGACTCGCCTCTTCAACGGCATACTGCGCACTGGGGTTTTCCCCTCAAACTGGAAGGAAGGGAGGATAATAATGCTCCCCAAACCAGGGAAGAATATCCTGTTACCAGGTAGCTATCGTCCAATATCCCTGCTGTCATCAATCTCGAAGACGTTCGAGAAGATCCTACTGCGGCATCTAACTCCCCATATCACGCCAAGACCGGAACAATTCGGGTTTAGGCCTGAGCACAGCACAACGCTCCAATTGTCGAGGGTACTGCACCGGATCACGGCTGCCTGCAACAAACGCGAAAAGGCCGTTGCAGTATTCCTCGACATGGAAAAAGCGTTTGATAAAGTCTGGCACTCCGGTCTGCTGCTCAAGCTGTCATCAACATCGACACCCCGTCGCATCATGAGGGTGGTCTCCTCCTTCCTCCACGGACGTACATTTCGAGTGGTGGTGGCAGGGGAACTTTCTTCCCTCCGACCCATCTCAGCCGGGGTCCCCCAGGGCAGTTGTCTCTCACCTGCCTTGTACGCCCACTTCACTGACGATATCCCCACTATCCCAGAAGCTGAGCTCGCCCTCTTTGCGGACGACGTTGCGCTCACTACCGTTAGTTTAAACGCCCACCATGCAGCCACTAAGATGCAACGTGCCCTCAATTTACTACCGCCATGGTTAGATAAATGGCGGATGTCAGTGAATGTGGGCAAAACACAGGCCATAGTCCTGGGGAGCCATAACTATAAAGTTCAGCCTCCACCACTCATACTCCAAGGTCAGCCCCTCCCTTGGAAGAACCAAATTAAATACCTTGGGCTAACCATCGACCGTCTTCTCTCCATGGGGCACCACGTTAAAACTACCATAAATAGGTCTAAAGTATCTCGTGCCCTTCTTAAGCCTATTTTTTCCTCCAGACTCCCCCTCCGCACTAAGCTGGGAATATATAAATTATATATAAGATCCGCACTCACATATGCGGCTCCCGCGTGGTATGGCCTTACCAGTACCTCAAATAAAAAGCGCCTCCAAGCCCAACAATCCCTAGCCCTCCGTAACTTAACGGGGGCCCCTAGGTTTGTTAGAAACCGCACCATCTCGCGCGACCTTCGGATAGAGGATCTTTCCGATTTCGTGCGGCGACTATCCTGTAATATGTTTTCCCGCGCAGATGCCTCTCAGTGGGACCACATTCGTGGTATTGCCCCACTCCACGGCCGTCCTCCTGACCTTTATCCGAAGGACAGGCCATACCCGCGAGACTTAGCAGGACCTTCTGCACCGCCTCCACCGTCGTGATCCTTTTCCTCTGGTAAGCCAGAGTCACCACTCACCTTACCTATCCCAATTATCTTCCCTTCTTTCCCGCCCCGTTTTCTAAACGGGGCCCGGGGGTGGACTCATACTCCCCCCCCCCTATGAACCAGGAAATACCCCCCTTCGGGATCCGCAGCGCCCCAGGGCATTTACGTGTACTCTGGTGAAGTACGCGTACTATGTTGGGGTACTCCGGTCCCCCGATGGGTGGGTATAAATTCTAATTCTAATCGAATTAATCTTCAACCTCCAATTGAAACCACACACATCAAGATACCACGTAGCCCGGTCCCCCACGCGACCAGTCCCTCGGTAGTCGCTGGTCGTCTTAAGCTGGACCTCCCCCGGGGCAACCGGGGGTCTCATCCGGCTGAGACTGACCGCCTCCGAGGGTGAAGAGCGGAGGGGACCCGGCCATGAAAAACCCAACGACGCGGCACTCGTTAGTGCCGAAGTTGCAGCCACGGGCAAAGGGCTCAAGCCCTGGAACCGTTACTCCCACCCCAGGCGGGGTGGAGAGAATAGTCGAAGTCAAGTGTTACAACACACTTCCCTAGGAGACCTACCTGAATTACCATGAGCAGGAAAGGAATCTAATATTTTTAAAAAAAATAAAATATATCAATTCTCTTATTCAATTTCAGTTCATTTCATTCAAAAACAATATGATTATGGCAATTAGTTTTTTTTTTTTCTTACACCCTGCGTTACGTTAATAATCCTTGTATTGCAGGAATATTACAAACATATAATTAAAAGACATAAATTATATCCAGACTTAGAACAACAATTTATAATTATTATCCTTTTTTTTTGGGGGGGTGGGTTACGGTCGGCGCACTCCTAGCCCAACTCCGTCCGTGGCTACAGAGGGACGTAAGCACGCACACCCATAACCCACCCGTGACACGTCGCCTTCGTCGTTGGGCCGACCACCGGAGCAAGGTGACTTGCCGTCAGTGGTCGGCCCGACGGAATACCCCCTGAGGAGTACCCTCTTCTCGACCGACGTCCCCCCCTCGGAGAGGACATCGGTCTTTCCTTGCGCGGTCGGCCTCTCAGCGGGTGACGGACTAACTCCCCGACAAATTATTGTCCTGCGTGGGATTCGAACCCGCGACATTGACATATGGTAGGTCAGTATTTAAACCACTACCTACGCAACCTGTGCAGTCAAAATTACTCATATAAAATATACTTATGTATTATCGCTTGTAAAGATTCTTCTTTTTATTGCTGTTCTATTCTGATATTTTGTAAAACCTGTCGGCCTTCATTTAATTATCAACGATTTTCCTTTTAAATGAATGAACACATGACAAAATTAAACATAGATACGTTTTCATTGAAAAAAATGAGCTTATGGAACATAGAATTATTTAACCAAAGCAGGAATCGAAACTGTTTTGGTGACATATGGAGTCCAAAACGCATCAAGTTAGATCTGTCATAGAATTGCCAAATTTAAAATAGATCGTTTATAAGTAAACCTTGGTTGAATCAAAACCGAGTCAGTTGCCCGAGATCTTACACAAAATTATTAAGATAATAAGCGGATACGTACATTTTGATCACGAACCCATTGACAATGATCGGTACCGTGCGATCGTAGAGATGTGAGTAAAAATATCGATAATTTTCCTAAATATCGATAGATCATTTACCCATTCTATTACTTAAATAATAATTTCAATAGAACTTTATAACTTGCTCTAATTTAACTCCGAGTGCGAATAAAAGTATTAGTTTTCTTGTAAACGTAAAATAAGGAGTAGTGCAGTAAATAAAAAATGGCCATGATGGATGAATTTATCATAATGTAATTATGGTTATGAATTTTATAATTCTGCGAGTACAGTAAATAAATAAATAGTAAAGTCGTCACTTATTATTTTGCTTTCCATTGATTTAAATATTATAAAAGGTATTACTAGCAATCCGCCCTCGCTTCGCTTCGGATTCAGTCGCCTTACGCGCGTAGTTCCCGTTCCCGTGGGAATACCGGGATAAAATATAGCCTATGTTACTCCCTGATATTATAGCTTTCCAATGGTGAAAGAATTTTTAAAATCGGTCCAGTACTTTTTGAGTTTATTCGTTACATACAAACTTACAAATTTTACCTCTTTATAATATTAGTATAGATAACAGTTCTAGGAGTAAACGCGCAAGCAGTTCACCCGATCGTAAGTAGTAACCATCTCTTACGGATTTCTGCAATACCAGGCGTAGATAATCTAGTCGCTTTCCCTTATTTGATGTTAGGATGGTAAGGAATAATATAGTTGAAAATGGTCTCTTACATCATACGCCAAACTTCATAGCAGATTACTTATTATTGATGATTCTATGATTGTTTTATACTTGATATTTTACAGCAAAATAATTAATTACGACTCCATTATTAACGTGCTCTATTAATATTTATAGCTTTCAAGTTTCCACGAAAACAACAATAATAGTTAAGTTTCGTCTTAAGTCTTAAATTATAATGTAAATTATTTTTCTTCATATCGATATAGAGTTCCACCACTAACCGCCAACTAACCTTTACTCGGCTGTATTTTGCTTTTGCAAGTTTAATCATGCTTCTCGGTCGGTTCGTGACGCAATGTTTCGCAACCCGAAACATTATTTTATCTTACAAATTGTATTCGTGTCGCTGTCGACTGTCGATACGTTGTCCCCGAGCGTGTACACTATCGATAAGGGTAATTTATTGGAGTGTGTGTCATCACTAATTCGCTTTATTAATTGGTACTGATTTTTGATAATCTTTTAAACATTTTACCTGCACCTTTATAGGTACTTATTTTTAAATATTTTTTTAATCATTGTTTCTTTGCAAAGAAAAGGTGTTTCTTTGCACATAAATTACGACCAATAAAATCATTAAATTATTTCACAATAATATGAAGGCATGGTTATGGACCAAGGATTATTGATGGTAGTTTAATCTCGAATGGCGTATCGTATTAGCTTCAATAATCACTCTCAACCTGTATTTCCTCCTGTATGGCATATTGTCATAAAAGTTCTTGACAAGATGTAAAGAATGTAAATTTTCCAAGTGCTGCTGCTCAATCTCCTCGTGAACTCTCAGCTAGATTGACAGCACTCCTGGATTGAAACTTCAATCGAGGCGGAATTCAACAGTGGGAAATATATGGGCTGAGATGATAATGATGATTAGTAACAATTTGCTCCTTTTTTTTAGGGGTGGGCCATGGTCAGTACACCAGCCACCCGGATCCGTCTGGGAGAGGGGCGGCGCGCGGCCCCATGACTCACCCGTGACATGTCGCCTTCGTCGTTGGGCCGACCACCGGTGCAGGGTAACTTGTCTTCAGGGGTCGGCCCGACGGAATACCCCGGTTGCGGAGTACTCTCTCCTCTCAACGTTTCCCCTCGAAGACTTCGGTCGCCGTCACGCGGTCACCTTCTCTGCGGGTGGCAGACTAAATCCCTGGTCCAGTCACCCGCGGCCTTAGCTAAACAATTTGCTCCTGGACGCCTTTTGATGAGCGAAAACCGAAATCACAAAACCCATCTTACAGTAGAAATTGCCCTTATTATATCTTTGGTATTGCAGGCTATCCGTGTGGTGACGGAGTAAGAATACAATTCACCACTCCCCATCTTTCCCGTGGATGTCGTAAAAAACTACTATGGGATATAATATACACATAACATCTGTGCTAGAGAAGGAAAACTTGAAATGAAACCCTATACCAACCTGTCTGGCTAGTATGGTATGGTTTCCTCCCATTGTGGAAGAGGCCCAAGCCCAACAATGAGACGTATGTGAGCTGCGATGATGATGATGAAACATACTATATTATGTGTGCATAGTACTAAAGCCTTTTTTATTTATTATTTACTAGCAACCCGCCCTCGCTTCGCTTCGGTTTTAGTCGTTTTACCCGCGTAGTTCCCGTTCCCGTGGGAATACCGGGATAAAATATAGCCTAGTTTACGCCCTGACATTATAGCTTTCCATTGGTGAAAGAATTTTTAAAATCGGTTCAGCCGTTTTGAAGATTTCCCGGAACAAACAGACAGACAGACAAACAGACAGACAAACAGACAGACAGACAAAAATTTTTTAATCGCTATTTTAGGCATAGGTGTCGTGCAAATAACCGTGTGAGCATGAAAAAAGCCTATTATTTTGACATTACAAATAGACACTCCAATTTTATTTATTGGTAGGTATAGATTTATTTAATGTGAATAACTTAATTTTGATGTATTAAATATAGAAACATGGACGACATGCTTAAAGAAGCGTAAAACAAAACCATTTTACATAAGCTAATAAACTGTTCTACTATGTATTGTCTAATCCTTCCTTATCTAAATCTGTTTTATACAATATTAAATATTATGTCTATATATTATAATTAAAATAGAAAACAATAGAGGTGGCCGGTTTTTATTGCGTGGTTGATGACCCCGTCCGTCTGTTATTGACCTATGTGTGACGTCATTTTGCACAAACCGTAATGTGACATGATTATGTTTGATTTCTGATATTAAAATATACAAATGTAGTTTTTTTTTTTTAAATTTTTAATGATGAGGAAATAGCCCATATACCTGCAATCATCATCATCGTCGCAGCCACATATGTTCCATTGTTGAGCATGGTCCTCCTCCACAATGGGAGGAAATTTGACCTTACTATACCATGCTGGTCAGACAGTTTTCTTTCTCTTGCATAGATATCATTCGCGTAAATCATCTCTACAATAATAATAATATCTGTAAAGATATTAAACTTAATTTGTTCTTTTTCAATGAAAATGTGTCTGTATTTAATTATGTCATGTATTCATCATTTAAAAAGAAAATTATTGATAATTAAATGAAACCCGATGACAGGTTTTACAAAATCTTAAAGCTTTACAGCAATAAAATGAAGAACCTTTATAAATGATAAGATATATTTTTAACTAGCAACTCGCCCTCGCTTCGCTTGGGTTTTAGTCGTTTTACCCGCGTAGTTCCCGTTCCCGTAGGAATACCGGGATAAAATATAGCCTAGTTTACTCCCTGATATTATAGCTTTTCATTGGTGAAAGAATTTTTGAAATCGGTCCAGCCATTTTGAAGATTACCCGGAACAAACAGACAGACAGACAAAAATTTTTTAATCTGTATCTTAGGCATAGGTGTCGTGCAAATAACCATGTGAGCATGGAAAAAGCCTATTATTTTGACATTACAAACAGACACTCCAATTTTTTTTATTGGTATAGATATACGAGTAATTTTGACTGCAAAGCGTAGTGGTTATGATGTCTTGGGGCTTGAATCTCACGCAGGTCAACACTTTATGCTACCCACAAATTGTTCTTTTTAGTCTTTTTTTTGGGTGGGCCATGGTCAGCATACACGCTATCCTTTCCCTCCGGAGCGATGAAAGGGTGGCATGCGGCGCCATAACCCACCGTTGCTCCATAAGTTCCCCATTGGGCCGCCTACCGGTACCAAGTTCCTTGTCATTCGTGGCCAGTTCGCTGAGATACCTTTTCGGGTAGCGTCCCTCTGTAACACCCTTCCTGGAACGTCGTCAGTCGCCTTCACGCGGTCAGCCTCTAGGGTAACGAACAATTCCCCGGTCTAGTCACTTGGTTGTTCTTAGGCTGGATGAAATTTGTTTCAATTAACTATATGATTATTGCGTTAATTATATGTTTGTCCTTCTTTTGCATAAATATTATCATCATCATCATCTTGCTCTTATCCCAATTACTTGAGGTCGACGCAATATGTCATCTGTTTTGACATATTGCAAAAAGTTTCGGCAATGACTTTTATGACCGGCCGCCTGCCTGACGTCAACCCTCCTTAGGAATGTAATCGTTGACCCAAATGGTACCAGATGGAGTTGTTCCGGGTCAATCTAGGGCTCTTAGTCGTCTTTTACAACACCCACGAGCAAAGCAAGGGTTGGTAGTATTCGAAGCCGCTACCACACAGCAAAAATATTTTTTGCATAAATATTATATGTCTATTATATACCTAAATCATTCCGTGTAGTGACGGAGTAAGAATTCAATTCACCACTCTCTATTTTGCCCGTGGATGTCGTAAAAGACGACTAAGTGATATAATACGCATATAACATCAATGCAAGAGAAGTAAAAGTCGAAATTAAACCCTATACCAACCTGTCTGACCAGAATGGTATAGTAAGGTTAATTGCCCTCCTATTTCGGAGGAGGCTCGAGCCCAACAGTGGGACGTGTCGGTATGAGTTGAGACCGCAAATTATATGTTTGTTGCATTAATTATATGTTTGTCCTTTTTTACAAGCTTTTATTTAGTTTCACCTGCCCCGTTTTCTGTAATCAAATCTTGCAAGTTAAATTTGATTCACTTGCCTGTTTCTGATTGAGCTGAAATTTTGCATGCATGTATAAATCAGAAGACAATACAATATTATTGTGACATAGAGCTGATCTGATGATGGACCTGGAAGCTGGGCATAGGAACTCCGTAATTAAACAACGCAATCCCATAGAGTTTGGGCTCATTTGATTCGTCTTGATGGGTACTTTGATACTATATGGTAACTAGGGTCTGATGATGGACCTGGATTTTAACTTTTTAGTTCATTAAATTAATTAACAAATAATAATAGCTTGCTTTTAAAAAAGGTTTTCCTTTACATTATTTCATAGATATTATTGTCTTATACGACACCCAAGGGTAAGATAGAGGGTGTTGAATTGTATTTCTAGTCACCACACGGAATAAACCTTCAATAAATACTCGTAATCTTCAAAATGTCTAAAGCATATAAACACGAAAACCATTTCAGTATTACTTTACAATGACATCAGTATTGGAAGGCACAAAACCTTCAAACGGCTGCGTTCGTTCCCCTTTAGACGGTTCGTAACAACGAGATAGGAGTTACAAGGTCAACTTTTAGTAATAAGTAATTTTACTTCAATGCGAGGTCATAGAAAGATGACACACAGTACGCCGCAACTAAACTCGGCTTTGATATATTTTCAAGGCAATATTTGACTCATAAATTCTTTTTTATATGATGATCAACTTAAAATTATTTTTTTTGGCACACCTGATGGTAAGTGGTATTGCCGCTCCTGGATCTTGCCAGGCTGTTGCGTATTCTAGCCGAGGTCGCGGGTGACTGGACCGGGGAATAATAAGTCACCCGCAGAGAGGCTGACCGCGCGGGAGCGACCGATAACCCGAAAGGGTACTCGAAAGGGTATCCCGCCAGGCTAGCACGAACGGGAACTACTTACCGGTGGTCGGCCCAATGGCGAAGGACAGGGCATACGGAGGGTTATGTGGCCGCGCGATGTCCTTTCGTCACCCCGGACGGAGCAAACGGCGTATACGCTGACAATAGCTTAGCCATTAAAAGGGGACGTCAACTGTATTCCTCTCTCTTCACCCTTTTCCTCATTACATGTGATGATAGCGCAAGAATTTGATTCACCAACACCTCTTTCGTCCGTTTATGAGTGTTGTAAAATGTAACGGAATGAAAATTCTAAATAAAACCCCGTATGATGGGTTGGCCATCTGAACAGTGAGGTCCCTCTTACCTGTTATCTAATCTTCTATAGTGGAGGAGGCTCGCGTCTATCTATACAATATATCATCATCATCATTATTTCGACTCTTATACGTTTGATTGTTGGGCTCGAGCCTCCTCCATAATAGGAGGAAGGGTTTAGTTTCGAGTTTTACATCTCTTGCATAGATGTTATATGCGTATTATATCCCTTAGTCATCTTTTACGACTTTCACAGGCAAGATAGGGAGTGGTGAATTGTATTCTTACACCGTCATATATATATTTTTATATAAATTTCTTGTGTACGTGTGTATGTCACTGAACTCCTCCTAAACGGCTGATCAGATGTTGATGATTTTTTTGTGCATGTTCAACAATTTGTGAATTGCACAAAGCGTTGTCCTGCGTGGGATTCAAACCCGCGACACTGGCACGATAGGTCGGTATCATAACTACTACACCATTAGCGAAGTTATGTGAGCATGAAATATGACTGCACAGATGGCGTAGTGGTTAAGATAGCGACCTACAGCGCCAGTGTCGGGGGTTCGAATCCCACGCGGGACAACACTTGGTGCGAACCACAAATTGTTGTTCTGAGTCTGGATGTAATTTGTGTCCGTTAATTATATGTTTGTAAAGTCCCCCGCAATACAAGGATTATTTCCTTAGTGCAGGGTGTTGTCTTAAATAAATAAAAAAAAAAAAAAAAAATAAATGATGAACAAGATGAGTAATAAAAATTTAAAAGCCATTAGTGCCCTGCATATGACCTTAGAAGATTTACGTGGCTCGACTCATACCTGTTCTATAGCTGAGGTCAAGCCTCCTCCACAATAGCAAGGAAAAGGAAACTAACTTTACTATACCACACTGTTTTTTTTTTTACTTTTTTTTTGGGGTACCACTCCGTCCGAGGCGACAGAGGGGCGTAAGCACGCACACCCGTAACCCACCCGCGACACATCGCCTTCATTGTTGGGCCGACCACCGGAGCAGGGTGACTTGACGTCAGTGATCGGCATATCATACTGATCAGACAAGTTGGTATAGAGATTTGTTTCAAATTTTCTATATCTTGCATAGATATTATATGCATACTATATCCCTTAGTCGTCTTTTACGCCATTCACGAATAAAATAGGTGGTGATGAATTGTGTGAATCCGTCACCACACAGAATACCATTTTATTCAAATTGCACCTGATTTAATGTTCATTAAAAACACATTTTCAGTTGCAAACATATTTCTTAATGCAACAACGTTTACAGAGTGCAGTGAACAATGTGTTATTGACTCGAGCACCGAACTCGTGTCCTTGGCCCCGGCTTACGTGCCGCCCGACGCGGCGACGAGTAGACGTTACATTCTATTGGTTATATCCAGATATATTTCTTTTGTATGTTGTTCCGTGTGGTGACGGAGTAAGAATACAATTCACCACTCCCTATCTTGCCCGTGGATATAATAAAAGACTACTAAGGGATATAATATGCATATGACATCTGTGCAAGAGAAGGAAAAATCGAAATGAAACCTTATACCAACATATCTGACCAGTAAGTCAAATTCCCTCCCATTGTGGAGGAGGCGCGAGCCCAACAGTGGGAAGTATGTGGGCTGCGATGATGATGATATATGTTACAAGAACTTGCATGATGATTTTCGGTGTAGCGAAGTAAAAATATGTATTACTGCTTATTCTTTTCTGATTGTTGTCATAAAAACGATTTCATTTTTTTTTAAAGAAAGCAATTATAAACAATTTCCGTATGGTGATGGAGTAACAATACAATTCACCTGTCTTGCCCGTGGATGTTATAAAGAACGATTAAGGGATATCTTATACATATAACAATAAGGCAAGAGAAGGAACACTAGAAATAAAATCCTATATCAACCCGCCTGAACAGCGTGGTATTGTAGGCCAATATCCCTCCCAATATGGAGGAGGCTCAAAGTTCAGCAGTGGAACGCATATTAGAAAACTAAAATGATTTAATATGCTAAATTTTTATAAGCCGCCATTCGTGACGGGACGTAAGAGATATATAGACAAGAGATGATAAAGATCGTGAACAATTATTTGACCATCACTACATTATCTTAACTGGTAAAGCAGATAGATTGGATTTTGAAGAATTTCAAAAGATAGGCGTTCAATTCCTACATATCTCTATTTTCATTTGAAAATGAGATTTTTATAACGATTTTAGGATTTTAATAAGAAAATATTGTAATGAATTTTATTAGTTTCCTATTTATAGAAACGTGTGTGTTGTTGTATGATGTATATTAAAGTTCGACTGAGTAGAAATGTAACTAACTTTTCATCTAAAAATGGCGAATGTCATGAAAAAGCAATTTGAATTATATACATTTTTTTACTTCAGAATATTATGTATCTAATAATGACTGCACCTTAGAATAATAACATATAGGAGCTAAGTTCGCGCACAAAAAGTGAAGCATTTCAACTGGAGCCTAATGGAGCTTACGCCGGAACCCTTCCGTAATGTACAAGTCATTGTACTGCACGTACGTACGCAACTCTTAAAAAATAAATAGGTAGTTATGACGGTTTGTGCATTCAAATGGTGTCATAACACATTTGTAAAACTTTAAAAGGTTTTTAACGTCACTTTTAAAAGTATTTCGACGATTTATGTTAATAAAAACAAAATTTGATTTCATAATTTGTATAGTGGTGTGCGTGTGTACGTCTGCGCGCCATTAGTGTTTTTAGATTCAAATTTCGAACCTTCGAAGTATTGACACTATCCTTCTATACGTTATTATTCTAAGGACTGTACAGTAAATACTGTATAGATGGCGTAGTGGTTAAGATACCGGACCAGGAATGCCAGTGTCGGGGGTTCGAATCTCAAGCAGGACAACACTTTGTGCGATCCACAAATTATTGTTCTGAGTCTGGATGTAATTTGTATCCCTTGTATTATGTTTGTTAAATCCCTCGTAATACAAGGATTTTTCCTTAGTATAGTATTTAAAAAAAAGCTATAAAATCGAATATAATAAAGATATCTATCAAAATTGGTTGAGTAGTTGAGTAGTTACCAGCAGATATACAAACAGATCACCACAACCCTTTTTTAAGCTTTTCCGTAGTCAGATAAATACATCTAGCTCTTTCTCTTGTTTTCTCTCATTAATGAGTTTTACATTAATTACTCTATAAACGTGACGCTACAAACACTCGGCTCGAAGGACCACATTAAGCAAACTAAGTATGGCAAATACTTAAGTTGATTGAATCCATTGGAGTGTGATTAAAACTAACAAACAATTTGAGATATGTTGAACATATTGAATATGTTTGTTATTTATATAATGATACAATTTTTTTTTTATATATTTTAAAAGGTAGGAATGAAAAAGGGGTATTTTCGGGATAGTCATACTCCTGAATTGAATAGCTCATTCAGGAGTGAAACACGTGTATATAATACAAGCAAGCCGTCCTTGCTTCGCTTCGGTTTCAGTCGTCTCACCCGCGTAGTTGCCGTTCCCGTAGGAATACCGGAATAAAATATAGCATATCTTACTCCCTGATTATAGCTTTCCATTGGTGAAAGAATTTTTGAAATCGGTGCTGTGGTTTAAGCGCGAAAGCGTAACAAACAAACAAACTTACTTTCGCATTTATAATATTAGTAAGGATTTGAATTTTTACCTATTATTGCACTTACTTACACCAACCAGTAAGACCATTGGGATATAGGGGTAAAAATCAAATGCTTAATAAAATGCGTAAAAATAGTTTCTTATTTTTTTCTTACGGTCGGCGCCCTCCTCGCACCACTCCGTCCGGGGCGACAGAGGGGCGTAAGCAGGCACACCCGTAACCCACCCGTGACACGTCGCCTTCGTCGTTGGACCGACCACCGGAGCCGGGTGACTTGACATCAGTGGTAAATAGTTTCTTACTGGAAAATCCTCACCGTTTCAAACTTGTAGTTCGCATTCTCGTAGGAATATAGAGAGAAAATATATATTTTTTTATTGCCGTTTGGTGGTAAAGTAGCAAATAACGCACCTGATGGTAAATGCTCATGAACTTTGCAAGGCCGCTGCCTACAGTGAAGAAAGTGAAGGGAGTGTGATACTAAATACATCACCAAAACCCACCATACGGAAACACCCTCAGAAGGTTGTGCTCCTGGTCCTCTCACTTACAGAACGAATAGCAGTAATAAATTTCTAATACTTCCACGTTGATTTTCTGTTCAGTGTGGTACTACTCCAGATGTACCGACATCTGTCTGTAGACAGAAGACTGTCGACAGTATGATCCTATCACTATAAAGCTTGTTGTACTTTTATATTAATGAAAGATTTTTTTTAAATTGGTTTAGTGATTTAGACATTAATTAGTTACTCTATAAACAAACTCACACTTATTTTTTGGGACTAATCCCACCACACATTCCCACCATTGTAACTCCTGTAAGCTAGGATCCACAATGGTCTCCATAAATGACACCGAGGTTTGACCCTCAGGCAGTCCCGGGATATGATTTTAATTGCCTTGGGACCCGCAACAAATTTTATTAGAAAAGATTAAAAAGGAGGAGTTGGAAAGAAAGATTTCTAGGCAAAACGGGAGTCAGGCAACCAGAATGACTAGTCAACCAATAAGTAAAGAGGTGTACAGCTACGATAGCGCAGCAGTACGGCACCACGGATACGGAAGAGCTTAACGGGGCCTATATGTGAGCGTTAAGATTGATTGCTACAGTAGGTATGGCAGAAACGCATGAACGCACGGAAATTTTCTCGAGTTGCTACAAGATCCTTAAGTACACTACCCCACAGGTGACTTGAAAACTGTTTAACGTAAGGTTACGCTCGTTTCGCCAGAGATCGCACTCCCAGAGAATGTGATGTGCTGATTGTTCATACTCGTGGTCAGATGTGGAACATTGACATAGTGGTGAAGGTACGAGTTTAAAAGAAAATAATTTACTTTTAAAGTTGCCATGGCCAGTTAAAAATTGGGCCACAAAGTGGTCAACCTCCAGCCACACCTTCTTCAGGCGCTCCCGGATGTATGGAAAAATAGATAAAGATTTGATAAGCCTTTCGATGATGAATCCCATCTTTCTTGCCATTCAGTTAAAAGCTCTTCATAAACAATGAATTGTGGTGCAAACATTCTAGCAATTTTATTTCGATCGCGCGGTAGAAGGAAATCTGTATTCATAGTTTCCTTTGTGGTGTAATACATTGACGCTCGTCTCTGAATCTCCAAATCAACCGGAAGTACACCCGCGAGTATTGGCAAGGCCTCGGTACTAACCGTTCACACAACAAACTCACACTTACATTTATAATATTAGTTCGTCGTCTCAGCACATAAACGTCCCACTGCTGGGCACGAGCCTCCTCTCCAATAAGAAGGAAATTGACCTATTATACCATTCTGATCAGACATGTTGGCATAGGGTTTTATAACGAGTTTTCCTTCTCTTGCATAGATGTTATATGCATATCCCTTAGTGGCTTAGTCGTCTTTTACGACATCCACGGGCCAGATAGGGAGTGGTGAATTGTATTCTTACTGCGTTACTACACAGAAAATATTAATATTAATTAGTATATGTAATACTCGCTAAATACTAAAAATCAGTATGTATATAAAATTAATAATATAACTAAGTATATATTAATATAAAACCGCAGATAAGCACTTGTTATATAACAAGCCATTCTCATTTCAAGGTTGCGGAGATTGGGGCGGGACAAACAGATCGACAGGAACTTGTACAGCTAGGAACAAGTCACGACATGTATATAAAGCAGTACACTTTGATATTAACATTTTCAATTTGTATTTTAATTATTATATTATTACTATTTATTATCTCATATAGCCTTATTTACTTCGGTGCTGTGTGGTAGCGGCTTCGAATACTACCAACCCTTGCTTTGCTCGTGGGTGTCGTAAAAGACGACTAAGAGCCCTAGATTGACCCGGACCAACTCCATCTGGTACCATTTGGGTCAACGATTACATTCCCAAGGAGGGTTGACGTCAGGCAGGCGGCCGGTCATAAAAGTCATTGCCGAAACTTTTTGCAATATGTCAAAACAGATGACATATTGCGTCGACCCCAAGTAATTGGGATAAGAGCAAGATGATGATGATAGCCTTATTTACTTCCCACTACTGGGCTCGAACCTCCTCCATAAAAAGAGGAATACTGACCTACTATACTCTGCTGACGTGTTGCTATAGGATTTTATTTCGAGTTCTCCTGCTCATGCATAGATATTATACACATATTTAATTCGTTAGTTGTCGTTTACGACACCTATGGACAAGACAGGGGGTCGAGAATTGTATTCTTACTCCGTTGGCACATGGGAAATACGTAAATTATTATGATTTTTCTGGCGATGGAGATAGTGTATCGCTTATCGTCCCATCTGTCCGAGGCGATGAAGAGGGTGGCGAACAAAACCATAGCCCGCCCTCTGCAAAAGAGATAAGTTCCTAACGCGATTTTTCAGTTGGGATGATTTCACAAGTGTATAATCTCATCATCATCATCACCATCATCCTTCAACCTATCACCGTCCACTCCCTCATATTTCGCCATAAAGAGCTGTCTGGTGCCGCCTGCATCTAACGACGCCCAGCAACTTTTACCAGATCGTCAATCCAGTTCTTCGCCAGCGGTTGTCAGTTCGTCGAGTGACATGGCCTTTCCCTTGCCACTTCAGCGTAAAAAAACCGCCAAACTCACAATTGGATTTATCAGTTTTTTTTTGTGTATGCTATGATCAGCGCACATGCCGTCCCCTTCGTCCCGGGTTATGAAAAGGCGGAGCGCGGCCCCATAACCCATCGTATTCCTTCCTCTTCGCCATTACACCGACCACTGGTTCCGTTCAGTTCCTTATCGTCCGTAGCCAGCCCGGCGGGATAGCCTTTCGGGTAACCTCCATCCCTAACGCCCCTCTAGAGACGTCGCCCTCATGCGGTCAGCCTCTCTGCAGGTGACGAACTATTCCCCGGTCCAGTCAACCGTGACCTCGCCAACTGAACCTACCAGTTGGGATGGTTTCATGATAAGCGGCTAAACAAGTCTTAATAAAATATAAACATACAGAAGTGTATGAACACGTACGTTATAACAAAACGTTTAGTAATTTGCGATTACTGAACTGATATTATCTTAGTACAATTAATGGCCCAGCCCTTTACCCAATGTCGATAACCGAAACGGTGCATATAGGTTAATTAACAAAAAACAACCTTAATACAAATCGATAAAGTTACATTTAAAATGCGCTAAAATAAGCTTCAGTAGATATTTTTGTAATAATACATTTTCAACTTTATTACCCTTATAATATGGTTAAAATTGCATTGGTGTTATTTCTAAAACGTTAGAATATGTGTTTGGTCAGTTATAAGTCCTTAGGGACAATAGGTAGGTCTGCAACAAATTTATCTTTGAAACGAGACAATTTCAGGTATAAATAGAATATTAAATACTTTAAAAAGGTTTTTTATATACGTAACTAACTCATTCTGTCCGTATATTGAGTGTTTAAAAATATATTATCCACCCTTATTTTGCTTTGGGAATTGCAAAAATCAGCTGAGGAATCCCTAGAGGAATATTCAACAGCACTCCCACTCTTGAGATGATGGTGATGACTTGGGGGATGGATAGATATATTTAGGTCTCTAGACAAGACGTAGGTCTGTCCAGATGAAAGAAAATTGTTTATCATTATCACATCACCTTGACCTTGGGTTAGTTAACAGTTTTATTTCGAGTTTTCCTTTTCTTCCAGTGATGATTGCTAGGCTCGAGCCTCTTCAGCAATGGAAGGGAAATAGACCTACTATACCATGCTGATTAAACGGGTTGCTGTAGGGTTTTATATCGACTTTTGCTTTTCTTGCAATGTGTTTTCCACTTAACATATTCCTTACCCGTCTTTTACGATATCCTGGGAAGAAAGGAGGTGAGTTGCATTCTAACTCCGTCATCACACTTAGCATTTGATTATATCTACTCCGGTAGTGGGTCCAACGATGAAGGCGACATGGTGTTCGGGTGGGTTGCGGTTGTGCGTGCTTACGCCCCTCTGTCGCCCCGGAAGGAGTGCGCCGACCGCAGCCAACCGCAAAAAAAAAAAACATTTGCTTACATCCGATGTTTCCTTACGCCATTGGTATCATTCCATTCCATTTCAGCTCATATACGTCCCACTGTTGGGCTCGAGCCTCCTCCACAATAGAAGGGAAATTGACTTATTATACCACGCAATTCAGACAGGTTGGCATAGGGTTTTGTTTTATGTTTTCCTACTCTTGCATAAATGTTATATGAGTATTATATCCCTTAGTCGTTTTTTAAGACATCCACGAGGCAAGATAGAGAGTGGTGAATTGTATTCTTACTCCGTCACTACACGGAAATACCACGGAAATATCATACCGTGAGTATCATACCCACGTCAAAAGGTAATAATTACAATCTTACTCCATCAACCATACGAAAACTTACTTTGCTAGAAGCTTACTTATAGCGTATTAAGTCATTTCATTCAAGCACCGCGTTCATAAAGCCAGGTTATTATAAAAATTATTAACTAGCTTCAAAGTTTCCAAGCTTCAGTTCAAAGTTCAATTAGCTCATACTGAAATTTAATTGCAAAGTTTCATCACGTTAAACTTTTAAGGGGCTTAATATGAAACTTGAATATACGTTTTACAGTTCAGATACATCTAGTCACATTATTCTATCATACTTAGGTTCAATAGCAGTTTGATAAGTATTACTAAAACGTTAGTGATTTCTTACGTCTATATAAGTAAGTAAGTAAGACATTTATTTGCCAAAGTCACGGTACAAGTTAAGTGTTATTTTTGTCTAGCAACCCGCCCTCGCTTCGCTTCGGTTTCAGTCGCCTTACCCGCGGCATAGTGCCCGCATCCGTGGGAATACCGGGATTAAATATAGCCTATGTTACTCCCTGATATTATAGCTTCCCATTGAAGAAATAATTTTTGAAATCGGTTCGGTGGTTTAAGCGTGAAAGCGTAACAAACAAACAAACATCCTTACTTTCGCATTTATAATATTAGTAACGATGTAATAATCTTTACTAATATGTATTATAATTGCGTTTGTTTGTTTGTTACGCTTTCACGCTTAAACCACCGAACCAATTTCAAAAATTCTTTCACCAATGGAAAGCTATAATATCAGGGAGTAAGATAGGCTGTATTTTATACCGACATTCCCACGGGAACGGGAACTACGCGCGGGTAAGGACACTAAAACCGAAGCGAAGCAAGGGTGGATAGCTAGTACTATATGAATTATTTTCTCAAATATATGAGAAATAACAGGTACAAGGAAATTGATCTATAATTATTGGTATTATTTTTATCGTCTCATTCAAACGCTTTATATTATAACTCAATAATTACCTTTCCGTGTAAAAATCCAATTCACCACCCGGATACAATTAATGCCCGTGGGTGTGTTAAAAGACAAAGGGATATAACTTGTATTTTTTTTTTTTTTTAGTGTGTGGGCTGCGGTCGGCGCGCCTCCGCACCACTCCGTCCGGGGCGACAGAGGGGCTTAAGCACGCAACTCCCGCAACCCACCCGAAAACCACCTCGCCTTCGTCATTGGGCCGACCACCGGAGCAGGTTTACTTGTCGTCAGTGGTCGGCCCGACGGAATACCCCCTACGTGGGGTACCCTCCCATCGACCGACGTCCCCCCCTCGGGGAGGACGTTTGTCTTTCCTCACGCGGTCGGCCTCTCGGCGGGTGACGGACTAATCCCCGGTCACGTCACCCGCGGCCTCGTCTAGGGCGGCATGAGGCGCAGGTAGTTGCGCCTGCGCCGCCCCAGTCGCCGGCGGCGGATCTCCTCATCGAGGCTGCGCTCCTCGCACAGACGATCCGCCACCTCCTTCTGCGAGATCACTGTCTCGCAGAAGGCTGCGACCGCGTCCCAATTCCCGAAGCTGTCGACCATCACCCTAGCGATGGCCGGCAGCGTCAGGTCGGCACCGATGATGGCGACTGAGGCCGTCACCGGTGGGGGAGTGCTGTTGGCGGTGTCCCTAGACATCGCCAACGCATTCAATAGTCTGCCATTCAGCTGCATCAGGGAGGCGCTCCGGTATCACGGAGTGCCAGCTTACCTGAGGCGGCTAGTGGCAGACTATTTGGTGGAGCGCAGCGTCCTCTGTACCAACCGAGCAGGGGACGTTGTGCGAACGCCCATGACGTGCGGTGTCCCACAGGGGTCGGTCCTCGGACCCACCCTGTGGAACATCGGCTACGACTGGGCGTTGCGGGGGAGCCTCCCGCCCGGGCTGGGCGTGATTTGTTACGCCGACGACACGCTCGTCACAGCCCGCGGTGGGACGCTAGAAGAGGCGGTAAGCCTGGCGACCTATGGCACCGAAGAGGTCGTCAGGCGGATCGAGGCGCTGGGGTTGGGGTTGAGGGTCGCCCTGGACAAGACGGAGGCCCTCTTGTTCCATGGACGCCTTATGAGCCCTCCATCGGCGTCTCGATCACCGTCCGATCGGTTGACATCAGCATCCGGGCCCATATGTGGTACTTGGGCCTGGTGCTCGACGGGCAATGGTGGTTCCGGGAGCATTTCCGCAGGCTCGCTCCACGGCTCGTCGGCGCGGCGTCCGCCCTATCGTGGCTTATGCCGAACGTGGGCGGACCGAGCACTACGTGCCGACGGCTGTACACGGGGATCATCCGGTCGATGGCCCTGTACGGCGCACCGGTGTGGGCGGGGTCCTTGACCGTCCGACTTAGGGCCCTTCTGTGGCGACCACAGAGGGTCATGGCGGTCAGGGCCATCCGCGGATACCGCACGGTGGCGACGGAGGCAGCGTGCCTATTGGCCGGGACTCCCCCGTGGGAGGCAGAGATGCTCGCCGGATTGTATCGGCGGGTGACGGGGGTGCGAGCGGAGGGCGGTGAGATCTCGTTAAGGGAGCTCACCGCCTGGCGCGTCGACGCCCGCCGAGACGTCATTGCCCGTTGGGCAGTCCGGCTGGAGAGGCCTCGGTTCGGGGTGCGAACCGTGGAGGCCTTCCGGCCGGTGCTGATGCAGTGGTTGGAAAGGCGGCACGGGGTGCTCTCCTTTCGACTAGTGCAAGTGTTGACGGGGCATAGGAGCTTCGCCAAATACCTGCACAGGGTCGTAAGGAGGGAGAGTACACCGTCCTGCCACCACTGCGATTGCGACGAGGACACGGCGCGCCACACGCTCGAGGCCTGCGCGGCTTGGGCAGTGCAGCGCCGTGAACTCGTCGCAATCATCGGTGCTGACCTGACGCTGCCGGCCATCGCTAGGGCGATGGTCGACAGCGTCGGGAATTGGGACGTGGTCGCAGCCTTCTGCGAGACAGTGATCTCGCAGAAGGAGGTGGCAGATCGTCTGCGCGTGCAGCGCAGCCTCGATGAGGAGATCCGCCGCCGGCGACTGGGGCGACGTAGGCGCAACTATTTGCGCCTCATGCCGCGGGTGACGTGACCGGGGATTAGTCCGTCACCCGCCGAGAGGCCGACCGCGTGAGGAAAGACCGACGTCCTCCCCGAGGGGGGGACGTCAGTCGATGGCAGGGTACCCCGCGTAGGGGATATTCCGTCAGGCCGACCACTGACGACAAGTAAACCTGCTCCGGTGGTCGGCCCAATGACGAAGGCGAGGTGGTTTTCGGGTGGGTTGCGGGAGTTGCGTACTTAAGCCCCTCTGTCGCCCCGGACGGAGCGGTGCGGAGGCGCGCCGACCGCAGCCCACCCACAAAAAAAAAAAAAGTGGTAACAAATACCAATACTTGCAAGATTCCTGTGATGAGCTTTTCTTTAGGCCTACGCTACTGAGTGTAAATAATATACTGTATATTTAAGTTTACGATAATTTTTTACAATAAATAATTTACAAGAAACAATAAAATAACAAATTCATTAAAATAAATATCAACCCTCTATATTTACTTTTTAGTATCGAACTATCGATATATCGATCAAAAAAGTATTGGTAATATCATTATCAACATCATCACAGCCCATATACCTCCCACTGTTGGGCTCGGGCCTCCTCCACAATGGGAGAGAATTTGACCTACTATAATATGCTGATCAGACATGTTGGTTTAGGGTTTCATTTCAAGTTTTTCTTCTCTTACACAGATGTTATGTGCATATTATATCCCATAGTTATCTTTTGCGACATCCACGGACAAGATAGAGAGTGGTGAATTACATTCTTACTTCATGGCCACACAAGAAAAAATTTGTAATAATTTAGATATCGATATTTCGATATATCGATACTTTATCAACAGCCCTAATCCTTACATAGACACCGTTTCTGGTAATATACAAACTAGTCGAAAGATTATTAATATGTACATAATACCTTTATTAGGAATCCATAATATCTTAATAACTTCAAACACGAATGTATTATAACATCTTTCTTAGAAGCATTTTTAAATACTTTTTCTTTGAAAACTACAATGTAATATCAGCTTTACGAAGCTTATAATACAGTTTAAATTAAAATAATATCTTTATAAGCAGAGCAAATGTATGGTTATCCATTTTCAGATATTCTAAGAAGCTGCGATTTTAAAAGATTAAAAGTAATTCTTAAGAATAGATAAATGTTCTTTAGACCCAAATTGAATAAGTTATGGTTTGGAGAATATTGTTGAAAGTATTTTCAGTTTTAAAACAAAAAAAAAATGTATTTTAAGTAAAAAGGAAAACCGCTTTCAAAAAATACCGAGGAACTAAAAAAAAAATAGGAAGTGGACGCTTTAGGTAGAAGTTCGTATAAATTAGGTAGTGGTTTATAGGAGGAATCAAGTTCCAAAGGTATTAATTTTTGCTTTTCAGTTCCTCGGTATTATTAAATGCAGTTTTCCTTTTTAGTTATAAATAACTTTTATATTCTTAATAAAATTATTTCACGGATTTAATCGCGTTTGCATTTGATTTTTGAATGTCTGACGTCTCGAACACTTTGCACCATGAGGTCATGGTCCATGGTCCGCTCGTGACCCGTAAGTAGTTTTATTAAAAATGTGTAATACTCGCGAAAACAACAGAAATCATTATCCTTTTTAGTTTAGTTTTTTGTTATAAATCGCATCATCAGATCCCGACCTAATGATCAAAGGATCACCTAGACGGTATACCAAATTAAAAAGCAGTCCAAGCTTACCAAGTAATCGAATATACATAAAAAAAAAGATTCCAACGAATTGAGAACTCATAGCGTCCATATGGTGACGGAGTAAGAATATAATTCATCAACCACTTTTCCGTGAATATCGTAAAAGACGACCAAGGCCTATAATTTTTCCTTTTCGTGTGGTGACGGAATAAGAATATAATTCACTACACCTTGCACATGGATACCGTAAAGGACGACTAAGGGATATAACACGCACATAATATCTATACAAGAGGAGGAAAACTCGAAATAAAACCCTGTACCATCCCCGAACAGCGTGGTATAATGGGTCAATTTCATTCCTATCCAGGAGGAGGTCTGAGCCTAGTAGTGGGACATATGTAAGCTGAAATGAAGGGATATAATACGCATATAACATCTATGCAAGAGGAGGAAAACTGGGGTTTTATTTCAAGTATAATGAGTCAATTTCACTCGTCATGAGCAGGGGGCTGGAGTTCAACAGTAGGATTTGTATGAGCTGAGACAACGATTTAAAAATTTATCAATTGACCTAAAAATCACAGTAGGTTTAGCGTGTTAACTTGTAACTAACCACCGTATTCTTTATTTTATATTCATCATCATTATTATCATTATTTCAGCTCATATACGTCCCACTGTTGGGTTCGAGCCTCCTCTATTTTTGGGGGACGGTGGACTACGGTCAGCGCACTCGTCACCCGGCTACGTCCGTGGCGACAGAGGGGCGGCGTGCGGCCCCGGAACCCGTCGCGACACGTCGCCTTCGTCGTTGAGCCGAACACCGGTGTAGAGTGACTTATCGTCAGTGGTCGGCCCAACGGAATACCCCTTGAGGGGTGCCCACTCCTCGACCGACGCCTTGGTGACGGACTAACTCCCCGGTCCAGTCACCCGCGGCTTCGGCTAGGGCGCGGCCTCGGCTAGGGTGTACCTACGCGGCCTCGGCTTGGGAGGGAAATTGACCTATTACATCACGATAGTCAGACGTATTGGTATAGAGTTCCATTTCCAAGATTTTCTTCTCTTGCATAGATGGTAATAAATATTTATTTCCTTAGTTGTCTTTTATGACACCCCCGTGTTCACCACCCCCTCTCTTACACGGGTAAGAGAGGGGGTGGTGAATTGTATACTTACTCTGTCACCACACGGTATTGTAATCTCCATTCTGTCTGTGTGTAAAATATAGATTAATATATGTTAGCTGATTATTCCCGCAAAACCATGTGCCTCCTACTCACAGTATAAAACGAATCCCAAAATCCACTTCAATATATCAAATAACGTTAACAATTGCGTTCACGTTTCAGCAACAATGGGCGACTTAAACCTTTCATCCATGCCCATCCTCGATACTCATCTCCACAATACAAAGCACTTCAATAAAGCATTTAAAATTAAATATTCAATTACGCGAACAATCGCGGGTTACTTCAAGGGACAATTAATGGAACTTAGTCAATCAGCCGTCTTGCTCAACAAATGGGGAACATTATAGTGATAAGATCAGAGGGTCCACACAATTACAGCGCAATCTACAGACAAATCAACGGGTACCGCACAAATAGATTTTATATCTTGAATATGCGGCCCAATGTATTGATTAAAGCGATTTATTTAATTCTAAATGATATTCTACATTTCGTTTAACATCGTTACTAATATTATAAATGCGAAAATAAGTTAGTTTGTTTGTTTGCTTATTACACTTTCACGTTTAAAACACCAAACCGAGTTCAAAAATTCTTTCACCAATGGAAAGCTACAATATCAGGGAGTAACATAGGATAGGTTTTATCGCGGTATTCCCACGGAAACAAGAACTACGCGGGTGAGGCTACTGAAACCGAAGCGAAGCGAGGGCGGGTTACTAGTACTTTTGTAAAGACAATACACTGCACTGTTGAAATAGTATTTAAATTACGAGAGACTACAAACATAATTTAATGGACCCAAATTACACCACGACTCAGAACGGTTTGTGGAACGCGCAAAGTTTTGCCTTGGAATTAAACCAATGATACTGGGCCGGTAAATGGGTTTCTTAACCATCTCTGAAGTCATCATTGAAGCTGCAGCTTAAATCTCTGCTAATAATTGTATAGAAATTGTTCTAAGCCGGTTTTGTTAATTTTAATTAGAGTCAAGTGCTTTGTTTAATAGATACGTTAAAATTACATAGTTTGACACTGCTAGATTCTAGTCACAACCGTGTCAATAATTCACAAATAAACTCTAAAATACAATGGCTGTCTGCAATTTTACTACCACAAATAATTAAGTTAACAATTTATTTAAATTATTTTTATATTATTATTTATTAGTTACATGAACATAGGACTGCTTCATCATGTGATACGAAATGAATTGCTTTTCCTTGCTGAATAGACGGGTGTTGTTTATTGGTTTTCCAGGTTTTCAGTTTTGATGTGAAACATCTATAGGCGAGGGTGCACCTGATCATTGGCGTGGCGTTAACGCCACGCTTGGATATATACATTTGTGTAACGAAACTATAACCTGTTTAAAAATGTTGTACAATGCCATCTAGAGAGCCCAACATAAATTATTAACCTTAACAAATACCTATAACGTATGCTGAAAATAAATGTTTATTGAATAAAAATCATCATTTACTGGAAAAAAAAACGTAATATGTTAGTAATACGTTATGCCATATTAGTTCCTGACGTAATCTATTCTTCTATGCATATTTACTTGTACAAAATAATTTCGATGTTTCACATCAGCCAGGCGTCCTGAGCGATGGCTCCCTTTTTTTTCTTGCAATAATGTTTAGTGATTATATTCCTATATCATCTTTTACGATAGCCACTAGGAACAATTAGTGATTACAATTGGAATAATGAGTTATGTCTTTGAGTGATCTTAACATTGACTAAAACGCTATCGCTTATGAATCAAATCTTCCACATTTACAGGCAATAAATATTTATCGTTTCGTCAGATTCGGGGATTAAGACGAAACTGTACAAATATTGTTTCAATACACCACTTGAGTGCGGTCACTTTGAAGGCGATTGTTTAAAGCTGTTTTATGGGCAACTGGCGGTTGATGTTCTATTTTCACGTCCACCTTGGTTTTGATGATTAGTAAATCGTAATATTTTAAAGCAATTCCATATATTTTCAGAATAAAATTAAAGGAGTTTGAATACGTGCGATGAGGTTCAGTGATACTAAAGGCATCACTAAAACGCAAATATCCTCAGTTTTTTTTTTTTTTTTTTTTGTGGGTGGGCCGCGGTCGGCGCGCCTCCGCACCACTCCGTCCGGGGCGACAGAGGGGCTTAAGCACGCAACTCCCGCGACCCACCCGAAAACCACGTCGCCTTCGTCGTTGGGCCGAACACTGGAGCAGCGTTAACTTGTCGTCAGTGGTCGGCCCGACGGAATACCCCCTATTGGGGTACCCTCCCATCGACCGACGTCCCCCCCTCAGGGAGGACGTCGGTCTTTCCTCACGCGGTCGGCCTCTCGGCGGGTGACGGACTAATCCCCGGTCACGTCACCCGCAAATATCCTCAGTAAGTTCGGCTTCCAGCTCTCTCACTAACCAAACGAATTGCAGTAATAAATTGCTACTAAGTACTCAGACGTCGATTTTCTGCGAGAGTGGTGTGCTGTTCCGAACGGACCGACAACAGTAAACAGATTACTATTGACCCTATGGTTCTACCACATAAATGATAGTAGTTACGTAGACTTTCTCAATCGGAAGGAGCTTTAATCCTAAATTTAAAGAACTTCTATTCAGTCTTTCAAATCTAACGGAAAACAACAAAAGCGAAAAACATTCTTTTTATAAATCAACAATACTTTAGCAAGAAAAAAATGTGTTTGTTATGAAAACATAATTGCAATAACAAATCAAACAACAGCGTTATCTAACCGGTTAAAACTAGTGTTTGTCTATCTCGAACTGCTTTTAACCGGTATATGAGCATGCGAAAAACTGTTTTATTTATTTAAAATGTTTGCACAGATGTTTTTAATAATAATTGTATATATTCAAGTAGAAGTACATAGACCTTTCGTTCTTATTTCTTTCGAAATACCTTTACTGATTGAGTTTACGATATTATCTATATCGCTCCCTTCCCTTCAATGTGGTTGAGGGGAGTGATGGCTGCTCTAGTAGTTAACTCGTGATCGGGTGCTGCTTGTGGAATCTAGTCCAACCTTTTTATTTAAAGTAAATTAAATAAAATATATATATATGCTGTACTCTGCAGAAACGTGGACTTTGCGGGCAGTAGAGAAGAAGAAGATAGGCGCTCTAGAGATGTGGTGCTGGAGGAGAATCTATTCTTCACTCTGTCAAGAATGATACCGACAAGGAAGAAAAAAAAAAAAGTATATATCCTATCTCGAAAGGCATCACACTGGAGTTAATACTGTATGTTGTATATTCAAAACATGAAAAAAAAAAGTGATAGCCCGCCAAGTTTCTTATCGGATCTTCTCAGTTTGTGGCCGCGCGCCGATCCAGTGGTGGTCTAGTAGATATTGTATTCTAACATTCTTTTTGTGTTCTAACGATGTATAAATTTGATAATATGTAAGTGCCCTTAAGGGGCCTATGCAGAATAAATGATTTGATATAATAATCCACATTCATTATCATAATTTACAGCTAATATAAGCCTTAATACTGGGGTCGAGCCTCCTCTACCATAGGTGGGAAATTAATCTACTATATCACGCTGGTCAGATGGGTTGGTACAGGGTTTTCTTTCGAGATTTCTTCTCTTGCATAGATGTTGTATGCATAGATAGATAGATAGATAACTCTTTATTTATACACCGATTACAAAACAAAATACAAAAACTTAAATACTAACATAACACAGAATGTACAAAGGGCGGCCTTATCGCTATAAGCGATCTCTTCCAGGCAACCTTATAATAATAATATAATAATAACAATATAATTTCTTAGTCGTTTTGCACGAAACTCATGGTCGAGAAAAGGGTGGTGAATTGTATTCTTACTCCTACACTATACGGACATGTGTTGACCACAGTCCGCGTTAAAACGTGGTATTATTGAAGCATTTTGAATAGGGTAAGGAGAGCTTATTTGCATATATAGACGGACCGCTCATGCTCACGGGTTGTGTAGGGCTCGATCTGAGCTTACGGGTAATCCAAGATTCAGAATAATTTATTTGAACTAAGGACAACACCGTGAATTCAGTCAAGTTATGCGATTAAATAATGTTGGCGCAACAAAATTTATTTTAAATCACTAAAAAAGTTTTCTGAAAGATTTTAGTATTGTAAAGTGAAGCTTTGTCAATTTCTTGACCCTTTATTAATCTATACGAATATATAAAGCTGAAGAGTTTGTTTGTTTGAACACGCTAATCTCAGGAACTACTTGGTCCGATTTGAATATTTTTTTCAGTGTTAGATAACCTATTTATCAAGGAAGGCTATAGGCTATATACGGTCATGCTAAGACCAATAGGAGTGGAGCAGAAATGAAGAATGTTTAAGAATCGGAGTATTTTTATTGTGAGAGCCCGCCGCTGCGTGTGCTACGTAAACGGTTAGTTTCGCAAAAAAATATCATATATGAGAGATTCGTATTATTTAAAAATATTTTCACTTTCTACGTAAACAAATTCGCGGGTTAAAGTTAGCGTTAGCCCAAAGTAACTATTCCACGTAGACGAAGTCGCGGGCAGCAGCTAGTCTTATATACTAAGGCTCGAGCCTTTTCTCCAATAGGTGGGAAATTTACCTATATTTCGAATTTTCCTTCTCTTGCACAAATGTCTTATGCATATTATATCCCTTAGTCGTCTTTTACGACATCTACGGGTAGATAGTGGGGATTAGAATTCTTAATCCGTCACCATAAGGAAAATAATCTTATATATTTTTATTACTTTATACGTTTTTTTATTATTCTTTTATTTTTTAAGACAATATATGGATTAGATAAATATTTGGACAATATTTTAAATTATCCTGCATAATAATTGAACCCCGAAACTATAACAATAGTATCTTAACCACTACACCATCTGAGTAGTCTAATCATTAAGGGCGTCTTACCGGTTCAACCAGTTTTAGCACAATGTTAGCAACTGCATTTAGCCTCCGCAATGCAAAGGCATAATGATATTCTTCGATTAAACTCCAGTCTGCTTTATTATTGCCGTTGACGGCAAACGAGCAAACAGCACACTTGATGATAAGCGGTACTGCCGGTCGTAGTGGTTAAGGTTGCCGTTTGCTAGTCCGCTGCCTACCGTAAAGAAAGAGAAGGGAGTGTTAATGGATAAAAATGAAATTTGCTAATCGTAAATGCATCACCAAAATCCACGGAAACACCCTCAGAATGTTGCGCTGTCGGCTTTCTCGCTCAAGAATTACCAGTGCAGCCGCGCGCCGCCAGACCAGTGCCCAAAAAAATGGGTCTCATTAGGAGAGTGGGTAATAGCTGTCTCCTAGGAAAGGTATTGCGCCGCACTCTAATCCGCTGATCTGAGCGATTATAACATTATACCCGCAATTGAATAAATGTGTTTTATGATTGTGGCCCACATTCTTCAATAGACGGCAGAAGTCTTGATGATGATGATGATTATGATGATAATGTCCAATATAATTCCGAACAGATCCAGACATGAAATCCAATTCAAGATCTATGTATGTTAATATTTCATCAGCTACATACAGTCTACAGATTTTTTAAAATTCATCATCTCAGGCCTTAAATGTACCACTGTTGAGCCATCTCCAGTATTAGAAATTGGTCTGCTATACCATGCTGACGGTCGTGTGACCGGACCGGGGATTTTAGTCCGTCATCCATGGAGAGATCGACCGCGTGACGGCGACTGACGTCCCAGGTAAGGGACGTCGAGAGGAAAGGAAACCCCTTTAGGGTATGCCGTCAGGCCGACCACTTAGGACAAGGAGCTCGACACCGGTGGTCGGCCCAACGACGAAGTGCGACGTGCTACGGGTGGGTTATGGGGCCGCGCGCCGCCCCTCTGTTGCCCCGGACAGAGCCGAGTGGCGGGTGCGCTGACCATAGCCCAAACCCTCAAAAAAAAATAGGGTATTATTTGAAGTTTTCCTTCCCTTTAATATTAGCACAAATTAATGCATGCTCATTTTACAGACGTCGTTATGCACTCACCCTGATGATGAGCATTGGAATCAAATTAAATGAAATCGTTTATTATGTATAGGTTTTGTTGATTTACATATTGCCAATTATACACTTTGTTTGAAATCAATCTAATAATCTCTCAACGGATGAGAACGCGCCCGCAAGCTGTGAAGACTCGGCAAGAAATTCAGCGGGCTTGTCATGTTTGAAGTTACCTCTTTTAAATGAACTAGTGGTTGCCGAGTGGTCAAAATTCGACCATAATTCATTTAAATAATTTTTCTGCTACGCAATTTTTTTAAATTATATTTGTGTATATTGAGTAAGTTTTTTTTCTTCTTCTTATTTAATGGCAATGAGCTACAATAATATGAGCTATTGGTGCCAGTGTCGAGTATATTGATTATTATTCACGTCTTTAGTCTTAGTCTTTCAGTCAGTCGTTAGCATGACTTAGTGCTGATATCCAAGTCATGCGTCTCTGGAAATTTGGGCAGAATGTCAAAATGCACGCAATTCACTATTATATCATTTTCACTACATTTCAGAATTTTATCTGCATTATATTACATAAAATATCAACAAAATTATTCAATATAACACTTTAAAACACTAAAATAATGAAAAGAATATAAAAGCGCTACATGACATTTTGACATTCGCGTCAAAAGTCCAAAGAGTTCTCTCCGGCTTGAGTAAGTTGTATTTCACTAATAACTATAATAATATATATATAAGTACAAATCTCTATTAGACATTGTCATCATAATTATGATTGTTTGACATTCAGTTCAACCAGAGATTTTAACCATAAACAAAAGTGTATACGCGTTGGTGTGTGTATGTGTGTGTGTGTATAGCTATTGCGCGGTAGTGTGCGTAATGGCTTTTTTATGTATTTTAAGTTCATTATTATATAAAATTTCAGTTTTATGCACTTCTCCTCGTTATATACTTCAACTGTGCCAAATTTCATACTTGTCCATCCACGTAATTTTTGTAAAAAGGGGTACAAAGTTTTTGCTTCGCGTATTAATATATAGATATCTATCAACATGTTTAGTAAGTTTCCAACTGCCCTTTGACCCAGTACCTGTGTATTAGTACTCATTTGTATAGTTGTCCGTATGGTGACGAAGCAAGAATACAATTCACCATCAATCCTTACATCCTGCCCGCGGGTATCGTAAAAGACGTCTAAAGGATCCAATATGCATATAACATCAATACAAGAGAACCAATACTCGAAATAAAACCTCATATGAACACGTTTGACCAGCGCGATATAGGTCAATTGCGCTCCTATTGTGGAGGAGGCCCTAACCCCACAGTGGGATTATTATATATAAATATAGGAAGGAAAGAATACAAAGAGAAGGAAAACTTAAAATAATATCATATACCAACCCGTCTGATCAGCGTAGTATCATTACCTCAGCCTGTATAAGAACCACTGTTGGATGCAGGCCTCCTCCACAATGAGAGGGAAATTGACTTACCACGCTGGCCACGCTGGTCAGACGTGTTAGAATAGGATTTTATATCGTTTTCCTTCTCTTGCGTTATATTATCTGCGTATTATAATCCCTTAGTCGTCTTTTACGACACCCACGGGTAAGAAATGAAGTGGTAAATTGTATTCTTATTCCATCACCACACGGCAAACAGCATAGTAGATCAATTTCCCGCCTATTGTGGAGGAAGCTCGAGCATAGCAGTAAGACTTTTATGTCCTGTGATGAAGACGATGATGATGTATCAATTTCCATCTTTTAATACTAAAATAAATTAATTATC
Organism: Lymantria dispar; assembly: GCA_032191425.1. NCBI lineage: Eukaryota > Metazoa > Arthropoda > Insecta > Lepidoptera > Erebidae > Lymantria > Lymantria dispar. Next base: position 30,092,129 of record CM063455.1, read on the forward strand.
TGTCTTAAATACTTTTATTCCCAAATATAACCCTGACTTGGCATACGACATAGGTAGTTTTGGAACTTGAAATAAAAACAGTGTTATCGTGCATTCGTCGTCAGTCGGTCTAGTAACGCTCACCTCGGTGATCGAGATAGTGTATATCGTGCCACCTATCTTTGTTAATGGGTCAAGTTATAAGCGTTAAGCTGGAAATTAAAACCCTTAGTAACATTAGAAATGCTGGTAGGACCACACCGTCGATAGTTATCTGTCTACAGTCGCGGGCCGGTCCGTCTAGGGTAGTGTACCACACAGCAGAAAATCGACGTCAAGCAATTTATTACTGCGCTTCGTTTGGTGAGCTTCAGTCGGAAGTCCAACTTTCTGAAGGTGTTTGGTGGTGGTGGATTTTGGTGATGCCTTTAGTTTCACTGAAACTCATTGCACGCTTTTACACTTCCTTTACTTTTTTCACCGTAGAGTAGCACTTACCATCAGGCGTACTGTTTGCTCGTTGGCCACCGATTGTAATAAAAAATATCTGTTTATACATTTGTTTGTTAGGCTTTCATATCTAAATAATGGAACTGATTTTAAAAAATCTTACACTAATCGAAAGCTTCAGTATCAGCAAATAATATTCTACATTTATCCCCGTATTCTTACGGGAACGGGAATTAGGTGGATAAAACTGTGATAATTTACTAGAAATGTGATTACTATTAAATTCATTACAAATCATTTTTACATTGATTGGCAGTATATTGATCATATTTATATATAAAATCTAAATTATTATTCATAGATGATTTAGGTACCTACATATATTGGTTATATATTACAGCATTTTTTTATCTTTCCATATTTTAGGTTACCTATAAGGCTTTTCTTTTAGTAATCTATGTATTGGGATATCCACAGTAAAGGAATGTCCAAGACATTATATTCTTTGTGCAGATATTGCAATTTATAAATTACTAGCTGATCCAATAGACGTTGTTCTGTTCAAATAAAATAAAAGCAGCACCACCTACCGGGTCCAATTGTAAATCTAAACCATCCTCGAATCCTCTTGAGCACACACAAAAATTTCGTCAACATCGGTCCAACCGTTTAGGAGGAGTTCAGTGACATACACAGGTACACAAGAAATTTATATATATACTAGCTGACCAAACAGACGTTGTTCTGTTCAAATCTAAAAAATAGTAAAAAGTTATTCTCTTTGACATCGATCGCAGCGCCCCCTATCGGTTTCAATTATTAATCTAAACCATTCTCATATCCATTGGAATAGCTATAAAAACATCAAAATCGGTCCAGGCGCTTAGAAGGAGTTTATTTATAAACATACGAACAGAAGATTATGATCCTTACTAATATTATAAATGCGAATGTAAGTTTGTTTATTTGTTTGTTTGTTACGCTTTCACGCTTCAACCACCGAACCGATTCCAAAAATTCTTTCACCAATGGAAAGCTATAATATCAGGGAGTAACATAGGCTATATTTTATCCCGGTATACCTACGAGAACGGGAACTACGCGGGTAAAGCGATTGAAACCGAAGCGAAGCGAGGGCGGGTTGCTAGTTATTAAGATAGAAAAGTTTATATAGTCGAAAAAAAGGTTACATTAGAAAAGTTTATATTGTCGTTAAGTTTTCTTAATTTTCTAATTTTCTGCGCAACTTTCGTATTTTTTTTCCGTAAAAGTCAAACGATGAAAGAAATCGGTATAGTCGTTCTCAAGTTATGTTATTGTCCTACCCGAACAGCGCCATCTACCGGTTCCAATTGTAAATTTTAACCATCCTCGAATCCTCTTGAGCACACAAAAAATTTCGTCAACATCGGTCCAGCCGTTTAGGAGGAGTTCAGTGACATACACACGTACGCTAGAAATTTATATATGTAAGATAAGATAAGACTAGCTGACCCAGCGAACTTCGCACCGCCTTTTTCGTAATTATTTTATTTCAGTATTTATACAATTCACAACCCGTGTGTGTCGTAAAAGACGACTAAGGGATATACAGCCTTTTCTTATCGATTACAAAACCTTTTTTAATCTAGATCTACATGTAATTATGTCAAAAATGCCGAACAGACGGGACGAACATTAAATGTTAGACAGGTAAGAACAGTTTGTATGGGAAAATAAAATTAATGCTTTAGTATTTTGCTCGTAATTTTTCATATTTTCTCACCATATAAACCTTCCCTGGACTTCCACAAATAATTCAAGACCAAAATTAGCCAAATCAGTCCTGCCGTTCTAGAGTTTTAGCGAGACTAACAAATAGCAATTCATTTTTATATATATAAGATATAATATTATAACAAGAAACATATGCCAGATACATATCAATGTTTTATTAAAAAATTAAAAGAAAAAGAAGTAATTACCTTTAAAGGTCAAGGAACATTTTATATCGAGCAAGGGTACAAGATAAAAAAGATTGAATAAATCGTCGTCCCGCACATGGCACCAAGTATTTAAAAGATACCAATGCCACTATTGCCATCGTGGTAGTATCCTGTACTTCAGATACATAACCTAACAAAATTAAATGCTTTCTAATGTTTACACGAGTATTAGACATTGTAAATAGTTCTTAAGGCATCTTAGTCCGCCCGTGAAATTGAACGCTGCAAAGTGTTCGAAACGTCAGGCAATCAAAAATCAAATCGATTTGATGTGATAAAATCCGTAAAGTAGTTTTTATTTACAACATTAAATGCGTAAAATTAACAAAATCTTACTATGATGCTAATGTATGATCCTAAATGTAGGTCTAATAACCAAAATCAAATTTGCCCAGAGAGCCATGGCATATGAGCATGTGCTTATGCTTGAGATTTCTATGCAAGATAAGATCCGAACTACGGAAATTCGTAGAAGCTTGGATATAAACGACATAGCACGAATAATTAGCAGAATAAAGTAGGAGTGGGCAGGTCACGTTTCTTGATAACCACGGAGGAAGAAACAACCTGGCAAACATTTCTGAAAGTAACCCGTAGCTGAATGCGACACTGGATCGCATGGTAAAATATGAGGCAAACTTACACCCATCAGTGGATGGTAAAGGAGGATGGTGAATGATATTGTATGAGAAACTAGAAACCCGCCCTCGCTTTGCTTCGGTTTCAGTCACCTTACCTACATAGTTCCCGTTCCGGTGGGAATACCGGGCTAAAATATAACTTTAATTAATTCTTATATAGATATAGCTACCTAGTAGTAAAATATTATTAAAATCGGTCCAACCATTTTGAAGATTACCTCGAAGAAACAGACAGACAAAAAACTTAAACTGTATTTTAGGCATAGAGGTCGTGCAACTAACCGTGTGAGCATGAAAAAAGCCTAGTATTTTAACATTACAAACAGATACTTCAATTTTATTTATTTGTATAGATTAAATGAGATATTATCTTATATCTTTAAACGAGCCATTCTTGTATTGTTTTGTATATTACTAGCAATCCGCCCTCGCTTCGCTTCGGTTATAAGTTATAGTGGTTTTACTCGCGTAGTTCCCGTTCCCGTGGGAATACCGGGATAAAATATAGCCTAGTTTACGCCCTGATATTATAGCTTTCCATTGGTGAAAGAATTTTTGAAATCGGTCCAGCCGTTTTGAAGATTACCCGGAACAAACAGACAGACAGACAAAAATTTTTTAATTGCTATTTTAGGCATAGGTGTCGTGCAAATAACCGTGTGAGCATGAAAAAAGGCTATTATTTTGACATTACAAACAGACACTCTAATTTTTATATATTCAGGATCTCGGAATCGGCTCCAACGATTTTGATAAAACTTGGCATACTAGAGGTTTCGGGTCCAAAAAAATCGATCTAGCTAGGTTTTATTTATAGAAAATGTTGTTTTGTCGGTGTTTTTAGCTCAGTTGGGAAGTTGTTCAGCTCTCTTTTTATATTGTTTTGGCATTCAAACAGCGTCGGATCGAATCTCGGTGTTATTATTATTCTCTTTTTGTAATTGTTGATATTTTTTTCATTATTTAATTTTTATTCTTTATTAATATACATCTAAATAAATTCGACAAAAATACAACAAACATATTCCGAGCGAAGCTCGGTCAATCAGATATTTGATTCTTTACGAACTAAAATTGTAAATGATGCAGACTATTTTAAACAAGCTAACACAATTTCCGTGTTGTGACGGAGTAAGAATACAATTTACCACCCTCTATCTTGCAAGTGGGTATCGTAAGAGATGACTAAGAGATATGATATCAATGCAAGAGAAAGAAAACTTGAAACAAAAGCCAATACCATCACGTCTGACTGGCTTGGTATAGTAGGTGAATTTCCCTTCCATAGCAGACGGGCCTGGACCCAACAGTACATATATGGAACCAGAAGATGATGATCACAATTTAGATGGTAGCTCGAACAACAGCTTACTCACATAAAAGTTGTTTGAATACCCGCTTTATCGTTCCGCTGTATCCTATGACATAGACAGACGCAATAGCACACTTCAGTATCGTCCGTTGAACTTATGTGAAGGACAGCTGGAAAGTGTTTATAATGTTGTATGTACCCAATTGTAATCTGTTTGTTCAATGTAAGCTTTATTGTACTTGTCATATTGTTTAATTACGCTTCTTATTCAAATTATCTTCCGGTGTGGTGATAGGTTAATCATACATTTCGGTGTGGATTGTAAAAAATTATTAAGAGAACACTGAGATTTTTCATTCTCTATTGCCCCTGGGTGTCATGGGGTTAAAATACGATTAAGGGTTTAAATATGCATATAATATCTATGTAAGAGAAGGCAAACTCGAAATAAAACCCTGATATAGGGTTTCAAGTCTATGCAAGAAAAGGCAAACTCGAAATAAAACCCTGATATAGGGTTTCAAGTCTATGCAAGAGAAGGCAAACTCGAAATAAAACCCTGATATAGGGTTTCAAGTCTATGCAAGAGAAGGCAAACTGGAAATAAAACTCTGATATAGGGTTTCAAGTCTATGCAAGAGAAGGCAAACTCGAAATAAAACCCTGGTATAATGTTTCAGGTCTGACCAGCATACTAGGCCGATTGCCCTCCTATAATGGGATTGGAGTATAACAGTGCAACATATATAAGCTGAAATGACGATGAACATCCATCCAACGCTAGGCAATCGCTGTTGCACAAACTGGGATCTTAGCCAGCCAATGCAATTGCAGTATAATTTCTTCAATATTGGTTGACCGAGCTTTGCTCGGTACAATTTTTTTTGTAAGTAAATGGTATTTTTAACGACCATATTTAGGATATATATTAATAAAAAAACTGCAAAAAAGATGAAACAATGAAAAAAATATCAAAAAATATTAAAAATTAAAAAACATAATAACCGAGATTCGATCTCACGGTGTTTGAATGCGACTGAACAACTTCCCAACTGAGCTAACGTCACACTCGACGGCTACGGCAAAATTTTCATTCCTATACTATGGACATTCTATGTCATTGTATTGATTAGCTAAAAACACCGACAAAACAATATTTTCTAAAAATAAAACCTGGCTAGATCGATTTTTTGGCCCCGAAACCTAATGTATGCTAAATTTCATGAAAATCGTTGAAGCCGTTTCGTGATTCAGAATATATATATAGGTTTACACATTTTAAATAAAACTACTTTACGGATTTTATCGTGTTTGTATTTGATTTTTGATTGCCCGACGATTCTAATACTTTGCAGCGTTCATGATCACGGGCGGACTAAGTTGTCTCACGTCCAACAAGTCTTCGTTATTACAGAAAATTTATAATTATGTACCCGATACAGAAAATTATTTAAATATTGACCCACATTTTGCTACAAATTTATTGCCAGTGTAAGAAGAAAATGATTCTATATGAAAAAATTATATCGTTTATGGTTAGTAATTGTTTAACATTAAAATTAATACTAATTATATTTAAAACCTAACAATCTAGTATCCTACCACCGGATCGGAACACGGCCACACTGAGAAAGATCCGGCAAGAAAACTCAGGGGACATGATGCTAAATTAATATTTATTTTTAAAACCGGCTTATTTTATCTTACTAAGAGGTTTTGATTTATAAAATTATCTTTAACTCTTAGAATAATAACGTATAGAAGGTAAGTTCACGCACAAAAAGTGAGGCATTTCAATTGGAGCCTAATGGAGCCTACGCCGGCACCGTTCCGTAATGTACAAGTCATTGTACTGCACGTACGTACGCAACTCTTAAAAAATAACTTGATAATTATGACGGTTTGTGCATTCAAATGGTGTCACAACACATTTGAAAAACTTAAAAAGGTTTATATCATTACTTTTAAAAGTATTTCGACGATTTGTGTTAATAAAAACAAAATTTGATTTCATAATTTGTATAGTGGTTTGCGTGTGACGTCTGCGCGCCATTAGTATTTTAGATTCAAATTTTGAAAGTTCGAAGTATTGACACTATCCTTCTATACATTATTATTCTAAGCTTTAACTATTATTATTGTGAGTCAAATCTATACAATAAGTGCTCACAGTGTTATGTAGTCATGGGGTGATCTTTATGGATTTATTTTTAACTAGTGGTCGCCGTATGGTCGAAATTTGGCCATAATTCATTTTAATGAATTTTTCTGCTACACAATTTTCTTTAATTTTATTTATGTATAATTGTAAATTGAGCAAGTTGTATTTCACTAATAACTAATATATAAGCACAAATCTCTATTAGACATTGTCATCATAATTATGATTGTTTGACATTCAGTTCGACCAAAGATTTTAACCGTAAACAAAAGTGTATAAGCGTTGCTACGCAACACACTCACACAAACGTGTGTGTAGCGATTGCGTTGTAATATGCCTAATGCCTTTTTTTATGAAATGAAATGATTTATTATTATGAAAGACACGAAGCATAAGAAAAGACAAATTTAAATAATGATAATTTCGAAAAGTGTTTGCCACAATCCGGTACCAACTCAGCATGATGCTGGCCACAAATCACCAGCGCTGATCTTCCGTTGGTACCGGGAGGAGACATCACGCACATGCTCTCAGTTTAAATTCGAACTAATAATATTAAGATAATTAAACAAAAGTGTACATTTTCACATAAATCTGATAATAAATTTTGTTTGACTATACCTGCTTAATTGTAATTAATTAAATACATATTTTCCTAATTTAATGTATTTCTAATCCATTATTATATGAAATTTCAATTTTATGCACTTCTCCTCATTATATACTTCAACTGTGCCAAATTTCATACTTGTCCATCCACGTAATTTTCATAAAAAGGGGTAAAAAGTTTTTGCTTCACGTATTTATATGTAGATTCATATACAGGCATATGTCTAATAGTGAACGTCAATAGGTTATTAAATGAAGATGATAATACTATGTTTTTTTTTAAATATAAATTATTTCTAGGACGACATCCATCCGGGTCGGCCATGGATGGCAAGGAACCGGTACCAATGGTTGACCCAATGACGATGGAGACAAAACACGGTGGGTTATGTGGTCGCACGTACCCGTTGCCCCGGACAGATTAGCCGTGTATTTCCAGACCATAGCTTAACATAAAAAGGAGAATAGTCATAGAAAGCACTGTTGAATAATATTCTTAATTATTTAGCAATTTGTACGCATTACATTACATAATTTCCTATTACATAGTTTTCGGTGTGGTGACGGAGTAAGAATAAAATTCACGAACCCCTCTCTTGCCTGTGGGTGTCGCATAAGTCAACTAAGGGATATAATATGCATATAATATATAAGTAAGAGAAGGAACACTCGAAACAAAATCCTATACCAACACGTCTGACTAGCGTAGTATGGTAGGTCAATTTCCCTCCCATACTGGAGGAGGCCCAAGCCCAATAATGGGACGTTTATGGGCTGAGATGATGATGGTGATATTAATATTTAATGTGCACCATCTTTATTTATGTATATATTTTTCTTGTGTACGTGGCACTAAACTCCTCCTAAATGGCTGGACCGATATAGATGAATTTTTTTGTGTGGGTTCAAGGAGATTCGAAAATAGTTTATATTTACAATTGGACCTGGTAGGTGGGGCTGTTGTCGATTTCAAGAATTAATTTTATTTTACTTGAACAGAATAACGTCAGTTGGGTCAGCTAGTATCTTACTAAAATCTATACCAATAAATAAAATTGTAGCGTCTGTTTGTAATGTCATAATAATAGGCCTTTTTCATGCTCACACGGTTATTTACACTATACATATGCCTAAAATACACTTTATATTTTTTTGTCTGTTTGTCTGTCTGTCTGTTTGTTCCGAGTAATCTTCAAAACAGCTGGACCGATTTCAAAAATTCTTTGACCAATGGAAAGCCATAATATCAGGGCGTAAACTGGGCTATATTGGCCCATTATTCATGATCACATAGTTATTTGCACGATACCTAAACCTTTTTTTTGGGCTGGGCGACGATCAACACACCTGCCGCCCGGCTCCGTCCGGGGCGACAGAGGGGCGGCGCGTGGCCCGTGGTACGTCGCCTTCGTCGTTGGGCTGACCACCGGTGCAGGGTGACTTGTCGTCAGTGGTCAGCCCAACGGAATACCCCGAGGGAGTACCCTCTCCCGTCGACGTCCCCTAAGAATTTTGTTTTGTCTGTCTCTCTGTTTCTGTCGGATAATCTCCTAAATGGCTGGACCGATTTTGATAATATTTTAATATCAAGTAGCTGTCTATATAAGTATTTACAAATTATAAAATAAAAATTACATAATTATGGAATATAATAAAAAATCACAAATTTTATTTTTGGGGGGTGGATTAAGGTCACCGCACTCTTCACCCGACTCCGTCCGGGGCGACAGAGGGACGTAAGCACGCACACCCGTAACCCACCCGTATAGCCGCCGCCTTCGTCGTTGGGCCGACCACCGCTGCAGAGTTCCTTGAGTTCAGTAGTCGGCCCGACGAAGTACCCCGAGGGAGTACCCTCTCACCAGGCCTACTTCACTCTATGTACTTATACGGTATAATTACCTAGGGCCCGGCCAAGCGGTCTCGGGGCGTTTGCGGACCAAATGCAGAGCGGTTTTCACAAGCGAAGTGCGTGTTGGTCAATTTAATTTGTTCCATTCGTTTGTACGCGTACCTAAGATAAACTATTTTTTTTTTGTCGTTTCTACATTACTTTTAATAGGTAGGTATAATAAGCATTAGCTTGCCTTTCAGAGACAGATTTACATATTTTTGTTACATAAAAACGTCATACTCACCTTAAACATTATTTTAACAACATTTAAAATCTATTTTTACTAGAATTAAATTGTGATAATTACACTCATTTGCAAAAAAAACGGGCACCTAAGCAATGAACCATTTCAAATGTTAATATTTCTTTGTTTGATAATTATAGGTAGTTTTATCCACACAATTTGCTAAATTAATAAGAAAATAATCGTTTTCATCAGTATTTCATAAAATTTAGATACAATTTATGGGAAATAATGCTAAACCTCGCTAGTAGTGTATATTCGCTAGTAGTGCATATGCTCATGAAGTAAAAATAAAAATGTTTTTTTGTTTGTTTTTCTTTAATAAAGTAAAAGCAGATAAATGTTTAGTATCGAGTGTGACCCCCTCTAGCTAAAATCACAGCTTGAATTCGTCTGGGCATGCTAGCGAGTATATCCCGGATACTTGCTTGCGGAATACGTTCCCACTCCGCAGTAATCACATTCTTCAGCTCTCTGATGGTCTGCGGAGCCGGGTGTACTGATCTCACACGCCGTTTCAGAACGTCCCAGACATGCTCTATGGGATTGAGGTCGGGACTTCGAGCTGGCCAATCCAAACGACGAATGCCGACCTCTTGCACATACGCATTAACATCGCGGGATCGGTGGGCGCGAGCATTGTCGTCCATAAAAATCGAGTCTTCACCTAGAGCGGCCAATGCGGGTTGTGCATGAGAAATTAGAACTTCCGTTATGTATCGATGCCCAGTCAGTGAGCCGTTTTCAATGAAGACTAACTCTGTACGATCCATTGAATTTATTCCTGCCCAAAACATAACAGAGCCCCCACCATAAGGTGTGATTTCTTCGAAACATGCCTCTGCAAAGCGTTCTCCTTGTCTTCTTAGCACTCGCCGACGTCGATCTTCACCGAACAGAGATATCCTGGCTTCATCAGAGAACAAAACCCTATTCCAATCGTCTTGAGTCCATGATTCACAATTTCTAGCGAACCTAAGCCTGTGAACTCTGTGCTCACGGAGTAATTTGGGGCCGCGGGCCGGGCGGTGACTGCGTATATTGGCAGCGAGAAGCCTCCTCCTGACCGTCCATAGACTAATATGCCCATTTCTTACTTCTTGGAGGTTGTTCTTAAGATCCACATACGAAGATTTGCGATTTCTCAATGCGCGACTCACAAGAAAACGATCATCCCGTGGTTGGGTACATGGTTTTCTTCCAGAACCAGGCCTTCTCTCGACGGAACCAGTCTCCTGATATCGCTGCCAGGTCCTTTGGACTGTCGAGCGACTAACATTTAGCCTCCTAGCCACGAAACATTGGCTGCAACCCTCTTCAAGCAGCGCGATAATTTTGGTAGCTTTTACCACTTTATCTACCATTTTTGATACAGCCAAACAGCATTAAATAAAGCTTTGACAGTCAAGGATATGAAATTAATCGATAAAAATTGAATAAAAGTTATGAAAGTCGATGTTAACTTCTGGAACTTCGCGCCAAAAATGTAGGATAAAAAGGGGTTTTCTGTAAAAATGAACATCAAATGAAAAATTGAATTTAGAACGTACTTTTTTAAATACCACAGCATTTTTAAAACCGGCCAGTAACGTGTACAAACGATTGAAACCTTTTTGGTATTGTATCTTTTTAAATATGAATGAAAATCAAAACCGCCCGTTTTTTTTGCAAATGAGTTTATTTGACGGACAGTCGCGCAAATACCTACGAAACTTCCAACACAAGTCGCGCGGCGCAGTGATCTGTCTTAACTTGTTGTGCTGTTAGCGTAATCAAACAAACAAACACGGGTCATTCGGTTTTATGCGATTTGTAAAAAATACATAAGTAAATGTTTATGTAAATTAAAATTAATGAAAAGTTGTTTGAAATTGTAAAAAATAATTATATAGTTAATAGTAAATTGATAATTGTATTTATTAGTAGGTATTGTTTATTCATAATGATACATTTTTTTACGATGGATTTTTGAGACCACAGAGACATGCAGATAGCTCACGCCTTCGCTTTTGAATTTAAATGATGAAAATGATTACCGCTTCGACTTGCCAACTGAAAACGCCTTAACATATACGGTCGCTCGACAGTCGTCACTGTGTCTGTCGCTGGCCTCTGTTGCAAGGGGTAATATGTGTATTTGAGTGCCACGTGTTGGCGTATTAAATGGGATGACGATCGTATTAACCGTCAAGAAATGTATGAAAACATGTTTCAAGTTGCTGGGACTGTCGCAAAATGGCGTATTATGCGGGAAATCGTATTAAACGTAATCGTATTAAACGGTTTCTACTGTATTATAAGCGATACAATTTTAAACTACCACCTATCATCGTCATCATCTCAGCCCATATACGTCCCACTGTTGGGCTCGGGCCTCCTCCACAATGAAAGGATAATTGACCTACTATACCACGCTGGTCAGACGTGTTGGTAGTATAGGGTTTTATTTCGAGTTTTCCTTCTCTCGTATAGATGTTATATGCGTTTTATATCCCTTAGTCGTCTCGTACGATCACCCACGGGTAAGATAGGCGGTGGTGAATTGTATTCTTACTCCGTCACCACACGGAACTACCACCTATAGTCAAAACATAATATTCACAGTTCTCAAAAAATAGACACAAATAGTTATTTATGTTAATTTAATTTTATCGAGGAGGCAGCCCTTCGATTGCTGTGGGATCGCGAGGTGCGAAGCAATCACAATCGTACGCTTGAGTATTTAGGCACATTTTAGCATGCAGCGGTTGCTGACGCGATTAAGTAGGCTATTATAACAATCGGTATTGATGATTTTGTACTGAGTGAAGTATCTGTTCGCGACAAGTGTAAAATACCGTGATAGTGCTTAAAAAACAAACTGTAAACATAATAGTGAATTTTGAGAATTTTTTTTTTTTTTTTGTTTGTGTACAGCTGTTGGCCGCAGATGGCCCCGACAGCTTGACGCGGACTATGGGTGAGCGCTGAGGGCTCTCAACCCGGAGAAAAGTATGCTAAGCGACATCGCCCAAGGGCTCCCCCTGTGGGGAACGGACCTCGGCTTGGGGCGTCGCTGGAGGCAAAGTGGGCGTGCCCACGTTTTTAGTAGTGACTTTTGCGCGGCGCGGTTTCGCACCTCGACGGCGAGGGCGGAACCGCGGATATTTATTTGTTAAGGCCTCGCGGGCCGTGTAGGCTCTTTGTTGAGCGAGTGTGATATTGTCGTCATCTTCGTCGAGGACGTGGCGAGGACGTCGGATGGAGGAGATTTTGGAGGGTCTATAGGAAGCCGCCCCAACCACTAGTTGGTTGGGGTGTGTCATGGCAGAGTCAAAGTAGCTCTGAGAGCACCGTTTCATAAACTGCTTGATGGTCGGCAGTTCGAGGTCGATGTGGAGATCGACGTTTCGTATGAACCACGGTGCTCCCGTAGCTCGGCGCATGAAACGATTTTGTAGTGTCTGTAGCCTGTGGATCCTGTGTGGCTTAACATGCGCGAACACCACGCTGGCATAGGTCATGATAGGCCGTATGCAGGTGGTGTATAGTCGGATTTTGCTACTCAGGGGCTTACGCGACCTAGAGTTGAGTAGACAGTGGAGACGGCCCATCACGAAGGCTGCCCGTGCGCGGACTTGCTTTATGTGAGGGGCGAAGCTGAGTCGATCGTCAAGGGTCACACCCAAGTATTTGGCCTGCCTGGTCCAAATGACCGGCTTGTTGAAAATTTTAAGGGGGGGAATGCTATCGGTAGAGTAGGAACGGGCAGTTCGTCTAGTGAACATGACCGCCTGACTCTTCTCGGGGTTGATTTCTAATCTCCATTTCCTAAACCAATTGGCTAGGGCGGTAACCGCTGTTTGGAGAGTCTTGGCTACTGTTGTCGGGGATCTACCAGCACAAAAGAGTGCGGTGTCATCAGCGTAAAGCGCTTTATGTACCCGGTTGAATTTGGGCATATCGCTAGTGTATAGCGTGAAGAGAAATGGGGAGAGGACCGACCCCTGAGGGACGCCGGCCTTGATAGGGTGGGAGGTCGACAACGTCCCTTCCACCCTGTAGCGAAAGCTGCGATGACTTAAGTAGTCATGTATAATGAGAATTAAGTAGTGAGGGCTCTTGAGGAGATAGAGTTTGTAGATTAGGCCTTCATGCCAAACCTTGTCGAATGCTTTCGCTACGTCTAGGAATAATACACCCGTATATCTGTTCATGATGAACTGACTACTTGTGTATTCTACCAAGCGGTGAACTTGTTGTACGCAGCTGTGTTTAGCTCGGAAACCAAACTGTGCATCGGGAACGAGGTTGTTAGCCTCGGCGAATGTGCGTAGTCTACTGAGAACTATTCGTTCGTAGATCTTACCTAGACCTTTTAGTAGACTAATCGGGCGGTAACTACTGGGTTCGGTACGGCGCTTGCCGGGTTTGTGGATTCCTATTACCACGGCCTCTTTCCATTGCGCGGGAAAGATGTTATTATTTAGTGCTGCATTGAAGATGCAGCACAACAGTACTATCAAGTGGGCGGGGAATAATTTAATGACTTTATTTGAGATTCCGTCCGAACCTGGGGCTTTTCTGGTTTTAAGACCCCTGACTAACGATTCGACCTCATCGGTGGTTACTACTGGGATAGGCTGATCGGGGTTGTCGTTTCGTAACGAGCGCGAGAGAGTGGTACGACGTTCCACTTCGTCGACGATGAAGCGGTGATTCGCGGCGTCGGGGTGTAGTGTACTCGGCGTACACTGAAGCTCCAAGCAGTCGGCCAGGCATTCTGACTTTTCGTCGTCCATAAACGCCGGTGGCTGGTTGGGTCTGGTGAGAGGAGGGAGAGTGGACACGATGTCTTTTTTGAGTGAGCGGGAAAGCTGCCAAAAGGCTGTGTGAGAGGGCTCTAGCTCCTCGAGCATGGCGTCCCATTTGCTCTGTCTCAATTCATTAATAGCTTGTTTAACCTCCCTCTGGAGTGACCGTAGGCGGGTACGGTTGTCCTCCGTGGGGTAGCGGTCATAAGCGCGTGTCGCGGCGTTTTTACGTCTTAACAAGTCACGGACGTCGTCTGGCAGGCGCCATTTACGATCGCTCGTATCTGGTACCGGCCGCGAGCAGTCGTCCATTATCGACTGCACGTGACTTGTAAGCGACTCGATCGCCTGAGAGGTATGTTCCTTAGACGTAATGTCATTGGGAATTTGATCAAGGTGGACCGACGAGGTTGACTTGAGATTTTTCTCTAGCCGTGCCCAGTCAGTCGCTATTTGGTCCTTTCGTTGTTGTGGCCTGAGGGGCCGGGGGTGCGGGAGGCTAATTCCAGAGTCACCGGGCGGTGATCTGAGTCTAACTCGTGTTGAACTTCTATTGAACATAAACGAAGGTTTATGTTTTTGAGAAGAAAGATATCGAGTATGTCCGGCCTGTGCGAAACGTTAAAGGGGAAGTGTGTCGGCTCTATGGGCGCTATGACATCAAATCCCAGTCTGTCAGCGAATAGCTCTAAAGTCTTGCCCCTCTTATTGGAACTTTGATAGCTCCAAGAGGTGTTCTTGGCGTTAAGGTCACCGCCAATGATGACGGCGCCTCCCAATTCTAGCAAGGCTTTTAGATCTTTTTCGACCAACTGTTTCGAATGTTCTCTATTGGGAGAGAGATATGCGGATACAAGGGTGATAGGCTGATGGCCTGAGAGGGCTAGCCTGCAAATTGAAGCTTCAATGTACATCAGAGGGGGCGGATCCACAGGTGTGCAATGCAGCGACCTTTTGTAGTAAATGAGCGTTCCACCCATTGGTGAGGTTGTCCTATCATTGCGAACTATATTATAGTTCGCGATTCTAGGGTCCCTGTTGAATGGTTTTAAGAACGTTTCTTGTACTAACAAGATGTCGAGCTGGTGTTCCCGAAGGAATGTGCCTACTTCATCCCTCTGTTGGGTAAGGCTATTAGCGTTGAATGTCCCTACTTTGAGGTGTCTGGGTTTAACTCTGCCAGGAGTGTACCTATCCATTTTAGTTGAATTTGAGTGAGCCTAGACGGTCTAACGTGGGGGCGAATTTGATCGCTATATTAAGGAGGGCGAGGTTGTTTCCCTCGTTCTTTCTAAGATCGGCTGCAATTTCGCGGATTTCAGCGAAATTGATTCGAGCCGCGAAGTTGGCCACCAGGGCTAGATCTGGATCTAGTCCTTGGGGGGCTTTTGGGGGCGCGCTTTTAGCGACGACGATAGGAAGGGGGGCGCCCTGAGGGGGCTTGGGATTACCACCGGTGGGCTGGTTTGCCCCGATCATTGGTGGTTTGGGCTGAGATGGTGCGGGTGGGGCAGCGGGCTGCCTGTTGGGCAGGGTTGGGAAAACCTCCTTGCTGGTTAGCAGGGGGCGAGCCCACGCATTGTGGGTTGGTAAGGGGGCTGGGACGAAGGTCTTGTTATAATACAAGGCCTTGCCATTTGAGTTGGGTTGGCGGACTATTCTTCTCGGCGCTCTTGGGCAGCCGCGATAGTTAGCCGGGTGGCCGTATTCTCCACAGAGAACACACGCTGGTGGCTCTTTGCAGAGGGAGATGTCTTTTGGCCGTTCACACTGAGAGGTATGATGGTCACCTAGGCACTTGACACACCTAGGACGGGCGAAGCAGTTCTTGGACGAGTGTCCATACATTTGGCACTTGTGGCACTGTGCCAAGTTGCCATTTTTATGTGGGGGCTCTACTGAGACCCCGGATAGACCACATATGGCCTTGATTTTGAAAATGCCTTTACCCTCAGGGGTATTTGCTAGGCAGACCAATATCATATTGAGAGGGTAACGACCCTTGCCTCGGATCATCCGATGTACTTTTACAACCGGCAGATCCTGGGCTTTAAGAGATTCTAAGATCTCTTTGGTGTCAATTTCCCTCGGGACATTGCGTATTACTGCACGCAGAAGTTTGGCTTCGGGGAGGGTGTATGTATGGTAGGGAATCTGTTGATTCCCTAGCATGCTTGACACGGAGCGGTGGTCAGCTGACGAGTGAAGGTCCACTCGTATGCCTTGGGGGGTGGATTTCGCAGATTTGTACGAAATCCTGTTGGTGTTTAGCCACGCGGAGATGGCTAGCCACTTCTCTTTATCCCTAATGTATAGGGGCGGCGGAGCCATTGGTTTTTTGACCGTCTGTGGGGCGGCGGTGTTGCTGTCCGTAGTGGATGGGACAGAGATTGGGGCTGTCTGCGAGACGACAGGGAGGGCCGAGGCGGTCGTAGCGGTCGTTTCAGACGGGATTGTGGCTAGAGTTATGGCCGATTCGGTTGGCTTTATTTTAGGGGCCTTAGAGGGGGCCTCTTTGTTGGCTTTTGCCTTCTTAGTACGCTTACGGGAGCGAACTTCGATGAAGGAGCCCTCATTGGGCGAATCTTCCGACTCGGAGGAAGATGAAGCTGAGGCTGAGGAGGGGACCGATTCCGTATCCATCGCCGTGCCGGTGGCCGGTAATTCCGGTTTGAGCGGCAGGACGGTGGAGTGAGCGCGTAGAGGTTGCGGTGGGAGAATAGTTATCGCTCCAAAATGTTGAGCGATGTAGGCTTTTATTTCGGGGATCGCCAGAAAGGCGTCGATAGTGATAGTTTTTCCGCCATCGTGGGCTGACGGGAAAAACGTTCGCAGGAATGTGTCCTATCGCCCTGGGTGGGGTAAACCCTGGGTTGTGTGTAGTGTGTGTCCCTCCCAACCGGGTGCAGGTCGGGAGGATGTGTACTTAACTAATGTGCCCTAAGCTTGTACTCCTTCGCCAATCTTAATGTGCGATAGGTTCCTAGCTGCTCGGGCCGTTAGGCCTTCGCAGAAAAATGATGAAAAGCCGTAGATTAGGTCCGACTAGGAGATCCCCCAAGGCCGGATGCTCTAACCCCTTCCGATTGTTAGCTCTGCCCTGAAGGGGCTCGGCAGGCAAATCGGGGCCTTGCCTCACCCGGCTTCGTTAACACCGTGAGGTTTCCGCCGGGGACCAAACAATATGGTTTTCTGCCCTGAGGGGGCCAAAATGGGTTGACTTTTTATCTACCAACGGTAGAAATCTGCACTCGACGTCTTGAGAAAGTCGACTCGTGCAGTTGGGATCTGGCAACACCTGCGTCCAAACAGCGAAACTGCCACAGACAACCGTATACACGGCCACCCGGAGCGGGCCACTGAACGGCCACAGACGTCAACAAAATGGCGGCGCGACGTGACGCGAGGTACGCTGCGAGAGCGAGCAAGACGGAGCGAAATCGCACGACCGCAGGGGGCGGGTGCGGGGAGAGCGCGGCAGTGGAGAGCAACGAGGCGTACGTCCGTACGCTACGGGTCTCCGACGCGGAATAATTTTGAGAAAAAGTATAGTGATAAGAATACCGTGAAAATTAACTAACTCAAAGTGTATCGCCAGATAGGAGTGCGTAACGAATATCGACCAATCAGGGCGCTCCAAATACATAGCGAAATTCGTAAGATGTAAACATTACGAATAAACGTGTACAGTGCTAAATAAACAATGTGAGTAATGAACATTAAAGTAGATTAATTATACGTTATATTGTAGTAAAAATTGTGTTAAAATAGCCTAAAACTGTTTGTTTTTCTTAATTTATGTAAATAATTAACTTAATTTATGTAGTTTTTAGTGCTTTTATAAAGCCTATTTTACTATCTAGGGTCGCGGCCACTACTGAAACAGATAGATGTATCTTAGATAAATAGAATAGTATATAGAATGTAAGCATATCTGTAATAGTCTTAGCGTTATAGTTAATTGTTCAATAAAATCATAGCACAAATCGGACGAATGCGACAACCGTTTACGCTAACAGCCTCGCGGCTGTCGTTACGGTAAAACCTCAAGGTACCTAAGTGTCTCGTTTAATGAACACATCGTACAAAAACATTTCCGCGTCGGAGACCCGTAGCGCACGGACGTGCGCCTCGCTGCTCTCCATTTCGCCGCGCTCACCCCGCACCCGCCCCCTGCGGTCGTGCGTTCTCGCTCCGTCTCGCTCGCTCTCGCAGCGAACCACGCGTCGCGTCAAGCCGCCATCTTGTTCAACGTCTGTGGCCGTTCAGTGGCCCGCTCCGGGTGGCCGTGTATACGGTTGTCTGTGGCAGTTTCGCTGTTTGGACGCAGGTGTTGCCGGATCCCAACTGCACGAGTCGACTTTTTCAAGACGTCGAGTGCAGATTTCTACCGTTGGTAGATAAAAAGTCAACCCATTTTGGCCCCCTCAGGGCAGAAAACCATATTGTTTGGTCCCCGGCGGAAACCTCACGGTGTAAACGAAGCCGGGTGAGGCAAGGCCCCGATTTGCCTGCCGAGCCCCTTCAGGGCAGAGCTAACAATCGGAAGGGGTTAGAGCATCCGGCCTTGGGGGATCTCCTAGTCGGACCTAATCTACGGCTTTTCATCATTTTTCTGCGAAGGCCTAACGGCCCGAGCAGCTAGGAACCTATCGCACATTAAGATTGGCGAAGGAGTACAAGCTTAGGGCACATTAGTTAAGTACACATCCTCCCGACCTGCACCCGGTTGGGAGGGACACACACTACACACAACCCAGGGTTTACCCCACCCAGGGCGATCGGACACATTCCTGCGAACGTTTTTCCCGCCAGCCCACGATGGCGGAAAAAACTATCACCATCGACGCCCTTCTGGCGATCCCCGAGATAAAAGCCTACATCGCTCAACATTTTGGAGCGATAACTATTCTTCCACCGCAACCCCTGCGCGCTCACTCCACCGTCCTGCCGCTCAAACCGGAATTACCGGCCACCGGCACGGCGATGGATACTGAATCGGTCCCCTCCTCAGCCTCAGCTTCATCTTCCTCCGAGTCGGAAGATTCGCCCAATGAGGGCTCCTTCATCGAAGTTCGCTCCCGTAAGCGTACTAAGAAGGCAAAAGCCAACAAAGAGGCCCCCTCTAAGGCCCCAAAAATAAAGCCGACCGAATCGGCCATAACTCCAGCCGCAATCCCGTCTGAAACGACCGCTACGACCGCCTCGGCCCTCCCTGTCGTCTCGCAGACAGCCCCATTCTCTGTCCCATCCACTACGGACAGCAACACCGTCGCCCCACAGACGGTCAAAAAACCACTGGCTCCGCCGCCCCTATACATTAGGGATAAAGAGAAGTGGCTAGCCATCTCCGCGTGGCTAAACACCAACAGGATTTCGTACAAATCTGCGAAATCCACCCCCCAAGGCATACGAGTGGACCTTCACTCGTCAGCTGACCACCGCTCCGTGTCAAGCATGCTAGGGAATCAACAGATTCCCTACCATACATACACCCTCCCTGAAGCCAAACTTCTGCGTGCTGTAATACGCAACGTACCGAGGGAAATAGAGACCAAAGAGATTCTAGAATCTCTTAAAACCCAGGATCTACCGGTTGTAGAAGTACACCGGATGATCCGGGGTAGGGGTCGTTATCCCCTCAACATGATACTCGTCTGCCTTACAAATAACGCAGAGGGTAAAGGCATTTTTAAAATTAAGACCATCTGCGGTCTATCTGGGGTCTCGGTTGAGCCCCCACACAAAAATGGCAACCTGGCACAATGCCACAAGTGCCAACTGTATGGACACTCGTCCAAAAACTGCTTTGCCCGTCCTAGGTGCGTTAAGTGCCTAGGTGACCATCACACCTCTCAGTGTGAACGGCCAAAGGACATCTCACTCTGCAAAGAGCCACCAGCGTGTGTTCTCTGTGGAGAATACGGACACCCGGCTAACTACCGCGGCTGCCCAAGAGCGCCGAGGAGGTTAGTCCGCCAGCCCAACACAAACGGCAAGGCCTTGTACTATAACAAGACCTTCGTCCCAGCCCCCTTACCAACCCACAATGCGTGGGCTCGCCCCCTGCTAAACAGCAAGGAGGCTTTCCCAACCCTGCCCAACAGGCAGCCCGCTGCCCCACCCGCAACATCTCAACTCAAACCACCAACAACCGGGCCAAACCAGCCCACTGGTGGTAATCCCAAGCCCCCTCAGGGCGCCCCTATTCCTATCGTCGTCGCTAAAAGCGCGCCCCCAAAAGCCCCCCAAGGACTAGATCCAGATCTAGCCCTGGTGGCCAACTTCGCAGCTCAAATCAATTTCACGGAAATCCGCGAAATTGCAGCCGAATTAAGAAGGAACGAGGGAAACAACCTCGCCCTCCTTAATACCGCAATTAAATTTTCCCCCACGTTAGAGCGTCTAGGCTCGCTTAAATTCAAATAAAATGGATAGGTACACTCCAGGCAGAGTTAAACCCAGACACCCCAAAATAGGGACATTCAATGCCAATAGCCTAACCCAACAGAAGGATGAAGTAGGCACATTCCTTCGGGAACACCAGCTCGACATCTTGCTAGTACAAGAGACGTTCCTTAAACCATTTAACAAGGACCCTAGAGTCGCCAACTATAATATAGTTCGCAACGATAGGACAACCTCACCAATGGGCGGAACGCTTATCTACTACAAAAGGTCGCTGCATTGCACACCTGTGGATCCGCCCCCTCTGATGTACATTGAAGCTTCAATTTGCAGGCTAGCCCTCTCAGGCCATCAGCCTATCACCCTTGTATCCGCATATCTCTCTCCCAATAGAGAACATTCGAAACAGTTGGTGGAAAAAGACCTAAAAGCCTTGCTAGAATTGGGAGGCGCCGTCATCATTGGCGGTGACCTTAACGCCAAGAACACCTCTTGGAGCTGTCAAAGTTCCAATAAGAGGGGCAAGACTTTAGAGCTATTCGCTGACAGACTGGGATTTGATGTCATAGCGCCCATAGAGCCGACACACTTCCCCTTTAACGTTTCGCACAGGCCGGACATACTCGATATCTTTCTTCTCAAAAACATAAACCTTCGTTTATGTTCAATAGAAGTTCAACACGAGTTAGACTCAGATCACCGCCCGGTGACTCTGGAATTAGCCTCCCGCACCCCCGGCCCCTCAGGCCACAATAACGAAAGGACCAAGATAGCGACTGACTGGGCACGGCTAGAGAAAAATCTCAAGTCAACCTCGTCGGTCCACCTTGATCAAATTCCCAAAGACATTACGTCTAAGGAAGATACCTCTCAGGCGATCGACTCGCTCACTAGTCACGTGCAGTCGATAATGGACGACTGCTCGCGGCCGGTACCAGATACGAGCGATCGTAAATGGCGCCTGCCAGACGACGTCCGTGACTTGTTGAGACGGAAAAACGCCGCGACACGCGCTTATGACCGCTACCCTACGGAGGACAACCGTACCCGCCTACGGTCACTCCAGAGGGAGGTTAAACAAGCAATTAAAAAATTGAGACAGAGCAAATGGGACGCCATGATCGAGGAGCTAGAACCCTCTCACACAGCCTTTTGGCAGCTTTCCCGCTCACTCAAAAAAGACATCGTGTCCACTCTCCCTCCTCTCACCAGACCCAACCAGCCTCCGGCATTCATGGACGATGAAAAGTCAGAATGCCTGGCCGACTGCTTAGAGCTTCAGTGTACGCCGAGTACACTACACCCCGACGCCGCGAATCACCGCTTCATCGCCGACGAAGTGGAACGTCGTAACACTCTCGTCGTCGATCTCCACATCGACCTCGAACTGCCGACCATCAAGCAGTTTATGAAACGGTGCTCTCAGAGCTACTTTGACTCTGCCATGACACACCCCAACCAACTAGTGGTTGGGGCGGCTTCCTATAGACCCTCCAAAATCTCCTCCATCCGACGTCCTCGTCACGTCCTCGACGAAGAGGACGACATTATCACACTCGCTCAACAAAGAGCCTGGCCCGCGAGGCCTTAACAAATAAATATCCGCGGTTCCGCCCTCGCCGTCGAGGTGCGAAACCGCGCCGCGCAAAAGTCACTACCAAAAACGTGGGCACGCCCACTTTGCCTCCAGCGACGCCCCAAGCCGAGGTCCGTTCCCCACAGGGGGAGCCCTTGGGCGATGTCGCTTAGCATACTTTTCTCCGGGTTGAGAGCCCTCAGCGCTCACCCATAGTCCGCGTCAAGCTGTCAAGGCCATCTGCGGCCAACAGCTGTACACACACAAAAAAAAAAAAAAAAAAAAAAAAAAAAAAAAAAAAAAAAAGAACACATCGTAGCATAGACTACCGAAGACACCTAGCGGCGCGCGATGGAAGCTTGAAACCATAGTATGAAGTAATGATATAAAAAAATAGTATGAAGAAATAGCGAACTTCAAGCATTAACATTCAGGGGCTAGGCAGCAACGGTGTAATATTCGTCCGATGTGCAAGTTACTTCAAAATCGATCGTTTTATTTCTTCACTGAAGCCCGCCAGTAGGGAACCGAACCCGAAGATACAGTCCACACATACAGTCCACATAAACCACCGAACCAGCGACCAACCGGGACGTCAGCCGACTACAACACATTTGTCTGAAGGCCCGTCCCGCACAGTATCTGTACTTATTTAATCTGTGCTCTCACGTCGGCGTCCCCTACCGGTACGCTGATCGCCATCGCGAGGCTATATAAATTAAATATTAAATTGTTAAACAATAACTTCGCTATAATTCTTATAAACTTAGGTAAAGAACACAAAAATATCTGGCAGTATATTTTTATCCACCGATTGTAGATTGGTTTATCTGATAAATAAGACACAAAGTCGTAAATACATATTTGAATGCGATAAATTAACTTAAAAACAGTTTTCGATCACATACTCCAAACGTTAACCAATTATAATTGCTTGTAAATAAATAAATAAACGTTCTACAGGCAATTCCATCAGCCTACAGACGTCCACTGCTGAACATAGGCCTCCCCATGAGAATGCCACTCGGAACGGTCCTGCGCCACTTGCATCCAACGGTTCCCTGCGACTTTGAGAATGTCGTCAGTCCACCTAGTGGGGGGTCGTCCTACGCTGCGCCGTCCGAATCATGGTCGCCACTCAAGAACCTTTCTTTCCCAACGGTTGTCGGTTCAACAAGCGATGTGGCCTGCCCATTGTCATTTCAACGTGCTAATTCTGCGGGCTATGTCGGTTACACCCGTTCTTCTACGGATTTCTGTGTTCCGGATTTTATCACTTAGAGAAATACCGAAAATAGTCCTCTCCATAGCACGCTGAGCGACTTTGAGCTTTTTTACGAGGCCGACGTTTAGAGACCACGTTTTAGTGCCGTAAGTCATCGCTGGTAACACACACTGGTTATAAACCTTTGTTTTCAGACACTACGAAATATTGGAAAATTACAATCACATAATAAACTCATTTGCAAAAAAAAACGGGCGGTTTTGATTTTCATTCATATTTAAAAAGATACAATACCAAAAAGGTTTCAATCGTTTGTACACGTTACTGGCCGGTTTTAAAAATGCTGTGGTATTTAAAAAAGTACGTTCTAAATTCAATTTTTCATTTGATGTTCATTTTTACAGAAAACCCCTTTTTATCCTACATTTTTGGCGCGAAGTTCCAGAAGTTAACATCGACTTTCATAACTTTTATTCAATTTTTATCGATTAATTTCATATCCTTGACTGTCAAAGCTTTATTTAATGCTGTTTGGCTGTATCAAAAATGGTAGATAAAGTGGTAAAAGCTACCAAAATTATCGCGCTGCTTGAAGAGGGTTGCAGCCAATGTTTCGTGGCTAGGAGGCTAAATGTTAGTCGCTCGACAGTCCAAAGGACCTGGCAGCGATATCAGGAGACTGGTTCCGTCGAGAGAAGGCCTGGTTCTGGAAGAAAACCATGTACCCAACCACGGGATGATCGTTTTCTTGTGAGTCGCGCATTGAGAAATCGCAAATCTTCGTATGTGGATCTTAAGAACAACCTCCAAGAAGTAAGAAATGGGCATATTAGTCTATGGACGGTCAGGAGGAGGCTTCTCGCTGCCAATATACGCAGTCACCGCCCGGCCCGCGGCCCCAAATTACTCCGTGAGCACAGAGTTCACAGGCTTAGGTTCGCTAGAAATTGTGAATCATGGACTCAAGACGATTGGAATAGGGTTTTGTTCTCTGATGAAGTCAGGATATCTCTGTTCGGTGAAGATCGACGTCGGCGAGTGCTAAGAAGACAAGGAGAACGCTTTGCAGAGGCATGTTTCGAAGAAATCACACCTTATGGTGGGGGCTCTGTTATGTTTTGGGCAGGAATAAATTCAATGGATCGTACAGAGTTAGTCTTCATTGAAAACGGCTCACTGACTGGGCATCGATACATAACGGAAGTTCTAATTTCTCATGCACAACCCGCATTGGCCGCTCTAGGTGAAGACTCGATTTTTATGGACGACAATGCTCGCGCCCACCGATCCCGCGATGTTAATGCGTATGTGCAAGAGGTCGGCATTCGTCGTTTGGATTGGCCAGCTCGAAGTCCCGACCTCAATCCCATAGAGCATGTCTGGGACGTTCTGAAACGGCGTGTGAGATCAGTACACCCGGCTCCGCAGACCATCAGAAAGCTGAAGAATGTGATTACTGCGGAGTGGGAACGTATTCCGCAAGCAAGTATCCGGGATATACTCGCTAGCATGCCCAGACGAATTCAAGCTGTGATTTTAGCTAGAGGGGGTCACACTCGATACTAAACATTTATCTGCTTTTACTTTATTAAAGAAAAACAAACAAAAAAAACTTTTTTATTTTTACTTCATGAGCATATGCGAATATACACTACTAGCGAGGTTTAGCATTATTTCCCATAAATTGTATCTAAATTTTATGAAATACTGATGAAAACGATTATTTTCTTATTAATTTAGCAAATTGTGTGGATAAAACTACCTATAATTATCAAACAAAGAAATATTAACATTTGAAATGGTTCATTGCTTAGGTGCCCGTTTTTTTTGCAAATGAGTGTATATTACCACAGCTTAAATTGTAATTTTAATATGCTTGCACATATCTATACAAACTAGTGGTCGCCGTGTGGACGAAATTCGGCCATAAGTCATTTTAATTAATTTTCTGCTACACAATTTTCTTTTAATTTTATTAACCGACTTCAAAAAAGGAGGAGGTTCTCAATTCGTCTGTATGTATAATTTTTTTTTTTTATGTATGTTCATTGATATTTCCGTCAATTATAAACGGATTTAAAAAAAATTTCTTTTGTTAGATAGAGTTTACTTCTGAGGTGGTCCCATTTTCACCAGGTCAGGATCTGATGATGGGATCCAGGAGAAATCGAGGGCAACCACCGAAAATTGCTCGTATGGTGTTGTTGTTATGTAATAATCATGTCTTACTCAGGTATATTCTTCAGGGTGTCAACATCTGATGCTGTTGGGTTGATGATGAAGCTACAGAACTCCTTAACGGTTTGGAGTTAGGGGATAGTACTGCAATTGGTCGATAGAAACTAGGTAGTAGTATGTAGGGCTTAAGTGATACTTGTTAACCGACTTCAAAAAAAGGAGGAGGTTTCTCAATTCGACCGTATATATGCTTTTGTTATGTTTGTTCGCGGATAACTTCGTCGTTTAAGAAAAGATTTTGAAGATTCTTTTTTGTTGAAAAGAAGATATTTCAAAGTTGGTTCCATGATAAGGAAATCAGAGTTTGATGATGGCAGACCGGAGAGATCAAGGGAAACTTTCAAACATCGTAGGGGGCGACTGCGTTTGTAAGTTTTTTCATTAAGTATTTTATTAAAGCACTACAATTTAATAAAGGTCTGGAGTAGATCTGATGATGGAACAGAGACGCTTCAGGGAACTCTTCAACGATTCACTGCAGCTATCTTATGTTTGAGCTTGATTAATCTGTATTGACAAGAACTTTACATCTAGATGGATTGGGACTGTCATTAGGGGTCTGATGATGAAGACGAAGACAGTTTAGGGAACTTCTCAACGGTTTAAAGTAGCTACCTCGTGCTTGGACTTAATTCATTTATATTAATGCGAACTTTGCACCCATATGGATTATAATGAAGGTCTGCAATAGAACTGATGATGGAGACCATAGACAGTTGGGGAATCCCTCAATGATTTACAGCATTAAATAAATCAAACTGAACCGGTGAACACGGAGGTGAGCGATTATCAAATGAAACCGAGGAACGGTTTCATTTGATAATCGCTTACGAATAAAAAAAAAACGATGGTCACGATCTTCTTGACGTTCGTTAGTTAATCTATTTGATATATAAGCTCTCATAGCGGACAATCTATTTTTGCGCTCCTCTGGCGTTTCATTTATTCTCCTCTTATTAGCTTTTTTTAAATTTTGTGTAATCGTTTTCGTCTATCATTTTCTGTCTCGAGTAAACGACGTCTCCTCATTCGAGAAGCATCCTTGCTCGGTCTACCCATTACTTAAAATCGCAAAATAAAATAATTTTTAACAAAAAATAAACCGACTTCAAACAGTAAACTAAAAAGCAAAAAATAAATTTACTTCCCACAAAGTCATATGTATTTTAATTTAATTAAATATAAATAATTAAATATTTATTTTATAATTTTGAAGTCGGTGCCAAGTAAATGCTACAACAACTTTACTATAATATCAAATCATTAAGTAAACACAATATTATTAAAAATATCAAAGCAACTACAAAACAATAACAATGTCTTTTTTTCAATTAATTTTTTTTTTTTGGAGGGATGCGGACGGCGCTCCTCGCACCACTCCGTCCGGGGCGACAGAGGGGCGTAAGCACGCATTCCCGCAACCCACCCACGATGCACGTCGCCTTCGTCGTTGGACCGACCACTGGAGCAGCGTGACTTGACGTCAGTGGTCGACCCGACGGCATACCCCCTATTTGGGGTAACCTCCCATCGACCGACGTCCCCTCCTCGGGGAGGACGTCGGTCTTTCCTCACGCGGTCGGCCTCTTGGCGGGTGACGGACTAATTCCCCGGTCACGTCACCCGAGAAAATCTACGTCTGAATGCAACTACTCATTTGTTTCGATACTTCATTCGGTGAGCGAGAGTCGGAAGCCCAATTTTCTGAGGTCGTTTACATGTGGTGATTCAAGTACTTCTTCGTTATTTTTTTCCATAACAAGTTGACATTTGTGACGGCGCATCGTAAACTTCAGGGTGTTGGATCATTTGCCCTAACGACCCAAAAGAAGAATTAACTTCAAAAAAAAACTAAAAGGTGTATTAATCTATATCTATACCAATAAATAAAATTGGAGTGTCTGTTTGTAATGTCAAAATAATAGGCTTTTTTCATTCTCACACGGTTATTTGCACGACACCAATGCCTAAACTACAGATTGAAAAATTTTTGTTTGTCTGTCTGTCTGTTTGTTCCGGGTAATCTTCAAAACGGCTGGGCCGATTTCAAAAATTCTTTCACCAATGGAAAGCTATAATATCATGGCGTAAACTAGGCTATATTTTATCCCAGTATTCCCACGGGAACGGAAAGTATTCAGGAAAGACGACTGAAACCGAAGCGAAACGAGGGCGGGTTGCTAGTTTAATATAAGGAACCCTATATTGAATTGAAGCTTATATAGTTTTTAAGCTTGTCGTCTGTCCCGAGAGTAAAACTATGCGATTCAAGCAAGGTATTTCATTTTTCATTGCACCCTAGTGACTACCGGACCGGCGACATTGTTAGGTATTTTTGAAGAATTATTTTATGCAACATTTTATTCTATAAAAAAAAAAAAAAATAGTGCATAGGTAGTTGAGAAATTGTGACAAGAGTTACGAATTCGATTCCCATACCGGATAATATTTAACGCGATCCGCAGATTATTGTCCTGAGTCTGGATATCAATGTGTCTATTTGTATGTTAATTTTGCCCTCCACAATACAAGACTTGTTTACTTCATCATCATCATTGCAGCCCACATATGTCCCACTGTTGGGCTCAGGTCTTCTCCGCAATAGGAGGAAATTTGACCTACTATACCATGCTGGTCTGTTTGTTGGTATAGGGTTTCATTTCGAGTTTTCCTTCTCTTGCACAGATGTTGATAGTTGATGTTGATAGTGGTAGGACCACACTGTCGACAGTTATCTGTCTACAGCCACGGGCCGGTCCGTCCGGGGTAGTACCACGCTCTCGCAGAAAATCGACGTCTGAGTAGTAGCAATTTGTTACTGCGCTTCGTTCGGTGAGCGAGAGAGCCGGTAGCCCAACTTTCTGAGGGTGTTTGCGTGTGTAGGGTTTTGGTGGTGCCTTTGGTATCACCGAGCCTCAATGCACGCATTCACACTCCCTTCACCTTCTTCGCAGTAGGCAGCGGCCTTATAAAGGTCCATGAGCGGCAACAACACTTACCGTCAGGTGTACTGTTTGCTCGTTTGCCACTGCTTGAAATATAAAAAAAGAAAAAGATATTTTGTGCATATTGTATCCCATAGTCGTCTTTTACGACACCCATGGGCAAGATAGGCAGTGGTGAATTGTATTCTTACTCCGTCACCACACGGTGTTGTTTCCTTAATGCCGGATATTGTAATAAAACAAAATATGTCAAATCTTAATATATATAAATCTCCTGTCACGATGTTTGTCCGCGATGGACTCCTAAACTACTTAACCGATTTTAATCAAATTGTGTGTGCAGTTTGCTCCAACTTGAAACATAGGATAACTTAGATCTTTAATTATAGTCGCAATATTATTTTATTACAAATTATTTGTCTATAATTAATTGACAGTCACAGTTATTTGTTAACTCCAAAAGATTCTAACAGCTGGCGATATCTGTTGACTGGATTTAAGTAATTTGTGTATGCTCAATGAGATTCGAGAATGGTTTAGATTCACAATTGGACCCGGTAGGTGGCGCTTTATTTGAACAGAACAACGTCTGTTGGGTCATCTAGTGCTATTATATATAAAACTGCATTTTTCCTGCCTCATTGATTTATCTCTCATTTATATGCTTTTAATTTCTTTTCGTCTGTAAGTTTATAAATTTAAATATGATGTCAAACTGTATCCAATTTAAATAAGTTATTTTTGATATTTGCAGATTATTTCCTCTCGATAATAAAGCGTCTTTGAATATTACATAGTTTAGTTTCATCTTAGCCTATATAAGTCTCACTGTTGGGCTCGGGCCTCCTCCATAGTGGGAGGGAAATAGATCTACTATACCGCGCTGGTTAGACATATTATACCATACTAGTCAGCGTTTATTTTGAATTTTCCCTCTCTTGCATAGATGGTATACGCATATTTAAAGCCCTTAGTCGTCTTTTACGACACCCACGGGTAAGAGAGGGGGTGGTGAATTGTATTCTTACTCCGTCACCACACGGATATATAGTTATAGGTATATACTTTAATTTAGTGTAGATTAATTAATTTCATCAGTGACTAAGGAGACACTGAGTAGTTAGATAATTGTTTAAAAATTTAAAATATTTTAAAAAGAACTAGCAACCCGCCCTCGCTTCGCTTCGGTTATAGGTTATAGTCGTTTTACCCGCGTATTTCCCGTTCCCGTGGGAATACCGGGATAAAATATAGCCTAGTTTACGCCCTGATATTATAGCTTTCCATTGGTGAAAGAATTTTTGAAATCGGTCCAGCCGTTTTGAAGATTACCCGGAACAAACAGACAGACAGACAGACAGACAAAAATTTTTAATTGCTATTTTAGGCCTAGGTGTCGTGCAAATAACCGTGTGAGCATGATAAAAGCCTATTATTTTGACATTACAAACAGACACTCCAATTTTATTTATTGGTATAGATATAGCGGTTTTTATTTGATTTTTGAAAGTCCTCTCGTGTCTGTAAGCACTGAAATGTAACATCGAGAAAATCCATAAATATATTTTTATTCCAAATGTGTAATACTTTAAGATCACCATCGTTATAACTATCGCAGCCCTAATGCGTCCCACTGCTGGGCTCCAGCCTTCTCCACAGTAGGAGAAATATTAACCTAGTATACCATGCTGGTCAGACGGTAACGGCTTAATAAATAGCAACATTGCCAATTCTTTTGTTAAAACTCCCATTTTAAAAGATAATAATTTTTACAGTCACTGTAATCCTCGTTATTAAAAATATCACTTTAGGGAAAACCCATATGCAGTAAAACTTTTATAGACCTTGAAACGACTGTTCAGCGCAAATGAAAATGAATTCCCATGATACCTACAACTTACTAACTAAAATTAAAAATTCCATATTCTAAAATACTGCGCAGACTTTGAAAAAGACCGTTGATATAACAGCCAATTTAGTTTGACTTAATACTTTAGCTTAACCCCGAGGAAGTTAGCTGGCCAACTCAACTTGTGAGGACTTTATTAAAATTCAGACTAACTCAAACTTGTTATTGGTAGCCTTTTGTAACTTTGCCGCGACATTTTGCCTAGTTCAATGATGAATATTAAAGCAGTTATGTATGCTTTTTAAAAGTCTCTAGACTACGTAGAAAATTAAATTGAAAATTTTCGGCAACTTAACAATTAATAATTTCCGACGTTTATCTGCGTGGTGACAATGTAAGATATATTTTTAAAAGTGGTAGGAGAGCACACTCTGCTCCGGTGGTCAGCCCAAGGGGTGTACGGGTGGGTTGCGGGTGTTGCGTGCTTACGCCCTTCTGTCGCCCCGGACGGAATGGTGCGAGGAGCACGCCGATCGCAGCACACCAAAAAAAAAGGAGAGTATATTGTTATCAGTTAACTGTCTACAGTCGCGGGCCGGTACGTCCGGGACAGTACCACACTGAGTAGAAAATCGACGTCTGAGTAGCAGCAATGCAATGCGCGTCGTTCGGTGAGCGAGAGAGGCGGAAGCCTAATTTTCTGAGGGTGTTTGCATGTGGTGGATTTTGGTGACGATTTTAATTTCACCGGCTCATATTGCATGCATTCACACTCCCTTCACTTTCTTCGCGGTAGGCAGCGACCTAACAAAGATCCATGAGCGGCAGCAACACTTACCATCAGGTGTACTGTTTGCTCCTTTACCACGGCTTACAATAATAAAAACAATTCACCAATCCCTATTTTGCCCATGGATTACGTAAAAGACAACTACGGAATTTAATGTGCATGTAACATCTATGCAAGAGAAGGAAAACTCGAAATAAAACCCTATAGCAACACGTCTGACCAGCGTGGTCATCAATTGCACTCTTATTATGGAGCTGAAATGATGACGATGATCTTTATTAAACTACTTTTATTTGGGGGGGTGGGTTGCGGTCGGCGCGCTCCTCGCACCACTCCGTCCGGGGCGACAGAGGGGCGTAAGCACGCACACCCGCAACCCACCCAGGATGCACGTCGCCTTCGTCGTTGGGCCGACCACCGGAGTAGGGTGACTTGACGTCAGTGGTCGGCCCGACGGAATACCTCCTATTTGGGGTACCCTCCCATCGACCGACGTCGCCCCCTCGTTTATTAAACTACTAACAAATAAAATGAGAAAATTATAAGAGATATCTCAGAAAGCTGAAAATATCTAAAAAGATGAAGCGGAAAATGACTGATACAATCTGAACACCAAGAGCTCCGGTTTATCACAATATCTTTATGAATTCTGACAATACACGCGCTACAAAAGCTTTCGAGGATAAAGGCAAAAAGGTTTAATAACGTACGTCGGTAATTCTCTCTATTTTTGTCGGTCATAACTTAAGGGGAGAAATAAGGCGTTCAAGTCGTAGCGAGAAACAATAATAAAAATAATAAATCCCCTTCAAACACGACTGACAGACGCGAAACTATTCGCCGGCTATTCTACTGTAACCATATGTGGAGGCAATTTGGAGACAACATATGTATTGCGGTATTTTTTTTATTTTACATCTAATACCTTTATTTGCCTTTTTGTGCGATAGACCGTGGTACGTACCGCGTACAGTATGACCCGTCTGGGCCAACGAGAGGGGGCGACGAACGAGCCCATAGCCCACAAGGTGCGTACCTCTATCAAGTGCTAAGTGGGTGGGCTACTGGTACTCGACCTTGTCATTAGAGGCTCGTCCAGGCGCGTTACCAATTTCGGGAACTGTCTTCAGTCTAAGCTCCAGCGGTACTTCTATACGAACCGCCGCGGCGTCGCCCATATTTCTAATATCTACCTTTAAACGAGCAGTTTTTGTTATCAATTTCTATGTTTTGTTCTATATTTAGAATCTCGGCAACGACTCCAAAGATTTCCATGAAATTTTGTTTGCAGGAATTCGAGGACGATAAATCGATCTTACTAAGGTTTATTTATAGAAAATCTTTTCTTACAAGTGTTTTTAGGAAATTTACAAATTATAATTACAATATGAGGATAAACATAACTAGAATAACAGCTAATATGAACAGTTGAGAAATCCCTTAATTTAGACATCATAACTGTAGGGCACATATACCTGAAGTCTTCAGGTTGTATGACGATACCCGAAAAATCCTTGCGGGCATTTTAATCTCTCGTGATATTTATGTTTGTTTCCTTATAGGAATCTAACTCTAGCTTTGAGAGCACTTTCAATTCTATCTTTTCCATTATAATCTTCGTCAGAATACATTATGGAATTTCTATCGATAGCACATACGATTAATATGTAACTAGTTTTTGAACTGTCTTCAAAGTTACCGACGTCTCTAATCAATTGGACAATTTTAGATACGTATCCATTATTGTGATTTTTTATTCATTATTATAGCTGCACCGCTGGGTTCAAGCCTTCACCACAATGGCAGGGAAATTGACCTACTAAATCACACTGGTCAGATTGGTATAGGATTTTATTTATATTATTTATCGGGTTTTCTTTGTCTTGCTTAGATGTTATCTGCTGACTAAGGGATTATAATATATAATCCCTAATATACCTAGTTGAATTATCCTTACTAATATTTAGTTATCTATACCAATAAATAAAACTGGAGTGTCTGTTTGTAATGTCAAAATAATAGGCTTTTTTCATGCTCACACAGTTATTTGCACGACACCTATGCCTAAAATAGCAATTAAAAAATTTTCGTCTGTCTGTCTGTCTGTCTGTCTGTTTGTTCCGGGTAATCTTCAAAACGGTTGGACCGATTTCAAAAATTCTTTCACCAATGGAAAGCTATAATATCAGGGCGTAAACTAGGCTATATTTTATCCCGGTATTCCCACGGGAACAGGAACTACGCGGGTAAAATGACTATAACCTATAACCGAAGCGAAGCGAGGGCGAGTTGCTAGTATTATAATATACTAGTAACCCGCCCTCGCTTCGCTTCGGTTATAGGTTATAGTAATTTTTACGCGTAGTTCTCGTGCCCGTGGGAATACCGGAATAAAATATAGCCTAGTTTATGCCCTGATATTATAGCTTTCCATTGGTGAAACAATTTTTGAAATCGGTCTAGCCGTTTTGAAGATTACCCAGAACAAACAGACAGACAGACAAAAATTTTTTAATTGCTATTTTAGGCATAGGTGTCGTGCAAATAACCGTGTGAGCATGAAAAAAGCCTATTATTTTGACATTACAAACAGACACTCCAATTTTATTTATTGGTATAGATAGCAGTTATAGCACTCCGTAAACCGTATACGCAGAGCCGCAGACTGCACTGGCGTATTCACATGTGCAAAGGGAATAACGCTTATGCAGCCAAATTGTGTATACATTTTTGTATTGCTTTTTTACCTTAATTTTGTTTTTTTTTTACTTCACTTTTTGTATTGTTTAATTTTTAGTTATTATATTTTTTGAGCTTTTATAATATTGTTAACCTATTGTTGATGTTTGATTTTTACCGTTGTTATTGTTTATATTTTCACGTGTAGTACGTACTTATTTTAGTTTTAGGTATTCTCAACAAAACAAAAATATTGTTCTAATTAAGTAATAAGCGTTGAGTTTGCTGACAATCGTCACACCATAAAGCTGAGTAGTGATCCTTTTACTAGCTTGCGGGTGGGATCCTAGCTTTTACATCTATGCACATATTCAATTCAATTCAATTCAATTCAATTCTTTATTGCATTCATGTGTACATTTTTGGTGTTACAAATATATTACAGGTCAACATGAACCCTGATAGGGCACAGCAATTTTATGAGTTTAAGATTACATGTTTTTTATATTACCTCTGTTACCTTTAAATACCCTCATTAATTTATGGTATTACGTTACTAAAATATAATGTCAATCAATATATGAATATAATATTATTAATATAATGTCTCGATATAAAACTAGACTAATGCAATTGTAATTTAGTTAGCAATTATATCAATGTCAATTTAATAAATAATTAAACTATTATACATATGTCATTCTGTTAAAATTATTGTTAATTATTTCATTAAATGTCTATATCCTTGTGGCTTATTGTATTAAAGTATTTTAGTTTCATTAATGTCCTCGAAGAATTCTCTTAGATTATAATAACATTTTTGATTGAGGTAGAGTTAAGTTATTTCTAAATAAATTAAAATTTGTCATGTGTTTTAGTATTCTTGGTATTTTATTGTATACTTTTATAGCCATAACATAAGGTCCTGAATGAAATAATGTTAAGCTTGAGGTAGGCATAGCAAGTCTATTTTTATTTCTTAGGTTACGGTCCCGTGTGTGGTGATCCTTAGTAAGGGGAAACAGCTCTGGGCGTTTTTTTACAAACAGGCATACTTCAAGAATATATAAACACGTCAAAGTCAATATATTTAATTTCTTGAAATGCTGTCTACAGCTTGTCATTCTATCGGTGTTTGTGAGTATTCTTATGCATTTTTTTTGAATAATAAATAATGTGTCTGCTTGAGTACTATTCCCCCATAGTAGTATGCCATATCGAAGCCAGGAGTGTGCATAGGCATAGTAGGCATTCGTAGCTGATTTTAAGTCTGTAGTTTTTTTCGACTCGTTTAGGGCATACGTAAAACTGGATAATTTCCCACTTATGACTTCTATATGGGACTTCCAGTTCAGATGGCTGTCTATATTCAGGCCCAAAAGTTTAGATGTGTTTATACATTCCAAATCTACATTATTGTATGAGCAGGCTATATTTAATGGTCGTTTTTGATAAGGATGGAATTGCATGACTTTTGTTTTTTGGAAATTTAATTTGAGATTGTGGGCCTTTAACCAATTTGTAATGTTATCGAGTATTTCATTTACATCTTTATTTAGAGTGAGCTCATTTTTACATGGCAAGACCACTGATATATCATCAGCAAACAGTATGCTAACGGCATTTATTATTTTAGGTAAATCGTTTATATATATTAAGAACAGCAGGCATCCAAGCACGCTTCCTTGGGGAATAGAGTTATTTATGGTAATTCCTTCTGATCTAATATTACTTATATTACCAGTTTCAGAGTTATAATATTCTACCTCTACAAATTGTGTGCGATTTTTTAGGTAGGATTCAAACCATTTATGAGGTAATCCTCGAACTCCGATACCATGCAGTTTATTTAATAAAATATTTGATGATACTCTATCGTACGCCTTACTCATGTCAAGGAGTAAACCTACAGCATATTGTCTTTTATTTAATATGTTTAAGATTTCCTGAATATATTGATAAACCGCGTACACAGTAGATCTATTCTTTCTAAATCCGTTTTGTCTTTCGTCAAAAATCTTATACTTTTCACAAAACGAATAAAGACGCTTTGACATAGCTGACTCCAAAACTTTAGAGAACGTAGGCAAGAGAGCTATGGGGCGATAATTTGTACATTCTGTCCGGTCGCCTTTTTTATGCACAGGTTTTATAATTGAACATTTTAACAAGCTAGGAACCAAACCCTCGGAGAAGGATTGGTTTACTAGAAATGTTAACGGTTTTATTAGCTCAATTGCACATTTTTTTATTAGGCTAGGTGGTAGCTCATCATGTCCAAAACTGTTTTTATTTTTCAGATTGTTAATAATATTATAAACTTCGCGACAGTCTACTGGTGAGATAAATAGGGAGTTTTCCGCTTGTTTTATGACAGGATAACCATATTGTGTGCTAGGTTCCCCCCCCACTTCAACGAAAAAATTATTAAACATTCTTGCAATGTGGTTAGGGTTGTCACTAATTTTATGTTTTGATTTTAATTTTATATTTAGCCTATTTTTAGTTGTAAGCTTCTTAGTACGCTCTTTTATAATATGCCACATAGTTTTAGTTAAGTTATTACTTTTTTTAATTTTCTGTATATAATATAGCTTCTTAGAATGTATAACTACTCTTTTTAAGACTTTTTCGTACTTTTTGTAATATGTTTTTAGCACCGAAGCGTGGTTTTGGGAGAGAAATCTTTTTAATTGCCTCTTATGTCTACAAGATTTTTTGAGTCCTGGTGTTAACCACGTCTTTTTGTTCATAGTTTTTATTTTGAGTCGCGTTTTTGGAATACATCTATTTAATATAATATTTATAGTAGAGTGGAATAAATTATAGTTTGTATTTACATCTTTTTGATCAGAGATAATCGTATCCCATTTTATGTTTTTTAATTCTGACTTAAATGCATTAGTATTTTTATCCTTAAATAAACGTTTATTTATGTACCAGGTCTCTCGCTCTTTAGGCATATTCGGTAAGGTGATTAGTATTCCTTTATGATCCGATAGTCCGTAATCTTTTACTAAAGTAGTGAAGCCTTTCTGTTGGAAGTTTGTAAACACTAAGTCGATACAGGTGGCAGTTTTGGTGGTAACTCTAGTTGGGACTTTTATGTATTGGTAGAAGTTAAAGCTTTTCATGAGATTTAATAGAATGGTTTTGCTACTTGAGTGCTCCAAGAGATTAATGTTGAAGTCACCTGCAATCAGTATGTCTTTTTTATTGTCTTTAGGGCTTTTGGTTAATCTTTGTAATACATTTTTAAGTGTATCATAGAATGTGTCTGGCTGTCTATTCTTATGGGGCCAGTACAAAACTAAGATAACTAGATTTTTTTTTTTAACAATTTCTATAGCACAAATTTCAATTATATATTCTACAGACATTATTACTATATCTCTACGTTCTACAAATTCGATATTCTCCTTTAATAATATACACACGCCACCGCCTGAATAATTTTTCCTGTTATATATTGATGCAACACAATAGCCATCTAGTTGCAACAGATTTACTTGATATTGTGTGATCCATGTCTCAGTAAGGCATATTACTTTTATATTTTCTCTTTCTTCAACAATAGATTGCAATAGATAAAGTTTGTTCTTAATACTACAGATGTTTTGGTATAATATGTCATATGTGCTGGCGAAATGTACCTCTTGAGGGTTTAAGAGTCGTTTCAGTGTCATTTGAATGTTGTGTGTTAATAAATGTATTGGCCCTTAAGATACTTTGCTTGGGGGACTGAGTAGAAGCTGCGTCAAAGTGATATTTAATTTTGTTGATTGAAATTGGCTGAAAATAGTACGGAATGGTCCCTTTTTTGTTCTTATTTTTATTTTGTGACAAGTCTATTTGATTTTTTTTAGACGTCTTGTAGGTAAGATATTTATCACAGTATTCGTCATAGTCCACGATATAATTAATTTTTTTACAGATTTTTTTAATGTAAATGTGATGTAGATAATCTGGAAGGTTTATAAATTTACATCGTTCTGAGTTAGTGCATAGGTTTTTTAAGAGGCTATTTATTTTGTGTTCATTTAAATAATGATTATGCTTAACTCCTAGTACAATTTTTTGTGTGTCTTTGAATCGTTTTACTAAAGCAGCAAATTCCATCATCATTCTGGTTGGATTTTTATCGTTTTCGCCGATACACAGTACAATATAATTACCTGGTGAATCGTCCATTTTATAGCATGGTTTCAATACTTCTTCTGATGTTGCGGATGGTTTAGTTGTTGATGTGATGGTATAGTTCTGGAACTTTGAATTTTTCCTTGAATTTATTAAGGCTGAAGCTAAACCTACGCATTGCTGTCCGCCCACTATAAATATATGTGGTACATGATCTTTTATTTCATGTATGTATATTTTGTTGTTGGTTGGTTTATTTGATGAGTTGTTGCTGTTGCTTAAATGAGGTTCTGCTCGCTGTATACTGGTATTTCGTAACTTACTCCCAGAGTCTGCGTCCTCTTGAGGTGTTTCACATACGCAAGTGTGAGTAGTTGGCCTCAGCGATGCTGTTAAATTCTCGTTGTTTTGCGAGTTAGTATTTCTGTTCGGAGTCGACACCCTTATATTTTTAATTCTATTTGGTGTATCGACTTCATTTGTTAATAGTTTGGTTGCTTTCTTGAATAGTTTATGTTTATTATTCAAAGCCTCAATTTTTTTCGTTAAGTCAATGTTTTCAATACTCAGGTTGTTAATTTCTTCGTGTGCTTGCCTGTAGTTGCGAGGTAAGTTCGCTAATTTGACTTTTTAGATCTAGGATTTCATCATCCTGATTATTCGATATGTTCGGCATACTATTGCATGTGTCACCCTCTATACTTGAGTTGTCTGAACTTGTGTCCTCTATTATTTCAGTCATTGATTGAGAACGTGGCTTACGAAATGTTATATTGTCAATTCCGAAGAAATTCATTTTGTGGAATGTAGTTTGTAGTCAAATGATTTACAAAAAGTCGAACGTAGATTGTAAGGATTCGATCTCGCGACTCCGCACTGTGGATCCACTGCATACACAGCTTTGCCAGATCGACATTAAGTTTTATTATGAAATTAGTGTTCAGTTGTTTTGTATTTCATTCGTATTTTTTGCTATGAGTTCAAAGTCTGTTTACTTGTAATCACAGGTTCGTTATTTTGAATTTTCTTTTTATTTAAAATTCACTTTTGTCACTGTTTTGGGTTGGTAAGTTAGCAGAGTTAATTTGATATCACTTTTTCACTTATATATGGGGTTTTATTTGGGTTTTGAAGCACAAAATGTAGAAAAATCAAGTTCTGTTAGTATATAGTTTTAATCACTATTTATTTAACATGTCATGATTATTTTCACCGGATAACAATGTCACTTGTATATTAGAGTGTACTTTTGTGAGTTCACTGGGTTTTAGACGTAATAATTCACTTGTTCATTTTTATTTATATTTTAAATACGGAGCTAATGTTTACACGACTGGCAGCGCCATATAAAATAAGTTGTACAAATATGTACCCCCTGCGAGGGAGAAATAAACTATTTTTCTTTCTTCTTTCTAGTATAGATTAGACCCTTAGAGGGTGAAAATTAAAAAATGCTGAAACACGTGTTTATTTATTTTTACTAAAGAGTATTTTTGGAGAATTTGAAGAAAATCGATGTAGATTTTTTTCTCCTTATACAAACTTTGTTACTGCGGCTTACCTCCTAGAGGTTGAATTTCAAAAAACCCTTTCTTAGTAGGTTTCTACGTCCCGCAAAGAAACTAATGTCAACATTTTAGGCTTCAGTAGTTTCGGCTCTATGATAAGGCAGTAAACTGACATCTTACTACCTATTTTACACCCTTAGAGGATGAAAATGGACAAACGTAGAAACACATGTTTATTTTTATTAAAGAGTATTTGTGCTTAATTTGAAGACCAAAGCTAAAGATTTTTTTCTTTGCATACAAACTTTACCATGTCGTTTCACCCCCTTAGGGGTAGAATTTCAAAAAATCTTTGCTATAGGGTGCCTAAGTCACGACAACTCAGCCGAATTTATTGTCAAAATATAACAATTACGAGGAAAACATAAAATCAAGAACAAAAATTCACCAAACACGCCACATTTCTTTTTACAACGCAAAGGAAGCAAGATAACACTTAATTAGCGCAATTTGCGCAATATAACAGAAATCTCGCAAATTCATTAAGCTTTTAACGAAACGACCCGTAATTATAGGGCCGTTTCACCATTATTAATAACTCATAAAACAATACGAGAAGAATATAAATTGTTGAGACGGGCATTGCCTAGTGAAAATTCTTGGCATTCGGCCTAACACAAATGTTCCGTTCGATTCACTACGCGCTACTGTAAAACATTTTAACAATTATGCTGACGACTAATCGCGTGGAAGAAATTGATAAAATATTGTTATACTGTTTCCTTTTTCTATTGTTAGTTAAATAGTAAAAATGCTATGTCATTATATTAATGTCTTATAGAGTAAATGAGGTCATGCAGTGTGATAGCTTTTACGAATACTACCAGCCCGTTGTTCGTAAGTTTTGCCAAATACAACTTAGAGATTTATATAGACCTAGAAAACCCTTTTACGATAAGGACCAGATACTGTGGGAACTTTTTAACAAGGTCCAAAAATAAACAACTGATAATTATTAAGTGCTACCTATTTATTGTATGGTTTTAAATAAAATTTTGAGTTATAAAACAAAAGACCTAAAATTAATGTGAGAAACTGCATCAACGGTCTTTTGAGTCAGTTTTTAACAGTTCTCGAGAAGAACAACAAATTCAAAGCATTTATAGTTTGTATACAATAATACATTACAATGTTTGGCGGTTGGAAGTTCGAAATTTCGCGGTTCGTAAATGTTACCGCGT
The DNA here is from genome assembly GCA_032191425.1 of Lymantria dispar. Taxonomy (NCBI): domain Eukaryota; kingdom Metazoa; phylum Arthropoda; class Insecta; order Lepidoptera; family Erebidae; genus Lymantria; species Lymantria dispar. The sequence continues at coordinate 30,132,793 of CM063455.1, forward strand.
TTCGCATGTTGCCGACCATTACCTTATAACATCGAAAGTAATACAGAAGGATTATAAAAAAATAAGCATTTTAATGCACCTTACAATGTTAACATTATAATACATTAAAACTCTGTGCTACTGGCTACATATTTTTGCTATTGGCTACATATTTTTGCTACTGGCTACATATTTTTGCTATTGGCTACATATTAGTTGCTATTGGCTACATATTTGTATCATATTTATTCAGCTTACACTTTATTGTAAAATTTAGTATGTAACCGTTTGTTTTCCTAAATAAATAAAATAAAATAAAAATAAATAAACTCAAATGTGGTCACCCTATTGAAATCCCGTCACCGCCAGCGACTCTGTGCGAATCCAAACGAAAATGCGAGAAAATTTTGTTTTACATGCGAAGATGGAGAAATACGGCTTCAAGAAGCCAACAGTGAGAAAAACCGTGGAGCAATTGAAGCGGAGTGTTTCTGCGACATACGGGAATGACAGCTTTCCAATTCTGTTACACTCTACAAGATGTATTTTACAAATAATACCGCAGACTTTTCTTTGGCAATGCTAAAAGACAAAAGCCGTCTGAGAAAAAGGTGTCGTACCCTATTGAAGTTATGTCATATATTGTATATTCAGACATCCAGAAACTATAATAATACTTAGCTATATTTTTCTCATAACCATGAATAAGGTTCAGACGGTCCGTCCGGGATAGTCCACACTCTCGCAGAAAATCGTCGCCTGAGTTGTAGCAATTTGTTACTGCGCTTCATTTGGTGAACGAGAGAGCCAGATGCCCAACTTTCTGAGAGTGTTTGCGTGTGGTGGTTTTTGTGATGGCTTTAGTATCACCGAATCTCTTTGCACGCATTCAAACTCCCTTCAATATCTTCACGGTAGGCAGCGGTCTAGCAAAAGTCCATGAGCGGCAATATCACTTACCATCTATATATCAGGTATCATATATCAGGTACTGTTTACTTGTTTGCCACCTTTTGTAATAAAAAAAGGTAGAAGTAACGCTGTCGTTTACAGTCACAAGTAGAATTCAAATTCAAATCATTTATTATGCATAGACCCCAAGAGGGCACTTCATCATCATCATCGCAGCCCACATACGTCCCACTGTTGGGCTCGGGCCTCCTCCACAATGGGAGTGAATTTGACCTACTATACCATGCTGGTCAGACATGTCGGTATTTTTTTTTTTTTTTTTTTTTTTTAATGGATGGGCTATGGTAAGCGCACGCGCGGTCCTGTCCCTCCGGGGCGATGAAAGGACGGCGCGCGGGCCCATAACCCACCCGTACCCACGTCACCTCGTTGTTGGGCCGACCACCGGAGCAGATGTGACTTGTCATCAGTGGTCGGCCCGACGGAATACCCTTTCGGGTAACCTCACCTCTCGACGTACTGGGACGTCGGTCGCCATCGCGCGGTCAGCCTCTCTGCGGGTAACGGACAATTCCCCGGTCCGATCACCCGCGGCCTCGGCTAGGGCGGCATTAGGCGCAGATACTCGCGCCTGCGCCGCCCGAGTCGCCGGCGGCGGAACGTGTCGCCGAATAGGAGCTCTACTCGCACACGATCCGCCGCCTCCTTCCGTGAGATTACGGCCTCACAGAAGGCGGCGACCGCGTCCCAGTTCCTGACGCTGTCGAGCATCTCCCTGGCGATGGTCGGCAGCGCCACAGACATGTTGGTATAGGGTTTCATTTCGAGTTTTCCTTCTCTTGCACAGATGTTATGTGCACATTATATCCCATAGTCGTCTTATACGACATCCACGGGCAAGATAGGGAGTGGTGAATTGTATTCTTACTCCGTCACCACACGGACACTTACACATTGTTAATTTTACAAAATAAAATTAAATTATCCAATAACAATAAACTACCACCGGATCGGAACGCGACCGCTACTGAGAAGATCAGGCAAGAAACTCAGCGGGCTTGTCTATTATTTTATTTTTTTTTTTTTAGTAGAAATCTCCTTATAATAATACAAACACATTTTTTTGTAAACAAATATAGAGAAAGCAGACTTAGGGACAGATTTAAATTATGCAAAAATAAATATGCATCTCATCCCATATACGTCCCACTGTTGGGCTCGGGCCTCCTCCACTATGGGAGGAAAATTGTTTTAGTACTTAGTTTTATTTAGAGTTTCTCTTCTCTTGCATAGATTTTATATGCGAAGTTATATCCTTTAGTTGTCTTTTGCAAGATCCACGAGCAAAGGGAGTGGTGATTTGTATTCTTACTCCGTCACCACATAGATTATATTAAAAATATATAAATAACTAGCAATCCGCCCTCGCTTCGCTTCGGTTATAGGTTATAGTCGTTTTACCCGCGTAGTTCCCGTTCCCGTGGGAATACCGGGATAAAATATAGCCTAGTTTACGCCCTGATATTATAGCTTTCCATTGGTGAAAGAATTTTTGAAATTGGTCCAGCCGTTTTGAAGATTACCCGGAACAAACAGACAGACAGACAAACAGACAGACAGACAGACAGACAAAAATTTTTTAATTGCTATTTTAGGCATAGGTGTCGTGCAAATAACCGTGTGAGCATGAAAAAAGCCTATTATTTTGACATTACAAACAGACACTCCAATTTTATTTATTGGTATAGATAATATATTTGGATACTGGGACTTGGCAATATGCTATGTCTATTTGAAATAATAAAGAAACGTATCACTATGTTACAAATAAATACCAAGAAAATATTCCTTATGTTTTTAAGACACATCGTTAATCAGAAAAATAAGTTCAGGAAAAGAGTCATGACAACCGTGTTCAAGAACTTCAAGAAAATGTTTAAATATACGTAGTACAATAGAAACATGGATTGACTTTATTCCATATACTAGCAAACCGCCCTCGCTTCGCTTCGGTTTCAGTCGCCCTACCTGCAAAGTTTACGTTCCCGTGGGAATACCAGTTAAAATATGGCCTAAGTTATTTCTTATATAGAGAGCTACCTGGTAGTAAAATATTACCACAATCAGTGCAGCCGTTTTGAAGATTTCCTCAAACAAACAGACAGATAGATAGACAGACAGACGCACAAACAAACAAAAAATTTTTAAACTGTATTTTCAGTTTAAATTTTTTTTCATATAATCATGTGAGCATGAACAAAGCCCAGTATTTTGACATTACACACAGACACTTCAATTTTATTTATTTGTTTAGATTAAAATAGAAACATATATTTAGAAGGAATTCACAGTATTTTAAAATTACATTTGATAAATTAAAAGTGTAAGTTAATATACTATTTTGTGTTACAGTTACATGAAAAGGGACGAACCCGTTCACCATGAGGTGTCAACATATAAATTACTGTGCAGTATTTTTAAATAAAACAATAGATATGGCTGTTTCCGGCATCGCTTAAATAAATTAAGGAATGATAAAAATACAAGGAACCGGCTATGAAGGTTTACGTGACAGACCTTTTTTATCGCTAGGAAATGCCTTCGCGTTCACTATCGAGGTTGAACAAATACCTCGTGGAGTATTGTTGATGGAACCTATAGCCAGTTTTCATCTTATATTCCACCGCTATTGTTTCATCACTTTGAACCACGAGGGAATATGAAAGAAAAATAATCTGCTGAGCAAACTATTAAAATTAGGTAGCGCTGCTGACGGCTTGGCCAATAGGCACTTCACTTGAATCTTGGCATTTTATTAGTATAAAAATGTCTCTTTGTGACGATTTCCGATGTTTATGCGAGTATTACATATTTATACCAATAAATAAAATTGGAGTGTCTGTTTGTAATGTCAAAATAATAGGCCTTTTTCATGCTCACACGGTTATTTACACTATACATATGCCTATAAATCACTTTATATTTTTTTTGTCAGTCTGTCTGTCTGTTTGTTTCGAGTAATCTTCAAAACGGCTGGACTGATTTAAAAAATTCTTTCACCAATGGAAAGCTATAATATCAGGGAGTAAACTAGACTATATATTTTATCCCGGTATTCCCACGAGAACGGGAACTACGGGGATAAGGCGACAGAAACCGAAGCGAAGCGAGGGCGGGTTGCTAGTTTTAAATAAAACCACTTTACGAATTTTATCGAGTTTGTATTTGATTTTTGACGACGACAAGTCATCGTTATTACGGACATTTATAATTATAAAGACGTGAGACACCTTAGTCCACCCGTGACCATGAATGCTTTAAAGTGTTCGAAACGTCGGGCAATCAAAAATCAAATAGAAACGCGATAAAATTCGTAAAGTAGTTTTATTTAAAGTGTGTCTCTATGTGATTAGATATTTTTTAAATTTCATTTTTATTATAAAAGTGTAACTTTAATTGTCGTCTCAGCCCATACACGTCCCACTGCTGGGCTCAAGCCGTCTTTCCAAAGAAATTGATCTACTGATATGATACCAGTAGATCAATTTCTGCTGGTTAGAAATTTTGTTTTTTTTTTATGGGTGGGCTATGATAAGCGCACGCGCGGTCCATTCCGTCCGGGGCGGGGCGATGAAAAGATGGCGCACGGACCCATAACCCACCTGTACCCACGTCACCTCGTTGTTGGGCCGACCACCGGAGCAGGGTGACTTGTCGTCAGTGGTCGGCTCGACGGCATACCCTTTCGGGTACCCTCACTTCTCGACGTTTTGGGACGTCGGTCGCCGTCGCGCGGTCAGCCTCTCTGCGTGTGACGGACAATTTCCCGGTCCGATCACCCGCGGCCTCGGCTAGGGCGGCATTAGGCGCAGATACTCGCGCCTACGCCGCCCCTAGAAATCTTGGTATAGGGTTGTGTTTAGAGTTTTATTTTTTTTTTTTCATTTATTTATTTATTTAAATCTTCTGCACACAAAAAAAGGTACATGGCGGACTTAATGCCTTAGGCATTTTCTACCAGTCGACCTGGGGTGGAGCAGAAATAAGTTAGGTAGGTGCAATTTAGCGAGAGTAATGAATTCTGGTGAACAGTTATCCGAATCAAATTACTTAATATAATCTTATACCTAATACATAAAGACAATACATATATACATAGATACATACCTACCCATATAAATACATAAATACATGCATACACACAAATACATATATATATAAATATATATTATATAAACGGCTGAGATAATTCATCACTGATGAGTCGACTCCATCACAAAATTCAGGTATAGTCGTTTGACCATAGCCTTAAAACTGTCACGACTAGTGGCCATTTTGATATCTAATGGTAACGCATTCCAGAGAAGAATAGCTTGGATATAAAAGGAAGAGTGAAGAAGAAGAGTTTTTGAGGAACGAAGTTTACGGTCATGAGTAGTGCAAATAAATTGAAAGTGAAGTTTTAAGTAGGGAGGAGCATTAGGAGAGTTTAAAGTAGAATACAGTAAAGAGAGAGTTCGCAAGCTTCGTCTTTGTCTAATCGGTAGCCAATTAAGCCGAGAGCGAAATGAGGAGACATGGTCGAATTTGCGCAGGTTAAAAACGAATCGAATGCAATTGTTGAGAAGTTGGTCCAGTTTATTGAGCAGATCTGCATTCAGGTCGAGGTAGCACACATCAGCATAATCGATGATAGGAAGGATTAAGGTTTGAACCAGCGCTGTCTTAGTCTTCATAGGAAGAAAGTTCTTCAAACGATATAGCGAGCGAAGTGTTCCCGTAGTTTTCTTTTTCTTTCATAGATGTTATATGCGTATTTCATCCTTCAGTCGTCTTTTACTAAATCCATGGGCAAGAGTTGACAAGAGAGCGGTGACATGTATTCTTACTCCTTCACGACACTGAAATACTGTAACATTAATTTATATTATTAGATACCATGCTGATCATACGATTTCTACTGGATTTTATTTACGAGTTTTCCTTCTCTTGCATAGACATTGATGCTCTACGCATATGCATATCCATATTCAATCTTTTAGTTGTTACGACACCCACGGGTAAGACTGGTGGTGAATTGCATTCTTACTCTGTCCATCACACGAATATAAACAAGATCTAGAATTGAACAATGATGTACCACTGTTTGCCTAAATAACAAATTAAATCTAATCATAATACCTCGATCTCCTTTTACAACCAATATAAAAGCGCAAAATCCCCAAGTCATTTGATCTAAGTCATAAAATACGATTCGTCCCTGATATAGAATTTGGTTGTTGCAATATAGATAAAACCATAATGGAGGAAACGCTATGCACAGATGACGTAGTGGTTAAGATACAGACCTACAGTGTCATGAGTTCAAATCCCAAGCAGGACAACACTTTGTGCGATCCACAAATTTTTGCTCTGTGTATATATAACTTGGGTCCGTAGATTATATGTTTGTAAAATAATTATTTCCTTATAGTCCATAAAATATAGCTTGATCTCTGTGACAGATGTCAACGAAACCGACGAAGTAAGTTTGAACGAGCGACATGTTTGCAATTTCATTTTGTAGCAAATATATTTTCATTCTTTTCGTGCCAGTTTTATTGCAACTGAATTGCAATATATTATAAATATAAAAATATTAATATTCATGCCTAAAATCTATCTCGTAAGTACTGAAATACCTAGGTATTAACATTAATATAAACATTTTATACATAAATGACGCTTACGCACGTACAAAGTCATAATGAACTGAAAATAAAAAATAGATAGGACAGTCGATATACGTAAATCGATAACCGAGGCCTGAGTGTGAGTTTTGTCGTTAATATTACGCGTTCTACCGTGAGCGCGTAAACTGTCATTTGTATGAAGAAAAGTACAGCGCCACTAGCGGTGCGTATTTGAAACAATGTTTCAAATACGCACCGCTAGTGGCGCTGTACTTTTTTTCATACAAATAACATGTTTACGCGCTCACGGTAGAACGCGTAATATTAACGACAAAACTCACACTCAGGCCTCCGATCTTTATTAAATTATTCACAAAACAAATAAACCCAATACAGTAGGTACCTAAATAAAACTTTCAACATATTTTTTACAATTAAAACAGACAGTCACATTATAAAATAACTACTTTTTGTTTCAGAGTAATTGATAATATTATGTATTGCCAATAAACTGGACATATTTATTTATAAAACAGTCGTAATTGATCGATTGATCTAACGACTGTCCCTATTTTGGCGCTCCAGTGATCACTATAATAGTGAAATAGACCTTTTTTTTTTTTTTTGTGGGTGGGTCGCGGTCGGCGCGCCTCCGCACCACTCCGTCCGGGGCGACAGAGGGGCTTAAGCACGCAACTCCCGCAACCCACCCGAAAACCACCTCGCCTTCGTCATTGGGCCGACCACCGGAGCAGGTTTACTTGTCGTCAGTGGTCGGCCCGACGGAATACCCCCTACGTGGGGTACCCTCCCATCGACCGACGTCCGCCCCTCGGGGAGGACGTCGGTCTTTCCTCACGCGGTCGGCCTCTCGGCGGGTGACGGACTAATCCCCGGTCACATCACCCGCGGCCTCGGCTAGGGCGGCATGAGGCGCAGGTAGTTGCGCCTGCGCCGCCCCAGTCGCCGGCGGCGGATCTCCTCATCGAGGCTGCGCTCCACGCGCAGACGATCCGCCGCCTCCTTCTGCGAGATCACTGTCTCGCAGAAGGCTGCGACCGCGTCCCAATTTCCGACGCTGTCGACCATCGCCCTAGCGATGGCCGGCAGCGTCAGGTCGGCACCGATGATTGCGACGAGTTCACGGCGCTGCACTGCCCAAGCCGCGCAGGCCTCGAGCGTGTGGCGCGCCGTGTCCTCGTCGCAATCGCAGTGGTGGCAGGACGGTGTACTCTCCCTCCTTACGACCCTGTGCAGGTATTTGGCGAAGCTCCCGTGCCCCGTCAACACCTGCACTAGTCGGAAGGAGAGCACCCCGTGCCGCCTTTCCAACCACTGCATCAGCACCGGCCGGAAGGCCTCCACGGTTCGCACCCCGAACCTAGGCCTCTCCAGCCGGACTGCCCAACGGGCAATGACGTCTCGGCGGGCGTCGACGCGCCAGGCGGTGAGCTCCCTTAACGAGAACTCACCGCCCTCCGCTCGCACCCCCGTCATCCGTCGATACAATCCGGCAAGCATCTCCGCCTCCAGGTCCCACGGGGGAGTCCCGGCCAATAGGCACGCTGCCTCCGTCGCCACCGTGCGGTATCCGCGGATGGCCCTGACCGCCATGACCCTCTGTGGTCGCCACAGAAGGGCCCTAAGTCGGACCGTCAAGGACCCCGCCCACACCGGTGCGCCGTACAGGGCCATCGACCGGATGACCCCCGTGTACAGCCGTCGGCACGTAGCGCTCGGTCCGCCCACGTTCGGCATTAGCCACGATAGGGCAGACGCCGCACCGACGAGCCGCGGAGCGAGCCTGCGGAAATGCTCCCGGAACCACCATTGCCCGTCGAGCACCAGGCCCAAGTACCTCATATGGGCCCGGATGCTGATGTCAACCGATCGGACGGTGATCGAGACGCCGATGGGAGGGCTCATAAGGCGCCCATGGAACAAGAGGGCCTCCGTCTTGTCCAGGGCGACCCTCAACCCCAGCGCCTCGATCCGCCTGACGACCTCTTCGTTGCCATAGGTCGCCAGGCTTACCGCCTCTTCTAGCGTCCCACCGCGGGCTGTGACGAGCGTGTCGTCGGCGTAATAAATCACGCCCAGCCCGGGCGGGAGGCTCCCCCGCAACGCCCAGTCGTAGCCGATGTTCCACAGGGTAGGTCCGAGGACCGACCCCTGTGGGACACCGCACATCATGGAGTGAAATAGACCTTGATGGTCTTGACCTTTTGAATAAATAAAACAGTCACAAAACAGTTTTGTTTGAAATAAACTCAAAAAGATTTTCGATATTTTTTTTTCGATTTAGATATTTTAATTATAATAGAAAATCACAATTATAAAAATAAAGAGTTTCATCGATAAAAAACTTTGGACTTTATCGTAAGCGTGACAGCATTAGGGACAACTATCACAGAGATCAAGCTATATTTTATGGACTATAGTGCAGGGTGTTGTCTAAACAAAAAAACAATGTAAAACAAAAAAAATAATAATAACAAAAAGAAATATAAAAAGGTTTATTGACTGGTGATTTGACTTTATGACGACTAAAGGATGGGGACGATAAGTGACTATGCAACAAAAGGCAAACTCTAAATAACATACTACATAGTTCCTCTTATCAGCTCGTTTAAAGAAGGCTGTCAATATTGTTACATATATGAGAAGAGGAAATAGCTGCTGCTGCTGTGTGGTAGCGGCTTCGAATACTACCAACCCTTGCTTTGCTCGTGGGTGTCGTAAAAGACGATTAAGAGCCCTAGATTGACCCGGACCAACTCCATCTGGTACCATTTGGGGCAACGATTACATTCCCAAGGAGGGTTGACGTCAGGCAGGCGGCCGGTCATAAAAGTCATTGCCGAAACGTTTTGCAATATGTCAAAACAGATGACATATTGCGTCGACCCCAAGTAATTGGGATAAGAGCAAGATGATGACGATGATGATATGAGAAGAGGAAATACATAAGTAAATTATGCCAGCAGTGTTTTTATACTTTCCGTGTGGTAACGGAGTAAGAATACAATTCACCACCCCCTCTCGTGCCCGTGGATGTTGTAAAAGATGACTAAGGGATATAATAAGCATACAATGTATATGCAAGAGAGAGAAAACTTGAAATAGAGTCCTATACCCACTCGGTTGCTCGTTTTTACTATCCGTAATGTAATCATCATGATTTTATCTGAAAACCAGGGTTGTCCGTCTCGAAGAAGCTTATGTTGAGATGACCTCTTTAGGTTTTTTATTTACTAAGATGTTAGTTTATCTATTGTCCCTTATCATGTATTGTTACCGCAAGTGCCTAACCTTATCCATCACAGCTCATATGCGTCCCACTGTTGGGCTTCCGCCTGCTCCATAATGGGAGGGAAATTGAGCTACTATACCACGCTGGTCAGATGTGTTGGTATAAGGTTTTATTTCAAGTTTTCCTTCTCTTGCATCGATGTTATATGTATATTATAATCCCTTAGACGTCTTTTACGACACCCACGGGCAATAGAGGGGGTGGCGAATTGTATTCTTACTCCGTCACCACACGGAATATTCTTATTATAGCATTGTATTTAACGAAATTATGAAAAATTTGCAAGTATTTATAAATTTTCTATCTTTATTTCTTTTCATACAGTTTCCATTTATCTCCTGTTACTGCAAATATAATTTTGTATAACAAATATTTTCAATACAAAATCCATTGCAACAGATACACTTTAAAATAGACGAGCTTTCAATAAATCTATCATAGCATTGAAATTGAATTCTACCAACAATATATTTAAGCTACCATTCCTAAGATTCTCCACCCCAAAAACCCGGGGTGGGAAAATTGAACTGTTGTTTTCCAAATGTATTAGTGCATTTATTCGCGTAGAATGCAACGCGTTTCGATACCGTACGATAATATTTTAACTTTATCTCGAACACTGTAACGAGAATTCTTTTGATGTTACAGTTTATTTATTAGGACAGTAGAACAATAATAGTCGTTTTCAATATTGTAACTTTACTATATGTTACCGTTGTTTACTTTCTTTTAGGCGCCTTAATACCTTTTTTATCACAATAATAATAATTAAATGGCAAAGGAGCCAGCGCACACTTGATGGTAAGTGGTACTGCCGCACATGGACCTTTACAATATTTTCAGCTGGGCCGTTGTCTACAGTAAACAAAGCGCTCTTCTTAAACCTCGTTTAAAGGGGAACTTAACATAGTGTTCGAAAAACACGGCAGCAGGTAGTTCATTGTACACAGTAGTTCATGCATGTATGTGGGAGAAAGGATCCTTGGAAATATACAGTTGAAAACAATAATATTTCAGGTCAAATGGATGGCTCCATTGTACCTGCAATGGATGCCTCTATTTTACCCCTGGATATCGTAAAATACGACTAAGAGATATAATATGCAAATAACATCTGTGCCAGAGAAGAAAACCTTGAAATAAAACCCTACCAACATGTCTGACCAGCATGGTAAACTAGGTGAATTTCTCTTCTATTGGAGAGGAGGCTCGAACCCAACACGTCCTATATGAGTTGATCACGCTGGTCTGATGTGTTATATGTATATTTAATTCCTTAATCGTCTTTTACAACACCCATGGGTAAGAGAGGGATTGATAAATTGTATTCTTACTCTGTCACTACACGGAATGAAAAATAATCTATTTAAGATACGATATTAATCATGGTATTAATTTAATTTCATTTGACAAGTACAAATTATTATCCAAGAATTGTAAATTAAATATGCAAATGATTGTCGTCGTAAGGTCGAACGCAACAATCCTAATAAAGATGCATGTATTAATTTATGTACCTGTATTCTGCAATATTGAATAAATTAATAATTTTATATCTATATGGCCTCGTAAGTATAGATTTAATAATGATGAAACTGTATTCAAGTTCCACGATAAGGTTCTGATCGGCAAATATATGTTTTTAAAACCAGGTCTAAGTTAAATAAAAAGTGAGCTATTTCTCAGCACGCCAGCAGATATGAACATTGAAATTATTTTGTACAAGTATATATGCATAAAAAACAGATTGCGATAGGAACTAATATTGCTATTTTTTTTTCTTTAAGGAACTAATATTGAATAATGTATAAATAAATAAAAATAATCTTCCGTGTGATGGCGGAGTAAAGAAACTATTCACCAATTCCTATCTCGCCCGTGGATGTCGTAAAAGACAACTACGGAATGTAATATGCACATATTATCTGTGCAGGAGAACGAACACTCAAAATTAAACCCTATACCAACATGGTATAGTAGGTCAAATTCCCTTTCATTGTGAAGAAGGCCCGAGCCCAACAGTGGGACGTATGTGGGCTGCGATGATAATGAAGTATAAATAAAATATTACGATGTTTTCTCCAGAAAATAATTTTTATTCAATAAACATTTATTTTTATTAAATTCAAGAACTAAAACAAACACATTTCAAACTGTGATAACTCAAATCTTTTAATCAGCAGTAATATAAAATAATAGTTATATTCGATATCTCTGACTATATTACTGTGACAGTTGTTCGGAACTACACTTACTATCATATGATGTGGCGAGGCCTCGGTGATACTAAAGCTATCACTAAAATTCACCATATCCAAATACTCTCAGTAAGTTCGGCTTCCTTGCTTTATGGCGCAGCGAACAAAGTGCTACTACTCAGACGTCAATTTTCTGTGAGTGAGGTACTACCCCAGATACACTGACCCGCAGCTGTAGACCTCTAAGCATAATATGCGTAAATATATCTAAATAATATGCCTTTATATTTGGAAAATGAAATAAAAATTGCTAGTAGAAATTTAACTTTTATTTTCGAGCTACTTTTTTTTGAACACAAATAAAATATTCGATTTCTGACGTTTACGCGAGTATTACGCATTTTAAATAAAACTACTTTACGGATTTCATCGCGTTTATTTTTAATTTAATATTTGGCAATACATTTGTACCCAAATGTAGGTCAAAATTTAATAATGAGTTTCTGTAGCGGATAAATATCTGTAATAACGATGACTTGTTGTACGTCAGACATCTTAGTCCGCCCGTGACCATGAACGCTGTAAAGTATTCGAAACGCCGGGCAATCAAAAATAAAATACAAACGCGATAAAATCAGCAGTTTTATTTACAACTAGCAAGCCGCCCTCGCTTCGCTTCGGTTTTAGTCGCTTTACCCGCGTAGTTTCCCTTCCCATGGGAATACCGGGATAAAATATAGACTAGGTTACTCCCTGATATTATAGCTTTCCATTGCTGAAAGAATTTTCGAAATCGGACCAGCCGGTTTGAAGATTACCCGGAACAAACAGACAGACAGACAGATAGACAGATAGACAAAAAATTTTTAATCTGTATTTTAGGCATAGGTGTCGTGCAAATAACCGTGTGATAATGAAAAAAGCCTATTATCTTATATCTTCAAACGAGCAATTCTTGTATATATATATTCAGGATCTCGGAAACGGCTCCAACGATTTTGTTGAAACTTGGCATACTAGAGGATTCGGGTCCAAAAAATCGATCTAGCTAGGTTTTATTTATAGAAAATGTTCTTTTGTCGGTGTTTTTAGCATAACAATAAATGACATTAAATTTTAAAAGAATATGAATTTAAATTTCGTTGTAAATGTCAAGTGTTCCGGTAGCTCAGTTGGGGGACGGCCAGTTTTAATTTTGAGTTTTGTAGCATCCAAACAGCGTCGGTTCGAATCTCGGTGTTATTTTTTGTAATTTTTTTATATAATTTTTAGTTTTTATTAATATATCTAAATAAATTCTATAAAAATATTCCGAGCGAAGCTCGGTCAACCTGATATTTTTGACATTACAAACCATCATCATCTTGCTTTTATCCCAATTACTTGGGGTCGACGCAATATGTCATCTGTTTTGACATATTGCAAAAAGTTTCGGCAATGACTTTTATGACCGGCCGCCTGCCTGACGTCAACCCTCCTTGGGAATGTAATCGTTGACCCAAATGGTACCAGATGGAGTTGGTCCGGGTCAATCTAGGGCTCTTAGTCGTCTTTTACGACACCCACGAGCAAAGCAAGGGTTGGTAGTATTTGAAGCCGCTACCACACAGCAATTTTTTGACATTACAAACCGACACTCCAATTTTATTTATTGGTATATATGTAAAATATTCGATGTATATTTCTCAACTGTATATATTTATACTATGGTTTCACAAAGGACGATACAGAAGCGACACGGCATGTTTATATCCTAGGGGAAGCGCAAAAAGTGCAACGCTCCGGCTGCCTCTTTAACATAATAATAGATTTCGGCTTGCTGCAATTTATTTCTAACTAGCTACCCTTAGACTTGTGAACACTTTGTAGGTATAATGAATTTTTCAGTAGCTATTGATGTCAGGAAATTCCGTATTACTTTTTTTACATTTTACTATGGGATTAATGCAAAGCTTCGTTGTAATCCAGGATTATTCTTTGATGTTGTAAATAATTTTAAAGGAAACGAGCGTTTTGTTGAAACAATCATTTTTGAAAATTATATTGTGATGAGATGTTAATGATAATTCTTTTATTTATAAACGTAATAATTAATCATGTTATTTCTTGTGTTAAATTAGACAGGATATATGAAATGGCTCGAGCCTCCTCCACAATAGGAAGGAAATTGTCCTTCTTTTTTTTTTGTTTTTTTGTGGGTGGGCTGCGGTCGGCGCGCCTCCGCACCACTCCGTCCGGGGGCCGACCACCGGAGCAGGGTTACTTGACATCAGTGGTCAGCCCGACGGTATACCCCCTATTGGGGTACCCTCCCATCGACCGACGTACCCCCCTCGGGGAGGACGTCGGTCTTTCCTCACGCTGGTATATTATCACATAGCATTACACATAATATCTATAGTTTTATTTATAATGAAAACCTTTGTTAATGTCTTACCTAAACTTATTATATTATTTCTCACTTTACACTAGTTATACTTTTCACCATAGAGACAAGCCTCTTGTATAGTGTAAGTAAAATAATTTAGTTTAGCACGACATTTAAATGTATCGGATAACAATTCTCAAACAATCTAAATATATCAACGAAGTATTTATTACTGTGAGAAAGCAGATATTTCTCACGAAACAAACGTTACAAATTATTATAATTAAACCGAAAATCGTGCTACAAGGAAACCCACTTCAATTCCAGTGAAGAAAGACCTCCCCAAAACAGTACAACGTAGTTCCATTACCAACTTGAATCTCGGTAAGCTTTACGCAACCTGAAATATGTAAAAAATAATGAGAAACTCGCACTCCTTAACGAAATCAACTCGCAAAACATTTTATCATTACTTAGGCAAAGTATTAAAGTTATTACTTCAAGAGGTTACAATTTAAAATTGAATTTGTAACAAGGTAAAATGTAACGTAAAATTAGGCTTTTAAAAGTGACTTGGTTAGCAAATAAGATATGCGCAATTTCATTCTTGTAGTCTTGTGTTTCGAGAAAAACTCTGTCAATTCTTGTGAGGTCTATTAAGCTGGAAAATAAATACGTAAGTAGGTTGCAACTTAATTTGCCAGCGTAAACTTCTGATCTCCCGAATAGGTGTTAGTTTAAAACAGTATTAATAAACATGAATTATTTTGGCGTGGTTCTGTACTTATATTTTATTGGCTTTTAAATTTTTATATATAAAAGTTTGTAACAAACTTTTATTCGTTTTTGCCCTTGTTATTATTTAAAAAAAAGGAGCTGTAGCTGAGCACGCCTGGCAGATGTAAAACATTGCAATTGTTTTGTACAAGTATATATGCATGCAAGAACAAATTACGAGAGGAACTAATATGGCATACATCTTTTTTTTTCAGAAAATGATGATTTTTATACAATAAACATTTATTTTCATTAGTATATACCATAGATGTGTTTAGGTTAATAATTTATTTTGAGATCACTAGATGGCCTTGTAAAAAATTCTAAAACGGGTTATGGTTTCGTCACACAAATGTACATATCCAAGCGTGGCGTTAACGCAACGCCTACGGTCAGGTTCAACCTCGTCTATAGACACACATCAATAACCTTTTAATTTAGTAAAACACGGTTATTAAGTTAATAAAATTGACGGAATTGAATTTAATCTATACTCAGAATAAATAATTGTGGATCAAAATTCTAAAGAATATTGAAAGAAATTATTCTGTTTAGGAATAGGAGATAATATATGGAAAGAGAGAGAAGGTAATCTCGAAATAAAACCCTACACCAGTATGTTTGACCAGTGTGGTATAATAGGTCAATTTCCCTCCTATTGTTAAGAAGTCTCGAACTCAGCATTGGGCTGTGATAATGATATTGAACTGGCACCGGGGACTTAACTTGATAATAAACTGACACAAACTACCCAGGGCACTATTGAGCCATCGGTGCAGTTCATAATAAAATACGAACAGTAATCCAGCAAAATATAAATACGATATTCACCATAATAAAAACTTCTACTTGAATGAAAAATAATAGTGACTGTTCGTAAAGCTCTTTTGCTTCAATAAGATTCTATAAGTTATAAATTCATGTCAAATTATTAGTTTTTCATGGCAAGATAGGAACTTTAGAAGTAGCCTTGGTAGATTTTCGCTTCTGCTTTAATAATAATAATAATTTTTATATGTATATATATAAACCTTATATTTATATATATACTGTGTGTGTATATTTATATATGTGCTGTGTGGTAGCGGCTTCGAATACTACCAACCCTTGCTTTGCTCGTGGGTGTCGTAAAAGACGACTAAGAGCCCTAGATTGACCCGGACCAACTCCATCTGGTACCATTTGGGTCAACGATTACATTCCCAAGGAGGGTTGACGTCAGGCAGGCGGCCGGTCATAAAAGTCATTGCCGAAACGTTTTGCAATATGTCAAAACAGATGACATATTGCGTCGACCCCAAGTAATTGGGATAAGAGCAAGATGATGATGATGATGATGATGTATATATATAAATCTTCTGTTCGTGTGTTTGTAATTGAACTCCTTCTAAACGGCTGGACTAATTTTGATGATATGAGAATGGTTTATATTAATAATTGGAACCAGTGGCGCTGTGATTGTTTTCGAGGAGAATTCCTTTTACATTTTTTTTTATTTGAACAGAAAAACGTCTGTTGTGTCAACTAGCATTACCGATAGTCGTTTCGATCAACGTTCTAATAGCCAAGAGCCTGGATTAACACCTTAAGAGGCTCGCATTGGGTGGTTGGATTGGAGATCTGATACAGGAGACAGTGTTATGGGACACGGCGCACATGGTGAGAAAGTTCCTCCTTTTGGGGCCCTAACCACTGTTGACAAGGTCCTTGTATTCGCTGCCGGCGAGTTAAAAGGCCGTTCTATATTTTTAAACATATTTATTTATATAATACTAGCCGACCCGGCGAACTTCGTACTGCCATAATTATTTTCGTAAATATATTTTCAAATTGCCGAAAATATAGTCTGTCTATAGCTGTCATTTGCGTTTTGATATTACATCATAGTGACTTGTATTCTCTTTGAAATTTTATGCCAATTCCCACGGGAACCCGGTCGAACGGAATAAAAAGTATCCTATGTCCGTCTCCTGGTTCTAAGCTACATCCCCACCAATTTCAAGCCAAATCAGTCCAGCCATTCTTGAGTTATAAATAGTGTAACTAACATGACTTTCTTTAATATATATAGACTAGCAGTGCCCGCGACTTTGTCCGCGTAGAATAGTGACTTTGGGGGTATAGTGACTTTCAAGATTTATTTATTTATTTTAAAACTTCTTTGGCCAAACGTTGAGAACCTTCAGCACTTGATTCCCGTTGTCCCGTTATAAGTGACTCAACTGATAACGGTTGTTATCGGTGACGCAACTGATAACGTTTGTTATCGGTGACCTAACTGGTAACGGTTGTTATCGGTGATTCAACTGATAACGGTTGTCATCGGTGACTCAACTAATAACGGTTGTTATCAGTGACTTGAACTGATAACTGTTGTTATCGGTGACTCAACTGATAACGGTTGTTATCGGTGACTCAACTGATAACGTTTGTCATCGGTGACTCAACTGATAACGTTTGTCATCGGTGACGCAACTTATAACGGTTATTATCAGTGACTCAACTGATATCTGTTGTCACCGGTGACTCAACTGATCACGTTTGTTATCAGTGACTCAACTGATCACGTTTGTTATCAGTGACTCATCTGATAACGGTTGTTATCAGTGACTCAGCTGATAACTGTTGTTTTCGGAGGCTCAAATGTTAACAGTTGTCATCGGTGACTCAACTGATAAGGTTAGTTATCAGTGACTCAACTGATAACCGTTGTTATCGGTGGTTCAACTGATAACGGTTGTCATCGGTGACTCATCTGATAACGGTTGTCATCGGTGACTCATCTGATAACGGTTGTTATCGGTGACTCAAAACGTAACTGTTGTTAACGGTAACTCAACTGATAACGGTTGTTATAGGTGACTCAACTGATAACGGTTGTCATCGGTGACTCAACTGATAACGTTTGTTATCGGTGACTCAACTGATAGCAGTTGTTATCGGTGACTCAACTGATAACGATTGTTATTGATGACTCAACTGCTAACGTTTGTTATCGGTGCGACTTCGTCCGCGTAGAATAGTGACTTTGGGGGTATAGTGACTTTCAAGATTTATTAGTTTATTTTAAAACTTCTTTGGCCAAACGTTGAGAACCTTCAGCACTTGATTCCCGTTGTCCCGTTATCAGTGACTCAACTGATAACGTTTGCTATCGGTGACTCAACTGATAACGGTTGTCATAGGTGATTCATCTGATAACAGTTGTTATCGGTGACTCAACTGATAACCGTTGTTATCGGTGACGCAACTGATAAAGGTTGTCATCGGTGACTCAACTGCTAACGTTTGTTATCGGTGAATCAATTGGTAATGGTTGTTATCGGTGAATCAACTGATAACGGTTGTCATCGGTGACTCAATTTATAACGGTTGTAATCAGTGTTTCATCTGATAACGGTTGTTATCGGTGACTCAACTGATAACGATTGTTATCAGTGACTCAACTGATAACGTTTGTTATCGGTGACTTAACTGATAATGGTTGTTATCGGTGATTCAACTGATAACGGTTGTCAGCGGTGACTCAACTGATAACAGTAATACTTGGGCAAGTATTACTGTTATCAGTTACTACTTACATAAGTAAATTACCATATGTTTGGCTGCATTAAGGTATCTCAACAAATAACTATTAATTACATTTGTTTTTCAATTATTTGTTAAAAGAGGATGGATGTTAATATATACATTTCCTTGATTGAGTTATGCTATATTTATCAGGAAAGGACGCTGACATCTTATCCTCCTCTAAAACCTTTTAAAACTTTTTAAATTTCATGACTATTTATTATTTTGTATAAAAACGGAGGAACAATTACCATCTCCTCTTTAGTAAGTAAGAGCGTCCTACCGATGCAGGTGTCGTGGAGTCGATTTTCCACCAATACTTTGTGCGATCCGTGAATTTTATTTTGAGTCCGAGTGTAATTTGTGTCTGTTAGTAGCATATTTGTAACCGTCCCCCGCTCTGCAAAAATATTTCCTTATTGAAGGTCCGAAAATCCTCTCATTTTGAAGTTTGAGCCCAGCAGTGGGATGGCTATGAGCTGAAATAATGGCAATGATTTTTGGGCTCACACGATTATAAAAGTGCAAAATATAAGAAGATGGAAAATTAATTACTTTTCTGCTAACGAATGACATCTGAAATATTAAATTGTAATTGAAAAAAAGTTGAAGAAACTGGTTTGTTCCTAATTGCCCTCCCATAATTGCATCACTAATTTTTTTTTAAATGTAATAATAGGTCTTTACCTTAGTAATTACCGTTCTGCAGTACTGGTTATTTCAAATCAAAATAATTTTTGTTTGGCTAAGTTTCAAATTAATTTTATTTTTAAAACATGGAATTCATTTTCCAAAAGTAGTCATTTGTTTATTGATTAGTGTTACGTTTTCATCGCATTTCAATATTTTTCATCATGGATACGTTAAAAATTCGAGTAATTATGGAATAATATCTGGTTGACCGAGCTTCGCTCGGAATATTTTTGTCGAATTTATTTAGATATATATTAATAAAAAATAAAAATTTAATAATGAAAAAAATATAAAAAATACCAAAAGAGAATAATAATAACACCGAGATTCGATCCGACGCCGTTTGAATGACAAAATAATATTAAAAGGAAACTGCACTACTTCCCAACTGAGCTATCGTAACTCATGACATTGACGGGAAAATTTGAATTCATCATCATTATTATCATCTCAGCCCATTTACGTTCCACTGTTGGGCTTGGGCCTCCTCCATAATGGGCCTCCTCCAAATTTGAATTCATATTCTTTTAAAATTTAATGTCATATTGTTTTGCTAAAAACACCGACAAAAAAACATTTTCTATAAATAAAACCTAGCTAAATCGATTTTTTGGCCTCGAAACCTCTAGTATGCCAAGTTTCATCAAAATCGTTTGGTGCCGTTTCCGATATCCTGAATATATATAAGAATTGCTCGTTTAAAGAAATAAGATGAGTATCGTCGTGGCAGCAACGCTGCACAAGCGGCACGCAACATCAACGACGTTTACGGAGCTAACACAACAAACCAACGCCTCGCCTGTTATTGGTTTGCTCGCTTCCGTTCTGGAAATTTCGACCTGAAAAGTGAACCGTCCGAAGACTTTGGTCGACAATGAAGAATTAAAGGCGATTGTGGAAGCCGATGATACACAATCTACGGCTGAATTAGCAGCAGCTTTCGACGTTAGCGTCAAAACAATATTGGTCCATTTGCTTCAAATTGGCAAGGTAAGAAAGCTTGACAAATGGGTACCCCACGAACTCAATGATCGCCAGCGCGAAGTACGCGTCGAGACATGCCTTGCATTGCTCAACAGACACACAAATGAAAGAATTTTGAAACGCATTGTTACTTGCGATGAAAAATGGATTCTGTTTGATAACCGCAAGTGCTCGGCAAGTTGGTTGGATCCTGGTTCAGCATCTAAACAATGCCCTAAACGAAAACTTACCCCTAGAAAAGTGATGGTCACTGTGTGGTGGTCTAGCGCCGGTGTGATTCATCATAGCTTCTTACCAAACGAGGTGAGCATTACTGCAGATGTGTACTGTGAAGAACTGAACACAATGATGGAGAAGCTGGCACATCTCCAACCAGCATTGGTCAATCGCTCGTCTCCGCTGCTCCTGCACGACAATGCGCGTCCTCATACTGCACAGCAGACGGTCTCCAAGTTGCAAGAACTGGGGTTAGAAGCTCTCCGTCATCCGCCTTGCGCCTACAGACTACTTCTTTTTCCAGAATTTGGATAACTTTTTGGCGGGAAAGAAATTCAATACCCGAGAGGCAGTACAAAATGCCTTTGAAGAATTTGTTGCCTCCCGTCCAGCTGATTTCTTTAAGAGCATCAATAAACTGCCGCTGCGTTGGCAAAGATGCATTGATTGCATGGGTGATTACTTTGATTAATACAAATAAAAATCGTTTAATTTTTTTCATACATAACGGCAATTTCATAGGTAAAGACCTAAAATAACCTATAGCCTTCTTCGATAAATGGACTATCCAACACTGAAAGAATTTTTCAAATCGGATCAGCGGCTCCTGATATAAGCGCGTTCAAACAAACAAACAAACAAATTCTTCACCTTTATAATATTAGTATAGATTAAAGTTCAAATTGACATTTAAATGTTATAACGAATCATTTGTATGGGAGTTTAGAAAGGTGTGTCTTTAGACCTTTTTAGGCAATTTTTGAAATTTTGCTCTTTGTGTACTTGCGTCTTTTGTTCTTTGCGTAAGAACCATCCTTGTACTTCAAGGAATATTTTAAAAAAGAATTAGCGCAATCGGTCCGGCCGTTGTGAAGTTATGCGCGTACATACATTTCGCAGATTCATTTTTATATGTATTTATAAGATTATATAAGATTAATAACACTTTCAGATTGCCTAAAAATAATCTTTTTCAGCAAGATCGCCCATTCCTAGAATGGGCCGCGTGGCATGGTATCTCGCAGAGGCTACCGCCTCCGGGTCGCGCGCGCGAGGAGCGCAGCCTCGACGAGGCGACCCGCTGCCGGCGACTGGGGCGGCGCAGGCGCGACCACCTGCGCGCCATACCGCCCTAGCCGTGGCCGCGGGTGACGTGACCAGGGAATTAGGCCGTCACCCGCGACGTTGGTCGATGGTAGGGTACCCCAAATAGGGGGTATTCCGTCGGGCCGACCACTGATGACAAGTAACCCTGCTCCGGTGGTCGGCTCGTGCGTGCTTACGCCCCTCTGTCGCCCCGGACGGAGTGGTGCGAGGAGTGCGTCGACCGCAGCCTAACCAAAAAAAGAAATAAAAGCCAGGAACACCTGAAAACAAAAAAAGAGGCTACCGCGTCCTCGCTGATGACCGCCCGCCACAGCGCGCAATACTTAATACTTATTTGGCTACAACACTTACATTTTTAATATCGCGATATCTTTTGAATAAAATGTCCGAATTTAATGATTCAAGAAGTTATAGAAAGGTATTGAATCCGTCTTAAATATGATGTAATTTATTTTGATAAAGATATATAATACCAAGGTACAAAATAAAGAGTTTTTAAGCGATGACATTTAAATTATTTAGAAAAATAAAAAAAACACTTATTGTGAGATAACTACAATAGTTAGACATATGGTGTTTGATATTTTTATAGATAATTATATTTTCTACAAAGTTGTCGTACATTGTTTTGTTCTATAGTCAATAGCTTTTGCAGCACACGCGATGTAAAGATTTTTTCGGGTCATTTTTTTACACCTTGGGTTACATTATTGGACTTTTAGTACGGATCGCTAATTGTTTTGAAAATATTATATAGCCTTCCTCGATAAATGCACTATCCAACACTGGAATAATTTTTCAGATCAGACCAGCGTTTTCTGAGATTAGCGCGTTCAAATGAACAAACTCTTCAGCTTTATAATATTAGTATAAATTAGTATAGATTTAAAAATATATCTTAGTATATTAAAGATAATAATAATATAACAATAATAAATATTACAGTAAGAAATATAAGGCTTTTTAAATTATATTTGGTTATTATTTAATAAATATTACATACAAGGTCTATAGGTCCATGGGTATATATATTTTTGACCTTGAAATATTCCTCTTAATTCCTACAAATCACTCTATCTAAGAAGTTTTATTTCATTCCTATACTTGCTTACTTTTTTTTTTTTATTAAATATAATAACAGTACACCTGATGGTAAGTGTTGCTGCCGCTCATGGACCTTTACAAGGCCGCTACCTACCGCGAAAAAGTGAAGGGAGTGTGAATGTGTGAATTGAGGCTCAGTGATACCAAGGGCACCACCAAAACCTACCACACGCAAACACCCTCAGAAAGTTGGGCTTCCTTCCGGCTCTCTCGCTCACTAAACGAAACGCAGTAACTAATTGCTACTACTCAGACGTCGATTTTCTGCGAGAGTGTGGTACTACCCCAGACGGACCGGCCCGCGGCTGTAGACAGATAACTGTCGACAGTGTGGTCCTACCACTCCTAAAATAATTACTTAGAATAAAATGCGCATTCTATAAATTTTAAACATTCAAGGAAAGGTTTTTGTTTTGGGATTCGTTAAGGAACCCTACTGTAAAAAATAGGTGATGGCGTTCTGGTAGAAGCTCAAGTTTCTCATTTAAAATGGTCATAAACCGCGGAGAAAATGTTTTGACACCGTTCCTTATATAAATTTAGGGAGTGTACAGACTAGATAAGATGGGTTATAAAATTCAGTGAGTCAACGCTTCGCAGTGAGTATGTTACGTACTTTTACTCCTAAATATCTATTTTGCACCTTCAGATTTTAGAATAATGCAATATTTTAGACTGTGTTTTTCCACTTGGTCATAGTATGGGTATTATAAAGACGACTAAAGAATATGATATGTAGAATATCATCTATGCAATAGAAGGGAAACTCGAAACCCTATGCCAACCCATTTGACCAGCATTGTGTAGATCAAATTCCCTCCTATTAGAGAGGAGGCTAGACAAAGTTTTTCAGTTTGGCGATGGAGTAAGAATATAATTCATCACCCCCTTTCATAACGGCGGGTGCAGTAAAAACATATAAGTAATACTAGATGACCCAACAGACGTTGTTCTGTTCAAATAAAGTGCCACCAACCGGGTCCAATTGTGAATCTAAACCATTCTCGAATCCCCTTGAGCACACACAAATTACTTACTCAACCCAGTCAACAGATATATTATGATAACTAGAATATGATATAGTATAGTATTAATTTATTTTATTCTTAATTTAATGTTACTATTTCAAATATTACTGTTTAACTTTTTTTAAATATATTTGTTTTGCATATATTGTTGCTTCCGCGACTTGATTGTACGGGTCCATCAGAATATCAGCGGTGTAGTATCATATTTACTGTACCATAAGCTGAGATGGGCACCATAATTTGGCCTCACATATTCCACTCCTTGTTTTTAGTTAGTAGTTCTTATTTCTTTCATGGGTGTCTATATTGTGCGAGGTTTACAAAATAAAATTTTTTTCTTTCTTTCTTTCAGATATCACCATCTGTTAAAATCGTTTGGAGTTAATAGATAATTGTGAATGTCAAATAATAGAAAAATAATTTGCAATAAAATAATATTGCGACTATAAATTAAGATGTAATCTATCCTATCTTTCAAGTTGGATCAAACTGCACACGGTGTGAAAATTTTATTAAAATCGGTTAAGTAGTTGAGGAGTCCATCGCGGACAAACAACGTGACACGTAATTTATATACATATATAAAGATAATATGTAGATTACATATATATGCAAGACTAGCAACCCGCCCTCGCTTCGCTTCGGTTTTAGAGGTTTTACCCGCGTAGTTCCCGTTCCCGTGGGAATACCGGCATAAAATATAGCCTAGTTTACGCCCTGATATTATAGCTTACCATTGGTGAAAGAATTTTTGAAATCTGTCCAGCCATTTTGAAGATTACGCGGAACAAATAGACAGACAAAATAAATTTAATCTGTATTTTAGGCATAGGTGTCGTGCAAATAACTGTGTGAGCATGAAAAAAGCATATTATTTTGACATTACAAACAGACGCTCCAATTTTATTTATTGGTATAGAATAAGGAAGACTCGAAAAGACAATCAAAACATCTTTCCAGCGTAGCATAGTATGTAAATTTCCCGTCCACTGTGAAAGAAGTACACCAGAAGTACATTAAAGCCGGTATAGGACGTATAAACTGAGAAGAGTTGATGGATTATTCTTCTTGTGGTGATAGATTAAGAATGAAATGCGTTGCTACCACTTATTTTCTTGTGGTAGTTGTAAAATCCGGCTACGGAAATGCTAGAGGAGTAAGCAACAGCGGTCTACTGAGCAACTCAAAGTGCCAATTGCGGCACTACACGGCAATTTCTTTTAAGTATATAATCCCTCTAAAATTTTGGACGCGTTCGTCGTATCTGCCGAGTTTTTTTTTTTACGAGCAAAGCCAGAAACGTTAAGCTAATCAAATGCCACCCTAATACGGTAAAAAGGTTTTTAATTAAACTTAATTGCGCTATACTTTCGACTGTAAAGGATTTTATCATCCTGTCTGAAACGAGTCTGTGCGTTGTTATGTGACGGTGTTTTTGTTCGATTATTTTTCTTTAATCTAAAAATGAGAGATCATCCCAATCTTCTTTTCTTGTCTTAACACTCAAAGACTTATTGTAAATAAAACTACTTTACGGATTTTATCGCGTTTGTATTTGATTTATGGTGATCAAATACAAACTCGGAGACTAAATGCGTATCCGTGTGGTGACGGAGTAAGAATACAATTTACCACCCCCTATCCTAGCGTAGGTGTCGCAAAAGACGACTAAGGGATGTTGTGCATTTATCAACTATGCAAGAGATGGAAAACTTGAAATAAAACCCTATACCAACCCACCTGACCAGCATGGCAGAGTAGGTCAATTACCCTCCTAATATGGAGGAGATTCGAGTCCACTAGTGGGACGTAAATCAGCTGTGATGATAAATAAACAATTAGTAATATAATAGAAACTAAAATTCGCTCAGCGTACTATGGAGAGGGCTATGCTCGGTATTTCTCTACGTGATAAAATCCGGAATACGGAAATCCGTAGAAGAACGGGCGTAACCGACATCGCTCGCAGAATTAGTACGTTGAAATGGCAATGAGCAGGCCACATCGTTCGTTCGTTCGTTCGTCGAACCGACAACCGTTGGGGAAGAAAGGTTCTTGAGTGGCGACCGCGAATCGGACGGAGCAGCGTAGGACGGCCCCCCCACTAGGTGGACTGACGACATTCTCAAAGTCGCAGGGAACCGTTGGATGCAGGTGGCGCAGGACCGTTCCGAGTAGCATTCTAGTGGGGAGGCCTATGTCCAGCAGTGGATGTCTGTAGGCTGATGGATGGAATATAATAAATAAGATTGAATACAGTTTGAGGGCAGCAAGTAACGGCACCAAACAGCGACATACATTGTTCTGAACTCAATCGAAACTTATCCGTCTAAGTGATTCCGTTTTAATTCCGATATTGTCTACGAGTACGACCCAGTAACATAACTCACTAGTCTTATCGTAATATAAATAAATAGATACAGTATAATACGCAATAAATATTAATAACGCCCTCAATTTCATTAATACGCTCTAAAAGGGAGTTTTTTGAACTTAGTTTTACGAGTATGTCAAACATTATTCATAGCCAGACTTTAATCTGTTTCAATTTAGTTTTAGTAATGAATGTTCGTATGGTGACAGTATAAGATTACAATTCACCACTCCATGGTGAATTGTAATCTTGCACGTGGATACTGGACTAAGAAAAATACGACTAAGGGATATAATACACATACAACATCATGCAAGAGAATCGTAGGTAAAAAATCCCTATTTGACCTGTCTGACCAGCATCGTATAGTAAGGTCAATTTCCCTCCTATTTTGGGGGAGGTGGGCTCGACCCCAAAAGTGGGACGTATGTGAGCTGAAATGATGAAGACTAATGAAAAAAAAAATATAGCACAGATGGTCAAGTGGAGTAAATACCTAGCCGAGGCCGCGGGTGACGTGACCGGGGATTAGTCCGTCACCCGTCGAGAGGCCGACCGCGTGAGGAAAGACCGACGTCCTCCCCGAGGAGGGGACGTCAGTCGATGGGAGGGTACCCCAAGTAGGGGGTATTCCGTCGGGCCGACCACTGATGACAAGTAACCCTACTCCGGTGGTCGGCCCAACGACGAAGGCGACGTGGTGTTCGAGTGGGTTGCGGGTGTTGCGTGCTATACGCCCCTCTGTCGCCCCGGACGGAGTGGTGCGAGGAGTGCGCCGACCGCAGCCTACCCCAAAAAAGAAAAAAAAAAGTGGTTTAAATACTGGTCTAATGTACCGAGTGTCTTGATTTGATTCACAATGATTATACCAAGCCTGGATGTGATCTGTATCATCATTATCACAGATCATATACGTCCCCACTACTGGGCTCGAGCTTCCCCTACATGGAGAGGGAAATTGATCTACTATACCACGCTGGTCAAGCTGGTTGGTATAGGGTTTTATCACGAGTTTTCCTTCTCTTGCACAGTTATTATATGCACAAAATATAGCTTAGTCGCCTTTTCTGATACCCATGGGAAAGAGAGGGGGTGGTGAATTGTTTTTTTTTTTATTGCAAACGGTGGCAAACGAGCAAACAGTACACCTGATGGTAAGTGTTGCTGCCGCTCATGGACCTTTACAGGGTCGCTGCCTACCGTGAAGAAAGTGAAGGGAGTGTGAATGCGTGCATTGAGGCTCGGTGATACCAAGGGCACCACCAAAACCCTCCACACACAAACACCCTCAGAAAGTTGGGCTACCGGCTCTCTAGCTCATCGAACGAAGCGCAGTAACAAATTGCTACTACTCAGACGTCGATTTTCTGCTCAGTGTGGTACTACCCCGTACGGACCGGCCCGCGGTTGTAGACAGATAACTGTCGACAGTGTGGTCCTACCACTCTTTGTATTCTTACTCCGTCACCACACGGATGGTGATTTGTATATATTGTTTATGATGACGAAGTAAGAATACAAACACCCTCTTTCTTATCGAAGAGTGTCGTAAAAAACTACTAAGGGATATAAGATCCAAACAATATTTATGCAAGAGGAGGGGAAACTATAAAAATCATATACAACCCGTCTGATCAGCGTGGTATTATAATTCCTCTTCTACTGCGGAGAAAACTCGAGCCCAATACTGGTATACATAGGAGCTGACGTGTGGTGAGGGAGTAAGAACACAATTCACCACCCCCTCTCTTACCAGTGGGTTTCGTAAATCACAACTAAGGAATATACTATGCAGATAAAATCTATGCAAGAGAAGAAAATCTCGATACGAAACCCTATGCCAATACGTCGGACCAGCTTGGTATAGTAGGTCAATTCCATAATGGAGGAGACCCGAGCCCAACTGTGGAATGTATATGGGCTGAGATGATGATGATGATGATAGGAGCTAAAATGATAATGATGGTGATTAATTAATATTTTGTAAATTCTTCTAGGATACAAGGATTTTATTCTTGACTAGCAACACGCCCTCGCTTCGCTTTGGTTTCAGTCGCCTTACATGCGTAGTTCCCGTACCCGTGGGAATATCGGGATAAAATATAGTCGGAATAAAATATAGCTTATGTTACTCCCTGATATTATAGCTTTCTATTGATGAAAGATTTTTTTAAAATTGGTTCGGAGGTTTAAGCGTGAAAACATAATAAACAAACTTACTTTCGCATTTATAATATTAGTAAGGATGACGATGTTTCATTAATAAAATAGTTTTATAACATATAACCCTCGTAGTGAATATAGTTGAGTAGCATTTAAGTCAAACCCGAATAAATTTTACAGCGATTTTATCACTAAAGAAGGATTACCTCAATCAAATGAACTAGCTGACCTCAATACGAGGCGACTCCCACATCAAAGACTAGGAGGTCCACTAACATTTTTTATTCCTTCCTTATCAGATGTCATTGGTGGTCTGAACGTGATATGCTTACAACATTGTACAAGCGACCAAATGTTATTGCTTTCAATGCGGAACAACGAAGGGAGGTTGATTGACAGTATTTATTTATTCATTCCAATGTTCTAAGGGTATCGTCTGACATACTACTTTTGGTTCTCGAAAATTATTTTATAACTAGCAAATTTTGTAACTCACCTTGCCCCCACACTTTAACGCTCTAATGTTCTAAAATATTACGAGACTGCAGTCCAAGAGGCCTGGAAATCGATTTCCGGACCGGGCGAAATGTTACAGCAGTTACATTAGAGGAAAAATAACCTGTTATTTTTTATATAGACAGTTACCAGTTAGTGATATTAAAATATTAATAAAATTGGTCCAGCTGTTTGGAAGATGCCTGTTTTTTTTTATTGCCAACAGTGGTAAACGAGCAAGCAGAACACCTGGTGGTAAATGATACTGCCGCACATGGACCTTTGCAATACCAGGGGCACAGCCAGGCCGTTACCTTCCGCGAAGAAAATACTCTTCTCAAACCTCGTTTAAAGAAGGACATGTCATAGCGCTTGGGAAACACAGCAGCAGTAGTTTATGCCAGAGGGTGTACGTACGTAGGAGAAATGATCGCTGGAAACGTACAGTTGAACCATAACGTTTCCAGATGTCGAGTGTTACGTTGGTACGTTTCTCTGTCTATCTGTTTATTCTGAAACAGGCAGTAAAAATTGAAAGTGGTTTTTAGGTATAGTTATTGTGTAAATAACCGAGAATGAAAAAAATGTATCATTTTAACATAAACAGTTCAATTTAATTTATTGGTCGATATAAA
Source organism: Lymantria dispar (assembly GCA_032191425.1). Classification (NCBI taxonomy): domain Eukaryota; kingdom Metazoa; phylum Arthropoda; class Insecta; order Lepidoptera; family Erebidae; genus Lymantria; species Lymantria dispar. The sequence continues at coordinate 30,162,381 of CM063455.1, forward strand.
TAATAAATAATCGTCCGTGTCACAGTTCATTATCTTCTCTTTTGCTCGTGGGTGTAGTAAAAGACGTAAGTAATATAATATGCAGATAACATTGATGCAAGGGAAGGAAAACTCAACATAAATCCCTATATCAACACGCCTGACCAGCGCGGTATAGTAGGTCAATTTCCTTCTTGTAATGGAGGAATCCCGAGCCCAACAGTGGGACGTATATCATCCCTTAGTCGTCGTTTACCATAACCACGGTAAGATAGAAGGTGGTGAACTGTATTCCTATTCCAGAACACGGAAAAGCACACGAATAAGCAATTGAAAATCCGTACTTAACACAAAAAAAAGATATTATTATTACGTTGCCGTGTGGTGACGGAGTAAGAATATAATTCGCCACCCCCACTCTGGTCCGTGGGTGTCATAAAAGTTTACGATACTCGCAGGCCTTGCTTAGTCATTATTATCTGATTTTATAACCTAAATCATCCATTGAATCTGAAAAAAACTGAAACAAAACATTTATTAGAAATCCAATCCAACTGTTTTCAGCAATAAATTTTCTATTCACATTCTTGTATTTCATCTCGGCTCATATATGTTCCACTGCTGGGCTCGAGCCTCTTCCATAATGGGAGTGAAATTGACCTTACTATACCATAGTAGTTAGACAAGTTGGTATTTTTTTTTTCCTTTTTATGGGTGGGCTATGGTATGCGCACATGCGGTCCATTCCTTCCGGGGCGACGAAAGGACGGCGCGTGGGCCCATAACCCACCCGTACCCACGTCGCCTTCGTCGTTGGGCTGACCACCGAAGCAGGGTGACTTGTCATCAGTGGTCAACCCGACGGAATACCCTTTCGGGTACCCTCACCTCTCGACGTCCCTGTCCCGGGACGTCGGTCGCCGTCGCACGGTCAGCCTCTCTGAGGGTGAGGCCTCGGTTAGGGCGGCATCAGGCGCTGACAAGTTGGTATAGGGTTTTGTTTTCGAGTTTTCTTCCTCTTGCAAACATGTTATATGCGTATATTTCTTAGTCGTCTTTTACGACATCCACGGATAAGATAGAGAGTGTTTTACTGTTTACCCATTCGCCATTAAGATCAATAAAAAAAGCAATTAGACTAGCGTGTGTGGTTAAGAATGATAAGTAAATTGTGACTCACACCGTCGTCATCCTGGGCAAAATTTCAGATTAAATTTTTCAGAAAGTGTTTTCACATTGTTTCAATTTCATAATTTAACATTTCATTTAGGATTGTATAAAGCTGATGATGCGACTCAAGAAACTAAATAACTGGATTTAGTTGACACGCTGGCCTATTCTTCACAATCATCATCATCATCTCGGCTCATATACGTCTCATTGCTCGGCTCGAGCCTCCTCCATCTTAGGAGGGTAATTGACCTTACTATATCATGTATTCTTATTCCGTCACCACACAGAAAATCTTGTCTTTACGATAAAAATTTCATCACGTCATATTTCGGTAGTATTTAAACAGTTTTTAGGTAATTTTTTATTATTAGGGTAACAAAATGTCAGATAAATATTTTCACCGAAAACGCTGATTGCGTTTTCTTTTATGCAAAAGTTTTCCCATTCTTCTAGTATGGGCCATCTTTATTTGCAAGACCCACTGAACCCTTTAAGTTCAAATAACTTTACCTTCCGGGGAATGATCAATGTATATGAGCTTTCGTTGAAAGTTCTTCAATACACCTTCATTTGACATAATAGCGTAAGGGCTACGTGAGAAGGGCTTCACTTATTCTATATATGTATATTGTATATATTTATTTAGAACTTCCTACACACAGTTATGTAATAGGCACCTGAAAGCTTTTCCTACATGATGTAATACAGAATCTTTCCTAGTACGAACTTTATATTGTATACTAATTGTGCCATCTGCATTGCATGCTTTATTATTTATTTATTTATTATTTTGAAATTTATTAACATATTATTACTTCCGTGTGGTGACAGTGTCGTAAAAGATGACTAAGGGATATAATATATACGTAATATCTGTAGAAGGAAAACTCGAAATGAAACGCTATACCAACATGCGTGATCGTATAGTAGGTGAAATTCGCTCCCGTTGCGGAGGAGGCCCGACCGCAACACTGATGCGGACGGAATGCGGTGGGTTATGAGGCCGCCCTCCGCATTTCGTCACACAGGATGGAATGGACAGCACACAGCTGATAATAGCCCTAAAAAAAGGGTTGTGAGACAAGCATCCATTGTCTCCCTCTTCCTTTCACTAATGTCATTCGTGGTGTTTCTGGGATATAAGCGGGTAACTAATATCCAAAAGAAGAAAATGAGAATGTAACTAATTTTTTTCTTTTGCAGTTGTAGGTACTTTTAAAATGAGTTGTAAAGAAAAAAGAAATGTAGAACAACGTCTAAAATGTAACACAAAAATGGCGCACGTCTTCCATAAAGACGTCAAATATAGGTGACAATTTGATTATCATACGCCAGTCCACGTTGGTCCAATTGGTAACACTATCAGAATGAATTGCCAATAGGTGTGGATTCGAGTTCTAGGTAAAGCTTTGATTTCTTCATTCGTAAACGAGGTTTTCTCTGCATGTGGTGGCGGAGTAAGAATACAATTGATCACCCCCCTCTCTCACCCGTGGGTCTCATAAAAACGACTTAGGGATATGATATGCAGCTTATATCTATGCAATAGAAGGATAACTCGTCATCATACCCTATGATGTACTCCCTGGGAGGCCCGAGTCCAGCCTTGGGACTTATATGGGCTGTAACGAGATTGGACAAGTTTTTATAAAGAAACTAGAACATGTGTGTAAGTTTTACGCAATTTAATAGGTTTCATCATTACTATTGTTATCATAATCACCTTCATTTTAGCTCATATACGCCTTTTCTATTTTTTTTTTTTTTGGGTGGACTATGGCTATATATTTCGACCCATATACGTCCCACTGTTGGGCTCGTAGGAGGGCTATTGACCATACTATACCATGCTGGGCTAATGGGTTAGTATTTTTTTTTATGGGTAGGCTATGGTAAGCGCACGCGCGGTCCAGTCCGTCCGGGGCGATGAAGGGACGACGTGCGGGCCCATAACCCACCCGTACCCACGTCACCTCGTCATTGGGCCGACCACCGGAGCAGATGTGACTTGTCGTCAGTGGTCAGCTCATATACGCCTGGGCTCCTCATTCCTCCAGTAGGTTGGAAATTACTGACATACCTGACGTACCATACTGGTCAGACAAATTGTCTTTGTATGGAGTAGTTTTAATAAGAATAGTAGAGTTTAGCTTCCCATGAATTAATGTTATATGGCAAAAGGTTTTCTTTTGAGTTTTTCTTCTCTTCTTTTATTTCTTTGTCAGCTTATATACGTCCCATTGCTGGGCTCGAGCGTCCATCAATAAGAGGGAAATTGACTATACTACGCTGGTCAGATGTATTGCTATAGAATTCTATTTCGAATTTTCCTTCTCTTGCAAAGATGTCATATGCATATCATATCCCTTAGTCGTCTGTTAAAATACCTACAGGCATGATAGGGGGTGCTTTGCCTGTGTAGATGTTATATGCATAATGTATCCATTACTTGCCTTTTACGATACCCACGGGTAAAATATAGGTGTGGTGAATAGTATTCTCTTGTCCCCACACGACAAGATTTATTTCGATTTATTTCACCAAATTTCTATACGCTTGTGACCTAATTTAACGTTGATTACGTTTTTGAATAACATTAAGCCCCATAAATGTAATTTTAATGTGTTTAAATTTGTTTTTAATTAACATTAAGTTAAATGGTTTAATTTTAAATTTTTGTTTTTTTTTGTTTGATTTATGATGTTCACAAGTATAAAATAAAATTGTTTTTAGAGATTTTATAGTGTTTGGTATTAATTTCATAGCTTGTACGTGCGTAAGAGAAATTGACGCTGAAAACCTACAGTTGAAGACGATATCGTTTCCAGGTAGTATGGGTGAATTATAATGAACAATCCGGTGGCATGATGATAGTAAGGAGACCTTAGCTACAAGTCAAACAGCTTCTCAGAACACTCCCCACTAAGGAATCGATGAAGCAAATAGAGAGATCCGAAGTATCTCGGTCGCCATCCGTAAGATTGGGATCAATGATAATTAAAACAGCACTTTGCAGGGCTTCAAATGGTTGAGCTGATATTTTGGCGCATTCACACAGAGATATAAGCTGTTCTTCACTTGTGGATGGACTTGTCTTTTGTAGAAGATAAGTTGTTGTCTCGACTTGAAGTACCGCTTGGATCTGTTCAGAACGCCAAGCTTTTTGAACTCCAATATCATTTTGAGTCGTAGAAAAGTTGATATGGGCGCGCGAAGACCATTAACTCAGGGGCGCACGTCTTCTAGATCATAGCAGAGATAGTATAGAGCCCGTTCAACTTATAAACATCTAGAAGGTCAAACGGTGGTATAATGTTCTAATTATTCTAATTATATTTCTCCTTCCCTTGCACAAATGTTACATGCACATTATACCACTTAGTCATTGTTTAAGATACTCAAGGTAAAGATAGTAGGATGTTTGGATGATGAAAGAAAGAAAACATTTATTCTGCTCTCGTTTAATCTAATAAGAAAAAAATACAAACATAAATAAAAAAAAGAACTTTTTACATAAAGAAAATTAATTTTGATAAGAAACAATAAAGGCTATTGGCTATGCTACATCATGCTACTTCTCTTTAAAGAAATAGCGTTTTTTTTTTTTTTTTTTTTTATGCAAACGGTGGCAAACGAGCAAACAGTACACCTGATGGTAAGTGTTGCTGCCGCTCATGGACCTTTACAAGGCCGTTGCCTACCGCGAAGAGAGTGTGAATGCGTGCATTGAGGCTCGGTATACCAAGGGCACCACCAAAACCCTCCACACGCAATCACCCTCAGAAAGTTGGGCTTCCGGCTCTCTCGCTCACCGAACGAAGCGCAGTAACAAATTGCTACTACTCAGACGTCGATTTTCTGCGAGAGCATGGTACTGCCCCGGACGGACCGGCCCGCGGCTGTAGACAGATAACTGTCGACAGTGTGGTCCTACCACTCCTGTTACCTGTTGTTTCCTCGAAGGAGAGAAGCATCTCTCTGATCTCAATCGAATTTCAGTGTGTTCTACCACCAAGAGACCTTTTAAGGTCGCACCAGTACATCTGATTGTTCACCAAATTAGCCCAGCCTGGTGAGGACTGGCATACTCCGAGACAACTGACCCCGTTGATATTCCTGCCATCACTTGGTATATTCCCTTGAAGACATGGAACTCTGCATTGGTGGTCGGCCCTACGACGAAGGCGACGTGGCACGGGTGGGTCACATGGCCGCGGAGCGCCCCTTTGTCGCTCCGGACGGAGCCGGGAGGCGAGCGAGCTGACCACGGCCCACCTCCCAAAAAAACCTAGTATATAAATTTTAAACATAATTATTAAATGTGTATTAATCAATGTGTGAATGTGTGTACATGATTTAGTGTCTTTTTGTCTGTATAAAGATGTAATTAATTTTCAATACTTTGCATACATATACTCGTATATTATAGATTTTGACTGCACAGATAGCGTAGTCGTTAAGATATCTGCCTACCGTGCCAGTGACGCGGGTTCGAATCCCACCCACGACAATATGCAATACACAAATTGTTGTTCTTAGTCTGGATATAATTAGTATCCGTTAATTATGTTTGTAAAGTTCCCTGCAATACAAGGATTATTTCCTTAGTACAGGATGTTCTTTTTATAAAAAAATATAATATTGAATAAAATATATATGTTATTACATTTATACTCAATTTACCTAACATTAGGTGAAAGGTATTCTTATTACGATACCACAGGAAAAAATGATAACGTCACATAATATTTCCAATTTGTAACTGGAAAATTCAGTAATATAATGCTGCAAAAAAAGTTAGATTGTAAAGATAACGCAGTGTATTTAAAGTCATTGCCCTTTTCGACAGGCATAGTAAGTTGCCATCTAAATTCATTTAAATATAGATAATATTGATAAGTGCCTAGACAGGGTCAATCACCCGCTATCAATGACCTTCTACATCGTATGATATATTTTATTTATTACATTTTGCATTCGACCCGACGTAATAAATCAGTATTAAGAAGTTACACCGGATGAAACGGAATTAAATAATAATAATTTATATTTAATAAAGCAATGAATAATATAATGATAACAGGGATGACTTTGTGGTCTTCATAACAAGCTCCCATGCCGAGTGATATAATTTAAAGGTGTCTCCCACTGCGACGTTCAATACTTGGTCACTACTCAACAACCTTTCTTCTTATCGGTTCATCGTGCAATATGGCCTGTCCATTGCTGCTTCAGTATTTTAATTTCTCTGCTAAATCAGTTAAACTTTCTTAATCTCGTATTTTAATGGTAAGTAATACTGACGCTCATGAACTTATGTTAGGCCATTGCCTACCGTGAAGAATGTGAAGGGAATGTGAATGCGTGCAATGAAATTCGGTGATACTAAAGGCATAATTAAAACTTACCACACGGAAACACCATCAGAAAGTTGCTACTACTCAGACGTCGATTTTCTGCGAATGTGTTTCTGCGAACCCTGAATGGACCGGCTTACGGCTGTAGACAGATAACTAACAACAATATGGTCCTAACACATAATTTCTTGCAATAGAGATATTAATTTTAACCCTAATTATGGTGGTACACTTGTGAATTTTACAAAAATACAATTAATGAACTCAAGTTATATCTACACTCAGAGCACATATTTGTGAATCGCAAGTAGCCTGTGTGGGATTTGAATCCGTAATACTCTGCCCGATAAGTTTTTATCTTTAGTACTACGCCACCTTTGCATAATTAATCCAGTTGAAGGTAATTGATCTATACCTTATATAAATATTAACCATATCTACCTACTGACTGAACTACGCGAAACCTAGCCTCCAGCGCAGTTGAGGAGAATGATGGCTGCTGTAGTTGTTAACTTGTGATCAGGTGCCACTCATAATCTGTTGCATTGTGTCGTGCTTTGAAGGACATCACATTGGAGTTCGTACCTATAAACGAAGCACTATGCATGCAATTTTATGTAAAAAGGTCACATCTATTTAATAAGCCTTAAAAAAATTAAAGTTTTAAGGTATTTTCAATTAAAGGTGATTTGTTATTTTAATTGTTTTTTTTAGAAAACATCTTGCGGTAAAGAAATAGTCCTGGTGTTGCGGGGATTTTCCAAACATATAATTAACGAACACAATATACATTCGGACTCAGAACAATAATTTGTGTATCGCACAAAGTGTTGTCCTGCTTGAGATTTAAACCCAGAACACTCACGATAGGTCGCTATCTTAACCACTACGCTATTTGTGCAGTCTATTTCTTTCTTTTTCTATCAAATAGCTTGGTATAGGTTTTTGTTTCAACTACTTCTCTTCATCATCGTAGCTCACATCCCTCTTGGGCTCGGGCCTACTCCATAATGGGAGGGAATTTGACCTACTATATCATTCTGGTCATATATGTTGGTGTAAGGTTTCATTTCGAGTTTTCCTTCTCTTGCACAGATCTTATTTGCAAGTTATATCCCTTGGTAGTCTTTTACGACATCCACCGTCAAGATAGGAAGTGGTGAATTGTATTCTTATTCCGTCACCACAGGAAAATGACTACTTCTCTTACACTGATGTTATCTGCTTCATCCCTCAATCATTCTTTAACATCGACGGAAATGGCAGGAATGGTGACAGTCACATTATTACTTCCACCCGGATACATAATACTATAAGATAAAATATCTCGTCTAAAAACCTAACAATTTTATCTTATTTTCCATCAGTATTTCATTTTGTTTTATATTTACGGATATGTCAGAAATGCCAGTTTAACCCACGTTACAGAAAATGACAGCTTAACTTTTATAAATTTTATAAAAAAAAATATACTTATTGCTTAGGTAAAAATAAAAAGAGGGATCGGTACCGATTGGCTGTGGGTGGTAAAACGGCAGATTATGGGGCCGCAGGTTGCTCTCCAATAACTGCTAAGGATTTGGGTGGGCTGTCAATACGGAGAAAAAACTTAAATTAAAAATATGAGTGATCATTTAAAGGTCAAAATTCGGAGCCATTTGGTTCATCGTCATCATGCGTCATCCTCATCACGGCTCGAGCCTTCTCCGCAATAGGAGGGAAATCAACCTTACTATACCATACTGGTCAGACAGGTTGTTACAGGGAGCAATGAAACCCGCCCGTATCCACGTCGCCTTCGTCGTTGGGCCGACCACCAGTGCCGAGTTCCTTGTTCTCGGTGGACGGCTCGACAGATTACCCTTTCGGGTACCCTGACCTCTCGACGTCCCTGTGATCTACTGGCATAGGGTTTTATTTCAAGTTTTTCCTCTCTTGCATAGATGTTATACGCATATTTTATACCTTAGTCGAATTTTACGTCACCCACGGACGAGAGAGGGGGTGGCGAATCGTATTCTTATTCCGTCATCACATGAACATTTAGTTAGATGTATATAAAAATATTCTACCATCGATCATTCTCACCGACTACAGATGTTAAGGGCTTGATACCAGTGGTTAGTCCAAAGGCCAAACGGAGCGAATACGGTGGATTATGGGGCCAAGCGTCGCCCTTTCGTTACCGCGAGCGAAAAGGACGGCGTGGATCTTGACCATAGCCTACCCAAAAAAGGTCTCCTCCATTAATTGCTCCATAGCACAGTCTTTGTGCCACCTACATGTAACGACTCCCAGCGCCTTTTATCAAGTCCTCGATCCACTTAATAGGAGTCTCCCAAAGATATAGTCACAATGCCCTGTGTTGATGCATACGTCATGCATGTTAGGACCATATTTCTTTCACGTTAAAATATCCTTGAGTAAGTATCCCTTTTGTATCAGAACGTAATACTTGTAGAAATAGGTAATAAAAATAACATATACCTGTACGGTCGAATTGAGAAACCTTCTTTTTTAAAGTCGGTTAAAAATGTGAAATTAAAAATAATAAAAAAACAAAAATATGTAAAAATTCTCGCCTTTCGAACCACAAGATATAATTCAGGTTTGTAATTCAAACGACTGGACCACATCCCACAAGCGGCACCCGACCATGAGTTGACTACTAGAGCAGCCATCACTCCCCCTAAAGGGAATGAAGGGCGACTTACTCAATGTTAATTCCAGCATAGATTTTGTTATTCGTTTTATATATTTTTTCCGTGTAACTGATAAAATGAAAAATAAACAAAGGTTCTTGACCTATCATGTTTGTGACGTCACGCGCATCACGATCAAAACATTAGATAATAACGCAAGGTGACAGCGAATGATAAAAAGAAAATATAATCAGGTGTCAACGACCTCGGTTATCAGTACGACCTACGAATCACCGATATCATATCACAATTGCCACACTTTGGTGTTTGTTTCACTAACCCCTTTATGGTTACAGTTTATTGCTGGATTCGAGTCTACTCCTCTGCTATGCGAGTAAAATTGTTCTATTAATTCCCGCTGGTCATACAGTTGGCATAGGATTTATATTTCAAATATTCTATCTCAAGTACTGCAAGCATCTTATTAACATCACTTAGTCGTCTTTTACGACACCCATGGACAAGGGGACGGTGAATTATATTCTTACTTCTTTCTTACCCGTGGTTTTACGACGACTAAAGGATTATAATGAACAAATAATATTTACGCAAGAGAAAGAAAACTCGAATTAAAACCCTACAACAACAAGTTTGACCAGCATGGTATAATAGGTAAATTTTACTCAAATTGCGAAGATATATCCCACTGTTGGACTCGGGCCTCCATGCTGTTTGTTTGACCTACCATTCTGGTTAGACAGGATTTTATTTCAAGTTTAATTTATCTTACATAGACGTTAAAGAAAGGGAGTGTAAATTGTATTCTTACTCTGTCACTACACGAAAAGTATTCATGTCCCTATATTTGCTGGTAATCTATCTTTTAGTTAGATAACATCTGGTATTGGAGAAGATAATGTCTCCGAGAGGAGATAATCCAAAATCAACACACTCGTGCAATTAAATATGCATATAACATCAATGCAAGAGAATGAAACCTCAAAATTATAATCCTATACCAAAACGTCTGACCAGCGTGGTTCTACATCAATTTCCCTCCTATTGTGGAGGAGGTTCGTGCCAAATAGGGATACATATGAGCTAGGAACGGCAGTAATCATCATCGTCATTTCAGCTCATATACGTCCCACTCTTGGGCTCGAGCCTCCTCTACAATAAGAGGGAATTTGACCTACTATACCATGCTGGTCAGACAGGTTGGTATAGCGTTTTATTTCAAGGTTTCATTCTCTTGCATACATGTTATATGCGTATTATATTCTTTAGTCGTCTTTTACAACATCCACGGGCAAGATAGGTAGAATTAAATTCTTACTTTGTCACCACAATAAAGCTAGAGAGTTAACCATAGACCTATATAGTTTGATATAATTATAGTACATTATTCACGCATCACGTTGATTCTCCGTGAACTACATTGCCCAGAGTAATATATATACTTTAAATAATTGAAATATTCATGCACGATTGAAAAATGTATGTCCGTGAATCATAGTACATAACAATTAACCCAGATACATTATTGCTATCGAGTGAGCTCTATGAAATTATAAATTATGTAGGAAGTAATGATACGAATATGTGAATCAACCGTCCGCGTGTTTTACTATTGTACTGTATGTATAAATAAACTTAGAACTTAAGTAAGAAGGAATAATAATAACGATAGAAATCTATATTCGTTACTGATATTACTCCTTAGCTTCATATACATACTTTTTTTTTTGGGGTGGGCTGCGGTCTGCGCGCTTCTCGCACCACTCCGTCCGGGGCGACAGAGGGGTGTAAGCACGCACACCCGCAACCCACCCGAATATCACGTCGCCTTCGTCGTTGGGCTGACCACCGGAGCAGAGTTACTTGTCATCAGTGGTCGGCCCGACGGAATACCCCCTACTTGGGTTACCCTCTCATCGACAGACGTCCCTCCCTCGGGGAGGACGTTGGTCTTTCCTCACGCGGTCGGCCTCTCGGCGGGTGACGGACTAACTCCCCGGTCACGCCACCCGCGGCCTCGGCTAGGGCGGCATGACGCGCAGGTAATCGCGCCTGCGCCGCCCCAGTCGCCGGCGGCGGGTCGCTTCGTCGAGGCTGAGCTCCTCGCGCGCGCGACTCGCCACCTCCTTCTGCAAGATCATTGCCTCGCAGAAGGCTGCGACCGCGTCTCAGTTCATCATGTACATACTAGCAACCCACCCTCGCTTCGCTTCGGTTTCAGTCGCCTAACCCACGTAGTTCCCGTTCCCATGGTAGTACTGGGATAAAATGTAGCCTATGTTACTCCCTGATATTATAGCTTTCCATTGGTGAAAAAATTTTTGAAATCAGTTCGTTTGCTTAAGCGTCAAAATGTCACCAAAACCAACCACACACAAACACCATCAGAAACATAAGCTTCCGGTTCTCTCGCTCACCGAACGAAGTGCAGTAATAAATTGCTATTACTGAGGTGTCGATTTTCTGCGAGAAAATGGTACTACCATGGATGGACCGACCCGCGGCTGTAGACAGAAGACTGTCGACAGTCTATTCCTATCACAATAAATACATACCTACATACATAGATTCACGCTTCTTGTCCATAGGGGGTAGGCAGAGAACACTTCGTTCGACTTGTTATGATCTTGACATACAACTTTCGTCTCCTTCACATTCTCAAGCTCCTCATGCACGTCCTTCGATTTACGGTACTTTTAAACTGGACTTTCTTAAGAACGTCCCCGATTTGATCGTGAAACGTCCACTATCTATCATCTTCCCCTTCTAACACTTCCGTTCACATTCGCCTTATAAATTCTCCTTGTCAATCTCCTTTCATTCATTCTCTCTACAATCTTAATATAAATATTACTGTAGTGAGTGCACAGATAGCGTAATGGTTAAGATAGCGACCTACAGCGCCAGTGTCGGGGGTTCGAATCCCACGCGGGACAACACTTTATATGTTTGTAAAGTCCCCCGCAATACAAGGATTATTTCCTTAGTGCAGGGTGTTGTCTTAAATAAATAAATAAAAATTAGGCCGGTGTAGCTATAGGAATTATTGAATAGAATATTATAAGCTGAAAGGCAATGTTCTAATGTCCTTCATAAATTCCATATTCATTGCCTCCTATCAGTCATTCAACTAGATAGGTTTTATCTTCTACGTCATATGTATTATTATTTTTATAAATAAATTGTAATCATCATCATCAGTCAGCTTTCACCATCCACTTTTGGACATTGGCCTCTCACAAATGAGAGAATGGTATCATAATTACCATGATTAGTAAGCGGATTGGTGATCGCAGAGAGATAAACGTTTCCCAGAAGATAACTACTGCCCACTCTTTCACCCTCGCCTACTCTGTTTCATCATTATCATTACAGCTCATATATGTCTCACTGTTGGGCTGGAGCCTCCTCGACAATAGGAGGGAAATTGGCCTTACTATACCATGCTGGTCAGACGGGTTGGTATAGGGTTATATTTCGAGCTTTCCTTCCCTTGTATAAATGTTATACGCGTATTATAATCCCTTGGTCGTCTTTTACGACATCCACGGGCAAAAAATGAGATGGTGAATTGTATTATTACTTCGTCGTCGGAAGATATTATTACTTCTCTGTTTATTGGCTAACTATTTAATTTTGCTTTTGTCTCCCGCACTGAGGAAATTAAATACTTCAACGTCATTTGTAGAGACCATTGTGAATCCTGACTTATAGGACTTACAATGGTAATGCAAGGCAGTTCCATTTACACAAATAAACTTGAAGTGTGTTTCTAATCAAAATAGTAAGTATTTTTCATGATCACACGGTTATTTAAACGAAACCTATGCCTAAAACCAGTTTAAATATTTTTTGTCTGTTTTTGTTCCAGTTAATCTTCAAAACTTCGGTACCGATTTTGATAATATTTTACTACAATATAGCTGTCTGTATAAGGAGTAACTTAGGCTAAATTTTATTCCGATCGATACTATGCAACTAAATAAAATGACTCAACTTCGTGCAGTATGCAGTTACAGTATCAACCTTGTACTTTATCTAAAAGTGAGTCAGTAACTACTAGTACGAGTATTGCAGCTGTATTCTGGTTACCAGTGCCCTTCGGACATCGTGCTTATTTCAATGTTAACTAAATACTTAATAACTATATAGTAGGTCAGTATTGAATTATATTTGATTGTTTGTTTATTTTTAACTAAATTTTCATATTATTGAAGTTACATTTCTTATGGCGCATTAGGGCAAAATGATGACAGTAAATTTTCACAATACGCGCGCACACCGTCACAAATGTCAACTAGATAACGCGTTATAATAAAACTTTAATTGTATTACAAATCTAATTTTCTATTATTAATGTCGTTTTTTCGAGCGACGTGGTCCAAAGAACTGACAAGCGCTGGGGAAGAAAGGTTCTCGAGTGGTGACCACGTATTAGTCGAGTGTAGGACGCCCTCTCCACCAAGTGGATCGATGACCTGGTAAAAGTTGCTGGGCGTCGTTGGATGCAGGCGGCACAGGACCGCACTTTGTGGTGCAACATGAGGGAGGCCTCCGTCCAGCAGTGGACGGCGATAGGCTGAAATTATGATGAATGATGTCGTTTTTTCTACAGACGTAGGATATCGCGAAGGAGAATTTTTTAGAAATATTTTAGATACATTTTTATGTTGTTACGTCTAGAAGTATAACTTCTTACGTGCGTACATAAGTACACACAAACTTTTTTATGTGGAATAATTATTATTCGGTTGTTTGATGTTTTTGTTAGGGTTCCGTATCCAAGGGATAAAAACGGGACCTTATTACTAAGACTTCGCTGTCTGTCCGTCCGTTTGTCCGTCCGTCTGTCTGACACCAGGCTATATCTCAAGAATCACGAAATTTTTACAAATTATGTATTTCTGTTGCCACTATAACAACAAATACTAAAAAAAAAATAAAATAAATATTTAAGAGGTACTCCCATACAAAAAACGCGATTTTTATAGATAATGGTACGGAACGCTTTTTTTTTTTGAGGTGGGCTACGTTCGGTGCACATCTCGTCCGCTCCGTCCGGGGCGACAGAGGAACGTAAGCACACACACCCGTAACCCACCCGTAAGACCCGTCGCCTTCGTCGTTGGGCCGACCACCGGAGCAGGTAACTAACGTCAGTGGTCAGCATGGTACGGAACCCTACGTGCACGACTCCGACTTGCACTTAGCCGGTTTTATTAGATCAGCATTCTCAATTCTTTTAAGTATAAGATAAAACGATTTGTTGATAAGTTAATTAGCGAATTATTTATAGATTTCAATCTACAGTAGCTTTTGATGTGCGTAATTTTAAGTATTTAGTATATGAAATAAAGTTTTCTTAAAGTTTAATATTGAAAATTATGTAGTGTTTTTTTTTAAATACTTTGGTATTCTCACGATTTTAGAACCTGTGAAATATCCGAAATGTTGAATCAGTCCATCTATCAGTTCCATAAACAGCCGCGGGCCGGACCGTCCGGGGTAGTACCACGCTTTCGCAGAAAATCCACGTCTGAGTAGTAGCAATTTCTTACTGCGCTTCGTTCGGTGAGCGAGAGAGCCGGAAGCCCAACTTTCTGAGGGTGTTTGTGTGTGGGGGGTTTTGGTGGTGCCTTTGGTATCACCGAGCATCAATCAATGCACGCATTCACACTCCCTTCACTTTCTTCGCGGTAGGCAGCGGCCTTGTAAAGGTCCATGAGCGGCAGAAACACTTACCATCAGGTGTACTGTTTGCTCGTTTGCCACCGCTTGAAACAAAAATAAAAAAAAGTATATTGTTAGACATAGGCTACCCGACGTCTTTTACGACACCCGCGGGCAAAAACGTGGTGAATTATATTTTTACTCCATTAGGACACGGAAAATTTCCTTAATTGCGGAGGATTTTACAAATATATATAATACTAGCTGATCCAATAGACGTTCTGTTTAAATCTAAAAAATGTAAAAGGAATTCTCCTTGAAATCAATCGCAGTGCCACCTACCGGGTTCAATTGTAAATCAAAACCATTCTCGAATCCCCTTGAACATATACAAAAATTTTATTCAACATCGGTCCAGCCGTTTAGGAGGACGTACACAAGAAATTTACATTTAAGATTGTCATCATCCTATTTCTATCCCCAATACTGGGTGTCTACTAGCCGACCCGGCGAAATTCGTACCGCCATAATTTTTTCGTAAAACTATTTTCTAAATTTCCGAAAATATAGTCTGTCATTTGCGTTTTGTTATTACATGATAGATGCCTTTTTGTTATACCACGTTTCATAGTGACTAATATCTCTTTGACGTTTTATGTCAAGTCCCACGGGAACCCGGTCGAACGGGATAAAAAGTATCCTATGTCCGTCTCCTAGTTCTAAGCTACCTCCCCGCCAATTTTCAGGTAAATCAGTACAGCCGTTCTTGAGTTATTAATAGTGTAACTAACACGACTTTCTTTTATATATATAGATGTGGTAAAGATTATTGATAATAGTTTTATGACAGTCGACCTATCCACGAGACAGACAGATTTGTGTGTATAGGTATAGTTTGTGTCCGTGAAATATATTTGTTTCTGAGGTTAGCACTTTCAGGCAAACAAACTATTAAACTTTATAATTTTAAAGATATTTTTCGCATTGAGAAAACTATTTATTCTTTTTTAAAACCATTTAATTCCCACTATTGGAATCTATTTCCTCCACAATAGGAGGTCAATTGACTTAATATACTGTGCTGGTCAGATTGGTAAGCATAGGAATACAAATAAATTTGGGCTTCTATTCTACATGTGGTGATGGAGAAAAAATACAATTCACTACCCTTTCTTGTCCGTGGATGTCGTAAAAGACGACTAAGAGAGACGATATACAGATGACATCTATTCAAGAGAAGGAAAAGTTAACATAAAACCCTTTGCCATTACGTCTAACTAGCTTGGTATAATACCGATCACTGATGACAAGTAACCCTGCTCTGGTGGTTGGTCCAACGACGAAGGCGACATGGTGTTCGGGTGGGTCGCGGATGTCCGTGCTTACGTCCCTCTGTCGCCCCGGACGGAGTGGTGCGAGGAGTGCGCCGACCACGACCAACCCCAAAAAAAAAGCGTGGTATAATAGGTTAAACTGCCTACCATTGTGAAAGAAGCACGAGCCCAACAGTGGGACTTTTGTGGGATTTAGTTTCCTTATTGAATGGAGGATCTGTTACATTTCAACCTACTTTTTAGTGATACAAGTAAGATAGTAAAAATAAAAAAGTAAATTGATACAAATGACGTGTTACCCCGGATATAAATTCTTGATAATGAATATCCACGTGCACTTGTGCAATCGTATGGCACGTGTAAGATATGCGTGAATCACATGTTTAGGATTTGAATACTGAAACTGTTGTATATAATATGTATAATGGGACAGCCCAACAGTGGGACCTTCAACTGTTGGGCTTGAGTCCCCCTATTTTTTTTTTTCGCTGTATAAATGCAATTTAGGCACTATCCCCCGCCAGTGTCAGACGAGGGGGAGTGTGGGACTCGCCGGCTGTGCTTCCGGAATACCCACTAAAACCACAGCGGTCCCTTCCGGGCTTTTACGGGGTGCCGGAAAGGTCGTCTTTTGACATTCGATCCCCGATACCCCTACGCAAGGCTGTCTGTCCACGTTCTGACATCAATCAAAGCGGCGGGAGGAGATGCGCATATCGGCGCCTCCGCTCCCCTACTCGCCGCCGGCGGAGCGAGTCAGCGGACGCAAGTGTGATGACCTCCTCGTAGAAAGAGGCCATCAACGTCCAGTACCTGTCGCTGTCGAGCATCTCTGAGATGACGGGACATACTTCCAGGCTTGGGTCTCCTGCTTTGATCATCATTTCAGCCTATTGTTGTCCACTGCTAAACGTAGGTCTCCTTCATGTTACGCCGCAGAGAGTGGTCCTATGCCACCTGCATCCAACGACACCCAGCAACCCTCACCAGTTCATCGGTCTACCTAGTGGGGTTCCTACACTGCGTCGTTCGATACGTGGTCGCCCCTCGAGAAATTTTCATCCCCAGCGGTGGTCAGTTCGTCAAGCGATGTGGCCTGCTCTTTGCCACTTTACTCCTCCGTTATGGGAGGGAAATTGACTTACTACTATACTAATTGATATTTGCCAGCCTCCTCCTAGGTGGAAAATTTACCCACGATATCACGCTAGTCAAACGTCTTGGTATACGATTCTATTTCGAGATGTTCTTCATCTACGGGAAAGAAGTCTTCGTTTGGGCTCATATACGTTCTGCTGGGTCCGAGCCTACTCCATAATAGGAGGGAACAATTTTCCTCCATTACGGTACCATGCTGGTCAGACTAGTATAGGGTTTTTTTTATAGTTTTCCATCTCCTGCATGGATGTCATATGCGTAATACATACATCCCTTAGTCGTTCGTTACGACCTCCACGAGTAAGAGTGGTGATGAATTGTTTTCTTACTCCGTCACCACAGGAAAGTCTTACTCCGCCGAAGTCTTACTCCGTTACTTTCAAATGTATTTTTATTCACTATCTACTCAGAATATTATGATGGATAAATGTAAAATATGATGACATGAATTATGAAGTAATTAAGTGACGTCAAACTTAGATAATGACGTTGCGATTTACTTTTATCTATAGTAATTTGTTCAACAGTATATCTTATGACCTTTTCACCTTAGATAACAATCGATCGGTACTTTTTTTTATATTGTTATACTGAGTATAGGCACACAGGTTAACGTAAATTATTTTAGAATCGATCTATGGGGCTTCAATATCTCGTCATCTCAGCCTATATACGTCCCATTATTGGGCTTGGGCCTCCTCCATAATGGAAGGGTAATTGACTTACTATACCACGCTGTTCAGACGTGTTGGTATTGGGTTTTATTTCGAGATTTTCTTCTCTCGCATAGATTTTATATGCGTTTTATATCCCTTAGTCGTCTCGTACGATCACCCACGGGTAAGATAGGGAGTGGTGAATTGTATTCTTACTCCGTCACCACACAGAATAAGGTCTGGGGCTTAATATCGTTTAATTCATTTCTAAATTGGATAATTTATATTCTTTCCTTGTATATTATCTACTTTTTTTCTGGGGTGGGTCGCGGTCGGCGCACTCCTCGCAGTATATTATCTACTAGCAATCCGCCCTCGCTTCGCTTCGGTTTCAGTTGCCTTGCCCCCGTAGTTTTTGTTCCCGTGGGAATACCGATATAAAATATAGCCTATGTTACTCCCCGATATTATAGGTTTCCATTGGTCAAAAAGATGTTGAAATCGGTTCGGTGGTTTAAGCGTGAAAGCGTAACAAACAAACTTACTTTCGCATCAATAATATGAGTAAGGTAATTTATATTGACATTACATACTACATACTCGTATATTATATTCCTACTAATGAAGATATATTCATTCATTCATCGCAGCCCACATACTTCCCACTGTTGGGCTAGGCTCTGCCACAATGGGAGGGAAATTGACCTATTATACCATGCTGGTCAGACATGTTGGTGTAGGTTTTCCTTCTCTTACACACGGGTTATGTGCATATTATATTTTAGTCGTCTTTTACGACATCCTGGGGCAAAAGTGGGGTTAGCACGAATATTTGCATCAAATTCTTCATTCATCATTTCTTAACTTTATCGATATCAATTTGTATGGATTTGGAGTGGTGCTTCTAACGTCTGATAGAGACGCTGTTTGAAATTCTAACTATGAACTTACCACAATTGTCTTTAAATAATTTAAACAAAAGGGAATATTCTTTTACAGGCTATGCCGTACCTTTGATCTATACCAATAAATAAAATTGGAGTGTTTGTTTGTAATGTCAAAATAATAGGCTTTTTTCATGCTCACACGGTTATTTGCACGACATCTATGCCTAAAATAGCAATTAAAAAATTTCTGTCTGTCTGTCTGTTTGTTCCGGGTAATCTTCAAAACGGCTGGACCGATTTCAAAAATTCTTTCACCAATGGAAAGTTATAATATCAGGGCGTAAACTAGGCTATATTTTATCCCGGTATTCCCACTTGAACGGGAACTACGCGGGTAAAACGACTATAACCTATAACCGAAGCGAAGCGAGGGCGGGTTGCTAGTAATGAATATAAAAATAGATTACGTTAGTTTCTATATACAATATTAAGTTTTAGCCGCATTGGGTGTCTTAGTTGAAGTCATACACATAGCATGCATGCATATGTGCGCGAGCGTGCTTCCGTTCATGCGTGCGTGCTTGCAAGCGTTAGTGCGTGTATTCATGCGTATATACGTGCATATGTGCGTACGTGCTTGCGAGCGTGTACATAAATGAGTACATGCGTGCGGGCTTGAATGTGTACGTGCGTGCATATTAACCTCATAAAAAAAGCTGTAATACCAATATTACTTATGAGTATGTATACAATAGCACATTTTCCAACATGTGCATTATTCATGTTTTAAAAATGAAATACTCGACTTCAGTTATTAAATACAATGTTTGTGACAAGTGGGTAGTATTGATAATGTGATAACACATGCGGTAAACAACACAATATCAATTATCACCAGATGTACGGTGACCTTGACGTGATAAGGGTGTGGCGATGAACTTGAGGAGAGCGTGCCCTTAATAGGTGATAGACCGAGCGACAATGAATCGTCATATTAATATTTAACACATTTCGCAATGTAGCTTTGAATATAAGAATAGAAATGTTAGAAAGTTTATTGATATTAGATTCCTACAGAGATCACCGCAACACTATCAGATGCCTATTATTGGTTATAAGCCTCCTTATCTATATCTATACCAATAAATAAAATTGGAGTGTCTGTTTGTAATGTCAAAATAATAGGCTTTTTTCATGCTCACACGGTTATTTGCACGACACCTATGCCTAAAATAGCAATTAAAAAATTTTTGCCTGTCTGTCTGTTTGTTCCGGGTAATCTTGAAAATGGCTGGATCGATTTCAAAAATTCTTTCACCAATGGAAAGCTATAATATCAGGGCGTAAACTAGGCTATATTTTTCCCCGGTATTCCCACGGGAACGGGCACTACGCGGGTAAAACGACTATAACCTATAACCGAAGCGAAGCGTGGGCGGGTTGCTAGTGAAGTATAATAATGCCATAGTCACACATTCACAAGTTCGTACTTATGTCTAGTACTGCATACATCTATAGACAGACGCGTACAAATATCAGCTAGACCCACTTGACTCCCTGCAAAGGCACGCTGTTCGAATCATCGGGGATCCCAATCTTACGGAAAAAATGAAGTCACTGGAGCGGCGGAGAAACTTTGGATCACTGTGTAGAGTACACCGGCCAACCGACTCTTTCAGAGAGTGCTCTAAGGAAATTGAAATTGCTTTTTTAATTTGCCACAATTGACAATTAAAAAAGAAGTCACTATGAGATATTGTGTGCTCAAAAGTAACGTTTATAATACAAACTAACAATCCACCCTCGCTTCGCTTCGGTTATAGGTTATAGTCGTTTTACCCGCGTAGTTCCCGTTCCCGTGGGAATACCGGGTTAAAATATAGCCTAGTTTACGCCCTGATATTATATCTTTCCATTGGTGAAAAAATTTTTGAAATCGGTTCAGCCGTTTTGAAGATTACCCGGAACAAACAGACAGACAGACAAACATTTTTTAATTGCTATTTTAGGCATAGGTGTCGTGCAAATAACCATGCGAGCATGAAAAAAACCTATTATTTTGACATTACAAACAGACACTCCAATTTTATTTATTGGTATAGATATACCATTCCAAGTACACCTCAAATAAACTTTGACTCTTTTCATTCACACTTTCATTGCCAGATGCCCACTGTTGGACATAGGCCTCCCTATGAAGTATAATAATGTCATAGTTACTATGAGATCTTTATGTGTTTAAACATAGTGTTTGTATTACAAAGATTCCATCCAAGGACAGCTCAAAAAAACTTTGACCATTTTCATTCACGCTTTCTTCACTAAATCTTCCTAAAACCTTTTTGAGATCCTTCTCTGCTCACGCCTACCCATCCATTAATAAACCTAACAAAACTAACTTTTCATTGAGCTTAGATAATTACAAAATATCTCGTAGTTCCTCCCAGAATTTCTCTGCCGCACATTCTGCATAGAGTATCCTGCCCACATTTATTTTTATTGAAACCCGTATATACAACAGCATATACTCCTAAAACAAAAATACGAGTCAGACCTACTTTCATTCTTATTCATAACTAGCAACCCGCCCTCGCTTCACTTCGGTTTTAGTCGTTTTACCCGCATAGTTCCCGTTCCCGTGGGAATACCGGGATAATATATAGCCTAGTTTACGCCCTGATATTATAGACTTTCCATTGGTGAAAGAATTTTTGAAATCGGTCCAGCCGTTTAGAAGATTACCCGGAACAAACAGACAGACAGACAGACAAAAATTATTTAATCGCTATTTTTTTCATAGGTGTCGTGCAAATAATAGTGTAAGCATGAAAAAAGCCTATTATTTTGACATTACAAACAGACACTCCAATTTTATTTATTAGTATAGATAAGCTAGCATTCATACTATTTCACACATTGACTCAATCGGGCGGAAAGAAAGAGAACAATTACCTGGCAGACTCTATTAGTCACTGTTATCCTGGATCAGTATACCGTGTAAGATCAATGCTTAGTCATTTCACATCCATTTTGCTTCGTCTCATTCACCATCATCATTATATACGTCCCACTGTTGGACTCGAGCCAACTCCACTATGAAAGGGAAATTGACCAACTATACCGCACTGGGCAGACGTGGTAATATAGGGTTTTATTTCAAGGTTTCCTTCAGTTACATAAATGTTATATGCATAATATATCCCTTACTCATCTTTTACGACATCCACGGGCAAGAAATGGGGTGGTGAATTGTATTCTTACTCCATCACTACACGATAGATTATTTGATATAACTAATTTCTTTTTTATTCCTCCTTCCACATTTAGCGTCGTAAAACAGGACTCCGTAGACCGATTCTGAATATATTATATACAAGATTTGCTCGCTTCAATCATAATGATTATATATAATTTTAACCAATTAGGTGAGTTAAATCTCAAATAAATTGCGTTGCAGGTCGTTAATAATCGACAGTAAATTTGTTCGAGCCTTAATAATTTCTCTAGAACGTTCTTTTCGCTCGAATAATTTATTTGAACGATTTTATGCCCCTTTTCACCTTAGATAACATTGAATAATATGTTTCTATATTATATAATTTTTTTTCAAAACTGTAACTCATTTTAAGTTATAATATACATCCTTATCCTAATATTATAATTGCGAAAGTAAGTTTGTTTGTTACGCTTTCACGCTAAAACCACTGAAACAATTTCAAAAATTCTTTCATCAATGAAAAACTATAATATCAGGAAGTAAGATAGGCTATATTTTATCCCGGTATTCCCACAGGAACGGACACTACGCGGGTAAGAGGATTGAAATCGTAGCGAAGCGAGGGCGGGTTGCTAGTTCTTAGTTTTATTATATCATCATCTCAGCCCATATATGTCCCACTGTTGGGCTCGGGCCACCTCCATAATGGAAGGGTACTTGACCTACTATACCACGCTGGTCAGACGTGTTGGTATAGGGTTTTATTTCAAGTTTTCCTTCTCTCGCATAGATGATATATGCGTTTTATATCCCTTAGTCGTCTCGTACGATCACCCACGGGTAAGATAGGGGGTGGTGAATTGTATTCTTACTCCGTCACCACACGGAAATATTTTATTTTTTTATATACATCCTTACTAATATTATAAATGCGAAAGTTTGTTACGCTTTCACGCTTAAAGCACCGAACTAATTTAAAAAATTCTGTCACCAATGGCAAGCTATAATATCAGGGAGTAACATAGGCTATATTTTATTCCGGTATTCCATGGGTGTAATAAAAGACGAATAAGGAACGATGACGTGAGACATCTTAGTCCACCCGTGACCATGAACGTTGTAGTATTCAAAACGTTGGACAATCAAAAATTAAATTCAAACATGGTAAGAGAGTCATAAAAATAATTTGATTTATAACTCGAATAAGTTAAATAAAATGAGTGTAATTATGTAGTTATTTGAATTGAAAAATAATATATTGCAATAAGATGAAGTTTACTTTCAGGTCAAAATACTCTTCTTTTATTGACAATATTCTTTAATATGTACAAAATAAACAGATAAACGTAAGTACATCGCCTTCTCGACTTGTTTACGTTTGTAAATTGCTTTCATTATATTCTAACTTAATATTATAAATTGAAATTATATACACAAATTTTCGTATTGTAATGGAGTACTTCCGTGTGGTGACGGAGTAAGAATACAATTCACCACCCCCTATCTTACCCGTGGGTGATCGTACGAGACGACTAAGGGATATAAAACGCATTTAACATCTATGCGAGAGAAGGAAAACTCGAAATAAAACCCTATACCAACACGTCTGACCAGCGTGGTAGGTATAGTAGGTCAATTACCCTTCCATTATGGAGGAGGCCCGAGCCCAACAGTGGGACGTTTGCGGGCTGAGATGATGATGATGATGAATGGAGTACTCTGCACCGGTGGTCTGCCCAACGATGAAGGCAACGTGCTATTTGGGGTGTATATTACGGGTGTGCGTGCTTACATCCCTCTGTCGCCCCGGATGGAGCAGGGCGAGGAGTGCGCCGACCGTAGCCCAACCCAATAAAAAAATGTAATGGAGTAAGAATACAATTCTTCTCTTACGCGTGGGTGTCGTAAAAGACGACTAAGGTAGCAATAGTTGTGGCAATAGTTCTTGCAAGAGAAGTAAAACTCGAAAAAAAACCATAGACCAACCACCAGCCAATCAGCGTGGTTTAGTGGGTCAATTGTCCTACCAATGTGGGGAAAGCATGATGACGCATATGAGCTGTGATGATGACGATGATGAATATTATAAATAGGAATGTTTGTTTGTTAAGCTTTTACACCTAAACCACTAAAACATAGGCTATATTTTACTCTCGTATTGCCATGTGAACGTTTCCGTGCATTTTCCGTGTGGTGACGGAGTAAAAATACAATTCACCGCACCATGTCTTACCCGTGGGTGATCGTACGAGATGACAAAGGGAATATATAATGCATATAACATCTATGCGAGAGAAGGAAAACTCGAAATACAACCCTATACCAACACGTCTGACCAGCGTGGTATAGTAGGTCAATTACCTTTCCGTTATGGAGGAGGCCCGAGCCCAACAGTGGGACATGTATGGGCTGAGATGATGATGATGATTGCCATGGGAACGGGACTTACGCAGGTAAAAAGTTCTTCTAGATTGATCTGAAGGATGCTCATCGTCATCATCATCTCAAATCATCTACGGTCCCTTGCTTCTATTGTGGATAAGAATCAAGCCCACTTGATTCTTATCCTCAGTAGGAGGGTTATGGACGTACTGTAAACATGCTGACCAAACTGATTATTACAGGGTTTCATTCACGTCTTTTCCGTGTGATTACGGAGTAAGAATACTATTTACACAACTCCTATCTTGACCGTAGGTGTCATAGAAAACGGACGACGGGATACATTGTCTATATCATATACAAGATAAGGAAAACTTAGAATAAAAGCAACCCGTCTTGTTGTCCTGCGTGGGATTTGAACCCCTGACACTGGTAGTGTAGGTCGGTATCTTAACCACTACGCCATCTATCAAGTCAGCATTTACCGGGTCACTGATCCTAGATAAAATTACATTCAATGACGACCTCAAGAGTATAAAACATGATTGGAATCTAAATGTCAGTCCAATACTTTCTCATTCATAGGCTATTTAGATCATTTTACAGTGGTAGGACCACACTGTTGACAGTTATCTGTCTACAGCCGCGGGCCGGTCCGTCCGGGGTAGTACCACACTGAGCAGAAAATCGACGTCGAAGTAGTAGCAATTTGTAAGAATCCGTGACAGAGCTGGAAGCTCCACTTTTATGGTTTGTTTTGGTTGATGCCCCAGTATCACCTAAACTCATTGCACACATTCAAACTCCCTTCACTTTTTTCACGATAGGCTTAGCAAAGATCCATGAGCATTACTTACCATCAAGTACACCTGATGGTAAGTAATGCTGCACAGTGCACTGCGTGCTTGATTGTCACCAAAAAATAAGCATAGATCTGACGGCTCAGACAGTTTTATGCCATTATCTTCGTTCGACGTTTATCTTGCTTAAAAAGCTGAAAGGGGAAAGTTTGATAACACATTATATTCCTAACCGCGGGGAGGATAGAATTTATGATAGTAAATTTGAAGAAGAATGTATGGGCTCCTCAATTATATTAATGCAACACCATAAATAAAACAATAGAAAAAACTCTCACCAATAGAAAAATATATAAAAATATATTATTATATATCTGAAGTTCTCCCGTGTGGTGACGGAGTAACAATACAATTCACCACCCCCTATCTTACCCGTGGGTGATCATACGAGACGACTAAGGGATATAAAACGCATATAATATCTATGCGAGAGAAGGAAAACTCGAAATAAAACCCTATACCAACACGTCTGACTAGCGTGGTATAGTAGGTCAATTACCCTTCCGTTATGGAGGAGTACCGAGCCCAACAGTGGGACGTATATGGGCTGAAATGATGATGAAATGATGATATCTGAAGTGAGATATTTGATTTCTAATAAAAAATAAAACGCTCTACCACTTAAATGTGTTGAGATGACTAAGGAATCATTTGTCTTATATTAGAATATATCGAATTCCTTGCGGTGACGGAGTAAAAATACAATTTACCAACCCCGTGGTTGTCTTATAAGACAACTAAGAGATACAGAGAATGTCTATGCAAGAGAAGGAAAACTCGACATAAAATTCTATGCCAATAGATCTGACAAAAATGGATCTGACGACGCAGTGTAGGAGGCCCCCCACTAGGTGGACCGACGACCCAATCAAAGTTGCTGGGCGTTGCTAGATGCAGACGGCAGAGGACTCCACTTTGTGGCATAACATGAGGGAGGACTACGTCCAGCAATGGACGGCGATAGGCTGAAATGATGATGATGAATGATGAGATCTGACTAGCGCGGCATTGTAGGTCAATTTCCCTTGCATTATTATTTCCGAGCCCAACAGTGGGACTTATGTGAGCCTAGATAATGATAAAGGTTCATATTTCTCAGAAGGTCAAAACTTTATCATTCCTGTTGATTCCTACAAAGGAACGCGACATAATAATATAAATAGCCTCAAGATAATATGATATGTTATCAACACTTATCAAAGAGACAGATTGTCTGCCATTGCGATTGGCAAATGAAGTACAATATTTGCTTGTTCAGCGTCCGATAATACAGATACGGTGTTTACTTAAGTGGTAAGGTAAAGAGTACATATGGAGAATTGTTATATATATTAGTTAGCATTTATTAAGTAATATTTACAACTACTTTTGGGCACTCATCCTTACTAATATTATAAATGCGAAAGTAAGGATGCTTGTTTGTTTGTTTGTTATGCTTTCACGTTTAAACTGATGAACCGATTTCAAAAATTCTTTCACCAATGGAAAGCTATAATATCAGGGAGTAACATAGGCTATATTTTATACCGGTATCCCCACGGGAATGGGAACTACGCCGCGGGTAAGGCGACTGAAACTGAAGCGAAGCGAGGGCGGTTGTCTATAACTTAAAATTTTGTATAATTTGTATTATTATGACCTGTATGACTGTATATGCCAAATTAAATAAGAAACGAGCGAGCAAAGTACGCATGGCAGAAGTAAAACTTCTTTATCCTTTATCATCCTTTACCTCATTCTCTCGCCGGCTGAATCCTATACATTTACGTATTTTTGTCTCCATGGACTCGCTTTTTCATTTCATTGAGTTTGAAATCACAACGATTCTAAACAAGTTTTACTTCAAAAAAAATAGTTACTAGCTTTAGTCAACGATGTCTTCGACATAGAAGCCGTGTATAAAGTCTCCGTTAAATATTTTATTATCTGTGTTATAAATAAAACTATTTTACGGATATGATTGCGTTTATACACGGTGACATTTATGTCATCTTACAAAAGCAGGTCAATTAAAGTATCCAGTATCTACTATTCATTCGTACAATTAAAAGGATAAAAAAATATTTACCAGAATGTTTTTAAATTAAAAATACAGCATGTAGCGTGCGCATAGGTACTCAACACAGCTGATGTACTATGTAGGTTCTACGAAAACTTTACCGTGGTATCCTTTGCGGGCCAATTGGACATCGCAAAAACACCTGTTTGATATCTAGCATAGGGAATTACGCTTTGTAAAAGCCGTCCACGTGGACTTCATTCCTATGATTGGCTAACAAAATTCCGTATGATTTCTTTTGTTTAAAATGTAAACATGATAAACAGGCTGTTACAAAATATTAATTTAAATTTATTTTTTTTATTATTTTTTATAACTACCACTATTGAACATTTAAATATGTTAGATAAGTTTCTTTGGTCGGATACTTTTATTGTTTTTTTTTTGTTAGACGAAAAAAAGGCATGGTGTATTTGATTTTTGATTGACCAGCGTTTTGAACATTTTACAGCGTTCATGGACTGAATCCGCTTGGTCAAACACTGTATAAATCCATAAAGTAGTTTTATTTACAATGTGTAATATAACTCTCAAAACTCGCATAAAAATCAGAAATCATTATTTATTATATGATATATTAAGCAAAGTTCATCCTCTTTTTATACCCTTCATCATCACAGCTCGTATATCCCTGGGCTCGTGTCTCCACCACAATGGGAGGGAAATTCATTTGCTATACCACGTTAGTCAAACAGATTCGTATAGGGTTTTATTTCGATTTTTTTGACGTGACAACGTCTAATAAATCGATGAACGCTGGCTGCATGCACGAAAAAGTGTCCCGTTACGCTCGTTGTCCCGTTACGCTCATTGTCCCATTGCGCTGATTCAATTTTATTCATAAAAGTATGCAGTCATTTTATCAATGTTTTGTTATGACGTTGTCACGTTAAACTATCGTCCGTAAACCGACTTTACAGACAACCATGTTTGTTTTTTTTCTTCTATTATATATGTTACCTGCAATAATCTCTTAGTCGTCTTTTACGACACCTAAAGACATGAGAGGGGGTAATGAATCATATTCTTACTCCGTCACAACGTGGATTGTGTTAGTCGTGGTGTAATTTCTAACCACAAACTGTGAAGTCTTTCGTCATAAAAAGATTCACCAATCAATTAGTCTTGGTTAGTTCGGAAATTATTCTAAAAGCGCTCTTCTTGTCTTGTGTTTTTTATCTCGAGTTTAGCTTCTTTTAAATTGCTTTTTGGCAGCTGCTTTATAACCAACTAAGTCCTTAAAATGGATTAGTACGCCTTTGGATCGAGAATTAACATAAACTTTACCAATAAAGATCGATTTAGCATGTTTAAGTACTGAATTATTTTAAAGAAAAGAACTAGTTGACTGCACAGATGTCGTAGTGGTTATGATATCGACCTGCCATGCCAGTCTCGAGGATTCGAATCCCACGCAGAACAACACTTAGTGCGATCCACAAATTGTTGTTCTGAATCTGGATGTTATGTGTGTCCGCCTATTATATGTTTGTAAAGTATCCTGCAATACAAGGATTGTTATTTTAGTACAGGGTGAGTTTAAAAAAAAAACTAGTGAACCAAAGGGACGAGTTTGCTCGATATCCGACTGTGATCTAAATTCATAATTCCCAAAGACTAGCTAGCCTAGCATACAATTAGGTTGCGCGTCATGCCGCCCTAGCCGAGGCCGCGGGTGACGTGACCGGGGAGTTAGTCCGTCACCCGCCGAGAGGCCGACAGCGTGAGGCAAGACCGACGTCCTTCCTGAGGGGGGGACGTCGGTCGACGAGAGGGTACCCCAAATAGGGGATATTCCGTCGGGCCGACTACTGATGACAAGTAACCCTGCTCCGGTGGTCGACCCAACGACGAAGGCGACGTGGTGTTTGGGTGGGTTGCGGGTGTGCGTGCTTACGCCCCTCTGTCGCCCCGGACGGAGTGGTGCGAGGAGTGCGTCGACCGCAATCCATCTCAAAAAAAAAGAAGCCTAGTGTACAACGTGCTATCAACAATTGTTAGCTTCATCTCAGCCCATATACGTACCCACTATTGGGCTTGGGCCACCTTCACTATGAAAAGGAAATTGACCTACTCTTGCATAGATATTATATGCATATTTAATCTCTTAGTCGTTTTTTACGACATCCATGGGCAATAGATGTGGTGGTGAAATTTATTCTTACTCCGTCCTTACCTACCATGTGGTGACGGAGTAAGAATACAATTCACCACTCCCTCTTGTCCGTGGATGTCGTAAAAGACGATTAAGAGACATAATATGCGCATAAGATCTGTGCAAGAGAAGCAAAACTCGAAATGAAATCCTATGCCAACATGTCTGACCAGCATGGTATAGTAGGTCAAAATCCCTCCCTTATGGAGGAGGCCCGAGCCCAACAGTGGGACGTATATGGGCTGCAATGACAATGATGATGATGATGATGACTCCGTCACCACGCGGCATAATATTGACATATAGAATAAGATGTTTATTTTGATAAAAATAAAAGTAATTTTTCTCTATTAACCACTTACCATTCATAGCCGAGTGTAATATCAACGTATCCAAAATAAATCTTACCACTGATTATAGAGAGTCGAATGTTCAATTTGTTTATTCATGAATGTGAAGTTCGGTCCTCGATGGTGACGCCCCTACAGGATCAGACCAAATTAATCTACCCCCACCTATTTGGCATTCATTCCGTACAAGCCGATCCTATGTTACATTAATACGGCTGATTTAATCAACATTCATTGTTTGTTGATAGTTATTCGTATAAGAGACAAACTTTATATAGATTTTCATAATTAAATATTGTAGTTTTTTGACGTGATACGCCAAAGTCACCTATCGGTTCCAATCTATACCAATAAATAAAATTGGAGTGTCTGTTTGTAATGTCAAAATAATAGACTTTTTTCATGCTCACACGGTTATTTGCACTATACATATGCCTAAAATACACTTTATATTTTTTTGTCTGTCTGTATGTTTGTCTGTTTGTTCCGGGTAATCTTCAAAACGGCTGGACCGATTTCAAAAATTCTTTCACCAATGGAAAGCTATAATATCAGGGAGTAAACTCGGCTATATTTTATCCCGGTATACCCACGAGAACGGGAACTACGCAAGAAAGACTTAAACCGAAGCGAAGTGAGGGCGTGTTGCTAGTTATAAATCTAAATCATTCTCATATCCATCGCAACAGCCACAAAAAATCAACAAAATCGGTCCAGTCGTTTAGAAGTTCAATTACAAATACATGAACAGAAGATTTATACATATTTTATGAACGCCGGTTGCATGCACGAAAAATCATGGCTCATTGTCACGTTTCGTCTAAGCCGGGAGAGCAAGCGAGAGCACAGAACAAGCGATAGAGAAGCACGATCAGCCTAAGCGTTCGGCTTGTGACGCATCTATCTTTAAGTGAAAAAATATTCGAATTAACGAGTGCAAATAACGTGTGGTGACTGAGTAATAATATAATTCAGCACCCTGTATCTCGCCTGTAGGTGTTGTAAAAGACATATTGTATGCATACAATATCTATTCAAAAGAAGGGAAACTTGAAGTGAAACCCTAAACCCAGTATGTCTCTCATCGTCGATGCCATACCTAGTGGAGGAGGCCCGAGCCCAAAAGTGGGACGTGTATGGGCTGAGATAAGTGCAACTAAAATTAATTTGTCGAAAATGAAATTATATTATACAAAATAATGATAATGAAGTGACACTAATTCAATTTATGTATGCAATTCAATGTATGCAATTTTTCATCAATGTCTTCTTACGACGTTTTCACTTTCGACGTCCCCGGACAGAGATGTCGAGTGGAGCGGGTACGCATTTCTTTTTTTGGGGGGCTATTCCGTCGACCACTGAAGTAAAGGAACTTTGCATCGGTGGTCGGCCCAATGACGAAGGCGACGTGCTATGGATGGTTTACGGGGCCGGGCGCCGCCCCTCTGTCGGCCCGGACGGAGGCGGGAGCCCTGACCGTAGCCCAACCCAAAAAAATAAAAAAGATCTTTCACGTAAAATTATCCTCCGTCAACCGACTTTACAGGCTACTAATTTTGTTTTTTTTTTTTATCGCGTTGCCTACTGTTGGACAGATTCTTGTAATAATTGGTATGCCAATGACTTACTCGTGCACGAAGCAGACGACGTAACATAGGACGAATCTCCATTAAGTGGACAACTTAAAAGTAGCAGGTAATGTCATCAGATGATCTCTTTGACTCCGTGTGGTGACGGAGAAAGAATACAATGCACCACCCCTATCTTAGCCGGGGGTGACGTAAAAGTCGACTATGGGATTAAATATACATATAACATCTATGCAAGAAAAGGAAAACTTGGAACAAAACCCTATACCAACCTATCTGACCATTTGCTTCTCATTGTGGAGGAGGCTTAAGCCCAGTAATAGGACATACATGACCCGAAATACTTGATCTCTTTTCCACCACCTAAAAGTGCAACAGAGGCTGCTGTGATTTTAGAGGGTATTTCAGTCGCTCTGATGGGCGGCAAATACCATCCCCTCACCGTCTGTCATCGGCGGTGATAGTGTATTAATGTATTTAATTTTCTAAAACCCGTCGTAATGTCCATGCTTGGTAAGCGGGTTAAGGATTGCAGTTGGATTAAAATTTCTCCAGGAAAAGGCTGCTGCTCTTTCGCCTGGTAACCGACATAGTTCTGAGAATTAGTATGCAGAAATGGTAATGGGTCTAGCATATTCGTCAAACTGACAACTATTGGGGAAAAAGGTCATGAATCATTCTTCCAATGTGGAATACAGTCAATTTTACCTATTAATAGTAATAGATGCAGAAAGAAAATTTCATAATTCTTGTTTGAAAATTTAATTCAATATTTTATATTAAATTATGTTAATTATACAAAAAAAAAACGAGTAAAATCACTCAAAAATTTTGTAAAATAATTCACCTCATTTATTCCCTTCACAGAAAACATTCAGAGTTTCTCAGGCCAAAGTCGTTTGTATCTATTTACCTTAAGTCAAGCACTTTCTTTAAACCCTCAAGTTTACACCGACAGCACATTGGGGTTCGTAAAACGGAGCCTTCATCAATCAACTTAATTAATATGTAGGTAAGAGGAAAATATTTAGCTCTGTAATGTAACAGATAAGAAGCGAACGCCAGTCTCTGAATAACAAATGGTGTGGCTACCACTGGATTCAGACTTACTATTGTGGCTGTAGTTAAATCATCTAATAGGACATCACATAATTTAAATCCCCTTAGGAAGTTATCGTACTGTAGATGAAATACCAGAAACATACATATTTACAGATTTTCATTTTTTTTGCCCGTGGGTGTCGTAAAAATCGGTTAAGGGTTCACCAGGAGAGTGGGCAGCAGCTCTCTCCTGGGAAATGTAGAACATCACACTGCGATCGCCAACCCGCCTGCCATGCGTAGCGATTTCGACATTATCCTTTCATGACGATAAAATGAGGAAGGCCTACGTCCAGCAGTGGAAGGCGATAGGCTGAAATGATGAATGAATATGTTTTTAGTATCCTTATTGACTTATAATACAATAATTACTTGTTACGTATATGAATTTATTATTAGAGATCTATACATTACCAGTTTTGTCAGTCTCTTATCTAGTAACGAAATTGTTAATTTAAACTAGAACTTACAAAACTTAACTATACCACGAAAATCTATAAATATATGTCGTATTGTTATAATTATTAACGGTATCTTCACAGAAATAAAGCGATGTATAAAATACAAAATTATAATTACATCCATATTTTATTATCAAGTCTTATATATAATTTTAAGCCTCATAAATAAGAGGTAGAGCCTGTAGAGAGTTATTTGAGATTTCTTTATTCTGATATATTTTTCTGGCCACATATCACTATTTATTTGATTTTAGGTATTGATTAAAGTCCGCTGCTTCAATGCTGTTTATTCATCGTGAAATAAAAATCATATTCAAATATCCGCATGTGGTGATGTATTAAGAGTACAATTCCCCATCGCCTATTTTGCTCGTGGATATCGTAAAAGGAGACTAAAGGATATAATATGTATATACCCATCCCATACACAGCCATGGTGGAGGAGGCCAAGTGGGACATCTATAATGAAATGAAATAAGCTAAAGGGATATCTGTAAAAATAACAGATTAAATATTAATTCTCATTTAGTCTGCTAAAAGAGAAAATGTTACCCATTCATTAAAAGTAAGAATATACTCAAACTGTTTTTTTAATTCTTAAAAAATTAGCTAAACAGAGAAAATATCCTCACATTTCATAAAAAGTAGTCACTAACAAGTTCCATGTCGAGAACCTTGGTAGAGGCGCTGATTAGGATTCACAGCGCACTCTCTTAGATATTGGACGTGATGAAAAAATACATTGTGGCAACCAAAGTATGTTGGGTTGAGCTGATTTCAATTTGTATTTACCAGGCAATCGGTGCTTGTTGCTTTAGCTGGGGTTCCTCTTGTGCTTAGAATGCGTAAGGCAATTTCAGGAGTTAGTGGAATTGTTGTTTCACTACTAGAAGCATTTGCTTTAAGTAATTGTAGAATGTGGTTAGTTTTCAGGTCTTTTTGGATTTAGGATTACTTTTTTATAGTTAGAATGTGAAGCTTATAGTTTAATTTGACGTTACTTGGGTACCGGTCTTTTTGCTTCTACCTTAATGATTTTATTTTCTGTATTGTTTATTCTTCCAATATGATATCATAAGTTTAAGATGCCTATCGAAATGCATTCAAATTAGGCTAAATTATTAGTACCCATTTAAAAAAAATATCTAGCCAGATCCAGTTTGGTTAAAATGTCTTCTTTTAGAAGAAAGCTTAGAATAGAACTGCTAAGCCAAAATTAAATCTATCTGGTTATTATTCAGCCTTATAATTTTGAGGACAGTGCAAAATTGCTCCAAATATGATGTCGTCATCAAAAATGAGTAATGATCCATCTAATACGCCGTAGCGTACGAAATTAAACCTATAAATTTGAATAACACCATGCTGGGGTCCGACAAGGTCTTATTTGTGGACCCCTAATGAAATAATACGATGAAAATAATTTAATAGGTAGGTAGTTATTGATGACGCTAAAAATGTGCTTGGTATTTCATTCATTCACGTATGCTTTGGTGTCAGAAATATTTATTGTAGATCATAAATGTACATATATATACGTGTGATAAGTATATATAAGTTTTATCAGTATCCATTCGAAAATCTATCATAAAGGGCCACATTTCAAGTGCACGGGGATGTCTTCCAGGAGAAAGTCGAGAATGTTGTTGCTGAACAGTTGACCACTAATTTCCCGTGCAGTAGAAGTAATTCTATCGCCTGTATCGTGACAGGTTGAGTAAATGGCGCTTACTTTTCCGTGGCAGTATCAACGAGTTGAGGGATCACCAGAAGACCATATTCGAGGTGATGCTTCAACCACAGTAACCTTTTTTCGCGAGTAGCAGTTTTCTTGGGAAATCCAACGCATTGTAACAGCAATCTGCTATGAGTTGCAATTATAACTCTACCATCCTTGTTGAGACCTTTGCCTAAAAGTGGACGATGATAGATTGATAGCAGTATAATCTGCTTAATAAAAACACAATCCACATAAGGTAAACACAATCCACCATTGTCTAATGGATGATATAGAGAGAGCGTATGGAGACCTATATTATTCAGTTATCTGACCACTTTGGTGTGCGGTGAATAATTCAAGTATCTCTAAATTATGACTAAGATTAAACTAACACCATTAAACTTGCCTATTTATAGATACCTAATTGAGCAATTAAAACAATTTTAAAGTTTGTCAACAAACTTCAGTAGCTAAAATATTGTGTTGTTGGTTTTTACTGTTAAAAGAGGTGGATGACCTAGCAGTTTATTTTGTGATTCTACATTAGGTTAATAGCACTCTCGGTACTATAGAAATCAGGACTACTTTAAATGTCACTTTTAAGATGGAAATTTCATCGTCGTCCGGTCATAACAGCTCATATATGTCCCACTGTGGGGCTCGAGCCTCCTCCCAGTAGGAGGGACATTGACCTACTACCCACCATGTTGGTACAGGGTTTTATTTCGAGTTTTCCTTCTCTTGCACAGATTTTATATGGATATTATTGCTCATAATCATCTTTTACGACATCCACATATAAGATAGGGATTGGTGAATTGTATTCTTACTCCGTCACCACACGGAAAGTTCGAAATAATACTCCCAACATGCAAGAAGATATTCTATGGTCTTTATGATATAAATATGAATTTATTTCTACTCGGACCATCTAGTCAACGATACTTAAAACAATGCTTTTGAAGAATGAATTAGAAAACAATTATATTAATCTTATCAGAGATTAATTCAATTACTGAGCAATTATCAATTGCTTTTGAAGTCTGTTATTCAAATACACTCAATTAAAAGAGATAGAGACATGGCTTAACAACTATGCAGCTAACCTTCACTGGTTATAGTGGCACTTAAACAAGTCATTGAGGAAGGAAATCTTACCTCTTTAAGCTTTTTAACCTCGTGTTATATGTTCGATTTGATTTAAGATCACGGTCTATTCAAGAACGAAACTTCCGATTTCGAAATAGCAATTACTTGGTTGATTTCAAAATACTAAGCAGTTTAGGTGAGATCAAGTCTATCAAAGATATTCACTCGGTATGAGTGGTCTATGCGAATGTCGATAGAGAGATAGTATAAGGCATATTTCCGTGAGGTGACGGAGTAAGAATACAGTTCACCACTCTCTATCTCGGCCGTAGATGTCGTAAAAGCCGACTACTACTACGCATATAATATCTGTGCAAGAGAGGGAGAACTCGAAAGGGAATCCTATATCAACCTGTCTGACCAGCATGGTTTAGTAAGGTCCATTTCCCTCCACAATAGGAGACTCGAGCCCAATAGTGGGACATATATGAGCTGAAATGATGAATGATATGAGGTTGCACACTGTTCCCTTTAACCCGATTTTTGGGCTTTGGTATAGTCTGGTCCGAAAAAAAATTTGAGATAAATCCAGAAAAAATAGTCTTAGGAATACTCTATTTTAATCGATTTTACTGCCCTTGTAACTCTTCCTCTTCTGCCTATATATGTCCCAATGTTGGATACAAGCTTTAAATACCTTAGGAAAAAAATTTAACTACTAGGTATCACTATACCTAGGTCATACGACTTTATTTCATTGACATTCATTATATCATCATTCATCATCATCATTTCAGCCCATATACGTCCCACTGTTGGGCTCGAGCCTCCTCCACAATAGGAGGGAAATTAACTTTACCATGCTGGTCAGATGGGTCGGTATAGGGTTTTAAGTGTTCCATGTCTTGCATAAATATTATATGCATATTATATCCTTTAGTCGTCTTTTAAGATATCCAAGGGCAAGAAGGAGTGGTGAATTTTCTTACTCCGTCACCACACGGATTATTTATTATATAGGCCTGCCCAATGACGTCGTTAAGTCGTTAAGCTTATAAAGTGGGTTGACGCTAATAGGTGGTATTCCAAGTTATCCAGGAAAGTAATTCTAACCATTTCCTTGATAATCCTTCAGCTCAATTGTATTCTTTTCTAAATTTTATTATCTACAGAACTATCTGTATTATCTGCATTTACATTATGGTTATCCGTGTGGTGACGGAGTAAGAGTACCATTCACCACCCCCTGTGCTGCCCGTGGGTATCGTAAGCGACGACTAAGGGATATAATATGCATAATACATCTATGCAAGAGACGGCAAACTCGAAATAAAATTCTATACCAACACGTCTGAGCAGTGCGGTATAGGAAGGTTAATTTCCCTCCGATTGTGGAGAAAAATCGAGCCCAACAGTGGGACGTATATGAGCTATGATGATGATAATGATCATTATCCACATTTACACTGGTAAATCAATTAATTCCCCTATTTTAATAATTGCTTTGGCTTAACAAAAGGACTTAGAACGAAGAACGTCAGCCGTATCGGATAATCCAATACTTATTTTTTTATATTCCTATGGATTGAATCCATGTGAATAACCTTTGATTATTCTAGATAATATTTCCTTAGTAAGGTCGTATTATAAATTGCTCGTAATTGATGCTCGAGGCTGAAGTGAGACGGAGGTATTGGCTTTCTTGTTCCCTCGTAGTAATGGAGTCAGCTTTCTATAATAGTAATAGCAAAGTGACCTTGTAATAAATAGTACTGGGACTTAAAATTGTCTTTTCCAATTTTCGTCATCTGTGTTAGGAGACTTCTTCATTGTATTACGTTCATATATAAATCTATGGATGTGTCTCATCATCTCAGCCTAAATATGTCCCACTGGGCTCAGGCTTCCTCCATAATGGAAGGGGAATTGGCCTACTATTCCACGCTGGTCAGACGTCTTGAAATAGGGTTTTGTTTCGAGTTTTTCTTCTCTTGCATAGATGTTATACACTTTTTATATCTCTTAGTGGTCTCTTACGATATCCACAGGCAAGATAGGGAGTGGTGAATTGTATTCTTTCTCCGTTACCACAGGGAACCTTGGATGTGTGTACACTAGAAGATATATAGAAATTCTGTATCAAGCCATTTGAACGGCATGATTGATACTGTCATGTTAATTTTGCCCGCAAGTAGGGGAGTGGTGATGAAGCTTATAGCCACTTTTTATGACACGGATAAAATAATTAATGGATTTCGTCATTATAATTTCAGCTATTCCGTGTGGTGATGGAGTACGAATATATTTCACCACTCCCTAACCTGCCCGTTGATGTTGTAAAAGACGACTAAGGGATATAGTACGTAAGAGAAGGAAAACTACAAATAAAACCCTATACCAACCTGTCAGCCTATGCTGATATAGTAAGGTTCCACAATAGGAGAGAAATTTTGAGCTGAAATGATGATGGTAATGAACTTCGACTCATGTATGTCCCATCCTCTTCCACGAAAGGAGATTTGATTGGCTTAATATTCCACGCTGGTTAACGACAGAGTTGCTATACGCTTTTGTTTAAGTTTATCACTTACTGCTTGTTATCTGTATACCATATCTCTCAGTGGTCTTGTACGACACCCTTGGACAAGCAAGCTGATGGTGAATATTTTGTATATATATTTTGTATATTATATTTTTGTGTTACATTTTGGTGGCAGACAAGGAGATGGTTAGTAGCAACTGCCGCTCATGGCCCTCAGCATACCAAGGATACAGTCACGTCGCTGCCTGCCATGAGAGCAGTGTTTTTCTCTTTATTTATTCTTACTAAATTATATAATATCTTATAATTGTTATTCAATTGAATGTTTTTTTAATCTTATTCAAATACTTCCTTATACTCTACTATAGGTTTTTTCAATCAAATCTTTACCACAAGAACTGTCCATTTTTTGTGATAAAGATCTATTTAATGGTCCAGACTGTTATCATCATCATTTCGGCTCATATCCGTCCCACTGTTGGGTTCGAGTTGGCTCGACAGGTTGGTATAGGGCTTTATTTCAAGTTTTCCTTCTCTTGTATAGATGTTATATGCATATTACCTATATACCTTAGTCGTCTTTTACGACATCCGCGTCAGAACAGGAAGTGGTGAACTGTATTTTTACTCCGTCACCACACGGAACTGGTCCAGACTGTACCATGTCTCCTTGTCAAATTTTATACAGATCTGTTCAGCAGTTCCAGCGTAATTGCTCAAGAAACAATCGTGCATCCAAACTTTCATATGCACACTACTAGTAGCGTTAAGATTCTTTTGTAATGTTCTACATTCGACGTACTTGGCTACCGTAATAGTCATTGATAATTTAGTAATTAGTACTTACACTACTTTGTGATTACTAATATTATAGATATCAATGTGATTTTGTTTTTTAGTTTGTTTGTCACGCTTTCACGCCATAATTTTGACTGCACAGATGGCGTTGTGTTGAAGATACCGACAGGGTGCCAGTGTCGCGGTTACGATTTCCACTTTGTGGTGTTCAAAAATTGTTGTTTTGAGTCTGGATGTAATTTATGTTTCGTTGATCATATGTTTGTGAAATCACCCTCAAGACAAGTATTATTTCGTTACTGCAGGGTGTTGTAATTAAAAAAAAATCATCAACCGATTGTCTTGCAATTTCACATACTGTCAGGCAAAGGCTATATTTTAACTTTCGCTGTGGAAAGAGTACTCTTCATGCAAGCATTTTGCTATACCCAGCTATGCTCATAGCTGTTTAGTCTATAGACAAAGGGATTTTAGGGTTATTGTGTTCAATAAAAATCGGGTTATTTTTTAAAAACTGGATGTTTTACTGTACGATATATAATTATATGTTCATTGAAACAAATTACAAATTCAAAATGTACACAGTTTGTCTTATTAATTAATCAATAACTACAATCATTATTTAATCACTTATAACAAAGGGACTAATCATACATTTTATGTATATATTTAAATATACAAATAGTGACAATAATTTACATATTGGACGAGGGTAAAATTTTTTTTCAGAATTATGTCTTGTATATAAAAAACCTAAACATATTGCTAAATTATTGGACATAACCGAATAAATGTAACCCCATATGGGGTTTGTCACTTAAAAATTAAAAAAAACTGAGCTAATATTTACAACATTTAAAACCAATGTTACAAAAAAAAATGTTGAAAACAAGAGTTTCCAATTTTTGGTAAGCCGAATGTTATATCGCTAATTACAAAGAGATCCATCGGTAACGGTATTGAAAGAGCTTCATATTTTTTTTTTTTGGTATATATTGAATAAAACAAACTAATAATCAGGTATCAAGGGGGCCATAGGTAAGTACAGTATTCACCAAACTTCATGACCTCGCATTTGTTAATGTTGTTTAATAAATCCGACAATTAAAAATAAATCTATTTTTGCAGATTTTATCGCGTTTTGTATTTAATTTTTTGAATTCCGGACGTTTCGAACACTTTACAGCGTTCATGGTCACGGGCGTTAAAATCCGTAAAAGTAGTTTTATTTATATACTCGTTTAAACATCAGGAATCTTACATACGTGTTGTTTTTACGACGCTTCTTTAATTTCAGATAGGTCAAGATATTTGGTGATTATTGTAAGGAAAGTTCGTCTAATGCGACTAGACTGCCTCGGAACAGTGGCTTAGCTTCCGATAAAGAAGCCTAACAATATTTACAAACGTCCAACGACAAGCTGGAAAATGAAGACACCAGTTCAATTCGTGATAATCGTTAAAGCCATTATTTCTAGCATCATATTACGTTTGGTATAGGTACCAAAGCACTTTTTTCCCTCAAAATGTATACGCAACTATCTTAATATTATTTTGTTAAAATTTAATGGACCTTTTTTTGTTCTTAACTTGTTCAACGTATGTACAGTAACTTAACACGAAACCGTTCATTCAATAAGGACCGTTTCTGATAAAATTGGACAACGAAGAACATTATAGCTGAAGTATCCTTTTGGACATAGAAATAGAAAAGAAATCTAGCATCTTAAGAGTAAAACATTTTCTTATTTTAATATCTTTATATCTATTAATGTTATCTTATGTTAGTTCCTTGACTCAACTTGTGCGGAATTTTTTCATTTATTTAATCATGTTTATTATTATTAATATTTATTATTTCAATAATTATGACACACACTACTTTAACAACGAATATATGCGTACTAATTCTTGATGATAATACATCATTTATATTGAAAATACAGACACCAATTATTTACTATTTAATATTAATGAAGTGCATTATACGGTTTATGAGAAGGTAACAGAAGATTCGTTGTGTTCTTAAAATATTTCGAAGCAAATGCTTTATGAAGACAATTCTACAAATTTATCTCACAACGGACCGTATACTTTTGTGTTCGAGTTTTGGACGAAATGTTGTAAGAAATTAAAAATGAAATATTAATTTTATCAACGTTAATTATTACGTTAATAATTCTACATTTGCTCCGAAATCGAAGGAAGGAGTACTTAGATAGAATATGCTTATAATAAATCAACAATAGCGTAGATACATACATATTATACAGATATATAATTACGATCAATTATTTGTTAAACAACGTAACGAGAATATCAACTTTTCAGTTCTGTGAATGTATTCACTAACATTTTAATCGCATTTACAGTAATTATATCAAATCTTATTTATACAAGGGGATTTATTTCGCTACATTATGTATCCGTTCGCCAGAAAATATACATCTAAACGGGTTCTAAGCGATTTAATTTCATGCGATGTCGATAAATTGATACACAACAATTTTTTTTTTTACTTATTTCACGGTCATATACCGTGACAGTCACAAAAATGAGCAAAAAAGAAACACCGCTAGACCATAATCTTGCTCACCGAATATCATAAGCATTGTATTATGACCGTGCTATAGTAATAATATATATTATTACATATGAAATATAGCCTACAACAACTACGTTCTTTATGATATTTTTAATTAAGACAATTTATAGATACCCTCTAATTTTTTCTCACAGTGTCGCTTTTTTGACTTCGTTATTATAAACATTTTTTTTTCAATACTTACTTATATATACCTGAGATTAAAATATACTTCCGTGGTTTCCCTTAAATGAACTTTAAGGCTACGAAGAGAGGAAGCCTTAGGCAAAACAAATTGAAGAATATTCCAAGGAAGGCAATCATAATCTTAGGGACATTTATACATCTATAATACATAAATGAAAAACTATTAAACCCTGATAATTCCAATAATTATTGAAAGAGAAGCGCTAATGTACAACATTTTAAATTCGATGTTGTATTTACAAAGTACTTTTTTTGGGGTTACGAAACTCCCCACTAATAAAAATCACATTTATAACATTTGTACCACGACATTGCAAAATAATTTACAAAAAAGTCACAAGGAATATTTGTAGTACAATAGCAGATCTTAGAATAATATTTTATAACACATTATTCCAATCAAGGGAGTCTAAAAGATGGCAATCATAATTTTTATGGCATTGATTTTAATTCAAGCATTGCTTTTATATAATTAGCGCATTTTTCATAATAAGTTTTTCACGATTAAATATTTTATATTATTTATAATTACTACATCAATTATTGAAACTACTAAAAGTTTTATAATTTTTATTAGTAGAAGAGGATTATTCTAATTTGAGCTTCACATCATTATTAAGTATTGCTTTTGATATTTGTCTGTTCTAAAACCCCGTTATTCACACAAAAAGTTATCAAGAAAGAAAAATATAGCGACTTGGAAAATAAATGGCATTAGGAAGTCCGCAAAAACTTATGAAATATAAACCTCAAAAAGAAAACGACAGTTTATTGTCAAAGTTGAAAATAAGGAGGGGATAAACACAGAGCCAAAATACATAATGGCTAATGAAATTTTTCGTCTGTTAACATATATTTATATTTAACAATATTTGTTACGGTATGCATTGGGGATTATCGAAATTAAAACGTCCGTTATAATATTACGTATCTACTCCTAAATTTTATTTAACATCTGTTTTACAAAAGTGTAGAAAAATAATCAAATGATTCACTTCAAAATTGCAAATTTTAACATTGTGAAACTTCGGGGCAATGAAAGACTGAAAAATGATTCACGAATCAAACATGATTCAGATATATTTACGTTTTTAAAGAAAATCATTTCAGTGACTAACTAGCCGTGAGAATTGAATCCATGAAATTAAAGAATTCTATTACTGTATAGAAACGAAGCAAGATAATAAAACAAAATGCAAGTCTGGCGTCGCATATAAAACTTACTAATATCGTTAATACAAGTTTTGTCCATTAACAGCATCTAAACACTACGCGCTTAAAATACTTTTTTGAGCATCACTAAAATAAGTATTACAAGATTTTCCAAGTTTTTTTTTATTAGGCACAAATTTATTAATTTTTT
Source organism: Lymantria dispar (assembly GCA_032191425.1). Taxonomy (NCBI): domain Eukaryota; kingdom Metazoa; phylum Arthropoda; class Insecta; order Lepidoptera; family Erebidae; genus Lymantria; species Lymantria dispar. Next base: position 30,205,735 of record CM063455.1, read on the forward strand.
TTCGTCCTTTCTTATAATATCGTCCTACAACACACAAGACAGGTAAAAGATAATGCTTTTTATGCATATAACCTTATTTATATATCGGTTTTCATAGACACTTACTAATTATTACATGAACTTTTTTACATATATAATAATATATTATATAAAGAATATAATATAGGTAAAGCATTTTCTTCCTTATCTAGCACAACGGATCCCTTATATTACGGGACACAGAATTATATACAAATATTGTTACAATTTGAAAACAGGTATATGTAGAGGGGTAAACTATCTTAAAAATGAGTGAGGACATTTTTTTTTATAATTACCTCGTAACTGACGCCATTTTCAATGAATTGACAGATTTATAGCATTTTTTTTAAATACAATTGTTAGTTTATGCAAAACCGTGGAAATCGCAATCTGGAAAGTTATTTTTTTACCGAAAATATTAGTGTTTTTTTTATTATTTTCAAATCTTTTTGCTATCTAAACAATAAATATACTGGCTATCTATTATAAAATTTTAAAATCCAAAATCCGTATTCCACAGTAATGCAATATATCAAAAATATGTACGTATGTTTTTTTTTTCACATGTAAAATATTTTACGACCAGTATTAAAAAAAAATAACAAAAATTAAATGTTAGAGAAGCTAGCGCTGCTAAAACTAATCTATGCGATATCAGTCTCCACTAGAACCTTATAATTTAGAAAATCCATAAAGTAAATCACAGAGTTTGAATTAGCAAAATATTTTGAGTTGAAAACTAACTTCCTGTTGAACCATCCAATAGATTTTTTTTCTTTTTACCCACCGTCTCGCGGTACAACGCATTCCAATTACTGATATGTATCTTTCTATAGACCTTATTGTGTTGTCAATATAGCAAGAAGATGAAAGAAACAAGAATTGAAAGTGTCCCTTCTCATTGATCCTTAGATGCCGTCATACAGTATAATATAACTTCATACCTAACCATTGAATGAATATTAACCTTACTTTACGAATCCTAATTTACAAGACCGACTTCAACATTTAATACAACACAGACGATGGATCCCTGCCGCTGTACTAATAAATTTAAAGGAGATCGAGAAACGCGTAGCAGAAGAAAGATCATCTATAGCAGTGATAGAATTGAAAGAATACGCATTACTCGATACAAGAACAAACGATCGCAGCAGGGAGCCACCACGTCCTTCCGAGACAAATACTAACCTTCGCATTCCGAAATTCTTTCAATGACATACCGATCAGCTTCCAATAGTAAAATAATAATGTTTAACTATCATCTACGTGTGCATCAAAGTATAAAGTGAACTTACGTACTGTATATACGAACGCAAGACAAACAAACGACTATAAACTAGTCTTATTTTCCTATTACTCGAAGAATGATACAAATATTATTTCGATCTAAGAAGTTTGAAATAAAAATGATGACCCTTAAAAGTACAAACGTTAATAAAATAAAAAAGAAGGTGTAACGTAGAATGCAAACTTACGATTTTAGAATGCACTAGAAGCCAAGTCATATAATGTACACGTACAAAAATACGGCGCGACAACGCGGTGCGGGCGCGAGGTGGGCGCCCTGATAGGCCCGTGTGGCTAACTAACCAGGCGACGGAGAGCAGACGGATTGTTTACTGAGATGCGTCTGAGACGTGTCGTTTGGAAATTACCTCCATTATGTGTTGAAATCAAACATTTATCAACGAAAGCAAATACGACAAAACAAGAACCAACTCACAGCCTACGTTTATAAAATCCGATGCCACTTCTTAGGTGAAGCGTCGCCATTGTCGAAAAAGAAACTTTAAAACTAATCGGTTAAAGTAATCTTACGAACCGAAGAGAAACGCGACCCTGCGGTCGGTTATCAAAACAATTTTCACCCTCGATCCTTATTAAATAACTTTGTACATTAAATCCAAATGTCGACACGTCATTTTGGATAGGCACTCTCTAGGCGGGGCGGCGAGCGGTCGCCGCGTCGTCGGCCTCCGTGGGACGGCCTATTGGCCGACCGCATGAGATCAGTGGAACCGGCCGGCTGCGGCCGTGGCGACCCTAACACCGCTCTAAGACGACGTCAGATACGACGAGAACGTGTGGTCAACCCAGTCGCCAGCCACACCGATCTCGCTCAACATGTCGGAGACATCGGGCGTGCACGAGAACTCAAAGTGTGACCCTGATGAAGACGATGCCGTTTCAAACGAATCGAGGTCTGTCGTCAGTGTATCGAGGTCGACCTCACAGTCCGGTAGCGGCAGAAGGTCCGTGATGGAGTATAAATCCGTTAGATCCGCCTGCTCGCGACGATTGTGGTCCTCATAGAAGCACGCAGACTCTGGAGAATCAGGCGCCCCGGCAGGAGATGCTGGCAGTGGGGTACAAGTTAGTGGAGGTGGTGCGGGCGTCTCAACCGGCACGCTAGGTATGGTTGGCACTGGTCTCCTTCGTCTAGTTACTCCTCTATTGTTGTTAGAATCAGCACGTTGTTTACGCTTAGGCTTCGAAACTCCTCCTGATTTTTGGCCAGATCTCTCCGACTTGGCGGTTTTCTTGCGGGGTCTATATTTATAGTCAGGGTATTCCCGCATGTGAAGTTGTCTCAATCTTTCCGCTTCATCAATGAACGGCTGACGCTCCTCATCGTTGAGCGTTTTCCACACGCGGCCAAGGTTCTTGGATATTTCCGCGTTATGCATGTCTGGCGTTTGCTCGCATATTTTCCTGCGTTCTATTTGCGACCAAACCATGAACGCGTTCATCGGCCTTTTGATGTGGTTCGGATTATTCTTCTTAGTCTGTGAACAAGAGAGAAAGCTGTTAGTCATGATCACGTTTTCAAATTTTATAGACAATTTGTGCCCAACTATAATATAAATTCTAGTTCGACGTGGAAAATCAACATGATTTTTAATTGTTGGAGCATTATTATTATTTCAGGCATGTCCGATTCACAAAGTCGGACCACATTAAATTAGTATGCAAGGTAGCATAATATTAACTCAGTGTCCTTACTATTAATGATATTGTTATCATATGAATTATTATTACAAATAGATCGAAATATCTTTAGTAAACGAGTCGAAGATACTATGATGTAATGTTGTACTACGTTTTGTTAAGCATTCAATAATTTTGTTTAAAGTAATTAAATTATAAGTAACTGCTTAATTATTTCAAACTGTCTAAATACACATAAAGTCGGTAGTGTTAGATACATATTTAACTCAATTATACGCTTATTAAAAACAGCGTGCTGTAAGTAATTTCCGTACTTTATTAGTAACTAAATTTGAAATTCTATTTGGAGTGATACGGATTGGAGCCATAATGTTCAAGTGCAATAAACATTTCCGTGTTTCGTTTATATACAAAACATTGACTAACGAGGATGTTAAGGACGCAGGAAGTTATTATCAAATCATGCAGGAAGCGGCTTGAGGACAGTAGCCAGCCGGCTATTTTTCCTTGAAGATAAGCCTTTAGGTTAAGGGAAACCCTAATCCGGTATAGTATATCCGGATTAGTTTTATGTTTTATGTTCGGACTAGATTTATCTTGTACTCAATGGTATGAGTACCGGAAACCATGGTATGAACTAAAATAGAGTTTAGTGATCGGTGCAGAATTGAAAAGTAATGCGTTGAAAGTTAAAAAACTGTGTGAAGGTTATTAAAAAAAAATGGATAAATCAAGGTAATGCTTAGAAAAAAATAATGCGGAAAATTGTAAACACCCGTGTGACCTTGAAGTCTTTATATATAACAGTATCGCCATCAGCAGATATTAAAATACCAGGTCGATAAATTCAATAAAACTTAATCCATATAAATTATTATTCCCAGACAAATATTCTTTAACTAATACATACATAACCCAATGAAAAAGAGTTGGTTGGTTATTAAATCAATGTAAGAACACCCACGCTGACTCAAGGTAAAAATGTTACATTTTGCATCACATTCAAGTATAAACGCAGTTATTATAATACCTTTTCGGTTGTCTAACATTCAGTTTAGAATTGTAGGCTAGAATTGCAACGGTTTTGCCTCGATTAATCACGTGTCATGTTCTTCGTGACTGTTGTTGTTGCTATGTATTTTTTGCCGTCCATATTTTTTTTTGGTCTGACATTAAGCTGGCCGGTATGATTGCGATTCGTTTGTTGGATTTAGTAAATATGTTAGTTTTTGGCTCCGTTGAACATTGGTTCGTTGACATTGGTTCTATGTGCAACAAAGCCATTGGCTTTTATAACACTGTACATCGATTCGAGTTGCGATTTTGTTGCAAATATTTAATGTTTTATTTCGTATGCTTTTGTATATTTAATTTTACTTGAATATTCCAAAGTCAATCGCCAATGACATTGATGAATCAGATATCTACCTGAGAGTAAAAACTTAATAACACTGACCGAATCCATTTTTTACAGCAGCGATCTTAACTATATGGGCGTGCGTTCCCGCATGCAATATAAATTAAGTGTTTTAGAATAATCCCATTTTTTTAGTTGTTTCGTGATTGATCGATGACTAACCGAATCATTAAAAATAAAAATATAATTTTTAGTATAAAATCGCTTATAGGTAGTTAGTTGTGTTTCTAAATTCGTTGATGATGAATAAATTGGAAAAATAGGGCATGTTCGCTTTGTGAAGGTCAAATAATTCGGGTATTTTGTTTTTTTTTTTTGTGGGTGGGCCGCGGTCGGCGCGCCTCCGCACCACTCCGTCCGGGGCGACAGAGGGGCTTAAGCACGCAACTCCCGCGACCCACCCGAAAACCACGTCGCCTTCGTCGTTGGGCCGACCACTGGAACAGCGTTAACTTGTCGTCAGTGGTCGGCCCGACGGAATACCCCCTATTGGGGTACCCTCCCATCGACCGACGTCCCCCCCTCGGGGAGGACGTCGGTTTTTCAAATAATTCGGGTATGGCACTGAGAAGCTTCACATGTTACCTAGGAAAAATATTGATAATCTTTCGTTATTGTATTGCTGTTAATTTTTTTTTCTGATGAATAATGACACTTGAAGATGGATTTAAGCTAAAGAGGGAAGGGATAATGAAACTAAAGAATGAAAGATTATTTTCACCCTATCACAAAACGCGGCTCACTAATTCGAGTAAGAAACGTTAGGAATATAATCACCATTTAATTACAGGTGAGAATTATTAAAACCAACTCAAGACGCCCTAGGGCAGTAAACAGCAGCTCTCTCCTGGTAAAATCATACTCATCGCTAGAACGCCAGGAAAGCGTGATGATTATAACATTATTCCCTTTTCATGAAGAATGTACTTCACGAAAAGGGAATAATGGATGAACCGATGAATGGATATGGCGACATAGAAAACTAACTAACTATGATAGTCGTATCAATCACAAATAAATCTCGGACACGATTTTCAAATCTTACTAACTTTATATTTAAGCAGCACTATTGGAACGGAAACACTTGACTGTCGAGATCCGGCGGCAATGTCAGCAATATTTCTATTTGATTTGATCGGTTCTTCTTCCGAGCTTTCCATTTCCTAGTTTGCATACACTTTGAAGTAGAGAAGTTATATTTAATATTTAACCAAACTCTAACGTTTTAGTTTTATTACGTCAATAATTTGAATGCTTTTTGTTAGCCTTCCTTCATGAACAATAATTATCAAGAAGTAAATTGTTACATCTCAGTGTCTCTCTTATACGTGGCTGTCGTAAAAGACGAAAAAGGAATATATGCACATACTCGTAACATCGATGCAAGAAAAGGAAAACTCGATCCAAAGCCCTATTCAAATACGTTTGAACAGCATGGTATAGTAGATCAATATCTTGCCTTTATTGTCTTTAACTTGAAAAGTGTACTTATAAATATATATATCTTCGTATGGTGACGCAGTAAGAATATAATTTGTCACCTTACCCGTGGGTATTGTAAAGGACGACAAAGGAATATAATATACCTAAAGTCTATGCAAGAAACTCAAAATTCGTAACATTCTATACCAAACAGTTTGAGAAGGATGGCATAGTAGATCGATTTCTCTCTTATTATAAAAGAGGTTGAAGACCAGCAGATATGATAATGATATGTCATAAAAAAGTAGTCAACTAATTACTAACTGAAATAACAGATGTGGCTTTTAGAAAATTGTAAATTGTTTCATTGTAATTTGGATCATTAAACTAAACTGTTTAATGGCAATTTCATGGAGTAAATTAATGGCGTAGGCTTTCTTGATTCTCGTATTGTCTGTAATAAACATTTCCTTCGTTTATATGTAGTCCCCCTTTGCATTTATACAATTATGTGGTTTTAAATAATGGTACTTGTCTTACCGTTTATAATTATGTAGTTGTATGTTTTGCATTTTTAAATTAATAATTGGTTTCTTTTGTAGCTTAATTAAGAAGGTAATAGCATTATAATGAAGGTAAGTGCAATATTGTCTGCTGAAGATTCTAACACTTATTCAGCAATGGATTGAGATTATAAAATGATGATGATTATTCTAAAAAGAACTTCTTCTAAAGAAGAAATATAAAATCAATAGACACAACTTTTCTTTCCGTATGGTGAGGAAGTAAAAGTACAATTCGTCATCACTTATCTTGCCCACGAGTATCGTAAAAGATGATTAAGCGATGTTACATACGAATAACAGCACTGCAAGAGAAGAAAAACTCGAAATAAAACCCTACCAACTTATCTGACCACCCTAATAGAAGGGAAACTTACTATACAGTTGATAAATTTTTCTACTAATTTGGAGGACGCCTGCATTGTACATAACATATGTCATCAAATTATTTAATATGACATGTTAAAATACTAAAATATTGAATATAATAGAAGACCACTACATGCCACTTTTCCTTTCCCATCAAAACCCATAGAGTAAAAAGAATATCACAGATAATATATAACCTTTATCGGTATATTGTATTTGATTTTTGATTGCCTGACGTTTCAAACACTTTACAGAGTTCATGGTCACGGGTGGACCATGAATGTCCGTCCACCCGTGACCATGAACGCTGTAGAGTAAAATATAAACGCGATAAAATCCATAAAAACAGTTTTATTTATAACGTGTAATTCTTGCGTAAATATCAGAAATTAGTATTGAAAGTATCAAGAAACATATGCGTCACTATATAAGACAAGTATCAAAACTTGTTTTCCATTTAACAATAATAAAAATTATTTGTTCAGTTAATATTACCAACCAGTTCATTTGCAGATAATAAATATACATGTTTACAAACTAGTTTTGTGTTTGTATTAACATAATAACTACAAATATCAGTAGTAAATTGCATTATATTATTTGCTTCGTATACATATATATAAATATTTTCCGTGTGGTGACGGAATAAGGATACAATTCACCACCCTCTATCTTGCCCGTGGGTGCGCTAAAAGACAACTAAGGGATTATAATATGCATCTATGATAGAAAAGGAAAACTCGTAATAAAATCATATACCAACCCATTTTTTTTCTCGTCCTTGTTCCTATTCTGGAGGAATCTGGAACCCAGCAGTGGGACATATATGAGAGTATAATGGTCAGGATAAATTCTCCATAAATCTATTGAAAGTTGTTAGTAGTTAATAGGGAGGAGAAGTTAGAATAAAACCCTATTAATTATTAATATATTAACCCTAGAAATTAGCTTATTAAATCATAATGTCGATATATGGTATATCGACATTATGATTTAATAAGCTAATTTCTCTTATGTTTAAGAAACTTGAGTTCAAAAAGGATTTAAATAAGTGGAGAAAAAAATAAGTAGGGGAAGGAGAAGTTAGAATAAAACCCTATACCATATATCCAGACATTATGATTTAATAAGCTAATTTCTCTCATGTTTAAGAAACTCGATTTCAAAAAGGATTTAAATAAGTTGAGAAAAAAATGTTTGAGGACATGTATAATGAAGTAATCTTTATAGAAAAAGGTGTAGAGGAAAATTACAGGTTGTTATTTAACTGCACAGATGGCGTAGTGGTTTATATATCGACCTACAGTGCCATTGTCGGTTCGAATCCCACGTAGGGCAACACTTTGTGCGTTCCGCAAATTGTTGTTCTGAGTCTGGATGTAATTTGTGTCCGTTAATTTAATGTTTGTAAGGTGCCCGCTATACAAGGATTATTATCCGTTCCTTAACGATTATTAGCAGTTCCTTACTGCAGATTGTTTATGGAAGACTGAGAGTCCTCCCGTGACCACGAACGCTAAAAGTGTTCGAAGCATCGTACAAGCAAAAATCAAATACAAAAGCGATAAAATAAGTGAAGAATATTTAAAAAAAATACTACATCATATATGTAGTCGTATATCAGATTTTTTATTTCATTTCATTAATCCCTTTTTGTACTCTCCATAAAGTGCAAACGGCACGAGTTTAACGTGCTGTTTACGTATGCGCAAGGCGAAATGATTGTTTTGCCAACTTCACTATTTCGGGACCGTGTTGCCATTATTAAAATCTCCCAATTAATTTAGCAAATATCAAGTAGTTATTGCCGATGATAATAGAACGCCGTTGGGGCAATCAGATATGCGTTTTACAAGATATTTAATTTAGCAATTCGTGTTTAAGCTATTAGTTTTACGAATGCGTTATTAATTGGTATATGCGATAGAGGTTCGAGATCTGTTTAAAAAAAAATACATATATTTTGTTTTATATAAAGCGATTTTTAATATCAGGTAGAATTCTATTATTTTTGTTTTTGACAAGGTATGTTCTGCACACACCCCGCCCTTACCGTGCTGGGTGACGAAAGGACAGCGTCCTGAGGTCCTGAGGTTCCATAACCTACCGTAGTACCTTCCTATCGCTATTTTGGCTGACTACCGGTACCGATTCTTTGACAGTGGTATAATGGATCAGTCACCACGCCTTAATTCGCAATGTGATTGCTGTAAATCTACTGAGGGGCACCAGTAGAGTGGCCAGCAACACCCTTCTTGGTAACAAACATCATTATCATTATTATTATGATTGGGCCGTAAAAGTATTACAAAAATTAAGTTCAAACTTGAACCCCCCTATATCTCTTTATCCATAATAGCCTAAATACAATAAATAAAACATAAAATCTACTGAATTCAACATTTTACGCAATTATTATGTGTAACAATATTTGATTTCATTTTGAGTGTTTATGGAGGACTGAAAGTCCTCCTGTGACCATGACCGCTAAAAGTGTTCAAAACATCGTACAAGCAAAAATCAGATACAAAACCAATAAAATCAGTAAAAAATATTTTAATTCAGATGAATAAAATCTAAAATAGTTTTATTTAACAAAGAGAAAGGTACTGATACTAAATGTAGAACAGAAACAGAATGTCTAAGGTCACAACTAAACTCTCAAATGATATAGATTTGTAGACCAATATCTATTTAACTACCCAGGAAACGAACCGGCTGCCCTTGTGCAGGCGCAACGACGATCATACAAATAATAAGTGTTTTATAAACATGTACTGTTGCCAACTGGTTGAATTCCTCATTCATATAAATTGTATTAGAGTCTTCCGTGAGTATATTTGAATGTACGTACATTTTTTTAATGGGTCTTAAGCCTAAAAAGGTTAAGATTACACTGTTGACAGTTGTCTGTCTACAGCCGCGGGCCAGTCCGTCTAGGGTACCACACTCTCGCAGAAAATCGACGTCTAAGTAGTATGTACAATTTGTTATGCATTTCGTTCCGTGAGCAAGAGTGCCGGAAGCCTAACTTCCTGAGAATGTTTGCGTATGATGGGTTTTGGGGATGGCTTTAGTATCATCGAACCTTATTGCATGCATCCACATTCCCTTCACTTTCTTCGTGTTAGGCGGCCCAGAAGGTGCTGTATGGACATTTGCCACATAATAAAAAGGAAAACTTTCGCAGAAAATCAACCACTGATTTCTGAGCCAATGAAGGAAGGCCTAAGTCCAACTTTCGTTATGAGCATACTTCTGGTATTGCAGAAGTAAACAAGCCACACATACTACTTATAATGGTTGTGCTGCTTACGCATATGGCAGCAGGGGCCATAAATAAAAAAGTTCTTACGCCTGCTCCCCAGAACACAGATAACCCATCATGAGCTAATCTTCACCTTTTGAGCTTGACTTCAATGGTGCGCCTGGTAACTTCTAAGTTGCGTGCTGCTGGACTATGCCCATTATTCTGTGGACCCACTGGCCTTTATCTTGTCACTTGATTTATTGAGATATTTAATAACTGCACCTGGTACATTTACTGCGCCTATGGGAGTGTTATAGTCTCCAAGGCCCTTCCCTAAGTCACCTTATGGTGTCATATTATATTCATGGTCTATACCACGTGAACAACGACAAAGTTCAAGCCATTTAAGTGCATATATATAACATTATTTGTAATTTATAGGCCCAATCGATTTAAGCGAAGGCCAACCAACTTCCTAGTTAGTTAGCGTGAAGTAGTATTCCGTAACATTTGCAAGCCTTCTGGCCTCGCAGAAGGCTTAAAGATGATATATAACTACTTCCTTTTAGGAAATGGTATTATTTAAATAAAACCAGTTTTATATAAATTTAGAAACTAGTTAGCAAATATATTAAAAATGCGGCAAATTGTATTCAAACGATAATACGGCTTCCAGTAGATATTTTGGTCATTAAATAAATTTTAGTATTGAAATTATCTCAAGATTTATACACATCCGCGAGCCATCGGTGTATACTGATGCAGGCGGAGTGCACTCCGAGGCCTTATGGACTCTCGGCCTGATGATGAGCATCGGATATGCTCGAAACCCGGGGCGACGAGCGGGCGATATATATATATATATATATATTCTAGTAAATATAATTATTTTTTGTATTTTTTTTTAGAAAATAGCATCCTTCATAATGGAATAAATCATCTTCATACTTAGGACAACAAGTTGTAGATTATACAAATAATAATACTGCAAGGGAATCCAATATATCTTTATATACATAAATCTTCTGTCCGACCAACTCTTTCTAAACGGCTGAACTGATTTCGATAAAATTTTTATATGTGCTCTAGTGGATTCAAAAATGGTTTAAATTTATAATAAGATCCGGTAGGTAGCACTGCTATGGATTTCAAGAATTCCTTTTATTAATTTTTTTTTTGGGACTAATACCACCACACATTCCCACCATTGTAACTCCTGTAAGCCGGAATCCACAACGGTCTCCATAAATGACACCGAGGTTTGACCCTCAGGCAGTCCCGGGATATGATTTCAATTGTCTTGGGACCCACAACAAATTTAACTAGAAAAGATTAAAGTTATTTATTATTATATTTGAATAGAACAACGTCTGTTGGACTATGTGAACTTTAAGAGTTCTAAAAAAACTGACAGCAACATTCAGGCATTATTGAAAATTGCTCGTTAGTCTATGAGCTATATGTAATCAAGAACAATTCTCAATCGACAATAGGATAAATCCCTATAAGAAGATTACCCCCAATTTCGTAGTTTATTAAAAATAGCAAATAATCTACGTATGAATGCAACACCTTCATCTCAGGCAGAGTATTTAAGCGGAATATTCTCTCTTCTTCTCCCTCTACTCCAAAGCAAATTGACTCAATATTCCACCCTGATCAGGCAGTGATATGGAATATATTTCGAATATTCCTTTCCCTACATTGTTTTAACAACTATTAATGTTATCTGCGTATATTTTCTAGACGTTTTAAAGAAAAGGGATGATAGAATTGTTATTTTACTGAGCCACCACAATCGATTTTTACGACTCCCACGGGTGAGTAAGGGATGGGAAGGGTACATTTATATTACAATAATTTGAAGTCAGGTTAGACGATACCATGACTTCTATAGTCGAATACTCATGGGAACTATAAAAGGTTATAAAACACAAGTGCTTTAATAGAATTACGCATTTAAACTTTTCTCGAATCAGTGAATACTTAACTTTCTAAAACAATTTACTCTCAACCATTACGAACGAAATAATTACGTCGATCTAGATAAGACGACAGATTTAATAGAAAAGCTATTTACTTAAACGGATCGTTAAGTATTAATGATTAACTAAGTTAAGTTAAAGTGCATTTATTATTAACTTAAGAGTTTTATTTAAGATATCTTTTCATTGTTTTAAAATAATTTCAAAGAACAATATGTAAATTTTTTTTGTGTGGTTTCGGAGCACGAATATATTTTATTATCCATTCATTGTCGGTGTCGGGTTGAGAGCCCTCAGCGCTCACCCACCAGTCCGGGTAAAGTTGTCACAGCCATCTGAGGCTAACAACTAAGTCACACAAAAAAAAAAAAAAAAAATTGTCGGTGTAGTAAAGTAGGTCAATTTTCCTGCCACAATGGAGGAGGCCCGAGCCAAAGAGTGGGACGTATATCAGTTGAGATGATGATGATATTATTTTTTTACCTCATACTTTTCTTTAGACAACTCATCATCTCTCCGTGAACCTCTCGAAAAACCCGTTGTTTTCGTTAATTTCCCTTAATTATGGAACATAATTCTTGTATTAACGAAGACAACTTGAATTTAATCTCAGAACAATATATGGATCGCACAAATTATTGTCCTACGTAAGAATTGAAATCATGACACGGGCACGTTATCTTAACTACTAGGCCATATGTGTATTTAAAAGTAATTAATTCTGTCAAAGATACGACGGCTTTTGCCTAAAGAGAGTTTTGAGACTTTATCACGGAACAAAGAAGGTGCCGATTATTAGTGCCTATTGTTAAGAGACCCCCAGATGATGTCCGCGCTGTTTGAAGGTAATAGTCGAAACGAAAGTTCCTTTTTATTAAAATCGTTCCCTTATTACAGAAGCAATTTGATCTTCCGGCGAATACGGATTGAATATCCGGCGCCATATTGCCGGTTATTAACTTTGATTTGGCGTGACTTTTATGTTCTTATTATTATTATTTTTTATATTTTCACTTGAACAGTACGACATATATACAATATTTATATTTAAATACAAAAATGTTTGTTTCTTATTGTTGTGTAGTGACCGATTTAGAAGCCACTTTCCTATGGATATCAAAACTGATTTAGGTAACATCAGCAGAATAGACACAGGCTCTCTTTAGGGAAATTTATAACATACCGCGATTACCAACTCCCTTGCTAAGCATGGCGAATATTATGGAGAAGACTTACGTCCAATCGCGGACAGTTAGTTAATGAATGATGACGAAATTTTACCCAAGTAATATTAAATTTTCGAATTAATGGTCTTTTGTGTTACTATGCATAATAGTACCAATAAAACCACTTGTAATTATATACCGTTTAAGGACGTAATTAATTAAAATTTGATTTAGTGGTCCTTTGAGCCGGATAGTTTGCCCAACCCTATGATTATATGGCATATCAATAAAAGTCGTAAAGCTTCTTATACTTCAAGTACTTCAAATTGTAGCTTGAAAATTTCAATAGGAATATATAAATTTCATATTTAAATATTAGATTGCAATTTAAGTGAAGTGATGTGATAAGCTTTTTAATTAATTATTTTTAATTGAATTGCTAATAGACTAATTATAATTTAAAATTATTAATGAAACTTCCTAATGATAATTTTGACATGAATTATAATATGCACTCTTGTGTGCGATGATAAACAATATATAAAAATTGCAAATATATATATATTGCACCCATAGGCAAATAATACACATATTAAAGGTACATATTGACGAACTAAGATTTATCACGAAATTACATCCCAAACTTATAGTATAATAGGTATTGCATTCATCATCATAATCCTGCTCTTCTCCCAATTACCGGTCATTATCATCAGCAGCCTTCATACATCTCACTGTTGGGCTCGGGCCTCCTTTACAATGGGAGGGAATTACACCTACTATACCATGGTGGTCAGACATGTTGGTATAGGGTTTCATTTCGAGTTTTCCTTCTCTTGCACAAATGTTATGTGTATATTATATCTCAGAGTCGTCTTTTACAATATCCACGTGCAAGGTAGGGAGTGCTGAATTGTATTCTTATTCCATCACCACAGAGAATATTAGGTATAATAGTAATAATAATTCCTATCATGACGCAATTGAAACAGTAAAACCTTTATATCAATAAAAATATACCAACAACATAAACTAAAGAGATATCTTGGGCATTAATATTAAACAGTCTATCCGACGCTCAGACAGCAGAACGGCATTATCTTTTAAAAATCCTCAACAAAACGAGCAAAAAATATATAAAAGAATATCGGTTTTAAATTTAAATGTAGCGGAGTGTTGACTCAATATATGTTAAATAGTAGAGAAAAGGCGCCATTATACGAACACCAGGAAATGCATATAAATTACGATATAAGTTAAGGATTGTCGCTCAACTGAGATGCATTTTATTTATCGTATATTGATGTTATTATAAGCTCGCAGCTTTCAAGTAAGAGATTTTTGAAATAGAATTGTCTGGTACTGAGAATCTTATTACGTAGATAAAAATGTTCTAGGTGAGTTTTCAAAAGGCGATATGAAATTCCTTTCTCTAGTAAATGGATGTCTCTACTTATGATAAATACCAAAAACTTTAGATAAATGAAAAAATTGAATCGTATACTGATTTTTTTATTAAACACTAGTAATTTCTCTCGTCGTTCCCATTTGCGTGGGAATAATGGGATAGTATAGCCTACTCGTAAGTTACTCCTTAGTCAGAAAGCTGGTAGTAAAGTTTATTTTGATTATTTTGACACATGTTAAGACTTCATAAGTTTTGTTATTGAAAATTTATTAACTGAAAGTTCAAGTTTAAGCGATTCGAATATATTGTAAAAGATAGGTACAGCATTTAAAATTATTAAACAAAATTTAAGTGTGTATGTATTCTACTATAAAATGTTTACAAAAACTCTGCTTCGATACCAAAAACTTAAATGAAAAGCACTTTACATATTTTTTTTTCATTCAGACAACTTGTCATTATCATGAAAGGAATATTTTCTGTCTACATTTTAATATTTTTATCTCAGTGGGTAGACAATGTTTGAAATTCAAGAAAGCGTTCTTTAACCAGTGATATTTGAAGGACTCTTTATGTTGAGAAGAATTTAATAAAGAACACTTATATTCCACTGCAGTAATTTTATATTTTAAAAGGAGATTCTTCATAATAGTGTTGCATTTTGCTGCAACTTAAAAATAACGCACCCGAGTCGTTTCGTTTTTTTTTTCTGCTATTGATAGTAAACAAGCAAACAGCATATGGTAAGTGATAATGCCTCATAGATTTTGCTAGGCTGCTACCTACCGTGAACACAGTTCGGTGTTCGGTGGCATTATTAAAACCAACCATACGCAAACATCCTCAGAGTTGCGCTTCTAGCTCTCTCGTCCACCAAGCGAAGTGTAATAACAAATTGTTACCACTCAGACGTTGATTTTCTACAAAATACCCAGGTAACTGGGAGATACTACGTAAGATGATGCAGTATAGGACGCCCCAACTATATGGAATGACGACCTGGTGAAAGTTGCTGAGCGTTATTGGATGGAAGAGGCATAGGATCGCAATTTTGGGTGAAACATGAGGGAAGCCCACGTCCAGCAGTGGATGGCGGTAGGCTGAATGATGATATCATCAAGTAATGACTTATATAACCTACAAATACAAATCTTCACATATATGTATACGAGTAATGATTTTTGAATGTTTTTTTTTTTAGCCACGGATCATTAAACAGACGTTTTGTTCCGCGTAATAATATCTATAAATATAATTGATTCGTTCTACAATCAATTAAAAATACTAGGAAATTGTATTCCAATGAATTCTATACCAAATAAATAGTTTTTGCGCTTTTATTAGCCATTTTGAATAGATATAGTAATTTGAATTATATTAACGTTATTTTTATCGTTAATGATGTTAAATGAATTGGCGTATCATCTAATGACTATTCGTATTACTTGTTATTGGAATTGGCAATATAATTATCCAAAAGTACATTTGAAAGTTAAATATAAGATGTCATCGTTGAATTTCGATAGTGTCGAAACAGATTTGCGGCAACGAAGCGACGGTTCGTCAATTCTACTGCGAGATTAAAATCATCATCATCACAGCTCAGATACGTCCCATTACCGAGCTGGAACCTCCCCCACAATGGGAGGTTAATTGGCCTGTTATACTACGCTGGTCAGACGGGTTGGTACAGGGTTTTATTTAGAGTTTTTTTTGCATGTCAGAATCACTTAGTCGTCTTTTACGACATCCACGGGCAAGAAAGGTGGTAGCGAATTGTATCCATCTTCACACGGAAGATAAGAATTGCCCAAATTAATATGCTAATAAATATGACGAAAGGTAATAAAGATGTGAACGTGTTTTAATATGTATTATTTTACTTTATTTATTGCCTGCTTATAACCTACTTTTTTAATAACAATCATAGCACAATCATTTGTTAGAAAATAGATGGAACAAAAAATCCGACGCGGGCTTCAAATCCACAATACTTTCTATAGAAGGTCATTATTTAAACCACTAGTCTATTCTAGCATATATTTCGACATATTTAGAACTATTAGGCACAAACTTTCACGATAATAGAAGCAGAATCGGCCAATATTTCTTAAAATGATATTATGTTTGGGTTTATTATCTTATGTATGTAGGCACTCTAGGCAACGTCTTTCTCAACAGAATAATAAGTGACAAACTGTATTCATAGTTCCACTTTCAACTTATACATACATAACTTTATTAGTAAGTTAAAATGAACTACAAAGTAGCCCTTTTGAAGATATATCTATTTAAACCGGGTTGACGCTAAATTTGGCTATTCATATGCACGATGTGAATTTTAAATAGATCTGACCTATAAATTGCTAACGTGCCTCAAAAGAATATGTTTACGTACCCATACATAGACTAATTCTATAGAATGAAAGAAATTGTTATTTATGCCTACACACATGTCTTGTAAAAAAATCTACGTTTGTTAATGGTACTCTATCGTGGACAGCTAAGGAATGCAAGTTAGATTTCAATTACATAGATGGCCTATTCCCTTGTATAGATGCAAGCATTAATGTGTTTAATACATTCGTCCATTATTCGATCGCCATTGCTCTTTATAGATGTCTTCAAGGCGAGATAATGTTATAATTATCTACGCTTGGCACGTCAATAATCTAAATTTTCAATGAAACTGCTGCAGTTCAACAATACTCTTAGTGACACTTCACTCGGTGTTAATAAGAAATTGAATGGTAATGACGTTCAAGAAATCTGTAATTATTTTACCTATATACCTATTACACACAAGAACATATAAATGTTTAAAGTTTTGTTTCAGTGTTGTATTATAGTTATAAAGCAGCAGCTATTAAATTTAATAGTTGCACGAGCGTAAATTTTATTGGTTTAATTGTCTTGTACAAAATAATTGATTTATCACGACATTAACAAGCCAATTATTATTCTAAAACGTGAAATATATATATATATATATATATATATATATATATATATATATATATATATATATATATATATATATATACATATATATATACTAGCTGACCCAACAGATGTTGTTCTGTTCAGATAAAATAAAAAAGCAATTCTCTTTGAAATCGATAGCAGCGTCATCTACCGTGTCCAATTGTGAGTCTAAACCATTCTAGAATCCCCTTGAACACACGAAAAATTTTGTCAAAATCGATCCAGCCGTTTAGGGGCAGTTCAGTGACATACACAAGAAATTTATATATATAAATAGTAAAAATACAATTCACCACCCTTCTCTTGCCACGGGTGTCATAAAAAGAGAGTTACTCCGTCACGCATTTAACTCGTGGTATATTAAGCTAAGTTTCCTATGCAAAGATGCTCTTGACCAATATTATACTATTACAGCTATAAAAAAAAACATTCTCTGTCAGAATAGTAGCCTTATTTTATTCATGTTAAGTTGGTTTTATAAGTGCAATGACATCTACATTTAATTAATCTATGACAAATATTGTACACAGATTCTCAAATAGGTCCGCGGCCATATTTGTTTGTATACTAATTTGGCATAACCAAATAAAGCAACGGATTATTATTGTCTTGTTTTACAATGGTTACCGTGTCTGTAAACAATCTATAAATCATTTAGTAATTGTGATTTTGTCGCATTACTAACTTGAATTGTTTAAGGAATTATTTTAATCAAACTATTAAACATTGGAACATAGTAAATGCGATTTGTATTTTTGATGTAATGATAGAATACGATCAATAGTTATTCTAAGTCGTTAACACGTATTTTATTATACCAATTGTATTCAGTGAGTTTTTGAAGTGTCACCAGTTCCTGTAGAATATCATTCTCTATGGATCAATTAACCAGATATTCAGGATATTTGAGAGTAATAACTCACCATTTCGACTATTATAAGTGATCATGGCAGCTCAAACCGACGGTTTTGTGGTCTTCGAGGTACGAATTTTACATTTTAAGAGAATTTATTCATCATCATTTCGGTTCATATACGTCCCACTGCTGGGCTCGAGTCTCCTTCATAATAGGAGGGAAATTGACCTTACTATACCATTCTAGTTAGACAGGTTGGTATAGAGTTTTGTTTCGAGTTTTCCATCTCTTACATAGATGTCATATGCGTAATATATCTCTGTCTTCGGTGTAAGAGTGGGGGGTGGTGAATTATATTCTTACTCCTTAAAGATTAATTAACCGGTGCGGAGGCGCGCCGACCGCAACCCACCCAAAAAAAAAAAAAAAAAAGATTAATTAACTAATAACATTTCAAAATAAAATTATTTTTTGAGATATTCTAAGTATGTAATATGCTTTCAAACAAGCATGTATTAACATAATGACTAGTCTATTTAAATAAACTAGTCTAGTACTACAATAACTAATATATTTATAAAAATATAACAGTTTCAATATTGTTCAATAATTTCGAAGGTACAATTGTAAATTTTAAAGGTTACGCGAAGAGCGTACGTGTTCAAGATTGCATTCACAGTAACAATGAACGAATTTATTTGTCTAAACAATCGTTATAAAATTTACTTTGATCCTTACCGAATGACTATGTACACTTATGCAGCACGAATGCTTAAAACCATTCCTAATACTAGAGAAGGGCTTGATGGTGACACATTGCAAACAAGCGAACATTATTTATGTTTTCTATTTCTCGTTTTTAACCGGTTTCGAAAAGGAGTAGGTTCTCAATTCGATTGTATGTTTTATTTTATGTTTGTTACCTCAAAACTTCCGACTGGGTGAATATTTTTTTATTTATAAGCTGGTACTTCCCCTGTAGTCAGATTACAATTTGGTACAGTTTGAAATCTTTTTTATATTAAAATTATTATCGTTAGCCTGATTAAATAGCAATATGTCCTTTTTCCCATAAAATTGTATTAGATATTATCCCTGATTTAAATATATTTGTACCCCATTGCGCCACGGAAAACCATAATCGTATACCATGGCTATAATAATTATATATTATGATGCGTATTTGCACAAGTAGCTTCGCTTCTTTAGACTCACCTATTGTTATTGTTTGGTTTGAACACCTAAGCCGTTCTATCTCATTCACAATCTCAATGTTAATAACATCCACAATACATCAATCACCATTTTTGTTATGTCAACAGTTGTCATGACAATGACAATAGCAAAATCTTGATACACGATGCCTTATTATTAATCAATTTTGATCGATTTGCTACTACTTTTAGACTTCTATGCTGTGCCTATAAATTTTAAACGATAAACAGGCTATTTTTCGTTATTCACGTGGTAGTGACCTAACCCACGCCTAAGATTACCGCTTTGAAAAAAAACTCAGATTTATAATAGCAAATATTATATGAGTAAATACATTAGTACGGAACCTATGAAAAAATCTGGTAGCAGCAACCGCAGTACTCAACACGAGTTGTCGGTAACCATACACAACGAAGCGAAACTTGTGGGCCAAGGTGCCTACGGATACATCACGTACGATTTTTTATGTTTTAACAATAATTTTACGGTTTTTAAGTGGGGCACGTAAACACGCAAGTTAATAGTTTCAATTTAGTTCCTAGTACAATCTTTAGGAAGCTTCAACATGTTTTTTTGTTTAATCTATTAATGATTCGTTATCATTCAGCTTCAGTCTCCTGTACAATGGAAGAAAAATTAACCTGGTATAGAAAGCTGGTTTTATTTCGAGTTATACTTCATTGCCTATCGACGTCAACTATTAAATACAGACGCCACTATTGCTACGTTTAACAGGCGTCTTGATAAACGCAATTAAAGTTAAGAAAGCTGCTCCCCATTCTTACATTCCGTCGGCCAGTTTTTATGATTGAATTGAAATTTAAGGGGGTGGTAACACATTCTATTCTTATACCGTCAGAATATGCGAAAACTGATGCTCCAATTAATACAGTTTTTTTTTTAATATTTTGGTAATGAAATATAATTAATATGGAAGGCATAAAAATAGCTTATATATTTTTTTTGTTTGGGTGGGTTTTGGACAACGCACGCGCCGTGCGCTCCGTCCGGGGTGACGAAAGGGCAGAGTTCAGTCCCATAACCAACTGTATTCCCTTCCCTTCGCCATTGGGACGACCACCTAGGTACCTAAGGCCTTGTCGTCCGTGGTCAGTCCGGAACTACATTTGCCACTTAAGTAATTGTAAAGTATAATAAATATTTTCAAGTTATTTAGAATCTGCAAACCTGGTTTATTTTTTTTTTGACGGTCCGCTTGTTTCGAGGCCCCAATCTTATCGGATTGAAATTCTGCATCGATTTATATGCAAATGTTTTCTGTGAGATATTTTTCACATTGTTTCTTTGAAATGTTATGTTATTTGAATCTATTGTTTAACAAGTTAGGTTATTTTAACGATAAACTGCTAACCGACAGCTTTATAAGATGTGAGTTAGTCAAGTTCTTAGAACTATATATCAGAGGGCGATCGTTTTACTGCTTAACTGTCAAAATTACAGATCTTGAATAGAAAACTACAATTATGACCTAGATACGAAACAATCTATTAATAATTTTTAAAGGTAACGTATCGAATTGAAATAAATACTCGACGATGATCGTTCAAATATCTATGACCAAAACATTTGCAAATTCTGCCTTTTCAGATATTAATCGTTAGAGTGGATGTTATAAGTTAATATGTTAAATCATATGCCTTAACTTGGTCATCGAATGAGAAAGTTTTCAATTTTGGAAAAACAAATAATTCATTATCAAATCCATCTTCCTTAGAATTTCGTTGCAGGATCTCAAAATTATACCTGTGTCGTTATGTTTTATTTCAACTTTTCCATCTTTGACTTTTTTTTATTATAACTTCAATCTTTTATTCGTTTTATGATACTCACAGGAAAGAGATCAATTATTTAAAAGCTCATTAGGCGGTGTATAAATTTTTACGCTGTCCTTCTATTACCTCTGACTTACCGGGTTGTGGCTGAACTGTAACCCAATAAAGGTGTAGGCATGGCATAGGTGTATGAATCAGTAAGGATTAAATAAAGTGTACCAGATTTTTGGCGCTAGGCAAACATTATGAGAGTAACATTTGACAATCCGTGTGAATACCGTCGCTAAAAACAAACACCCTGAAGTTAGCTAATCAACATTTTTTACGATGCACGCGCACACCTTCACAAATTTCAAATAGATAATGCGTTATATTAAAACTTACAATGTATTAAATACCTTTTTTCTATTATCAGTGTTGTTATTACTACAAACGTAGGGTAACGCAAAGGATAAAACTTTTAGAAATATTTTTATCTTAATGATATCTGATGTTTACGCGAGCACTACACATTGTAAATAAAACTACTTTTCCGGATTATATCGCGTTTGTATTTGATTTATGATTGCCCGACGTTTCGAACACTTTGCAGCATTCATGGTCACGGGCGGACTAAAGTCTCTTACGTCCAACAAGTAATCGTTATTACAGACATTTATAATTATCTACCCGATACAGAAAATTAGTTATAAATTTATTAAATTTTGACCCACATTTTAGTACAAATTTATTGCCAGTGTAAGAAGAAAATGAAATAATGAAAAAATTATATTGTTTATGGTTAGTAATTATTAATTATTAAATTTGTAGCAATTATTGTTACAATTTGTTGATTTAAAATGTACTAAAATGTGGGTCATAATTTAATAAATTTATAACTAATTTTCTGTATCGGGTAGATAATTATGTCTGTAATAACGATTACTTGTTGGACATGAGATACCTTAGTCCGCCCGTGACCATGAATGCTGCAAAGTGTTCGAAACGTCGGGCAATCATAAATCAAATACAAACGCGATATAATCTGTAAAAGTAGTTTTATTTACAATATTTTTATCTTGTTACGCCAAAGAAGTATAAATTTTTACGTGCGTTCATAAGTACACTCACTTTTTTTTTAATTTCAAAATACGCTAGCTATATATAACTCTTATATATAGCCTTGGGATGTGTAAAATTTTTTAACTGTTCACATTCATTCATTCTTGTTTTACGAAATTAAGTGTCACCCCAAGAAATTGGTTTTCATTCACACATAAGATTTAGCACGAGTTACATAAAACGTGTGTAATTCCATTTTGCTACCAATTTCGCCGTTGAGAAAATAAGTGTAAGAATGCTTTGGCTTTGTAATTGGGAATTTTACTGCTACAAAGTATTAAATTCATCATCATCGCAGCCCACATACGTCCCGTCCCACTGTTGGGCACGGGCCTCCTCCACATTGGGAGGAAATTTAACCTACTATACCATGCTGGTTAGACATGTTGGTATAGGGTTTCATTTCAAGTTTTCCTTCTCTTGTATAGATCTTATGTGCATATTATATCCCTTAGTCGTCTTGTACGACATCCACGGGCAAGATAGGGAGTGGAGAATTCTATTCTTACTCCGTCACCACATGGAAATTAAATTATTACTGTTTAAAATATTAAATAATTACTGTTTTTTTTTGGAAAATGCATTTAAATTTAAGAAAAATGTGATATATAAATAATTGAAATAATTTTGAGGACGTATTCTATGCTTTTCTAGTACAACACTATTTTTTTAAGGCAGACGCATACTACTATGGATGACGTCATTTTATTTGTATTGCTCTCTTTGTCTAATTATTAAAAGTATACAACTAGTTCAATATGGAAATATACTACTTGTAATTCATGAGTAAGTTCGAATGGCTCCTACAAGAAATTACTATTGTTCTACTATTGGGTTAGAGCCTGCATAATAGAAACAATTGATACGACCGGATTGATTTACTATAGCACAGGGGTGGCCAACTTCATTAGCCCCATGATCTACTATTTTCTCACGAAACCCTGTGCGATCTACCATTTAGATACTTCTTGAAATGTTCACAATTGGAATTGATGGGTGCAGCAGTTGCTGATTACGATGCGCCCTCTACGTATTTACTATTGTTGCCTTACTACGATCGACTGGACTAATAGTCCTTGCCCACCCCTGCTATAGCACATTGGTCAAACTTGTTGGTATAGAGTTTTATTTCGAGTTTCCCTTCTCTTGCATAAACGTTATGTGGATATTAGGATGCCTTGATCATCTTTTACGAACCCCACGGGTATGATAAGGAGTGGTGAATTGTATTCTTACTCCGTCACCACACGGAATTGCATAACTTATAAAATCTTTCACTAGAATAAAATGATATCCATTGCAGTCATCATCATCTCAGCCCATTCGGGTCCCACTGTTGGGCCCGGGCCTCCTCCCCTATGGGAGGGAAATCGACCTATTATAACACGCTAATCAGATGTGTTGGTATAGGTTTTCGTTTCGAGTTTTCCTTCTCTTGGATAGATATTATACATATTATATCCTTTAGTCGTCTTTTACGACACCTATGGGCAAGAGAGGGGGTGGTGAATTGTATTCTTATTCCGTCACCACACGGAGTCTATTGCAATATAGAACCTTAGATAACCTTGTATATAATACATTTTAAAATTGCCTTGATATAATTTCTTACATTTTAAAATGTCATATACCATGGCATTACAGAATAACCTTTAAGTTTAACCTTGAGTAAAAGTCAGTGTTTAGTGAACAATGATGAACGCAGATTGATATAACACAATAAATGTAATGCTATGATTACTTGCGAAACTTGATGGATAGGTTGTACTCAATATTATATTCGAGATTTATTATTGTTATTATTCATTATTTGTACAATGGAAGTTTGATTTGGTCATTGAATAATTGTGATTGAAAATATACGAAAGTTAGCAATCAAAATTGTTTTTTTTTGTGACGGGGCAAGAATACAATTCACCATACACTCTCTTGCTCATGGATGGCTCGTAAAAGATGACTTCATCCTCATCATCACAGCTGATATACGTTCCACTGTTGGGCTCGAGCCTCCTCCATAATGAGAGGCAAATTGACCTACTATACCACGCTGGTCAGGCGGGTTGATATAGGATTGTATTTCGAGTTTTCCTTCTCTTGCATAGTTGAGATATACACAAGATATCGCTTAATCGTCTTTTATGATACCCACGGGTAAGATAGGGTGTGGTGAATTGTATTCTTACTCTGTCGCCACACGGAAAATGGATTTTTAATCTATCAAATATAGTCTACAATGCCTTATAAAATAAAAGATTTGTCTTTAATAAATCAATTCCTCGATCCAACGGTATATAAAAATAAATTTATTATTTAAAAGTTTCAACTTAAACTGAACTGTTTTCGAGTTTAAAAATAGAGAAGTCGTAAAAAAAAAAATAACAAAAACGTCCAATAACAACTAAATGACTTTGAGTCACGTAAAACTAGTTTTTAAATGAATATGGTAGCAGTTTAGGTAAGGCTTGTATCGCTTTTATAGCACTAATAAGATAAGTCTGAGTAAAAAATAAATGAAACAAGACAGCATTTGACAATTTTCTACCTGGTTGCAAGTATTATACACTTTCTGAGCTCATAAAAGGCCCAATGTTGATCACGAACGCCCTCTATAATGGAAATTAAATTGGCCTACAATAAAACTATGGGTAATAGAATCTTGTTACGAATTTTCATTCTCTAGCATTGATGGTTAAGTTTTCAATGTCGTGATGGAGTAAGAATACAATTCTCCACTCCCCCTTGCCCATGGGTGCCGTAAAATCCAACTAAGGGGTATGTGCAGGTAACATTGATGCAAGACACAGAAAACTTGATATAAAATCCTATTCTAACACATTTGTGCAGCGTGGTATAGTAAGGTCAATTTCGCTTCCATAGTGGAGGAAGCCCGAGCCCAACAGTGGGACATATATGGGCTGAGATGATGATGGTGATGGTGAAGTATAAGTATCGATAATCTATACTGTTTTCAGTTTGATTTCCACGTAGGATATTTTTTAAATGAAAAAGTAATATTAACTTTAGCTGCCTCTACTATTAAAAAAATATTAAACGATTCCATTTTTAGCCGTATTCAAATTTACGCCCAAACAGAAACATGCGTAACGTTTTTTTTAAATAAAAGTTTTTTTTATTATGTATTTAATTTAGCATAATAAATATTCGCTATAGCAATATTATTGTTCATAAAAGCAGCTGCAGGATATATAATTATTTAAATCAAAACAGTTTCCTTCAACAATTTACATTTTAAACAATATCAGCTGATCTTTTAACAAAACTTCCAATGCTATTTAAAACCTTATCGTAATCACAATTAGTACTATATTGCTTTGTGAATTTAAAGTCCATGAATAAATAAATATTAAGAGCATTCTCTGCTAAAGTTTACGCAATAATTCATTACACAGATGTATTGGTAGTTTAAGTAATAACCTCCAGTGTCAAGTGGCGTGGGTTCGATTTCCATTCGTCAGTCCATCAACGTATACTTCACAAATATAGAAGAATACAACAATCAACCACTCCCCATCTTGCTAGTGGATGTCGTAAAAGACGACTAAGGGATATAATATGCATATAACATATGTACAAGAGAACTCGAAATAAAACCCGACCTGTCTGACCAGCATGGCATAGTAAAGTCAATTGCCTTCCTATTGTGGAGGAGGCTAACATATAAAGTTTCTTGTTTGTAATAGAAATTTATTTTTTATTATTTACACATTGTAGATGAAAACACTTACCATCAATTGGTGATAGACTTTGGCGATATTTCGGTTAAAATTAAAGATATAAATTGATAATAGTTAAAGGAATCCCATCCCGTGTGGTGACGGAGTAAGGATACAATTCACCACCCCCTCTTTTGCCCGTGGTTATCGTAAAAGACGACTCAATTATTTAATATGCCTATAACATTTCTGCAAGAGAAAGGAACTCGAAACTCTTTATCAACACGTCTGACCAGTGTGGTATAGGGAGTCAATTTCTTTCCCATAGTGGAGGAGGCTTCTCACAGTAAGACATATATGGGTTCAGATAATAATGATGAGAGGTATAGATTGAATATTAGAGGTATGATTTATTTACTACCAGTGTCAATCAACTTAAAAATATTTGAGCCAACAATTTCTTTTCTAAAATATAATAAGTGTACAGATAGCATAAAAATATATTATTTTTATTTAATCATCTTTTACATTTTATCGTTTACTGAATTTTGATATTTTTTTTTTGTTAATACAATGCGCGAATACTTGCAATTGGTCTTTCGTTTTTTAGACTATATTATTCAGCATGTATTATATGCTGTTAGTTTTTCCAAACAATATAATTAAAATAAAATAAGAGAATCAAAAAATGTTCTTCTTAAGCTGGCATAGTTGGTATGACGATCTAGCGACCTTTGAATCTAGGGTTCGATACGCTTAAAAGAAAATCCTTTGATCGACCCACGAATGTATTAAGTATTGCTGTTGTGTTGTTGTTGTACTGTAATAAGTATTGTTATTATTTATGTTTCTGGCCTGTTCATTGATTTCAAGTAAATAAACATTTATAAAACAACTTTCTATGTCCATAAAAACACGTACTTATCCCTAATAGGTACTTACATGTCCTTAACACCAAAATGGCGGATGCCAAACGTCATTACACAGAAATTTATGATTTTCGAAGATAAATTGGATCTTAGTACGGATCGTGATTTCCTGAATATAATGTATTCCACAACGCAAGCGAATGCTTGGCTTCAAACACCGTCACAGAGTATTGACGTAGATAGGATATTTCTATTATAGTTGTTATTATACCTATTAGCTTTGTGACAATCTTAGGTCTGACATTGCTTTAGACGACTAAATTTAGGATACTTAAGTTTAAATCTAATTGTAAGGGTAATAAAGTTCAAATTACAATAATAATTAGCTTTGCAAATAATCTTAAGCACCAATAGATTTATGTCCTTTGAATAAATTGTGTATCTAATCAAAGTGGATTTATTATTCCAAGTAACATTATATACAGAAGGACACAGTCTAAATTAAAATTTTATTGCTATTTATATTGCGGTTGGCAGTAGAATATATTATTTCATTTAATGTAATTGTGGTATGTCAACGCTTAAATAAAATGTATATAAAAAGTACCATGGGCTTTTTATAGGCACATTATTATGTTATTGCTAGTTAAAAATGTAAGGTCAGAATCACTGTCAAGAAAATTATATTCAAAAATGCATATTCAATGGCGTGTAAGTCTAACAGCAAATATTATGAGACCAAACGTGGTGGACTATGGTTTCAACATTATCTTCAGAGTCAGTCATATCTATTAGTAGAATAATAAGGGATTGAGAATGAAATGGAAAATATATCCTAGTTGAATTTCGTCTATCTAAATCTGCAGTATTTCATAGCGGTAAGGTACTTTGGATTCATTGTTATTTATTTATTTTCTTGTAATAATCTTCTAACTTATTGAGTTTTGATTTCTAAGTAAAAGAATAATAAATAAATAACGCTCAATAACTTCATAGTATTTAATTCACCTTTTCCGTGTGGTGACAGTGTAAGTATACAATTCACCACCCTCTCTTATCACCCCCGTGGGTATTATAAAAGTCGACTAAGCGATATATTACACGTATGAAATCTATGCAAGATATGGAAAATTCGAAACAGAACCTCATACCGACCTGTCTGACCAGCATGGTATAGTAAGATCAATTTCTCTCCTATTATGGAGGAGGCTCGAGGCTAGCTAAATTAAATGAGCCGAAATGATGAAAAATGATGACACTAATTTGATTCACTTCAAAGTCTACTAAACATAGTACTTGAAAAAAGCTAACAAAATTATAGTAGACATTTAAATATTGTAGAAAAAAATTGCCATATTCCGTTACCAGATCTCTATTTAATACGGCTTCATTATCTAAATAGAGTAATTTGCTTTATATAATTCAGTTGGTAACGCGGAAATGTACAATACTGGCCTTTTACGGTACATATATGTAGGTACAACCATTATATGACAAACATACATAAACTTAATGTTCTTTCTGCAATCATTCCTCATCAACCCACAAAAAAATAACGCATTTAAACCAACTCACGTTACTCATGGCGCTACACAGCATATAGGCATAATACATATGTAATTACGACCATCTGTATGTCATCTGTATGCCATTAGCGTACCGGTCACGTACCAACATGGGGACGCGGACAGAATGTCAGACAATAGCTTTTTATGCCTCACAGTGTTTATTGAATCTTATATTGACTTGTGTTGATCAAAACTTGTGGAAAATGCCCAAATTGTTTTGAATGATTAGATAAACAAAGCGTGAATTAATCTATGCATACAAAACGGCCTGTCATCATTGATTGATTGACTTTTTTACACGATGAGAGAATTTATAATGGTAATATTTACGGACACAATTTACACCCTTTTTTGTGGCCGTTCTTTACACACCCCCTAATCTGCCGGGGCGACGGTTGGGCGGTGTGGGATACCCACTATATTCCTTCTCCATCGCAATGGGGCATCCACTGGTACCATTTCCACTCACCCTCCAATTATGAAGGAGGCCTGAGCCCAACAGTGGGATATTTACAGGCTGAGATGATGATGATGATGATGGCCGGTCCGGACAATTATCAACGATTAAGTTCCCGAAGAAGGTTGCCGTGAGGCAGACGGACGATCATCCCCTTGGGCCGACTGTGGACGTCAAGAATTTGGTACCAGTAGTCAGCCCAATGGCGAAATAGAGGAAATACGGTGAATTATGGGCCATGCGCGGTTCCATCCAGGGTGACTGAAATCACCCTGGATGGAATGGACGGCATTAAAAAATGATGATTTATTTTATGATAGAAAATTGGTCCTTACATAGAATATTACGCGTGTCTTACTGGGGTTCTTTTAAGGTCAAATAAAAATTGAAATCCTAATCACGCCTCAATAGTTGCAGAACAATGCATATGTATGCATAACTGAAATCTTCCGTCAGACAATCCATCATATATTGTAATGGCATACTCAATGCAATGTCACCTTAGTAAATATTATATGATTTAACATAACTATTTCTTATAAAAAAGACTATTTAATAAATTTATAAACCAATGTAGCGGATAAATAAAAAAGAATAACGGTAACTTATTGGACATGAAACACTTTCCGTAAAAATGGTTTTATTTTATATTTGCGTATCGTCGTATCACGTAAATATCATACATTGTTATAACGACTTCTTATATTTACGTGATTATTACACATTATAAATAAAATTATTTTTACGGATTTTATAGCGTCATCGGGTTATGATTTGTTGGAGAAATCTTAATACGCTCGTGAACGTGAACAGTGAAAAGTATTTGAAACGTCAGGCAATCAAAAATTGAATACAAACACGATAAAATCCGTCAAAATAATTTTATTTAATATTATACATATAGTATCGCAGTGAGAATGCACTTCACCGCCTCCTTTCTTGGTATAACAATAAAATATAAACATTTCCTATTCCAACACGTCTGACCAGCGCGGAATAGTAGGTCAAAAACCCTCCCATTCTAGAGAAGGCCTGAGCCCAACATTGGGTCATATATAGGCTGAGATGATGATGATGATAAACATTTCAGGATTGTGGTTTATTAGACAAATACATATCTTGTGTGAGAATCAAACTTATGACATACATGCAATATCTTCACAATACTTCGCTAAAGGCTCAATCTGTTATAAAAACAATACTATAGAAGAACAGATCTCAATTATTTTCAAGTAGCAAGAAAATACGGAAAAGATACTGCAGATGGCAAGATACGAATGTGTTTTTAAACATCTTAAAGTTCCATTGTACAGTTTGGCAAAGATGAAAGAAAATTTGTTGCCATTAAAACAATAGGAGCGAAGTGCATACTAACTTCTGAGTTTTCTTTAACATATGTATTTTCTTTAAAATAACAGTCTAGTGCTTGTAAACTTCTTGACTGTACGCTTTAGATACAAGTTACAGTAATATTTTAAAGTCATTGAGTAAAGACGTCTTGAAAATTATATTACTTTACTTTAAATTTTGTAATATGGCTATAATGAATAGATAGACTATTGCAGTATACTTTATCTATTTTCCGTGGGGTGAAGGGTAAGAAAAAGAAGGGCAAGAAAAGGTATAAACCTTTTATTGCCCATGGGTAGGACAAAAGTCATCTTTTGAGTGATTATAATATGCAGATAACTACTATGCAAGAGAAGAAAAATTCGAAATAAAACCCTATAATAACACGTCTTACGAGCGTGGTATAGCAGATTACTTTCTCTCTCCTATCGAGGAGGTGGCTTAAACCGATCAGTGGGATGATTATGAACTGTGATGATAACATACATACATATAATCACGCCACTTTCTCATAGGGGTAGGCAGAGACCATTTCCTTCCAATTGCTACGATCTTGACATACCACTTACGCCTCTTCCACATTCATTAATCTCCTATACATGTTCTTCGATTCAGGGTACTCCTAACCTGGCCTTTCTTAATAACGTCCCCGATTTGATTTTGGAACGTCCGCCTCGGTCTTCCCCTTCTAACACTCCCGTTCACATTCGCCTTATAAATTCTCCTTGTTAGTCTCCTTTCATTCATTATTTCTATATGACCGAACCAACTTAATATACCTTTTTCAATCCTTGTCACTATATCTACATTCATACTACAACGTTCCCTAATCACTCTGTTTTTAATTCTATCACTCAATTTCACACCAATCGTGCTCCTCAGCGCTCAGAATTTCCACAGCATTTGTGATCGCGATAATCATGCCAGTATAAACTTGAGATCCAAATTATTTATGTTCTACTGTTGGTTGTTTTTGTCGACTATGGTGGGCACACACGCTGTCCGTTCTATTTGCGGTGATGAACAGGCGGAGTGCAGCCTCATAGCTCCCCGTATTTCTTCCCGTTGGTCATGAGCCTCCTTCAATATGCGATAGAAATTCAACTATATACCACGCTGGTCACTAAGGTCGTTTTTCAGGTTATCTCTTTCTAAAAGATAAAACTAAGAAAATTAAGGATGAGTAATTTATAGTTATTAAATATCTTACTTTCAAAATATAAACTTTTCGAAATTATTTATATAAATTCTAATGATTCATCATTACATTAAGCATTAACGATAGTAATCATTAGTAATAATTTCAAAATAAAGAATGATTAACTAATGTAACTAATGATTAATAAATAATTATAATTTTGGTTATATAATACATTTTATATTAATCATTTTGTAATTATAATTGGAGGTAATTGAAGGTAATATATTATATAAGAGTGATGTAATATACTCCTTACATGATATGGAGATCTGGTGAGAGTAATTTTGTGAGGAAAGTTTAAGAAAAGGAAGATCGAAGAAAAGACGGCTGGGTCGCGCGAAACATGACATGGATAGAAATGCAAAGATGACTAGAGATGTGAAAAAATAATCGATTTTTATATTAATCGATTATTTTTTGTAGGAATCGATTTTTAATAATCGATTATGTATTATATTAAAATTATCGATTATTTTAGTATTTGCTTTTTGTTTAAATTTAAAGTTTTCTGTTATAATATAGAAAATAAATATCAGTCTTATTTCCTAAAAAAAAGGTCATCACATTCCTGTCGGGCGAAATCGATTATCAAAATAATCAATTAATTAAAAGTAATTAATCGATTTTTTTGCAAATCGGTTTATTTTAAAGAAAGAAAAATCGATTATTTATAAATCGATTTTTTTCCTCCAAGTGGCATCCCTAGAGATGAGGCCTGATAGGTTTGTGTAGAAGAAGAGGATATATTGCGTTGACCCTGGGTGATTGGGATAAAAGCAGATTGATAATGATGATAAAATTATATATGAGTATCATCCCACTGAATCATTAGTTTTGATAGGGTTTTTTAGTTTTCTTTTTTTACAGAGATTGAAACTCAGGAACTTGTTAATAACATAGATATTAATAATATCGAAAATAAATCGATAACATTTTTTGTTATCTCCTCAGATGTTATGATAACGACAATTATGCGGAGCCATACTATACTTTATTTTGAGCTTATTTTCTTAATTTTACAGATAATGCTCCACTTCTATTCATCACATGTTATGTAGTGTATATAGCCTATAACCTTTTCCAATGAAAAATTCATCAGATACAGTAAGATGTCTGATGGCTGGGCCAGATCAAGCGGCATCCATCCATCAACTTAAAGACGTTCACTATTGGACATAGGCCTCTCCACGAGGATTCCACTTGGAACAGTCCTGCACCACTTGCATCCAACGGTTCCTTTGACATTCAAGATGTCGTCAGTCCACCTAGTATCCTCCGATAACTTAATTACTAGTGGAGCCATCACTCCTCTTAACCACTATGGAGGGAAGTGAAGAAGAATAAGAGTTTTTAGATCCAAAATCTCATATATCTAACTTCCTTAAATTATAATAGATCTATAATCGTATATTTAGTATAAAGGTGTGACTGTTTGGTAACTTCAACATTATAAAATGTTAACATTGAAAAAATTCTTTGAATAGTACTTAAAGTACTGTAGCTAAGATTACTCCAGTGTTTTAACTTGGAAATTGTTGTTCGTGGCAATTGTTGTTATGTTCTGTTTAAGTTTGCATTGAGATCATTATGAGAGATTTATGCCTTTGAATATAATTTGTATCATGTTATTATTCATTGTTTAAGTTTATTTTAGAATTATTAGCCTCAAGATTAAGGATATTTCATAAAACTGGAGAAAATGTTACTATAATATTTAACGACTTTTTGTCGTTCATATCTTTTGTCGCTTAAATTGAAAAGAAAGTATAATATAATCATCATCATCATCTTGGCCCAGATACATCCCACCGTTGGGCTCGGGCCTCCTCCGCGATAGGAGGGAATATATACTGTACTATTAAATCATAGAGAGTCGTTTTCCCTCTTATTCTTGGAGGAAGCTTAAGCCAGACATTCAGACCTTAATGCACGGAGTATTGTATGACTAAAGTGAATGGCGGAACATGTAGATATTTCTTTCGTATGAGCTAGATTTACATTCAAATTTGAATTAATAAAGAATTTTGTAATAGTACAATGACAATAAATGACTTAAGATAAAGTATAAAGTTCAATACCCCGAATAGCACGTGGTTTTTACTTCAAACCAAATTTATAACACTACTGCAGCTGATTAATTGTCCACTCATTTAAAAAAGAGTGAACTGTTTTTAAAACTTTATATCTGCCTGTCACCCTAAACAATCTAGAATACAGCCCACTAGTAAAAAAAAATGCCGAACCAGGTGAAACTTATTACTTAGACAGTTAAAATGTAATTATGTTTTTAGCAGCGTCCGTGAAACAGTCTTCCGTGTTCAAATATCCTGTTGACTGCAACGAGTAACACCGACAATACGTCAGCAATTATTCTCAACTTGAAATAAAAAAAAGGTTTTCCTGAATTCAAAAATAAAATTTAAAACAATTATATGTATAAAGATTCAAAATAATTTACTATATATTGTGAACGTTACACAATCAATCATCAATCAAATATTACGTCAGTTTTAGGTGATAGTCTTCTCTTACAGGGAATGAATAGCCCATCATTTTGATTCCATTTTTTTACTGATCAGGGTAGCCTAACGTCCAACCTTCCTGCTAGTAACTGAAAACAGATTTTACCAATACAAATGTTATGGCGATGCCGAAATCCAAAAGGAATCACCATGAAGGTCAGATTACATTTAAAAGAAAAATGAAGATAGCTTATCAGATCTCACGATTTTAAGAAGATGTAAAATTTTAATGCCTATGACGTTGAATAAATGTTATTTATTCACGACTGCACAGATGGCGTAGTGGTTAAGGTAGCGAAATACAGCGCCAGTGTCGCGGGTTCGAATCCCACGCGGGACAACACTTTGTGCGATCCACAACTTGTTGTTCTGAGTCTGGATGTAATTTGTGTCCGTTAATTATATGTTTGTAAAGTCCCCCGCAATACAAGGATTATTTCCTTAGTGCAGGGTGTTGTCTTAAATAAATAAATAAATAAATAAATAAAAAAATTTATACTGTTTATCTTCTAATATATATCGAGTTTTAATAATACAATAAGCATATATGTTACTGCTCGGGAATAAAACTGAAACCATCCTTAAAATTATTTCTTTTTATCAATATTCCGCAATTGCTTTTTGTAATCATATTCTCATAAAGTTTTCGTTAAACATATGAATCTGGGCCAAGTAGTTACTTAAACTATAACCGTAAACCAAACTAAATGAAACTACATAAAGCATTATATAGCACCGAAAGTTAATCTAAAAGGCATCACGACGATGCGCATTACACAAGTAGTCCGCACAAACTTCACGCTATTAAAACGCACTCCGACAACGATAAGATTGAGATACGCGTGACAAATGACTTTGATGCGAAATGTCACGGCAGAGACACGCACCGACATGAAACGAGACAGATACGACATCGAAACGAGACAGTACCGACATCGAAACGATATGGTTCACCATACAACTAATATATAAAACCATATCAATAAAATTAAAGTGTTTGGAATGTCAAAATAGTAAGATATTTTCATGCTCACACAGTTGCTTGCACGATACCTATGCCAAAAAACTGGTTTAAAACCGGCTGGACCGATTTTGATACTATTTCAACCAGGTCTATATAAGGAATAACTTAGCCTATATTTCCTCTCAGGAAAAAACCCTGTAAAATTTTGCCCGCTCCGCGAGTCGAAGCCATGTCTTAAGCACATTTGCAAATTGGAAATGGGGGACCAAAGTGGCTAAAACCGAAACGCAGCGACGGCGGATTGCTAGTTAAAAATAGCAATACAGTTTATGCCTAAATACAAGAATATTTTAAGAATTTTCGTTGATATTTCTATATAGGTAGCAAAGCAACCTAGCTTCACATATTAATAACGGCTCCAATTACACCGAGATAACGATGAAACGGATAAAGGTATTTTATTTTAGTTAAGAACAAGCTGTTGCTTTGATAGATCAGTGATGAAATTTGCAAGAATCAAAACATGCAAATTTGTCAATAAAAATGTGAATGGAATATTTATATTTTAATTGTCATTTACTCAAAGATTGAAATCTACAGTAACTTAATAGGGGGAGAATGAAGCTGTAGTACTTATAATACAAAATATAATACAAAATATAATACAACGTATTAAAACTAAGATATTATTTTCATGCATAGAAATGCTATAAATCTTGAGCAGTTTCGTTTCAAAAATTCAGAAGCTGTGACTTTCAATAAACTGCTTGTGGGAACTCCGGACTGTTAAACATTGGGATTGTTAAACAATGCTCTAAAAATATAAATATTAACGGCTTTGTGGTAATGCACCTCTTATTATTTTCAAATTTAAAATATTTTATGGTGTATTAAAATAATCCGAATAAGTTAGCTAATTGAGTGAAATAACTTAATGCTAAGTCCGCTTTGCCTAGCAACTAAATATTATTTGAAATTTGGATAGCTAGAGTGCCATTAGCGTAATGATTACGTACAGTGTGCTGTATATATTAAAATTTATATCAGTGCTACTATGTGGTCTACCTATGTGATAACAGATTTGATTACATAGTAATCCTCCTGTTTTATAGTGATAGATGTCAAATTCTGTTGAAGGAGATTATTTTATCGTGGGGCGGGTCGCTCCCTTCCCTCTAATGTGGTTGAGGGGAGTGATGATGAGTGGTGATGATAGTTAATTTGTGATCGGGTGCTGCTTGTGGGATCTGATCCAGCCATATTTTTTTTCTCTTATCTTTATTTATTTTTTTGTTTTGTACTAATATTTGAAAATGTATACATGTATACAATTTCGAAGGGCATCACTGGAGCTAATACTATATATTGTACGAAGTATAAAATTATATATATTTAAAAGACTAAAAAAAAAGTGACGGCCCGCTGAGTTTCTTGCCGGATCTTCTCAGCTTGTGGCTGCGTTCCGATCCGGTGGTAGATTATTGTATTGTATTCAAACAATGTTTAAACTTGACAATATGTAAGTGCCCTTACGGGGCTTATACAGAATAGATGATTTGATTTGATTAGTGACTCGGGATCGGGTGATGCTTCTAGAATCTCGTCCAGTCAAATTTTCTCACTTCGAAGGGCATCACACTGGAGCTAATACTATATGTAGTATACAATTTCATTTAAAATAAATTATTTAATAAATGACAGCCCGCTGAGTTTCTTGCTGCATCTTCCCAGCTTGTGTCCGTTGCGTTCCGATCCGGTGATGAAATTTGACAGTTTGGAATTGCTGTTAAGGAGCTTATGCAGAAAAAAATATTTGATTTACATTGATATGATTTACACAGCAGAACTCTTCTGGGAAACTTATAATATCAGGTAAAATCGCCAATTGGCTACCGTGGGGCTTTTCTCTGGTAATTGTGTGAATTTGATTGGGCTGATGGCTGGATCTAACGGTACTATTCAGATAACAGGAAACTGTTTTTTATTTCTGATCAGGTTTTGTAAAGAGAAACAGCTGCATTAAAAATTACTTTGTAAATTTTTAACTACGCGAATAAAAACTTTGTACCATCAAAACCGCTGCACCTTTTAATATGAAACTTTGATAAAGTTGCCTTACTGCAGATCGCATAGTTCATGAACGGGGGGATTTAAGTTCAAGCGAATAGTTGGGACTTTTCAATTGATGTTTTTAATTGAGTTTGTTCGATGCTCGTGGTTTTCACTTAGAAATTGTTTTTTAACTTTTGATGTATTATTTATTTAAATTGTTAATCGATTTATTAGAATCAATTTATTACTATTTCATTTTATGATATGGGACTGTACAAGAATCTGAATCTATACAGTGACAATGACTTCGGATGTTTACGAGAGTATTACACATTATAAATAAAAGTATTATTACGGATTTTATCGTGTTTTTGTTTGATTTTTGATTGCCAGAAGTTCGAACACTTCTCAGTGTTCACTGAGCTCCTCTTAAACGGCTGGATCGATGTTGATGAATTTTTTTGCGTGTGTTCAAGGGGATTCGAGAATGGTTTACATTCACAATTGGACCCAATAGATGGATGGCGCTGCTGTCGAATTCAAGGAGAATTCAGAATACAGTTTCAATAAAAAAACATTAGTAATGGACATTATAAACGGCGAAATCTTTGGTGTAAATATATAGCTGTATATAATCGGCGCCAATTACGAGTGCCTCAAAACTACATTTCATCATCTTCGTTTATATACGTCCCCCTTTTGGGCTCGAGCCTCCCAAGAAGGAAATTGACATACCCATGCTGGGCAGACCTGTTGGAATAGGGTTTTATTTCGAGTTTAATATTTAAAGTCAGTTCTAGTTAAATACATTTTGCTAAAAATGTTACAATTTATAAAAATGAAATTGAAAATAAAAACGCTCATTAAATTTGCAATATACGAATGCTCAGTACTGAAACTGAATTCGAAATTCACTCAGTTAATTACAGCGTCAAGGTAACACATAAATGAGGTAAACTTAAAACACTACACACACGCTACAAGATCGAATCTCCTAATAATGGGCGAGCAATGTTGCCAAGAAAA
Source organism: Lymantria dispar (assembly GCA_032191425.1). Taxonomy (NCBI): domain Eukaryota; kingdom Metazoa; phylum Arthropoda; class Insecta; order Lepidoptera; family Erebidae; genus Lymantria; species Lymantria dispar. The sequence continues at coordinate 30,243,921 of CM063455.1, forward strand.
AAATAACGCTATTGCATGATATGATCTAGAACATGCAAAAGAATATATTAACTACTAAATAGGTTTCATAATGCAAAATATTATAATTGCACCTTGAACTTATTCAGACATTGCACGCATTCATGCCCTCATGAAATGTGCTTGATTTTTTCCAACAATTATCATTTGCAGAAGGCCGATATAACCTCATTTTAGGCTTCCTACCTTCTTCAATTGAGTCTGTATAATTATACAGATCACAAATATGTATATATTCGTGTAGTGATAGATAAAAATACAATTCACCATCCGCTATTTTGGCTGTGGGTATCGTAAGGGATATAATGCGTACATAATATTTAGGCAAGAGAAGAAAAGCTTGACATAAAACCCCCACGTTTGACCAGCGCGGTATAGTAGATAAAGTCCCCTCCCATTGCGGAAGAAGCCCAAGCTAAACCGTGGGCTGAGATAAACCATGTACATAAAATTAAGATTCCAGGTGTTGTTTTGTTATTCCTGAACTATATGGTCTCAATATTTAGTTCATGTTCTACGTAATTATGGTGTTTCAGTTATTTTAATTTTATCACAGATTTTAATTAAAATTTCCTAACTCTATGTAAAATTATTAACAAGCGTGAAGTTCATTCAAAATTCAACTTCTAGAAGCCTCCACGTGTACCGAAAGGATTTGAAGTTTCATTAAAATTTCTTAAGACTTTTGATATATTTAAAGATATAGTCAAAGGGAACTCATAACATCTTAAGAAGTTATAATCATACTTAAGTCAAGACTAATTGAACTCTTAATTAAGTTAACTGTTACTCAGTGAAATGTCCCAATTTCGACGGCCGACGGAAAAGTTATCAGGGGGGTTTCAATGAAAATTTATTAGTCCAACTATTTGTCAAAATTGTCCCAAAGGGTTTTGGGTCCAATGGAATTTTGGCAAATATCAAGTTGAATAGCCAATTTGTTTTGAGGACCCTGCGACTCTGTCCCATTGAAATATGTTAGGATTTTAGATTAGAACAAGTTTAGTTAATCTATTTTAAGTTTAAGGGAACTAGTTTTATAATATATATAGTTTCTAATACGTATTATCGAACAGATTATTGACGTCAACTGTTCGACATAGGTCCTCTAAAGGTAGACTTCGTAAGTATATTGGTCATTGCAGTTAGCATTATAAAATGCCCAGAAGAGTACTGCTCTCCATTCTCTTGGTGATATTATTCGGCTTTTACGACTGCCTGTTTATTCTGCATAAGCCCCTTAAAGGCACTTAATATACTGTTTAATTTACACAGCGTTTGAAACAATCTACTAAGTTATCATAGGATCGGAGCGCGACCACAAGCTGAAGTTCCAGCAAGAAACTCAACTGGATATAATTTTTTTAAATAATTTCTTTAAAATAAAATTGTAAGTATACAACACATAATTTTTTTTTTCAATATTTAGTACATATTAAAAAAGGAAGCATATATGGCTGGACCAGATGCCACAAGCAGCACCCGATCACGAGTTAACTACTAGAGCAACCATCACTTAACTACATTGAAGGGAAGGGAGCGACCCGGCTCAAATCGGTTTCTATATTTATTAAAGATCATATCAGTATATATTTGTCATGTTAATACTATTGTACTTTATTTTTTTAATCCCTACAAATTGACTCAAAGGTTGTTAGCCTGAAAAAAGTAAAGATCCAAGATAAAACATGTGGATGTACACAACGTTATCCGTGTTAAAACAACACGAGCTCGTCGTTGGGTTATTGTGAAATATGAACGGGGATCACCGTGTCATTCCCTCGACTGTTCAACGAATTTATCACGTTTCCACCCGTTCATATGTATGGAGCCGTGCTCCAGATATTGAACGCTTCACGTAACGAATTGAACAATCCTAAAATATTTTGTTGTCTCTTCGTTATTTTTGCAAGAATTTTAAGTGGATTTGAAACAGTTGTATAATGAAGGATGATATTTTTAAAAGTAAAACGTTTCCTATTAATGAAAATGTATTATATAATAATAATTTAGTCAAGTCTTTTGATACAAATCCACAGAAAAATTAAAGTATTAATATTTCTGTGTACAAATCCATCCATCCATTTTGATACAAATCCATTTAAGTATTTGTACCAGTTGTAAAATGAAGGATGATAATTTTTAGAGTAAAACGTAGCCTATTAATAAAAGTATTTCCTAATAATTTAGTCTTTTGAAACAAATCCATCCATACATTTTGGTACAAATCCACAAAAGGATTAGTACCTGTTTTAAAATGAAGGATGATAATTTTTAAATTAAAACGTTTCCTATTCATGTAAGTATATTACTTCCTAATAATTTATTCAAGTCTTTTGAATATTGCATAAACGATGTCCTCGAAATACTTCCGAAATAGATATACTGATGATAAAATATAATATTGATAGTTTTAATGTTTCTATAATGATCCTCCGTGCCAAGTATTCTTACATACGATGCTCACTCTAGATAATTCCTCTTGCAGCCCACAAAAGGCAGTAGGTATAGAATAATATTTAGTGTGACTATACCACCAATATCTCTCATCAACTTTTTACTATGTTTTCAGTTTATATGGTGACAGATAACTTTTAACTTTCTCCGTGTGGTGATGGAGTAATAATACAATTCACCACCCAATCTCTTGTCCGTAGGTGTCGTAAAAGACGACTAAGAGACGACTAAATATGCATATAATCTAGAGAAGGAAAACTCGAAACAAACTCTATACTAACATGTCGGACGAGCCAACATGTAGGTCACTTTCACTCCCGTAATGGAGTAGGCCCGAGCCCAACAGTGGGACGTGTATGGGCCGAGATGACGATGATGATGATGATATGAGATAGCTGTAAGTCCTAACCAAAGCCATTCATTCATAGTCGCAATTCAAAAATCCTGGAAGAATATTGGACACGGAAACAAAATATTGGGGTAAATCTATGGTTTTAATGTATTCTCTTTTCATTCGTTCACTGGACTTCATTTCATGTCCGCTTAATGTAACACGTTTATGCTTTTATTACCCCTTTGGATATCTAAATAAAACACACACGAAACATATATGTGTGTTTATAAACCATTTATTTACAATTCTCACAAAGATCATAAATTTGTTAAGGTGCCTTTGACAGAGACTTGTTTGCCTAAAGTTGCAAAGTTTTCGATCTCGAAGACGCGACACTAGACAGCTGAGATATCTCGTTAGCGCCAAATTTAGGTGCATTTCTACTAGTTAGTATTGTATCTCTGTGCAATTTGATATATATCCTTATAATCTACCGTCAGTTTTAATTAAAACGGAGACTTCAAAACTTTGAAATTTAATACGAAATTGCGGTGAAGTAATAAGGCGTATCTATTGTTTATGTCCGCCATCAAACGAAGATAACAGCCGTCTTTACATTTAGAATTTAAGTTAGTGTCATTGTTTGGTAACTTACAAATATAAACAATGTTTGAGAAAGCGTTGCTTAAGCATTCATGAATATCATTAAGGCCCCTAGTCCTGCTTTGAATATCGCGAAGCTCTTTACAAACCAACTTTACAGAGCTGTATTTATGCTTATTGCCTTTTAGGAAGGCTATTTTTCGTGTAAGTTTACGAGTATTACGATATTTCCAACTAAACAATGGGTACAGAAGCATTCCCTGCGGGCAGGACGTTAAAAGAACAATCCTACGTTTGGAAGCAATAAGCCTCTATTTGAAAACGTCCCAAAAGGTTTACTCTTAAAACACGAACCGTCTACGATTGTAACCGACATGCAAAGCGTCGCATTTAAAAGGAAAGAATAAAGTACGTACGGTTGAAAGCAAACAGGAAAGTTAGTTGGGAGCGGTGTACCCCGCAACTAGTACGAAACAAGTTTTCTATGGGCATTATTTAAGTTTTGCATGCAGTAGACACTATATTAAACGTATCAGAGTTGAGTTTTACTAGTGCCGCCGATACGGCAGAGTTGGCGGGCCGCGAAACAACCACGACTTGGAACTCTTGGCAAGGAGTGCCTATACGAAAAATAAAAGGCAGACAACAGTTTGCTGTCGACTTTACTTGCTTCTACGGTTTGAAAGAATTATTGTGTTTGTAAAAGTACCGCTATTAAATGTTCTGAATTATTTTTGCCCTGTATGTTAGTTGGGCAATGATACTTAAAAACAATGTTAAAAAAAGCTTGTTTGTGCGTTTAATCTAAAGTGGATATCAGCAATTAAACTTCATAACAATTTGTTTGCAATATTCATAAAACTATGTAAGAAATTTAATGTAAATTTTAAAATGATGGCAAGAAATTTATTTTATGCTAGCTTTTGTCTGCGACTTCGTCAACGAAAACGGTTCAAAAAGGACCTTTAATTTGTTTTCTACGTTATTAATTTTGTTATAACGTATTAATTATTATGTTTAAATACTTATAAAATATTACTTTTTTTGTTATAGAGTAGGGCTTTAAAAGTTAAATAAACATGATAATAAAATCAAATCTTCATATATATTATGAACTGAATTTCAATAAAATACGAAACGCATCTTTGGTCAATTCCGTCAAAAAATATTTATGCAGAATTTTACATAAAATTGACCAAGGGATTACCCCCTTAGTGGTACAATTTAGGACAATCCTTTCTTATCGAATGCCTACGTCATACAAAGAACACGTCCTCAAAGTTTTAAGTCTTTACGATCACATGTTTAGGCTGTGCGCTGTGCATTGATCCGTCAAACAGTTAATCATTTAGGAAAAAGCATTTTATATTAATAGATACTCTACTTACAATTAAACATCTGAGAAGAAATCTGAAAAGAAATTTGAAAATACGAAACATTCATAACAATAATACTGCTAGGCTAACCATCAAAGCTATATATTATTCCAATGCTGTAGTCCCTGTATGTCCGTGCCATTAAAGTAGCCCGGAGCAAACAGAATTTTATAACGGCAAATTAAAAATGTAGTGCACTAAAGTCTTTTTCTCTTTGTTGAAAGGAAAGCTTATTAGCTGCTAGACTACCGCAGTCCAGACGTGATAATTCTTTCCACATTTTGTACAATTACTTGAACTATTGAACTAATGTTAAATATTTTAGATTTTGAATATTTGATGCTAAATATATCGTCGGTATAAGTTTTGCTAATTGAATAATAGCACAGTGGGGAGATAAATGAGATTTCACATAGAAGTCTTAGGTTTGAATCTATAGCTTTTTTGTTTGGAATATCAATGTTAGCCTAATAGTATAGCCTAGTATTTAAGTAAAAGTTGTCAAGGGCATCCCTGTGAGGTAGAAACCTCGGCTTGATTTCTTGCGCATTGAGGGCATCTTACATCAGATTTTTTTTACGTAGCATAGCTTCGCCCCTCGGTGATTAATTTATAGGCTATGGCTGTTACTTGATATAGTTACGTGTTAGTTCAAATTGTTATATATCGCTGGTTTTATGATACAGACGAAAAGCAAGAGAAAATTCTTACAAAATATATTCGAATTCAATTGGTGGCAAACGAGCAAACAGCAGACCTAATAGTAAGTGATACTGCCGCTCATGGGGCTTTACTAGGCCGCTGCCTGCCGTGAAGAAAGTGACGAGAGTGTGAATGCGTGCAATAAGCTTCGGTGATACTAAAGATATGTAAACCAACCACATGCAAACACCCTCCGAAAGTTGGGTTTCTATTTCTCTTGCTCACTGAACGAAGTGCAGTATCAAAATGCCTAGACGTAGATTTTCTGCGATTTAGTGTGGTACTACACTGGACGAAACGGTACGAAGCTGCAGACAGAAGACTGTCGATGGTGTGCTCCTAGGTCATTGAAAAGTACTTCGAAAATTACGTAAATTTATTAGTACAGATTGTCATGAATATTTATGAAAGTCGATATAGGACCAATATTATAACACCTAGTTTAATCTCTTATTGAAAGTGAAAATGTTTATGAGAATTATTTTGCAAACGATTTAATATAATAAAAGTTATAGGCACAGACCTTGTACACAACTAAATTTGACAAAGAACAGGTGTTATGTTGTACTTAAACTAGCTCAATATTTTGACCAAAGCGCTGTTTAAACATAAACAAATTTATCTGAATTAAGACACGGTTCACAACAAGCGAATGGATACAATTTTCTATTTCGAAATGTCTTACTTAGCCCACTATAATTTAATATTACACGAACGGGCCGCTTTGGGCGGAGACTGCGAGCTTTAGCGGGATTGCGCGAGTGAATAATTTGACTATGGAGGCCTTGCTACGACCAGCCGACGCTTCGGCTGCAATTTATTTGCAACTAACGAATTGGGGCGAATGATGTATTGCAGGAATTTAATTCGGGACTTATTCTTCTCGGCAACTAGATGGCGGTGGAGTTGAGAGCCTGTTTTTCAACGCTGGATCGTGCTAATTAAATTTTTGGGTTTCGTTACTAAGTTTTGTTGCTAAATCTGTCGGCACCCGAAATGGTTTCAATTATTGATCTAAAATTAACCTTATTTGTTTTTCTTTTTTTATATAACTAACAATTAATCGGGCTTCATTTAACGGCTTAACTAACTTTATCAGCCTCTGTTACCTTTGCATGTCGTAAAAAGAAGATTCAGGGGTACCGTGTGCATATAAAATCTATACAATAGATTCTTCTATTCTTCTAATCACGAAATGTAATACGCGAAATAAAAACCCTACACCAACACGTGTGATTAGCCTAGTATAGTAGGTCAAAATCCCTCCTATTATGGAGGAGGCTAGCCGTGGAACGTATATGAGCCAAAACGATGATAATGGTGATGAAATATTTGATAAAAACAAAAAATATCTCATGCTAACACGAGTAGGCAAATAAAACTATTTTTATGGCATTTCTCGCGTTTACGGATTTTTCCGGGCGGACTCCATCCGTGACCATGTACGCTGCCAAGTGTTCGAAACTTTGGACAATCAAAAATACTAAAGGCAATATAATCCGTAAAAACAGCTTTATTTAAAAAAAAATCTTTTAAAAATATACAAAGTAATAAGTAGTTAATATAAGATAGCCGAGTTGTGTACACGATGCTATTACCGTTGCGGTATTTCTTAGATTGAATGTTATCCTTTGGCCAATTACGTCGGTGTTTCGTTACAAACTAGATGTAATGTCGGCAACTGAATTTTTGCGGTGAACATTATCCGAATCACGTAACATATTTCATTGGATAATGTTTTTATTTTATTTGAAATTGGACCCCTAATTTCTCATGTTAGTATTAAAAATAAAAACCTTAATTTTCTGTAATATACTGTGGTGACAGATGAGAATAAAATTTACAGAAAATTCCTTTCCCCTGGTTGTCGTAAAAGACGTCTATAGGAAACATAAAGATTAAGATGTTGACTGCAAAATTCTTTCCCTTTTCCTTCTTTTAGAGTAATTCTCCTCTCTGATTTTTTTTTAATGTGTTGAGAGTGTATAAATATAATTTACCGACTCCTCTTTTGTCGTGGGTATCGTAAAAGATGACTGAGGAATAATAGAATCATTGCAAGAGAAGGGAATCTTGTAATAATATAATTTATCAGCCTATCTCATTAACGTGGTATAAATGGGTCTATTTATATCCCATTGCCCAATAATAATTCACATATATTGAATAAATTCTATTTAATTAGTGGTTTAGTAGGTCATTAAATAAAAGGGAAATACTAATCATCTCATTTCAGGCCATTTACGTCTCACTATTGGGCTCAGGCCTCCTATTGTCGAGGGAATTGGGCTCAGGCCTCCTTCTATTGTCGAGGGAAATTGACTTACTATACCAGATTGGTCACGCATTGGTATAAGATTTTGGTTCAAGTTTTCAATCTCTTGCATAAATTTTATATACACTTAGTCGTCTTTTACGACACCGACGAGCACTACACTACCATCAGCCTACTCTAATTCCAATTATTTGGAGTCGACGCAACATATACTCTTCTTCAATTGTACGACACCAACGGTTGGTAGTATTCGTAGCCACCTCATAAAAAAAAACTACACAATAAAGCAAATTTATATTCTGTTAACTTTAAATTTAAATCAACAAACCGCTTGAATAATCAAGTTCAACCAACATTTCTCCCCGACTAATCTATTCATAGTTAGCATAAATCATAACAAGCTAATAGTAAAGTTGGGGAATCCGATGCTCTTGGAACTTGCAGACGCCAACCAGAAAAATAATCTCGCCAGAATTTAATAAAACGTTGTCTATGAAACGATGGTTGCAAATATTTGTGCCATGTTGCAGAATTTAGATCAAATATTTGCTTCTAACGTAGCGCTACGGAATTAATGGTATGCAAAATATAAATCTGAAGTTTCAATCTTGAAGTAATACACTTGGGTCGTCCGTGTGCTTTTTTAAGGCATACAAAATCATTAAGGGTATGTATATTATAAAATTTTTTGAACGACTATAGTCTGCCCTAAGGATACGGGGGATTTAATAAACACACTAGCAGCGTCCTGCGGTTTCACTTGCAGTGCCACTTCCCGTGAGCATATCGGGATAAATTATAGCCTATGTATTACTCTGATATGTAAGCTATATTATTGTGAAGTTTCATTAAAATCCATTCATCCATCCATTTGCGTGAAAGAGCAACAAACATCATCACATCCTCACATACTTACAAACTTTCGCGTTTATATGTAATATTAGTAGGATACATCCAGACTCAGAACAACAATTTGTGGATAATACAAATACTCGTCTGACTAGCGTGACGTAGTAAATCAATTTCCCTGCTATTGAAGAGGAATTTCGAGCCCAACAGTGGGACGTATATCTGTTGAAATGATAATAGCTCGCTAGATGTAGACTACTTAATTCTATTCATCCTAATATCCATCTTTATATCAATGTCCTCTGTTGGACATAAACCTTTTTGCAATTGAGGATGGAAAAATGAGGATATACAAGGTATATGTTTTTTAACAGAAAGCTGCAAACCCATTCTTCTAAAGATCCTCAGCCTGCTTTTACAACGTCTATGGCAAATGACATCGAATTGTTTTTGCAATTCTCTAATTAGAAAAGCTATATAATTAATTCACTCATTTTATTCAATTTGTTTGTACAAAAATAGTATATAGATAAAATGTATATTACTTTTAACGTAACAAAGTAAGTAGTTCTTACAGAGTCACGTTTCTGAATACCACGCAAGCTTCTTATTTAGTAAATCGTTCCTTTGGGATAACGTTTTCAAGATCCATGTCGTAGAAATCACGTCCGAAATCTAGTATGTATTCTACTATGTAATAGTTATATACTAAATAATATTATACATTCGAATGGGGTTTTATTTATTTGATATAGTTTCACGCCTTAATTAATCAAATGATTGTTATGAAATCTATACTTAATATATAAAGTTGAAGAGTTTGTTTACTTGAACGCGCTACTTTCAGGAACTACTGATCCGATTTGAAAAATTCTTACAGTGTTAAATAGCTCATTTATCGAGGAAGGCTATAGACCAGAGGTGTAAAACTAAATTTTGCAGGGGGCCATATATAAAAACTTTGAATTCATATGCGGGCCAGATTGAAAAAAAAAATGTACTGAATTATTGTAATATTTTATTACAATAATTCAGTACAGTAATAATTCAGTTAGGGGGTATATTAGTATATAATATACCCCCTATCTTACCCGTGAGTGATCGTACGAGACGACTAAGGGATATAAAACGCATATAACATCTATAAGAGAGAAGGAAAACTCGAAATAAAACCCTATACCAACACGTCTGACCAGCGTAGTATAGTAGGTCAATTATCCTTCCATTATGGAGGAGGCCCGAGCCCAACAGTGGGACGTATGTGGGCTGAGATGATGATATAATATACGGTTGTTAAAAATCAGTGCCATCTCATTGATATAGCCCAGGGGCCGGATGCGGCCAGTGATATGACTGCTGTAGGCTATATATCACCACGCTAAGACCAATAGAAACGGAGAACCAATGAAGAATGTTTCAAAATTTTTTCCTTTTGAGAGCTTCCGCGCTACGTATGAGCAGGTCAGAACTAAAAGCACTACTAGAATGGTGAACTCTATTCAAATTTCTAGAAAACAGAGTTAGTTTTTAATAAAATTCAACAATATTGATCATAATTTTGAATTTTCGAAGAGAACGTTTAACTTAAGTTACATTAGCAAAAGCGATGTCCAATGCAATGGAAATTCATGCCAACATTGGCTCCAAGTCTAGACTTGGAACATTACAGAACCCGACGAAACTGTCTAGACCCCTTTAAAGTTACTTTAGAAAATGAAGTCAGCCTAAAGGCGATGTCAAAAAGACTGCCGTGTTATTTACAACAACAGGGCTTTTATATTACCTCTTCCGAAGTCTTGAAGAGGTACATTATATTTTTAAATGCACATCTTTATTCAGTCATATAGACCACTGTTAGGTTTAAACCTCCTCTAAAATAGGAGGGAAATTGACCTACTGTACCACGCTGATCAGAGGTATTGATATAGGGTTTTATTTAGTGAGTGCCTTCTCTTAAGGACATATTTATGACACCAAATGCTGTGTACAACAGCTACGAATATTTCTAACGCTAACATTGTTTCTGAGTGTCTCGTAAAAGCAAACTAAAAGCTTTATATAAATAAACCTGGACCAACTCCATGATGAACTCCATGACCAATTAATACTGTCTGGTTAACAATTATATTTATAAGGTTTATTGTCAGACGACGGGTCATAAGTCTATTGCCCATAACTTTTGCAATATCCTTAATAATATTATAAATGCGAAAGTTTGTTTGTTAATTTGTTACGCTTTCACGCTTAAACCACCAAACCGATTTTAAAAATTCTTTTACCAATGGAAAGCTATAATATCAAGGAGTAACATAGGTTATATTTGATCTCAATATTCCCACGGGAGCGGGAACTACGCGGGTAAAGGGACTGAAACCGAAGCGAAGCGAGAGCGGGTTGCTAGTGTACTATAAAAGAAGAGTGTCTATTGAATCGATGCCAAGTAATTGGATTAAGAGCTGATTAAAAGCAGAACGCAGACAATTGTAGTACCAACAATATCGTAGAAAATCTAAAGTGAGTGTATGGCGATTGGTTAAAAATACACTGTAAGAGCTGGCTACGGTATTAAAAGGAGTGAGTATTCCCCTAGCGAACTCTTGAGCGTTATTTGTGTCCGTCAATACTTTATTTGTGAAGTCCTCCATGACATTAATATAAGCCCTTCTTAACGTGAAGAGTTATTTAAAATAATAATAGTAACCATCAACAAAATAAACCAGTCATGTCTATTATAGCAATATATAAATTTACTGAGTAGTTATATTCCAACGTTTTCCTTTATTCTGGCGCGTTTATTAAAAAATCACTCCCAAAAACTTTGTATTTATTTAACCATTCCCAAAAAGTACAGTCCAATCTATTTCTGTTATCTTACTTAACACGTGAAACCTTACTCCAGAATTTAATTGACCGGTCGTGTATAAACACGAAATGGTTGGAGAACTCCGATTGCAGTAATAACAGGCCAATAAAAGCGTTCGGTTTGCAACAGATGCGCAACGTTCGCAGACTTATATGTTACATAGAATTGTGGTTCCGTACAAGATATTATAAAAAAAGTAAAGGATTTATTACGCACATAATCTAGAAAAAAATATGTACTGCTAAAAATTATCGCGTCATCAGGTGATTTTTTGAATGAAAATATAAATTTAAGTTACTTTCTATCAGTACAAGAGATATTAATCTTCAAAATAGCGTATTAATCATAAAAACTGATGATATGAACTGAATGTATATTGACAATTTCATATTATTCGATATTAATTAACTAAGAATTTTCTGTGTGATAGCCGGTACGAATACTACCAACCTTTACATTAGTCTTGCTTGTCGTGAAAGGAGAATAAAACCTTTACAATAACCTGGGCCAATCACGTCAGACTGTCGCTCGGTAATATAAAACTATTGCCAAATCTTTTTCTATATCTGCAGTGAAAAAAAAAAAATATTATGTTGTCCAAGTAAATGGAATTACAGCAGGATAATCGATGATGATTAATGAAAAATTAAATGTCTGCTTCGGTGGTATAGGGAATAAGTGTAATTAAGGTTCATGGCATCGGAAACTGTATCCAATAAATCAGGCCTATATTATAACTTAAGGTAATATCCCTTGCCATAAAGAATAGGTATGAAGATTAAACTGAATCGTAAATAATAAGAAAGAATGTTTAGAATTTTCTATACAAAGAAATAAGGCAAGACAAGAAATAACGAAATCTTACCACCAAATACTACAGTAAATATAACGAAGACTAATGATGAATCAAAATATTATATTATCTGTCACTATATTGCTAAAAAATTTAATTTATTTCAATACGAAATAAACAAAACTTATCTCGTAACAAAATTTTTATGAGTGATGAATTGGCTGTTTTGGTCTCTCACAAATAAATTTTATTTTTCATAAGATAACTTGCGGTACTCCAAAAGTGCCTCACTGTTACTTTACCTGCGAACGTAAATACGAGTATCGGAGATCGAGATATGCACTACGATATTTTTCGTGCCAATTTTTGCTACCAACCGTTTCAATATATCGGAGGAAATGTTTTCGGCTTCACTACGACGGACCTTGGAATTTAACATGAATTTCTTATGAAACAATAAACTAGAATAATATATTTGAGCATATGTTTTTTGATGTTCGTGGTATACTACGCTTGTCAGACGGATTGGTGATTTAATTTAGAGGTTTCCTTCTCTAGCATAGGTGTTATCTGCATATTACATCTCTTAGTCGATTTTTACGACATCCATGAGCAAGAAATGGGGTGATGAACGGTATTCTACGACACAGGTATTTAAGTTTGACAAGACTTAAAATGTAATACAGATGAATTTCAATATTTTTTATCGATATTATGTCCATTACTACTATTCTCCACAAAAAAAATCGTAGTACTTGATATTTAGTTTTAGTCTAGACATATTAAAGCGGATTTTCTTAAGCATATACAAGTCTGGCAATATTTCAAGACTCTTGAAATTATTGATACAAGAATGAAGAATGGATCTTACAAATGGAATTATATTAAGTTTCCAAACTAAATGATTTATTTGTGAGTTTATAAATGAAATTAAATGGCTGCCTAAATAGATTTTATTTGAAAATATATATCGAAAGTTTTAAGTATGAATGTTGAAGACTTTGAAGAATGAATGTAAAGGAAGACCAAAGAAAAATAGCTGTGTGAAACATGATATCGGTAGACAGGGGGTGACTACAGAGATGATGTTTGATGGGCCTGTATGGAAGAGAAGACATATTGAGGTCTATAAGTAATTGGGATAAAAAAAGAATAATGGTCCAAATGACTTTAATTGTTGTAGTATTTATATAAACGGTTGGAGGATATAAGGATATACAGGAAACCTTATACTAAAACATTCTACTAACTTGTCTAGCGCGTGACAGTTTCCCATTTTTTTTTATTATTAAGGAGCCTGGAGCCCCAATAGTGAGGCGTTATAAGCTGACTAACCTAGCTTTGGCTAACTCAAAGTTGCTCAACGTCCTATGGAGAGAGCCATGCTTGGTATTTCTCTACGTGATAAAATCCGAAACACGGCAATCCGTAGAAGAGCGGGTGTAATCGACATAGCCCGCAGAATTAGCACGTTGAAATGGCAATAGGCAGGCCACATCACTCATCGAACCGACAGCCGTTGGGGAAGAAAGGTTCTTAAGTGGCGACCACGAATCGGACGGCGCAGTGTAGGACGAACCCCGCTAGCTGGACTGACGACATTCTCAAAGTCGCAGGGAACCGTTGGATGCAAGTGGCGCAGGACCGTTCCGAGTGGCATTCTCGTGGGGAGGCCTATATCCAGCAGTGGACGTCTGTAGGCTAATTGATGGATGGACGGATATAAGCTGACTAACCACAATGAATATTGAAATAAAGATATTCTATGTGGCGATTATTATATTTTAAATTAATTCAATTACTTGAAATATGGTAGCCTGTAATGAGTTCTGATTTTTACGCGAGTATCACACATTATAAATAAAACTATTTTTATGGATATTATTGTGTTTGTCTTTGATTTTGGATTGACCGACGTTTCAAACACTTTTCAGTGTTTGTGATCATGGACGGGGGATCCGCCCGTGACTATTAACACTCGATTCAATACGAATACAAACGCGATAAAAATCCGTAACAAACATTTTATGTAATCTTTGTCTTTTGTATACATTATTATTCTAAGAATAACCTCTCAAAAATAAAATGAAATATATAATTGGTTTATAACAAAAAAAGAACTAGTTTCGTAAAAGACGGTCCCATTTTCCCATTCTTTATTGCTTAACCTAAAAGCATCATAAAAACGTCGCCTAAATTAAATAGAAAATGACTACATTAAATCAACAACGTGAAATCTCTCTCGACCCTCAAACACTTTTTCCTATTACTTCCGTGTCATTAGCAATAACATTTTTTAACAAAAGCCTTACAAATGGACTGTCTGTGTGTTAAGACAATTTAGCCGGGCGTTCGGCTTGAAGATTGATGATTTATTCAACTATACATAGCAAATATTGTAAAAGGCTAAACAATGATTTTAGTAAAATTTGAATTGATGAGTGTGTCGCCTTATTTCCTATAGGAGGTCTTAAAAACTGGCCAAGAGGTACCTACGGAGTGAGCAGTAGAGGTTTTTTGAGACAATCCCTTAGTCGGAGTTTACGAAAACCGTAAAGTAAACATTAATAAACAAAATGTATCTACAGGCAGATGTATAGATGTTGTGATGGTCTAAATATCGATCTATTGTGCCCAGTATTTTGAATTAGATCCCACGCAGGAATCGAATCTTTGTCAGATGTACAAATTGTTATACAGACTCTAGACGTTATTTGCATCAGTTAATTGTATATTCGCGAAGTCTTTAAAAATACATTACTTTATTCTTTAGTGAGCTATTCTTTTATAGAACAGTAAATATAATTTTATTTTTTATTTATAAAACATAAAACCCTGCGCAAAGGAAACAATTCTCGTATTGCCTCCACTTTACAAAATTTTAATTTAATGAAGACAAATTACACCTTGATTAAGAACGATAATTTGTGAAGCGCACAAAATATTGTCTTGCACGGAAATCGAATACGCTACACTGGCATGCACTGACATGTTAGGTTGCCAGATATATATACATATATATCACAGTTAACGATAAGAGCGCAAAACACCACGATATTTGGCAGATCATTGATATAAATTTTCACTTCGTGATCGTCCATACATTTATATATCATTTACGAGCTTTTAAAAGCAGTCTTATTTTTATCTTATTTTGTTATTTATAAAAGAAGTGTTAAAAGATTTTAAGAATTTATATATAGTGCTGTTTGTTTTTCTTTTACAAATATTATTATTTATAAGAAGTATCGACAATCGCATAGAAGATTAATAGACTGTTGCGTGAAGGCGAATGCACAGATGGTGTAGTGGGTAATATACCGACCTACAGTGCTCTGGATTCGAATCCTACACGGGAGAAGGCTGTGCGATGCATAATTGTTGTTACCATATGGAAAGGATGAAAGTAAGGATAAGTATATTTAAACATATTCACACAGAAAAAAGCTTTCGAGTCACATTGAAGCCTATATTTTTCTATAATTATATATCAATTCTCAATAATAATTGACCGGCCGCTATCAAGAGCCCTCAAAGAAAAGGTACTAGAACAATAGATGTTTATCACAAAAGAGGATCAAACCGTCAATCCATTATGTCCCCGATACTCTCATACTAAAATGCCTATAAGTCTCAGCATTTTGAACTCTAAGGGTATAGTGATAAAGGTGTAAGCAAAATTAACGGTTTCAGACTATCTTGGCAACGGGACATTATCGAACGACCAAGTGTGTTTGATGATAACATGGAATTAAGCCACGCGTAATCTAGAACTAAATAGGGTCAGCAGTTATATTCTGGGACGCTTCCAATTTTAGGACGTTTCGTTTTGTATTACCGCTGTTTCAGCTATTTTAGTTGCTAGGGGTATAAATTTTGTAATTTATTTCGTAGGGGGACAAAATTTAAGGATTGCAAGGGAATATTTTCGGTATTTAGTTATACGGTATTATGAATGTATTATGTAGTCGAAAAATTCTGTGTGGTGACGAAGTAAGAATACAATTCATCACTGCCTATCTTACCCGCTATAATATGCATAAAACATTTGTGCAAGGGAAGGAAAATTCGAAATAAAACCCTATACCAACATGTCTGACCAGCATGGTATAGTAGGTCAACTGCCCTCCTATTGTGTATGAGCTGAGACGAAATATTGGATGTTGTTTAGAAATAATGTACCTTTTTCGTGTGGTGACGGAGTAAGAATACAATTCACCATTCATCTCTTGCATAGATTTTATATGCATCTTTAAATCAACTTTAAAACTGCAGTCTTTCATAAAAGTTCAATTTCTTATATACGCCAAAAGCGTTTAGAAGTGAAGCTATCTTTACAAAAAGTTTAACATAAAACACTAAGTATATATAAAATATATAAGTTAATACTCTTTATTAATACTTGACTACAAATAAAATACATGTGTGTTGCCAATAAATTACAAAATAAACCAACCATAATGATACAAACATACCTAATTCTTCCCGAAAATCAGGAAAATTTCGCTTTACTCTCTCCTCTCCTATCTGCTTCGGTACATTTGCCGAGCCCATTATACGTCTCACGTGCTTACCCGACAGTTGCAAAGATAAATAATGTATTTACGCGGAGGAAAACCCATTGCCTCGCGCAGATTCAACCCCCTCCTCACTACGGTAACGACGGTCATTAACCTTTATATCACAGGGATATATTACCGGTCCATTGACTGGTATTAACGATTTGTATTACCGTTAAACGAATGCATAGATTTTTAAATTCATTATTAATATTACTATGAATTAAATTGTAAAAAAAAGTGTAATTATAAATAAAAGCAAGTATCCGTGTTATGCCTGTGGATGTCGTAAATGACGACTAGGGGATATAATATGCACATAACAACTGTGCAAGATAAGAAAAACTCGAAACGAAACCCTATATCAACATGTTTGACCAGCATGATATAGTAGGTCAAATTCCCTCCCATTCTGGAGGAGGCTCGAGCCCAACAGTGGGACGTATGTGGGCTGCGATGATGATGATAAATAAAAGTATTTTTTACAGATTTTATAACGTTTTCTAATTTATTACATATCATAATTTTTCATCATTTCGGGTCATTTACGTCACACTGTTGGGTTCGAACCTGCTTAACAATAGGAGGGTAAATTACTTACTATACCATGCTGGTCCGACCAGGGTTTAATTTCAATGTTTCCTTCTCTTGTATCGGTATTATATGCGTATTTAATCCCGT
The DNA here is from genome assembly GCA_032191425.1 of Lymantria dispar. Lineage (NCBI taxonomy): Eukaryota > Metazoa > Arthropoda > Insecta > Lepidoptera > Erebidae > Lymantria > Lymantria dispar. The sequence goes on from CM063455.1 coordinate 30,261,431, forward strand.
AGTCGTTTTTATGACACCCACGGGCAAGAGAGGAGTTGGTGAATTGTATTCTTATTCCGTCACCGTAAGCCAATATTTAATACTTTATAAGCAATTTTAAATACATAATGATTGTTATGATACACAAAATCATACATATATTTTATGACAACAAGCATAAGTTGCAAACAATAAGTTTTATCGGCAACTTGTCCGTTTTTAAGACTAGACGAACTTTTAAGGAAGAAGTTCTTAATATGAAAACTTGCCCAGATTCCATCCAAACACGGAGGCCTTGCCAAAACACTCTTTGGCCTTAAGTGAGTTTATAAACGAAGATAGTTTAAAGATAAGTATTCCACTTTGCCAAAATGTAGTAAGGCAGTGTTTACACTTTATATTTAGTGAATGGTGTATGTTATCTTTTATTCCTCAGTCAATATACGTCCGTATTTTCGTGTGATGACGGAGTAAGAATACGATTCACCAAACAATTGCCCGTGGATGTCGTAAAAGACGACTAAGGTATATAATACACATATAAGATCTATGCAAAAGAATTAAAACTCGAAATAAAACCCTATACTAATATGCCTGACCAGCATGATAAGGTCAATTTCCCTCCTATTGCGGTGGAGGCTCGAGTCCTGTTGGCCTCGATGGATAGGATATCATCATCATCATTATAGTAGGATGTATATGAGCTGAAATGATGATGAATGATGAATTACGTCACATAATAAAGCATATGCCTCCTTTATAGTAGAAGAAAAATTGACCTACTATACCAAGCTAGTCTATATTGGTATAGGGATTTAATTAAAGTTTTACACCCTCTGACCAGTACAGTATAGCATATCATCATCATTATTTCAGCTCATAAAGGTCCCACTGTTGGGCTCGAGCCTCCTCTACAGTGAGAGGGAAATTGACCTACCATACTACGCAGGACTGACATGTTGGTATAGGGTTTTATTTCGGGTTTTCCTTATCTTGCATAGATTTTATTTGCATATTTAATGCCTTAGTCGTCTTTTACAACCCTCTTGAGCAGAGGTGGTGAAGTTGATATATTCTTACTCCATTACCACAGGGAATACGCGTATGTCACTTTTCCTCTTATTGTGGAGGAGGTTTAAGACCAACAGTGGGTCGTATCCGAGCTGAAATAATGAACCTCAACGTCGAGATTAAACTAAAGGTCAGCAAAATCCATTTAATTACATTAATTTCATAAAATATTTAAATAATATATATTACAGCATACGAAATCCTGGAAAAGCTTATATTCACAAGTTATTAAAACAATATACCCGGGCCAGGGCGGATTAAATCGTCAATGGGTATTGACTGTTCCCGCCTGGCCGACGACGATAAACGCAGATTAACCGTGGATGTACGTCAACCTTAATCCCCGTTAGTCCTGACATGTTTTTAATATAGCACTTTGATTTTGAATATTCTCCACGCTGTGAATATTTTGAATATACCAAATAATATTATACTGTGCGGGCGTAGTGAATATTTTCGATTAAAATTTATTTCATCGTACAAGTTTTTCGGGTGGAAAACTAAACTAAAAATTCACGTAACACGATTTCAATATACGAATACCGTGTTTACGTTATTTTTTTTCGGTTTGTTTTGGCAAGTTTTTTATTAATATTCCAAGGGAATAAATATAAGGGTATAAAAGTTATTAATGAAAAATTGTAAGTATAGTGGCGTTTATTTTAGATTTTATTTCAAGATTTACTTCTCTTGCAGTGATGTTAAATGCTTCCTTAATCGTTTCTAAGCTACGCATGGGGGAGAAGGGACCAATCTCGGGGAGAAAGGGACTATTGTATTTTAATATGTCAGCACACGGATAAATGATAGTTACCGTTCAAATACTAAAATAGAAAATAGGCCGTTTTAACGCAATGTAAATTGATCGACATATCCTATCATGATAAAATGTCAGACATAGGGTTATCTACAATAATGGCACCAAAGTCGGTCAATACGAAGTAATCTATTTATAACACGGCTTGACTGTTCGACTTTGGCTTAGCAACTGACTGACTCGAATTTGTATCGCTCGTTGATAACTTAAGTTAAACACATGAGTTTCTTTTTTTTTAAAGATAAATACTTAGGTTATTTATCTACGGAAATGATCCTCGTATTACGGGGTTCTTTAGAAAGGTATAATTAACACAAATTATATCGGGTTCGATTGTCACTCAGGACAATATATTAATTGACTAACAGATACTATTCTATAGAAATTTATAACAAAAAAATAATTATTTAAAATTGATTGTAACACCATCTACTGGGTATATTAATTAAATCATGAACTATTCTTGAACCCACTCGAAGACGCAAAAAATCTAGTTCAGCCGTCTAGGAGTACAGACACATAAATAAGAATCAATATATACACATATATAACGTAAAAACTATTGTGTATCAAAACACCAGCAAAATATAATCACGTTGCTGAAAGCGAAGCGTTTCTTCAATGACTTCGAAAGATTTACGAGCAACACACAGTATAATTTGGCATCGAAGTCGCAATAATTACACCTGCACGTGTCGCCATCTATATTTTTATTCGTAAATTAACTAGAGACGTCATTACTATAGTAAATATTTACAAAAACAACGCAAATATCAAACATTTGAAATAAAACTATATTATTACGGACTTTATCGCGTTTATATTAGATTTTTACTTGCCTGACTATTCAAGTAATTATTAGGTTTCATCTATAAAGTCCATGTGGTGACGGAGTAAGAATACAATTCATCACTCCCTATTTTGCCCGTGGATGTCGTAAAAGACGACTAAGGGATATAATACGCATATAATATCTAGGCAAGAGAAGGAAAGCTCGTAATAAAACCCTATACCAACCTGTCTGACTAGCACTGTAACTTGATAGTAAGGTCAGTTTCTCTCCTATTATGGAGGAGGGTCGAGCCCAACAGTGGGACGTATATGAGCTGAAATGATGATGATGATGACCTATAAACACACAGTCACACAATGTGGTAATTTTTCGAATTCAGAACTTAACAGTCAGCAATGATATAATTTGTGTTAATGGATAAATAAGGGAATAAAATGAATCGATTCCAGAATATAAAAAGTTTGATTAAAGAAGAAAATTATCATTTTATTCCCGTACACATCAAGTCAAATTTGCAAGGAAAACAATTAAATAAAAAATACGCAATTACTTATCCGAGATTACAAATTTTAAATGCAATTATAACGCGTAATATATTTTTGTATATTGAAGATAAAAGGTCAATGTTCTCATTGTAATTAATACTCGCACGCCCACTCGCTACTTCTAAGACTATATTTTATTTATTTTTTTGTAAGTTTTATTTTTCGTTTCCTATACGGTGACGAATTGAGGGTATAATGTCGGAACAAATGATGACACTGATAGTGGTATTATCGATATTTTAGTGTCATGGATTCGATTCCCAAACAGTACAATCTTTGGTATGATTCAGGAATGGTTACTCTAAAATTGGTTTTTAATTATACCTGTAATATCTTGTTTAAAAGGATAAATATTATTCGTTTAACTGATTCCTTAACCCTCATCTTTTACGGGAAGGACCCGCCAGTTCAAAAGTTTGATTTAGATGTTATTAAGTTTTTTCATCTGCCTTATTCTTGCCTTCAAAATATATTAAGTTGTATTTATTGCAAGGTTTTTTCTGCCCGTTCCGTTATGGATATATGTACATATAAGACGTATATAAAAATCATCATCATTTCAGCTCATATACGTCCCACTATTGGGCTCGAGCCTGCCTCGCAATAGAAAGGAAATTGACCTAATATAACAGATCGGTCAGACCTTTTTTTTTATGGGTGGGTTATGGTAAGCGCAGACGCGGTCTATTCCGTCCAGGGCGACGAAAGGACGGCGCGCGGGGCCATAACCCACCCGTACTCACGTCGCCTTCTTCATTAGGTCGACCACCAGTGCCGAGTTCCTTGTCCTCAGTGGTCGGCCCGACGGAATACCCTTTCGGGCATCCTCACCAGACGTGTTGGTATAGGTTTTCGTTTTAAATTTTCTCTTTCTTGAATAGATCTTATATGCATATTTAATCCCTCGTCTTTTACTACACCCACGGGCAAGAGAGGAGGGTGGTAAATTGTATTCTTACTCCGTCACCACACGGATAATATAAGTTTTAATGTTATATTTTAATTGTTTAATTAACATAATCACATAATTCCTATTATATTACTCTTTTAAATTATTTAAAGAAACATCTGGTGCCTTTTTTTAAGTTTTATTACGACTAGACTTAAAACGTATGTTAATTTTCTTGTTAGATTGCCACCAAACTAATTTAACAATCTCCGTACACTTTTGGACAAAATGTGTTTGATTAATATCTAAGTCGGTTGAAATTTTATGACAAGTGTAAATTTTATTAGTTATTTTATCTTAATATATGAAATCGGTGAGATTGCTTTGAATTGAGTTTAAGTTTTTTTTTTTTTTTTTTTTTTATGCAAACGGTGGCAAACGAGCAAACAGTACACCTGATGGTAAGTGTTGCTGCCGCTCATGGACCTTTACAAGGCCGTTGCCTACCGCGAAGGGAGTGTGAATGCGTGCATTGAGGCTCGGTGATACCAAGGGCACCACCAAAACCCTCCACACGCAATCACCCTCAGAAAGTTGGGCTTCCGGCTCTCTCGCTCACCGAACGAAGCGCAGTAACAAATTGCTACTACTCAGACGTCGATTTTCTGCGAGAGCATGGTACTGCCCCGGACGGACCGGCCCGCGGCTGTAGACATAATTGTCGACAGTGTGGTCCTACCACTCCTACCACTCCTCCTTAAGTGGTAAAGATATGTATTTTTATATTTGTGTAATAAACGTAATTACTGAATGTACCGAAAAATATTGTATTTGTAGCAAAGCTAATGGGTCCGTACCTTTTTGTATTTATAATAGAAAGTAATAAAGTCACTTAAGTTACAAATTATGTAGGTACTTAACTTTAAAACCACAACCTCTCTGTGTGGTGACAGAATAAGAATACAAATCACCACTGCCAATCTTGCCTGTGGCTTTTTTTTATTGCAGCGGTGGCATACGAGTAAACAGTACACTTGATGGTAAGTGTTGCTGCCGCTCATGGAGCTTTGCAAGGCCGTTGCCTACCGTGAAGATAGTAAAGGGAATGCAAATTCGTGCAATGATGGATGATACTAAAGGTATCACTAAACCCTAAAACACGCAAACATCCTCAAGCAGTTGGTTTGCAGGCTGTCTAGGGTTTTATTTCGAGATTCCTTCTCTTACATAGATGACTAAGGGATATAATATGCATGTAAATGCATCCCTTAGTCATCTTTTACGACATCCACGGGCAAGATAGGGAGTGGTGAATTGTATTCTCACTCCGTCACTACACGGGAATGAGTAATACCTACATCATATTGAGGACGTCACAAATTTATGAATAATAGAGACAAATAATACTGAAGCTTCGAACAATTATTTGTAGATTGAACTCAGAACGCTTGGCGGGTGAGTACGCTATGCATTACGTCACATATTGCGTTTTATGTTAATCATTTGAACTCATATACGTCCCACTGTTGGGTTCGAGCCTCCTCAACGATAGGAGTAAAATTGATCTTACTATACCATGCTAGTCAGACGTATTGGCATAGGGTTTTATATCGAGTTTTCTTTCTCTTGCATAAATGTTTTATGCATATTAAATCCCTTAGTCGTATTCTTACCCAAGTGGTGGTGAATTGTATTCTTACTCCGTCACCACAAGAAATATAATAAATATTAATAACTTTGAAAGGGGGGGGGTTTATCTGACGTACATTACTGAACACAAATTCAGTAAATACGTAAGCCGTATGAACCGGTTTGTCATCCTTAGGTCAGAGGTAAACAACCTGGACGCGTTCAATGCCTTCAGCGCTGTTTATAACGCCTTTAAAAACTTTTAACTCTTAAGTAGTTAATCATTGCGATTTAAATTCTATGAAGTTTTATTTATGCGGCTATTTTTTTTATATCTTTAACTAATCCTACTTAATTTATACATAGGATAGATAAGTTATCTGCTAACCCCTCAAGCATAAATAGCTTCTGTGTTACAGTGAAATGTTTAATGTAGGTAGATTTTTTGTGGTCCGATGAGTATTTTTTTAAAGCTAAAGAAATAATATTCCGTGTGGTGAGGGAGAATACAATTCACCACTCCCTATCTTGCTTGTGGATGTCGTATAAGACGAGTATGGGATATAATATGCACATAACATCTGTGCAATAGAAGGAGAACTCCAAATTAAACCATATATATACCAACAGGTCTGGCCAGCACGGTATAGTACGTTGAATTCTCTCCCATTTTAAAGGAGGCCGTAGCCCAACAGTGGGACGTATGTGGGCTGCAATGATGAGGATAATTATGATGAAGGAAATAATTTTCGAATAACAAACCTATTATTCATTATTTCAGCTACTTTAGGTCTCACTACTGGGCTTGAGCCTCCTCTATAAATGGGTGGGAAATGGACCTATATGGTCAGGCGGGTTGATGGTTATATTTCGAGTTTCTTTCTCTTACAAAATCTAGCTCGAATACACATCTTTAGATACCATAAAATGATGATATGCGTAATGATGATATCTTCCGTGTAATGACGGGCTAAGAATACAATTGTTGACACCCCTGGCTTGCCCGTGAGAGTCGTGAGAATCAGCTAAGGTTTCACCAGGAGGGTGAGCAACAGCTTCCTTCTGGGAAATGTATAACATCTCACTGCGATCACTAACCATGGCATTATCCCCTCATGACGAGTAAAAAGCACTGTTTGGCGTAACGTGAGGGAGCGTCCAGCAGTGGACAGCGACAGGCTGATGATTAAATATTTCCAGTAACAATAAAACAATTTATATTTCCTACTCTTGAAAAGGCAAACAAGTCATGTGGTCAACATTTTCTAAACTAGCTATTATAAGTTTAAAATGTGTGTCAATCTTCCCGCAGAATAATGCATGGCATATTAATTACATGATGAGCCGTGTCAAAAATAACTTATGCAAAACTTTATACTACTTATGAATTTAAATTGGATATTATCTGCAATTGTAAGTAGAAAGGTTTTAAAGTTTGAATGTGAAGTTATAAATTGGTGACCGAGTGTATTTATGAGGCTTTTGTATGAATAAACAACGTCATCAGACGTTCATACCTTTTTTAATAACTTTGGGGTAGAAATAGCTTTTAGAAACGGCCCTCTATATTTATACAGTGAGCATAAATACAAGTATATTTGAAATAGAGCGGAAACGTGGCTCTAAAGTGTTCGCACGAGATTTGTCTATCGGATACAGCCAAATGACCAATCTGAAGACCGACGTTGTTTCATCCCAAAATAAGATATTGAGAGAGCTCGAAAGGTTCTATGGACAGTTACATAGATCTGTTGCCGGCTTGGTTCAAGATTTCATATTCAAGCTAATTCGGCACTACACCGAAGAAATCCCGGACGTCAGCTTGTACGAGATTAGAATGGTCCTGAAACAAAGAACGGCAAGACACCGGGAGATGACGAAATTATCACACAACTCCTGAGGGCAAGCGGCAATCCAGTACTAAAAACCCTACAGAAGTTTTTCAATTCTGTCATTCTGGGAGGCGACGTTTCTTACACTTTCCATTTATCCAATCAGGAAAAGAAATCACGATTCTATAAAATAAATTGAATAAAGAGTTCGAAGTTAGATAAAATAAAATGTCGAGGCCGATTGCCAAAACATTTTTAATGCAATACGCGTTTTTCTCTTAAGTTAATTTTCATTCTGATCAGAATGTAATAGAAAAACGAACTCATTGATATTCTATATAAGTATAAATAATAAAATTTAGTCGATCTACAAAAATATTGGTTACGGTGTTGAAGAATTTCGAAAAAGAAATAAATGTTATTATTGTAACGTTATTTAAATAAGAATAACAGCGGTTATGGGTATTTGAAATTATTCTGTAAAGGCCAAATCTGTACGTGCATAATAAGTAGTATAATTCAAAACTTTCCGTGTGGTGACGGAGTAAGAATACTATTCACCACTTCCTAACTTGCCCGTGGATATCGTAAAAGACGACTATGGGATATAATATGCACATAACATATGTGCAAGAGAAGGAAAACTCTCTACCAACATGTCTGACCAGCATGGTATAGTAGGTCAAATTCCCTCCCATTGTGGAGGAGGCCCGAGCCCAACAGTGGAACGTATGTGGGCTGAGATGGTGATGATAATTCAAAATATTCGATAGACCACTTCTTCCGTGGACATAGATTAAATATTTGTCTCGTATAGCACAAATGTTGTACTAATCTAAATATCAACTTCCGGTCACAAAGAGGGTGGATGCAGAACAATTCTTCACGATTCAAAAAAGTTTGTTTCATGAAGTTTTTGTAATTTTATTTTTATTAAGCCCTCATTGACATAAGTTGATTCATTGCAGAATGTTATCTTTAAATATTACTACTACTTTATATACAACAGAAATATTGCAAGAAAACGACGAATAATTAAAAATTTCGGATTATAACTGTTATAAAATTAAGAAAACTACAAGTGTTTTATTATATACTAGTGTGTTGTTGTTTTTTTTTGTTATAAAACGCATATAACATCTATGCGAGAGAAGGAAAACTGGAAATAAAACCCTATACCAACACGTCTGACCAGCGTGGTATAGTAGGTCAATTACCCTTCCATTATGAAGGAGGCCCGAGCCCAACAGTGGGACGTATGTGGGCTGAGATGATGATGATGATGATGATGATGTGTTGTTTTTTAATTATTCAACTCTGATGACTGTAAAGCAGTACCACATAGCTGATAATAAATGTACTTTTGCATAGAGTTTAAATATCACATGCGTAAATTGTTAGCATTAAAATTTGTATCTTACAAATTTCACAGACAAACGTTGGAACTCAAAAACTAAAATATTAAATACAGCATCAATCACGAAAAAACTAACACACATAAATTAACGATTCTAAAAATAATTAAAATACAAAAATACAAGAGAGTAAACGAAACCGACACAAAAATTAATAAAATAAAATGATTATAATAACGAACTCGAAAAATAAACTAAATAAAATAACAATATCGAAAAATAAAATAAATTCAATAACGAACTCGAAAAATAAACTAAATAAAATAACGATTTCAAAAAATAAACTAAATGTAATAACAATCTCGAGTTTAATCAGTTGCCACAAACGTGACGGTGTTCGTCATCGCTGGAATCGCGAAATTCGTCCCATATATTATTCAACAGCAACCGATAATGAGGCTATTTACCCCTCCCGTCAGACATATATAACAAGAAAACACCGAACAACTGCTTAGAGATTTTATTTTATCGATTGTTTATGTTTTTTTATCATTTTACAAATTCACGCTGTTATTTTCCATAAGATAGGCAGATGTGGCAGATATTCGAACTTAGCATTAGTTTTAATCCTCAAATAATACACAGCGCACTTGCTGTCAGCATAATTCCAGACTCAATGTGTTTCTATAGAGAATTTTCTGATGAAATAATCAAGTATTAGCCAAGTCAAGCAAATAATCTGATATAATGCAGTTAAGATTTTGCTAACATATCAAAAATATAATAAAGTTACTATTATCTACGCAAGTTTTACATTTATTTGCATCAGTATATATAATTAATTAAATAAAGAATTAATAATTAGTATATAATTCAACTATTATATTGATTAAAATAGTTTAGATATTACAATATTTGAAATAATTATTTTGTTCTTTGATCACTAACCCGCTTATTTTTAAATACTATGGTTACTATAATGTTCGATTTTTAAATATTTATATAACTTAGAATAAAGTAAATAATCGGCCATGCCTGCTCATTAATAAAGGTGTAAGCGCACATACCAATAACAGGACCATTTCTTAACACCGTTTCAACATAATCCTTACCTGAAAAAAACACACACAATACCATTAAAATCATCATTAACGGTTTATTATTTTTTTACCTAAAATACGTGAATACCGAAAACGAGCCATTGTTATGTTTCTCCCACAATACAGTTGAACGACCGGCCAAATTTTTAAATCACCACCCAGATATCCGAAAAAATTATAATACGATTTAAAAGATGAATAATTCAAGCATACGCACGTATTCACTAATGTTACGTAAATGAATTGTTTGTTTGTCTGTTGCCTCAATTTGAATTTATAATATGAATACCGTGCAGGAAAACCATGCACTCATTTTAGACAAAAAGATGATATGCAATTTTTCGTTTGATGAAGGAGTAGGAATACGATTCATCACAATTTTTAGCCCATGGTTGTCTTAAAAGGCGAATAAGGATTTAATATACAGATAATATATATGTAAGATAAGATAAACTGGCAATAATACCCCAAACCGTCTGACCGAGGACGTTAATTTCTCTCATAGAGAAGACTTGCCTAGAGTGAGTTTATATGAACTGAGAAATTGAATTAATGATGAAAACTTCTAGAACAGTCTGTTTAACTCCCTTCTATTAACTTAAATATTATATACGACTAGAAACTCGCCCTCGCTTCGCTTCGGTTTCAGTCGCCTTACTCGCGTAGTGCCCGTTCCCGTAGGAATACCGGGATAAAATACAGCCAATGTTACTCAGGGATAATGTAGCATTCTAATGGTGAAAGAATTTTTAAAATCGGTCCAGTACTTTTTGAGCCAATTCGTTACAAACATACATACAAATCTTTCCTCTTTATAATATTATTATAGATATAATTTTATTTAATGAAATCATTTTAAATATTATTTATATTATTTATTTTAAATGCTAAAGAAAATAATCCTCGTATAGCGGTCAAAACGCGCAGACTCAAAAATGAGAATTTGTGCTATTACCCGCCACGGGTATCAGACCCACGACAGTTAATAAAACGGTTGATATTTTAACCGTTGAGCCCTCTACGGGTTGAGAGCCCTCAGCGCTCACCCATAGTCCGCGTCAAGCTGTCAAGGCCATCTGCGGCCAACAGCTGTACAGACACAAAACAAAAAAAAAACAAAAAAAAAAAAGTGGAGCCCTCTGTAAAGCCTACAGTTCGTATTCATATTTTGTGCTAAAAGAATCCGTTGAATCCATTCAGATAAAATTAAAAAGCAATCGCAGACTGGCACTCTGACAGATTATGCTACAAGGAAGTGTATAATTCACCATAGTGTTAATTTCCAATGCTGATTATACAGTGAATAAAGTGATTTTGATATTTAGATCGGATATTGACTATATTTGCCGTATGGTGACGGAATAAGAATACGATACGTCTCCTCTTTTGTGATTGTCGTAAAATATTAAGGCGTATGATATGCAAATAACATGATTGCAAGAGAAGGAATAATCGAAATGAAAATACTAATTCCTCTGACCAGAGTGGTATGTGGAAAAGGTTTGGTCACATTAATAATATATATGTATCATCATCTCGGCTCATATACCTCCCACCGCTGGGCTCGAGCCTCCTGCACAGTAAGAGGGCAATTTACCTACTGTACCAGCTGCTGGTCAGACGCGTTAGTATAGGGTATCATATCAAAATTTTTCATATTTAATCCCTTAGCCATCTTTTTTTTTTCTTTTTGGTTAGCAATAATGATTTACGTGAAATCATATTTGGTAATATTTCTATCATTTTGTAAACCATACAGAATTAATAACAACAAAACTGTTAAAATTAATTAAAGCTTTGAAATTTTAATTAGTATTTTTAGTTTGAATTCTTGTAATACATTTTGCATTTATGAGATATTTTGAAATGTGGTATGCGTATCTACTAATGAAGACAGCAACTTGCATGAAAGAACCAATACTTGTATTATGGAAGACTTTACAAATATATAATTAACAGACACAAATCATTATTTCATATGGTAGGAGCACACTGTCAACAGTTGTCCGTCTACATCCCCGGGCCGGTCCGTACAGGGAAGTACCACACTCTCGCAGAAAATCGAGGTCCGAGTAATAGCAATTTATTACTGCACTTCGTTTGCTAAGCGAGAGAGCTGGAAACCTAACTTTCTGAGGGTGTTTGCGTGTAGTGGGTTTTGGTGATGCCTTTAGTAACGCCGAACCTCATTGCACACATTCGCACTCCATACACTTTCTTCACGGTGGCCTAGCAAAGGTCCATGAGCGGCAGAATCACTTACCATCACCTTAATTATATATAAACACTGGCTGACCCAACAGATGCTGTTCTGTTCAAATAAACGCCATTTACCGGGTCCAAATGTGAATCTAAACCATTCTCGAATCCACTTTAACATGCACAAAAAAATTCAACAACATCGATCTAGCCATTTAGGAGAAGTTCAGTGACATACATACGTACACAAGAAATTTATATATAAAGAAGATATGCTGCGTTTTATGTATGTTTATATATTTTAATGTTGTTATGGTCCCCTGAACAACGAGTTAAGTTTTTATTCTAATTCAAATTCTACCTGCACATCAACAATACACACTTAATAACTTTATCCTTTAAATATCCGTTTCATAATTTCGAGTTTTTGTTTCGCCCGGGTCCCTTACCGTCTTCCACCCCAATAACCTCAAATTACAGTAATACCCTCAATGTGTAAGCGTTGTTATAATACGAAACCCGAAGCCCACTTTCAGTCCCTATATTCAATGTCCCCCAAAACTCATAAAGATCTTTACATTAAGAGGATTTCACTTAAAATTTTATATATTATCGTGCAAACTTTTTCTTTTTTTTTTTTCAATAATTAAAACTAATTTTCTATACAGATTTTTCTTTTGATACTTTTACTGTGTAATGGCTATAAATCTACGAATACTATCAAACCAAACAGTTTTTAAATCGATTTCTTATGTTTACGCGAGTATTAAACATTGTAAATAAAACTATGGATTTCACGTTTGTATTTTAATTTTGATTGTTCGACGTTTCGAGCACTTCGCGTTCATGGTCACGGGCGGACTAAGATGTCTGACGTCCGACAAGTCTTCGAGTTGGCTCAAGTAGATCTAAAACTTTGTAAATAAAAATACTTTTATGGATTTTATCACGTCTGCGTTTGATTTTCAATTGTCCAACGTTTTGGAACACTTTTCAGTGTTCATGATCACCGACGGGCTCGATGGACAATTAAAAATCAAATACAAACGCAATAGTTTTATTTACAATGTGTAATACTCAAGTAAACATCAGAACTCTTTATAACAGTTTGTTTTATTCGTGAGAAAATTATCAACAAAAGCATATATGGCGCCGTACACCGCTGTAGCGTCTGTCCGACAATAGCTATCTATACGTTTTAAGTATAATTATATACATTAGCGGTTGTCGTATCTTTCATGTTAATCATAAAGATATAAGCTTTCCATTTATATAAAAATTAGTAAAACCGGTCCCTCGATTTACGAGATAAACGCATCCAAATATAGATGGTTAAGGCGACATTGAAGTTTTTATAATGACTTTGGTAAAACATCCGTTAGTCAAAATCACATGGAGATAAACATACTGACGCAAAGATTACAAGACGATTTTATGTTTAAACATAAAAATCGAAACGTTTTAGTGCATTTTTTAAAACAATGCACATTAAAACATAGTATTACGCTTATCGTACTAAAATTAAAAAGAGATGGTTGTAAATTTTCCATAAAATTCTACATCAAAAAGATGTGTAAAACTATTTTTAGTGTATATTAAATGCGGCATTGAGTAACGTTTTGGCGGAATACTGACTTCACTAAAGATATGAAATTAACGATAGATATAATATTACCATTAAATATATTTTAGTATAATGTATACTAGGGGTGGCCGACTTGATTAGACCTGAGATCTTAGAATAATAACATATAGAAGGTAAGTCCACGCACAAAAAGTGAGGCATTTCAATTGGAGCCTAATGGAGCTTACGCCGGAACAGTCCCGTAATGTACAAGTCATTGCACTGCACGAACGTACGCAACTCTTAAAAAATAAATAGGTAATTATGACGGCTTGTGCATTCAAATGGTGCCACAACACATAAAAAGGTTTTAACATTACTTTTAAAAGTATTTTGACGATTTATGTTAATAAAAACAAAATTTGATTTCATAATTTGTATAGTGGTTTCTGTGTGTACGTGTGTAATCGTCTGCCCGCCATTAGTATTTTTAGATTCAAATTTTTAAAGTTCGAAGTACTGACACTATCCTTCTATACGTTATTATTCTAAGCCTGAGATCTACTATTTACTGATTAGACCCTGTGCGATCTACCAAGTACATACTTAAATCTTAAATGAAACAGCATAGTTTAATATACAATTGCAATTTATGCGTGCAACAGTTGGTGATAATGCAGTCTGTTCTACGTATTTTTATTTTTTACCTCGCCACGATCGACTGGACTAACAGTCGCGATCGACCTTTGATCGCGATCGACCAGTTGGCCACCCCTGATTTATACTAACAGAGAAAGAATACACTTAGCCACCAACTTTTCTGCTAGTGAATGTCGCAAAAGGCGACTAAGAGCTATAATAAGCACATAACATCTGTAAAAGATAAGGAAAACTGACCAGCGTGGAATAGTAGACAAATTCCTCTCCCACTATGGAGGAGGCCTGGGCCCAGCAGTGGGACATATATAGGCTAAAATGATGATGATGATAATTACAATTAAGTATATTCAAGTATAATGGATAGTAACGAAAAAAGAATACACTTTACCGCCGACTTTTCTGCCCGTGAGAGATGTAAAAGATGACTAAGGGATTAAATACGATTATAATATCTATGCAAAAAATGGAAAATATATATCTATATCAATAAATAAAATTGGAGTGTCTGTTTGTAATGTCAAAATAATAGGCTTTTTTCATGCTCACACGGTTATTTGCACTATACATATGCCTAAAATACACTTTATATTTTTTTTGTCTATCTGTCTGTCTGTTTGTTCCGGGTAATCTTCAAAACGGTTAGACCGATTTCAAAAATTCTTTCACCAGTGGAAAGCTATAATATCAAGGCGTAAACTTGGCTATATGTTATCCCGGTATTCCCACGGGAACTATTCAGGAAAGACGACTGAAACCGAAGCGAAGCGAGGGCGGGTTGCTAGTACATATATATAGCAATACGTTCGACCATCGTGTTATAGGAGGTCAATTTTCCTTTTAATGTGGAGGAGCCGCGAGTCCAAAATAGATATAAAAAAAAAAAAAAAAGATAATGTTGAATGATGAAAAATATACTGTTATCTATTTTTTTTTTGCCCATGTGATCGCAAAAGAAGAGATAATATCAACAAGAGATGGATCTAAATAGCAATATATACCCCGTTACCCGTTTGACCCGCATGGTATAGTAGGTCAATTTACCTTCCATTGTGGAGGAGGCTCAAGCTCAGCAGCAAACATATAAGATAAAATAATGAATAGAAGATAAAATCATATGGCTAATGTTCTAAGAATATTAAAAACTGGTTTGTTTAATGAACTATTATTAGTATAAGAAGCTCAAAAATTTTGGCTATCTAAATGGATTACTAAATATACATTTATATCATAAGTATGGCGTCTAATTTACTAGAATACCCGTGTACAGAGTTACAAATTAATTTTTATTAGCTCCGTTTTTTATTAATATTTTTTTGTGAAAATCATAACGTTTATTAGGAATTTCCAAGAAATTGCGACTTTTCTTTTTAGTTAATGTTAATTTTTTGCCTTAATGTTATCGAGGATAGTTTAATACATATATTATCAACCTCTTCCGTGTGGTGACGGAGTAAGAATACAATTCACCACTCCCTATCTTGCCCGGAGGTGTAGTAAAATTAGTAAAAGTAGTGGTCACTAATATAATATGCACATAACATCTGTGAAAGAGAAGGAAAACTCGAAATGAAATCCTATATCAACATGTTTGACCAGCATGATATAGTAGGTCAAATTCCCTCCCATTGTGGAGGAGGCCCGAGCCCAACAGTGGGACCTAGATGGACTGCGATTATGATGATTATCACTAGAGGTAGATAGAAATTTAAGTATTAATATGTACTTTTAAATAAAACATTGTCTGCGATATTTACCCACCATTAGAAGGTTAAATAATCTTCAAAATGATGTATAAATGTTTATATTCATACGGCATTACGGTAGAAATTTCATAAATATAAAAAACCTTTTATATGCAGATTCTTTAAATGTAAATCTCAATATTGTTTAAATGTATATGTATTAGATAAACATATATCTCTGGCAAAAGTCACATTGAAAGTTCATAGCTAATGTTAATACAAAACAATTGCACAAAATTATAATAATATTAAATTCAAAGCAAAGAAAAAAGGCAAATCAGTACATTTGAAGTACATAATACAGATATAACAGAATTTACGAGAATAACACTTAAAATATTCAAATAAAACGTTACATTTGCAAGTTTAGAGGTCTATGTCGTATGACGAAACGTAATAAAAGTATATAGTCTTAAATATATTTTTACGAAGTCACTTTTCACCACAGCTATATGACTTTTATTTAGATTTTAGGGGCGTTATTATACATTTACACTTCGCATTACCGAAAACAAAAGGATCACGGTTCTTTCTCGTCATTTACATAAATGTTTAAACAAACAAAAAAGACTTAAAAAAGAACATAAATTACAATCCTCAAATAATTTTTCTGTTATGGCTGTTAGATTCATGGCTGTTAGACAAATTTTAAACTAATATTATTTTTTTTTAACTGGTTTATTGACTGGTTTTATTATTATTACGGTATATAGAAAGACCTACCAAGAGTCGTCGTCCACATTATCATCAAAACATAATATAAGATTTATTGTTAATTTACGTAAGAACTCGTCTAGATTACTTTTTCAGAAAATCTGTAGGAATATTTAAGTACTAGTAAATTAGTAACTTAAGCAGTTTTTTTATCCCAGGCTAATTTATTATTCCTGAGGGTTAAATTTGAAGAAACATTTAGTTTGTCGGACGGACCTGTATTAAATTTATAATGAACGTAATATAAACCAAGTATTTCATTCTCGAAAAAAAAAAGCTATGAAGAACGAATATAATAGAGTTGATAGTTGATTACCCGGACCTTAATTATCATCATCATTATCTCAGCCCACATACGTCCACTGTTGGGCTTGGGCCTCCTCCACTATGGTAGGGTAATTGACCTACCAATAATAAAACTACTTTACGGATTTTATCGTGTTTGTATTTGATTTGTGATTGTGCGACGTTTCGAACACTTTACAGTGTTCATGATCACGGGCGGTGTTTTATTTTAATAATCGTTATAGATAGAACTACAGTTAAAGGTTACAGATACACAGTACAAGCAAATGACGATTTAACCTCCATATTATAAACCAGTCTTTCTCCTATCGCATCTTTGTCATCTCATTAAAATTACCTACCTATAATCTCAGACCGATTTAAAGTAAAATAATGGAAGTTATTATATCTCGACCTACGCAAACCTCTTCCTTATAAGGTACGAAGGCTTGAACCGGGCTCACTTTAATCGTCTGAGATCAACTTTACTTTTTTTATTACCACTTATAATCCGATTCCTTCAATGTTAATTATTCTTACAGGTTTTGAGATGCAAAGAAGGCTCAAAGAAGGTATGTTTTAAAGTTCGATAAGAATTATAAGTTAGTGATTATCTCGCAGTATGATGACAAGTTAAATATATATTGGTTCATCATCATCAAGGCTCATTCAAGTCCCACTGCTGGGCTCTAGCCTACTCCACAATAAAAATGAAATTAGCCTACTTTACAGTCAGACGTTTTGATTTAAGATTTCATTTAGAATTTACTCTTGCATAGATATTATATTCTCATACCTTCATCATCTTTTAAGACACGGGCAAGATAGTGCTAGATATATATATATATACATATATATATATATATATATATTTTTTTTTTGTTGATGGTCCACAGACTTATTGTCCGTGCCTTTGTTACATTTTTTGAGTTTAATTGTTAAGGTGAGTTTATATAATTCAAGTTATTCTTCAAGTGGCTTTATTATAGTTAGATGTTAAGATAGACTTGAAGTTGAGCGCTGTTCCATGTGCAATTGCTGTTGATGGACATCATGTGTTTCGGGGTTTTCTACTTTGCGCTATTACTTTAAGTTGGTGATGAAAACCCCTCTGTTTGTTTCTGTTGTCATCTAGATATATATTGGATCACTAGGAGTTAATTAGATAAATATACAAATCATTTTCTTTCTGTGTGATGAAAAAGTAAGAACATAATTCACCACTCCCCGTCTTGGTTGTGAGTATCGTATAAGACGACTAAGGAATTTAATATGCAAGAAAATGTGAACTCAAAATGAAACTATACCAACCCTTTTGTCCAGTGAGGTATAGTGATGAATTTCATTCATATTGAGGAACAGACTTACTTATACAGTTTTTTTTAAAGGCTATGTACTAAGGAAATAATCCTTGTGTTGCGGGGGACTTTACAAACATATAATTAACAGACATAAATTACATCCAGACTCAGAACAACAATTTGCGGATCGCACAAAGTGTTGTCCTGCGTGAAATTTGAACCCACGACACTGGCATGATAGATATCTTAACCGCTACGCCATCTGTGCAGTCTTGTGCGGTTTTTTTTTTATGACACGAAAACTCAATTAAAAGTTATTATTCAAAAATAAATTATGTATAAATTTACAAAAATTTAAATATATGTATGCATATGGAGAGATATACTTGTATTTTACGATATTAAACGACCTCTTTCAACCCCACAAAGAGCCTGTAATACGCCTGAAGCAATAAATTTATTATGATAAAGTCGATTTGCGTCAATAGACGCGAACTTTTTTTTACGTTGAATTGAAAACTTTCCTTACAAAACTCTTTGAAAGTATTCAAAGTATTGAATTTTGATAATAATGTGTGCGAACACAATTTGTGTTGGAAATAATTTTTTGTGATGTTATTTTTTATTCGCGTACTTTATTATTTGACTTATGTGATTGTGATTTATAACTTTATTATATATACTTGCTTATGATCAATATACAAGTTTATCATCAAAAGGGAAGTTATTTAAAGAGACGGGAATATAGGGTCGTAAAGGAAGGTTAGGGTTTGTGATCCTATTTAGTACATTATGTCGCGACATACAGGAGTTGTATATAAATATCAGCAAATCAGATAAAAAACAGTATCAATGATTGTCTACCCATTCACCGTTGTCATTACAACTCCTTAGATAACAAAAATTGTCATTGATATTTTACAGATATTACTAATTTTTCTATTATTAGTATTTATTTTCCATGGACGGAGTAAGAATATCATACAAAATATATATTGATTGAAGATATTAAATACGTTGATAACATCTATTCAGCATCTTTTTTTAGGGCGAGCTATGGTTTTCGTGTGGTGACGGAGTAAAAATACAATTCACCACTCCCTATCTTGCCCGTGGATGTCGTAAAAGACGACTAAGGCAAATAATATCTATGTAAGAGAAGGAAAACTCGAAATAAAACCCTATACCATCCTGTCTGACCAGCATGTTAAAGTAAGGTCAATTTCCCTTCTATTGTTGAGGAGGCTCGAGCCCAGCAGTATATGTACTCGTATGTATATGAGCTGAGATGATGATATTAATATTGTCGCAGGTCAACGAGGTCTTTTAAACATGTCATCATCATCATTTTAGCTCATATCAGTCCCATTGCTGGGCACGAGCCTTCTCTTAGATAGAAGTGAATTTGACCTACTACACCACACTAGTCAGATGGGTTGGTATCGGATTTTAGTTCGAGTTTTCTCTTGCATAGACATTGATTCATCATAATTCATCACACGGAAAACATGTAAATAGTCATCAAAAGTGAAGTTGGTGATGTAAAATATGACTGTCAATGAACTTGAATAGCCGGTGATCACCAAGACTGGCCATACAAGCTGAAAGGTTAGGCTTTCGCGTAACAAGGCCATAGTGATCGTTGGTACGCTTCCTTGTTGGTTAACCTTGATATCTTTTTTAGTTAGAACAAGAAGGAAGTCGGTCGCTAAGGATTATGTTACGTTGTATTTTAAAAGATTAATTGGTTCATTGTGAGAATTTTAAACTAACTTTTTTCAAAGCGTATTTTTTTTTTCAAATTAACACTTGTCATCGAAATCAATACGCAATTAATTAATGATAATATAAAGGGAAAACTCAACAATACAACTCCATGGCCCTTCTTCCTTTATAAAGACAGTTATTTTTTTTAATGGCGATGGAGGCAAATGAGCAAGCAGCACATCTGATGGTAAGTGACGCTGCCGTACATGGACCTTTTCAGGGGCACAGCTAGACCATTGCCTACAGTGAAAAAATGCTCTCCTTAAACCTCGAGGTTAAAGAATATAATATATTTCCCCTTGCTTTCCCGTGGAATTTTCAAAAGAAAACGACCTATAATGAGGAGCAGTTACCGCGCTCTAGAGGACCAGTTATAACACTAACGCCATCGCCCACATCGCATGTTAAGCATGGCGATTATGCTATTATGCTTCTCTATGAAGAATATGGCGGTTTGAGGCACCACACGCCGCTTTTTCGTCACCAGATCTGCTAATAAGCATATCTGCAGATCACATTTTTAGCCAGATTAGTTACCGAGTCTAAGACCTTAACCGGACTTATAAATGCTTGTGAAAATGAACCAATGAAGTTAATCTACATACTATTATTGTTGTGGTGGTGTGGTGATGTTTGCGTTTGGTGGGTTTTGGTGATGCCTTTAGTAACATCGAAATTTATTGCATGAATTCACACTCCCTTCACTTTCTTCATGATAGGCAGCGGATAGCAAACGTCCATCAACAACAGCAAACATACCATCAGGTGTGCAGTTAGCTCTTTTGCTACTAATAGAACTAAAAAAAAATTATACTGTTTCTAAACAGTAATTACTGTCAGCTTGGTCAAATATAACATTGTTGTAAGGTACGTACTTAATTATATCATACATACTTGTTACATGTTATTTCAACGAATACAACATTTTTGGAACGATCTTCATTAACAAAATCACGCACGGTAGTGTTGTAAGGTTGGTGTTATGTTAAATGGAGATACGCGGATCCATAACCGAAAGCGATTAGCGGATAGTATTACTGTTCAGTAACAGCTAGCACTCGCTTCATGATGAACATTTGGATTAGTATAACATATTAACAATTTATGCCTAGTTGAAAGTTTGATTAATATATGCATCATTCTACCGACATTGTTGGATACTAGCCTCCCACGGAGGGGATTTATGGTACAATCACACAATGGGTGGAATATTATATATGTTAATTGTTATAAGTTTCTTAGTAAAAAAAGTGATTCGTGATGACTTTAAACGATTCGCACGTGACTGTGTGACGCGGTATTTTCAACCCATATGGGGAATAGATGTTATTCTCTTGTCAATGATTTTCTTTTACATTGAACTAGTCAAACTCCATTTGTTGCCTTCTGCTTAACAATTAAATTTTCAAAAAGAGTAAATATCACGCAAGCGGTTGATCTAATTCATTATAAACTATATAATAATAACCACTAACTTAACTGGCACATTCTTTTGCGACATCACTCAAATTCAACTTAATTTGATTTTATGTTAAATAATTATGTAATGTTATCAATTCCACACTGGTGTTTTATTCGTCTAAATCGCTCATATCATCTAAATCGCTACCTAATAAGCACAGTATCGTATTTTTTAACTTATTCTCTAACTATATAACCATCAATTGGAGAGATAAAATCTCAAACAGAAACACATTGCGTGTTGGTCCGCCATGTTCTAATTTTGGTTACCCCATCAAATTAAGAATGTATCAAACAATTCCAGGTTTATGGAAATCTTATTATTCTTTAAGTAGTCGTGTTGTACTTTTTTGGACATTTGCGTGGCTGTAATTATGACGTCAGCATTTAGCTGTCAAAATTATATTAGGTGTTAGAAAAAAATATTGTAATGATAGGTACCTACTTATTAAGTGGAACTTATAACACGGCGAAATATCTAAATTATAGTAGAATTTAATATAAAAATTGACTGCACAGATGGCTTAGTAGTGTAAATAACAACATTGCATGCCAATGTTAAGGGTTCGATCGCTATACCTATAGGACAAGCCTTTATTCGATCTAGAGTTGTTTTGTCTGAGTCTGGGTGTTATTGTGTCTGTTAATTGTATATTTGTAAACAAATCAATTCTGTTATATCAAAGAATTACTAAGAAGAAAAATATACAAATAAAAATATATTGTATTAATAACATTAAAATACAAGTGTGGATGAATGTGTGTTTGTTACTCACTCACCTCAGAACGCCTGAACGAAATGGCATTAAATTTACCACAGAGATAGATTATAATTTAGAAAAACACATAGGCTATATTTTCACCAAGTTCAAGATCTAATAAGCTCATATCACATGGTGGGATATATCCCACTGCTAAGCTGAAGCCTCCTCAAAAAAAGGTAAAGGAAATTAATCAAGGGTTATAATCGCCACAACTAGCGGAAGATTGGCGATCGCAGTTGGTTTTATTACCAGGAGATTACACATGGTTACTCTCAACTGTATAACGAACGGACGTAAATAAAATAGCATGAAGAATTAGCAAGCTGAAGTGGCAATAGGTAGGTCATATCGCTCGACGAACCGACAACCGCTGGGGAAGAAAGGTTCTTAAGTGGCGACCACGTATCAGACACAGTGTAGGACGCTCCCCACTGGGTGGATCGACGACATATTGAAAGTTGCTTTGCGTCATTGGATGCAGGCGGGATAGGACCGCACTCTGTGGCGTAATATGAGGGAGGCCTACGTCCAGCAGTGGATGGCAATAGGCTGAAATGATGAATGATGATGGTGACGCTCAACTGTTTTTATTGCAAATTCTAAGTATAAGTGATTACTTATACTTAGTTTTTTTTTATTTACGCACTTAGAGCACAATAAGTGATTACTTATTGTGCTCTAAGTGCGTAACTAAAAAAAATATCTATCTTGAACTAGAAAATCTAGAAAATCCCAGTACTAGTTAATACGATGTTGAATCGTGGGAATACTTTCTGTTGTCATGGCAACCAATTACCATGGGCACAGTAATGGCCAAGTAGTCCAAGGGAATTGTTAATTCACAGTCTGACGTTTAATGCACTATAATTTTCGTTGCGGTGTGTTTGAATATGTATGTGTGCTTGGCTGCTTTTAATGGCAAGTTGTGTTGAGTGATTGGAAAATGATAGATCTTTTTTTTCTCTAATATACTTTCGAACCAAGCGTCATTGCCAAGTGAAATATATATTTATTGAGTTAAAGGTATATTTATTGTACAAATTTTATTAAAAAGTATTATAATTAGTTTATTTTTTTAAAGTTTAATGCAAAATTCAAATAAATCCTTGATCAGCGGACTTCACAAAAATGTAATAAACAGGCGCAAATTATTTGTGGATGGCTCAAAGGTTTTTCCTGCATTGGAATCAAGCTCACAACACTCGGAAGAAGAAGAAATACGCTCGAAGGGAGTCGTTAAGACCATTCCGTCATCTGTACACTGAACTAAAAGTTTTTTTTTTAATTGCAGGTGGAGTATTGGTCCAAGAGGTGACCTCTAGCAACGATTTTAGTGGTTTCAATATCCATATGGGATAATCGCATTGCACAATCAAAAAATATTAAATAAAGCCAAAATAGGGATTGAGTCCTAAATGCAGAACGTTGATAACTTCAGCTCATTATTGTCATTGGGCTCGAATCTTCTCCATAATAGACGAGAAATGAAAATACCCTGGTCAGACAGATTAGCATACTCGATCACCCATGGGAAAGAAAATGGCGGTTAATGTCGAAACCTTTTTACAAAAACCCACATTTATATTTTGTTTGACAGGCTAAATTGTAATTTTCCCTAAATAATACCGAGCTCCAAATCAGCTTTCCCGATACGAACAATATTTAGTCTGGCAACATTTATAATCGCTACCTGTCATTTATTTACTTATATAGAAATTAATTAATTCGTATGTATTCAGTTCTGCGCTAATGCAATGTAATTAATTATTCTGTTACTAATTAAACAATTAGACATATTGATATATGTATGTCATTCGAATTTATGGGTTCCCTCATCATAGATTATAAATATTTTCATTCATTCATTCATCTCGGCTCACACTATTGGGCTTGAACTTTCTACTCAACAGGAGGGAAATTCACCTACTTTTTTTTTGAGGGGTTGGGTTGCGGTCGGCGCGCTCCTCGCACCATTCCGTCCGGGGCGACAGAGGGGCGTAAGCACGCACTCCCGCAACCCACCCGCGATGCACGTCGCCTTCGTCGTTGGGCCGACCACCGGAGCAGGGTGACTTGACATCAGTAGTCGGCCTGACGGAATACCCCCTATTTGGGGTACCCTCCCATCGGCCGACGTCCCGTTCGTCATCATTTCGGTTCATACTTCCCACTGCTGGGCTCGAGTCTCCTCCATAATAGGAGGAAAATTGACCTTACCAGGTCAGACAGGTTGGTACAGCGTTTTATTTTGACTGTTCTATCTCTTGCATAGATGTCACAAACGTAATATGTCTCTTAGTCGTCTTTTACGACACCCACGGGTATGAGAGGGGATGGTGAAATGTATTCTTACTCCGTCATCACTCAGAAAAGTAGTAATATTTTAAAACTATATGCTATACATATATTTCTGACCAGGTATAAGTCAAATTCCCCTTCTATTGAGGAGAAGGATCACGGATTGAAACTATTCAAGAACCGAACAATTTCACAATATAATATCCCAAAGATAATCAATCGTCTTAGCCTTGCGCTTATTACGCGCATTACGAAACGTATATTCGCGTGTTAACGTTACGTGTGTATTAACTCGAATCTAGGAAACTTGACCTTTTAAGTTATTTATGCCACTGTTTCAATAATTACCTTTATCTCTATTTTTTAGTATATACAACCCACTGATAATTATGTGCCTTCTCCACGTTATCATCATCTAATCTTAGCTTATTTACATTCCATTACTGGGCTCCGAGGCTCTTTTATATTGGAAAGAAAATACTACAGTGGCAGGATCACGTCGACAGTCTTCTGGATACAGCCACAGACCGGTCGGTCCAGGATAGCAACACACTCGCTCAAAAAATGGATGTCTGAGCAGTAGTATAGGCAGGGGCGCGGCGTAACAATGGTTTATCGGCAGTATCACTTACTACCAGATGTGCTGTTTGATCGTTTGCCATCAACAGTACAAAAAATAACCACGGCGGATAGACTTGGGTAAGTTTTTTTTCTCTATCTTGTATATATTTCTGTCTATATAAATGCTACTAATAAACATGAGCTTTCACATGCTTATGCGAGTATTAAACATTGTAAATAAAACTATGGTCACGGACGGACTGAGTCGTAGCCGAAAAGAGACCATGAACACTGTAAAGTGTTCGAAACGTCGGGCAATCAAAAATCAAATTTAAACGCGGTGAAATTCGTAATATAGTTTTATTTACAATTAAACTTTCTCCATATATTAAACGCATCATTAACTTCTTTGTAGTTCATTGCCATGAAAATTGTGATAAATTCGAGGTCGTTTAAAAGAAAATTTTACAGTTTATTAATATCATAAATTTTATTTAAATTAGCAAAAACTTTAGTCACGTAAGATATCGCAAGTAATTTTCAATAACACTAGAAGTATTGCAAGAGTAGTCGTGCATGAATTATCCTTGGATTGTGGTGTCGCCGAACCGCGATCAATACTACTTGTACCGTAGTCATATAAATGCATCTACGGTTATCTGCTTAAATATAAGCAAGTTTTTTGCAGTAATTGAAGGAGTAAGTTGTAAGTTCAGGCAGCAGTTGAATTCCTTATACTAGCTATGTTTTGGCATTGTGTTACCTTCTACGTCCATTGAACACGACATTAGATCTATGATTTGACTTCAGTATTCAATTCATGAGATTTTTATAACAAAATAGTTAACAACAGCATTATATTTTGGTTCTATGTGGTGATAGGGGCGGACTAGGTATGCAATGGCCTCCATCAAAACGAGGTGTCCCTTTCATGTTTCATTTACCTGGGAAACTTACAAAACCAACTGTAACTCCAACCCACATATCAAGCATGATATTGTGGCGTTATTCTCATTTCTGGGGATACTTATGCCCATCAGTGGACATCAATGATTTGTAGTTGGGATAAAACAAATCATCATCATCATCATCTCAGCCCATATACGTCCCACTGTTGGGCTCGGGCCTCCTCCATAATGAAAGGGTAATTGACCTACTATACCACGCTGGTCAGACGTGTTGGTATAGGGTTTTATTTCGAGTTTTCCTTCTCTCGCATAGATGTTATATGCGTTTTATATCCCTTAGTCATCTCGTACGATTACCCACGGGTAAGATAGGGGGTGGTGAATTGTATTCTTACTCCGTCACCACACGGACAAAACACTACTACAAACAAATACTATATGTTTAATCACCACCCCCTTTGGTACCGCTGGGTGTCGTAAAAGACGACTAAGGAATATAATATGTATATAATATCTATGCAATAGAAGGAAAACTCGAAGCAAAACCCTATACCAACACGTCTGACCAGCTTAGTGTAGTAGGTCAATTGCCCTCCCATTGTAGAGGAGGCTCAAGCCCAACAGTGGGACGTATATGACCTGAGATAATAATGTTGATGTATCATCCAGCTGCATTTAATACCTTCTGGATAACCACATCGAATTTTGTAATATCAAACATTGCATGAACTATTGCAAAATAAAGACACTTCATCATGCTGGAACACCCACGCAAGCTTGCTTGTATCAAGGATACAAATAACCACAAACCATAACACTCTTTATTAGGTAATTATAAAGACTAAAATCCTATGTGCATTTCTCGTCAGCTGTTAATGGTTCATAATATCTATGAAGGGAGTCGTGACTAATAATATTGGAGCTGTTAACCAGTGATAATAATAGTAAGTGATAGCTCAAGTAAGTTTAGCGTAATTGGTCTTAAAGTAGGCTATTTTATATTTTTAGATCTTTTAATCAGTACCCCAGTCAATGTTCATGAAGACATTTCATAATCAACAGACTTGGATATGAAACTATTAGTTACATTGTATATTTGTCTTGTGTCGATATCAAATCTTCTCTGAAGAATCCATCCTAAGTAGAAGAAATTATTCCTTGAGTTGTCATTTCTGTGTCATTCACAAATAGAATCATTTATGCACTACTTTGGAGAACTATCCAAAACTGGTATATATTATGTCATTAGTAATTACATGATCATTCATGTGATCATTCAAAATTTTTGCTTACTCATGTAAGCAAAAATTTTCATACAGGGCTGACGTCAGACAAGCTACCGGTATTAAAACTTTTTTGTGACTTGCTTTACTTCCAATCTCCGTGTGGCGACCGTATTGAAAAGAATTGTTGTCACCCCTTATTTAATCGTAGGAGTTGTTAGACGATTAGACAGTAGTTGTCGCCTAAGAAAATTTATGCCACCTGCTGCCATCGCCAACCCGTCAATCGTGACGATTATTGCGTTATTCTCCAAAATATGTAAGTAAAAAAGAAAAGATCCCTCATCACGGTAGTGCCTGCTTTCCACGGGCTTATCTTGTAAATATCAGGAAACAAAGGAGTGGCACAGTACCGTACAGAGTGGCATTCTCGTGGAGAGGCCTATGTCGAACAGTGGACGACTATTAGCTGATAGGCGGTTTGCGTCAAATATATACTCTACCAAGAACTATATAATGTACAGTATATAAATTATATAAAAGCAAGCATATAATAGTAACATAGAAACATAATTAGCTAAATGTAAATAACTCCGCGCCAAATCCTAAAAATCCTGAATTTCCAATTTAAACATAATCACACGTAGAATTTCCGATTGATTTCCTCTCAATCCCCAAATAAAATGAGATCCTACCGGGATGCTGCAAGTTCCCCTCCATTTTTTACGACTACAATATCCTTCTTTAATATCCAATCTATACACAATTTAATAAACGATAAACTGAACTGCAAAGCCATAAAAGAGCGAACGTAAATTTTAAGGCGAAAAGGCGCATCGAAAGTTTTCTGCAGATATTGGAAGTTAATAAAAATCGAACGCAAATGACTACGGCTGGGTTTGACTTATATACGACATTCGAAAAGAGTGCCAACAAAAAACCAATACATTTGAATGTTGTTGTAAATATATAACTTCAGACTATTATCCTAACATATTCATTAGTATTTATGGGCACTAATATATAAGAATAGTAATAATTCTGGGGTCGATCTTGTTTATGTTACAACCACTTTTATTTGGAACCGAATATAGATAAAAAGAGGCGACTAGCTGAAATATCGAGTCTGATTTAGATCATTCAAAATTTTATTCGATATTTATGATAATTTGCGAGCACTCGAAGGAGAAATTGATAAATATAAAATAAAATTTAGTTTTTATAATCTTGTAAACTCTTGATATATACTTAATATAGATTCTAAAAGTTCTAAAATATTGTTATGATTGATGAAGGAGGGCAACTGTATCAAAATATTTAGTCGAAAGAAATCAAATACATTTTACTGATCCCAAAATTTTGGAATCGGTATCTATTTTAAATTTCTAGATTTAAGAGTGAGGAATCTAAATAGCACACATCCCTTATGATCAAATTAAAAAGGTTAGCCAATATTCTATTAAGTTGAGACTTTTCAGCTCCGCCATCTTTTTCGGAATCCAAAAATGATAATAAAAGGGAGTATTACAAAACGAATCCATTGTTACTAAATGAAACACTGTTGAAATAAACGCGCCCTTCGGAAACAAGCAAAGTGAAAAAGTAATTTGTCAAGTAAATCCTCACCGTTTGAAGGAGTGAGAAAGGATATCAAGCTGATGTCTGATTAATGACTCAATAAATGATTAATAGGCGACATCGGCCAAATTAAATGGGACAGGCAAATACTGAGGGAGCCTTAGGAAAATTGACAATTGAGTTTTTTTATTTCGATATAATGAAGACATCATTCGTTAAGAATTACAATATTTAGATCTGGGGAACTTATTTAGAATTGAGAAATTTCACTATAACTTTAACTGTTAGCGATTTAATTTTAGTAATTATTATCATGGACCTTCAACAGAAGCCTATGTAGATATTAATATCTCTCCATTACACAAATAGGCAGTCGTGTAAAAGTATCAGTAAGACATTAGCATTAAAATGTTTTCATTCAATTCAATTAATATTAGAGTATTTATAACTACTGTTCACGATTACTGATTTAATTTCGACTTTGTAAATCCGGTGGCAGAATACGACATTTGATCATATGATACTGGATAAGACAGAGATAATATTGTGTTATTCCCAAAATTCTCTGTAGCTATGTGATCTTTCCATGTGGTGTCGGTTACGAATACAATTCTCAACCCATCTTACTTGTAAATATCGTGAAAGACGATTAAAGTATATAATATGTATATAAAACAAACAAAAAAATAAAACTCTACATCAATCTGTGTGTGATATAGTAGGTCAAGTGGGACGTATAAAAACTAAAATGAAGATGAAACAATATAATCAGCAAAATTGAAAATTTTGAATAACCCTCGAAACAAAAATAATAAAAATAAGTATTACGATCTTTTTAACAGGAATTATCAATTAATTTTCATTTAACAATTATACTGGCACGCGTAAAGCACTCAATCGAAAAATCATACGCCATTACATCATTTTAGAGCTCATACCCTTACACTACTGGACCGATATTAGGAAAACGGTTTATTTTATTTGAAAGCCAGTTTCCTGGCTCGAAAAAAACCGCATCGAAATCTATCCATCCGTTAAAAAGCTACAATGTCACAGACAAACACTTAAACACACAGACAGACAGACATCCACGTCAAACTTATAACACCCCATTTTTGGTCGGCGGTTAAAAATAGAATCTGATACTTTCTTCCTAAAATTTAAAATTATATCGTAGATAAAAATAGCAATGCAGCGAAGAAGATATGAATTTCTAAGAAATCTAAATAGTTGTAATAAAATTTCAATTGATAACACTCTCCCTAATCTTGATAGCAACTGGCTTCTGATGATACAAATTGTTATTATCGAAGAAACAGACGATTTTATTCAAGGATATAAAATGGAAATAACAATGGGAAAGGCTGCGTTTTAATGTGCTCAATAACGATTTGATTCTCTGATTATATACGTACGTATAACGAATTATATCTTTAAATAAAATGTTTGCAATGAACTAAGGAAATCCTTTTGAGATAAAGGATGTTCTGAATACAGTGTAAGGTTAGCCAAATACAGGCTAAAGATACATAACAGATTATAATGTGGCCTTTGAATTTTGTTTGCTGTGCCAACTTGACGTAGGTTTTGATATTTTTTAATAGTAATATCATTGTCACGGCATGCATCTGCATTTCTCGCTATCTAACGTTTTTTATTACATACATAATGATAGTAGGAATTTTATAAGAGTTTCATAAGAGTGGTAGGACCACACTGTCGACAGTTATCTGTCTAACGCCGCGGGCCGGTCCGTCCGGGGTAGTACCACACTCTCGCAGAAAATTGACGTCCGAGTAGTAACAATTTGTTACTGCGCTTCATTTGGTGAGCGAGTGAGCCGGAAGCCCAACTTTCTGAGGGTGTTTGCGTGTGGAGGGTTTTAGTGGTGCCTTTGGTATCACCGAGCCTCAATGCACGTATTCACACTCCCTTCACTTTCTTCGCGGTAGGCAGTGACCTTGTAAAGGTCCATGAGCGGCAGCAACGCTTACCATCAGGTGTACTGTTTGCTCGTTTGCCACGACTTGCAATAAAAAAAATCCTCTCGTCTCATACAGGTCCCACTGCTGAGTTCCAGCCTCCTCCACAGTAAGAGGGATATTGATCTTAATATACTATGCTGGTTAGACGTGTTGGCATAGAGTTTAATGAGAAATTTTTCTTTTCTTGCATACAAATTATCTGCATATTATATATATCTCTTAGTCATCTTTTACGACACCCATGGGTAAGAGAGGGGCTCTTAAGTTGTACTTAGGCCGTCACCACACGGAATTCTTCTTAAACAACAATACGGTTAAAGAATACGATGAGTATAATATGTATATAACGTCTATGCAAGAAAAGAAAAACTCAAAATAAAATCATACCAACCGTTTGACCAGATGGTTTGGTATAGTAAGTCAATTACCTTCCTATTGTGGAGGAGGCTCGAGTCCAACAGTGGGACTTATATAAGCTGAATAAATATCATTCTTATTAAACATTTAATTGAAAAGAAAAATGTGAATTATAATTCTATATATTTACTCATCAAGACACCGGTTATTTAAAATTCATAATCAAAATAGACTCCTCTAAAAAACTATATAATATTATGGTCAACAAAACAAAAGCACAACCACAGCTCGGCAGGAGGGAGGTGTAGGGACGGAGAGCTCCCTGGTCCCCTTCCTGTCAATTACCGTGATTAATGAAGCTCTCGAATATTGAAACGTTTATTCGACCGACGTTAAAAGTATTTTATTACTTTGAGAAACATCGTATCAACTTATAATAAAGTTGCTCGCGAGTATTATTAACTTTCGACTTATTCGTACGGATACAGTGTTAGTCAAACAAATTTTTCAATGCGTATCGTGGGTTTACCTTTTAACGGTAAAATTTTGAATGAAGTCATTCATTGTATCAAAAGTCATCGATCAGTATAATTTTAGCGTATCCTTTTTAAATATTGACCGTTATATGAACTGGGTAATCTAACTGCTAAATTTGTCTGCCCACCAGTGATAAATGCTGAGTTTCTTGTAGAAGTATTCTACGTATCGTCAAAGATGGAGCTTTTCTGAGACAGTCCAGTAATTTCTTTTGACTAACAAATAATTGCATAACTTCGATATTTTCTTGTAATAATTGTATAATCTATTATGCAAGCAAAACTCTAAATAAAACCCTATTCCAACATGTTTGACCAGCGGGAAATAGTATGTTAATTTCCCTACTATGGTGGAAGAGACTCCAGCCCAACAGTGGGACGTATTCGCTAACGCTAACGACATATACGTAACGCTATGGTGCTGTTAGACCTTGGGGGTCCCCAAGCTGCCCGGGGCGGTGGAAGGGATGCCACGTAACCTCGCAACATACTCGATATCTTGGTATTAAACGCCCTCTTATAATATTAATCGTTAGGCAGTCACTGATATTTCAAACATACTATTTCTATATAATATATACTGTAACAATTCAAAATAATTATGTTTTCATGTATCAAAACAACAAAATTAAACATTTTAGAAGTTACGCGACCGCCTCAAGATTAAATTATGAATTCAAAATTGATTCCCTGTCTTACCCGTCGTTTTTGTTCAGAATATTTGGATATTTTATGCCAATATAAATGGCAGAGGAAATATATTTTTTACTGCATTAAATTATACTTGTAATTCATTATTTAAATCGAAAAATTTACATGCTAAAATATCATTATTATCAATCAGTTCAGCTTATACCTTGGTTCGAGCCTCCTACCCAATAGGAGGGAAATTGATCTATACGATGCTAGTCAAACATGTTGTGTATAGGGTCTTATTTCGAGTTTTCCTTCCCTTGTACAAATGTTATATGCAAATCCCTTAGTCATCTTTTACGACATCCACGGACAAAATAGACAGTGGTGATTTGTATTCTAACTCCGTCACCACACGGAAAATTTCAATTGTAATAATCGCAATTTTTTTTTATAGATATTTTGTAATCAGTACATTATTTTAAATATAACATATCACCTGTCTATTATAATATAGATTAATCATATCCGTCGATACATCCGCAACATATGGATTTCCCCGTCTACGATAGATATACTCGTACATAAAAAAAATGATGGTAATGCTTATGTCATGTAATAACTACTGATATAAATGCATAATTATAACTACCCAGAAATCACCGGTGACGGAATAAGAATACAATTTAACACTGCCTATCTTGCTCGTGAATATCGTAAAAGACGACTAAGAGATGTAATACGCATATAATATCTATGCAATAGCAGAAAAACTCGAAATAAAATAACAACCTATCTGACCACCATGGTACAGTAAGGTCAATTTCCCTCCTATTGTGAAGGGGGCTCGAACCCAGCAGTGGGACGTATATGAGCTGAAATAATGATGATGAAGAATATAACAAATTCAATAACTTGTTGAACATCTAGCACCTTAGTCCTTCCCGTGAACACTAACGCTAAAAAGGGTTTAAAATTTCGAAAAAGTAAAATTCAAATACTAACGTGATAGAATTCGTAAAAATAACTTTATTTGAAATATATAGTGCTCGCATAAACATCATAAATAATAAAATAAGAACATTTAATTTTTCTGATGTTATCTGAGTAAAATTGCCACTGTTATAAGTTATTTTCCAATCAACGAAGAATTGATAACCGCAAAGTTGGATTGTTCTGGAAGCCTCCGGGAATTAATCGATCGGGAAGCTAAGGTAGAGAGTAAAAAATACAGATAATAACAAATCTGTCAACGTTTTTATTACATAGAAAATATTTTGTATATTCGTATAAAAATAGAGCCATATCAATCAGCCTTTTTTTTTTGCGATGTGGAAAATGCATTTATGCATTGCTAGCGACGACAAGGGGGTATGTAGGACTCGCTGACGTGCTATGCTTTTCTACGTCCGAAAAACTTCTAAAAACCCCGCGTCCTAGCCCTCAGTGGTACGCCAGAGGTTCGCCTTTTGGGCATACGGCTCTAACGACCCGGCAGTTGACCTACGTCTTCGCAAGGAGGCTGTGGCCGTCCAGCATCTAGATATAGATATAGATATATATATATATATATATATATATATCTATCAGCCTGCCAAAGTCTACTGTTAAACATACTCTTTTCGAAGGAAAGATAATAAGATGATACGAGCGTCGCGCTTGGCGGACCTATTGGTAATCGCGATTAGTATTATAATTTGCTTTATTTCTTTATCATTTTACAGGTGATCCCTGGCGCAATGTTTAGAACTCCTTCGTGAAATTAAAGGGTAAAATAAAAAAAAAGGAATGTCTCAAAAATGTATTTGTTTTTATCCGGATGTATAAAGTTCAATATTTCTTAGCAACTGTTTATAAGAATTTCTTTTTCTGTAAGAACGAAATTAAGTTACAGTAAATGAAGTGGGAAAACATGAATTGTCCTCCACTTAAGGCGTTTGCAAAGGCAATTGTCTCATGATAT
This sequence comes from Lymantria dispar, assembly GCA_032191425.1. Lineage (NCBI taxonomy): Eukaryota > Metazoa > Arthropoda > Insecta > Lepidoptera > Erebidae > Lymantria > Lymantria dispar. The sequence goes on from CM063455.1 coordinate 30,295,940, forward strand.
CGGGTGGCTGCCAGGAAAAATAGTCACTTTAGACGAGCAACTGTTTTTCCCTAGTTGGCAACATCCAGACATTTTATAGCGACACTTAACCACAATCAAGTGGATCATTAGCTTGTAAAGGCCTGCCAAATATCTTTTGCTTCGCCTTCGCTGTTTTCTCACCCTTTTGCGTGAAAGATGCTGTAACACACACCTTTTTTGGACGGGTCCCGCGCGGCCATTGCCAACTTTTGGCATATTTTTTGTAGAACATTACGTCGGCTATTCCCTGCGGTCCATTACAACTGTTTTTGTACGAAACTACGCCGTTACGAAACCGAATTTAAAAGACCGTATCATTTTTGGAGAGATATTGAATTATGTAAACAAACTTTGCCATGGTACGGTAAGTCGAATGCAAAATCGGTAGGGAATCGCTCGAACAAACTCGTTGCTAAAACGACAAAAAAAAAACAAAACATCAATTTTAATGAGTCGAAAACCCAAGAATTTTCTCTTACATTTAGAGAGCAATATTTTTTCTACAACATTTAATCAGAGTAAGAAGTGAAATGGTAATTTGTGTGGACCGCTCGATGTAAATTTTATGCAAGAATTCGCTCGCTCCCCTCCCCTAAAAGGGGAAGGATTTTTGCAGCGGACAGAAAATTTTGCTTAGCCAAGTGAAATTTTAACTGCTACGACAGAGACAGCTATGGAAATGCGAATACTTAATGCTAACTTACTTCCCGCTGGTTCATTATACTTCATAATTTTTAAGGGAAAAAAATGTGGTAACCCTTTAGGGTGTGCGGGCGTTTTATTCATTATATTATAACTATTAAATTTATAGATTTGTGTTTTGAAATTCATAATATTAGCAATAGTTAAATCAAACAAATTAAATAAACAGATTCATAGCAAGTGTAGGTGCACTCATAAACTTGATCGTGTAATATAAGTACGTTAACATTAAAAAATAAATTCGCGAACCCTAAGTTTAAAGTAGAAAAAACTCTTAGAGCAAAGTTGTATTTCAGATCAAAAACATTCAAAAACCTATTTAAAATTTCAAAGCAGTCTCGAGGAGAAGATAACTAGACAAGTAAAACACTCTAAACTTTAACAATAATTTCAATGATGCTTCAATACAACGACCCTTAAAGTTACACTCAATTCCATCAAATTATAACTTGTACAAGACAATCCAACTCTTTGGAGTAACGAAATACACTTTTTGTTTTCGAATCGTAACAATTAATAACTGAACAATTTCATTTTAGGGTAGTGCCCTAAAATTCTTGAGTTAAAGGTTCGAATGATTTAATTCAACTTCTTACACTGAATTAATGAATCCTGTTCGAATTTGAAGGCAGTTTCTTCGACTTTAGAAGTCGACTTTTCAGTTTGTTTCAATTTGTCAAGCCCGATGGAAATTCGATGGGTATAACAATGGGGTTCCATAATAATAAACAAAAGATGTCCAATTCTATTTCGCAAGTTTCTAGAGTTGTTTTCGTTACAATTGCTCTGGTGACAACGTTTATTTTCGAGACTTATTAATGAATATTATTAGATGAGTTTTAGTTTGCTTTCTATATGATTTTCATTTCCTTTATAATGCTATACTTTAAAAGCAATCTATGTAGTCATGGACAAAGAATAAAATGTGTAAAAATATCTATCATTTCGAGGAGTGTTGCTAGAAAATGCAAGGCATACAAGTCCTCTCACATAGACTAAGTTATACCTTAATATACAATTTCATGTTCAGCAATGAGATGCATATAGGCAGAGTAAAAAAGGAGATAAAAATATTACAATATACATTAGTGACACTTACGATTTCTCAAAAACAAATAGCATGATTCATATACAGGCATGGAACTAACTAGATTAAATCAAATCTATAGAACTAGTTGAGGGCCAGGCGCAACGTAAAACATCAAACGTGTACGGTGATACGCATCGTATAAACATATCTAATATAAAGGGAACTTTGTATGAGTAATATGATCTGCAAATTGTTGAACCGATTTTGATTATGCTTGTATACATTTCAATGGAAATGTTTGATAAGAGAAATGATGAGGGAGGATGTTAGGATGTATATTAATTGTTCGTGATCAAATTTCTCATTGATTACGCAATGTTGATTCAGAATAAATTTATTTTGAATAATATTAAATGAACAAAGATCAATATCAAAGAGTATAGCAACAAATGCGAGAGTTCTTGATTTGTTATTTTTTCTTCCTATAAGATTTCAACAGACTTGAGAGTAAATACAAGTAGAAATACTTTGGATCTGGACTAAACATATTTATAATAGATTATATAAAGAAAATGATTTAATGATTTCTGATGTTTACCCGAGTATTACAAATTATAAATAAAACTGTTTTTACGGATTTTATCGCATTTGTATTTGATTTTTGATTGCCCGACATTGAACACTTTTCAACATTCATGGTCATGGATGGACTATGATATGTCACGTCTAACAATCATAATAACAGCTACCAATGCTACCAGATTTAATGGTACATGTTTTAAGTAATAGTCTTGCAAGTGCGACTATTATATAGAATAATATAAAACGGGGTCATTGCTGTAATAAAGTATAAATAGAACATCTAATAGAGGCAGACAGACTAATACGGCTGATCATCTACAAACCCGAACGTGCAACTAACATTAATGAGGAAGTGGCTACTTGCAGACAAATTAACATGTCACTTAAAAAGACACAAGCAGGAAACTATAATATTTAATGTTGAGCTGGATTAGCACTTGTTAGGTAAGCGGCGTGAACTTTTGGCCTTTGAATTGGTACGAGGTTCTAGGAACTATGATGATGGTAAATATAATTTAATAGTTCCAGAGTGATCTCGCTCTCTTTATTAAGTCCATTAAACAATTAACTTTTATAAGACTGTTGAATGACTGCTGGTGTAATTAATATCAATATTAGGATATTCACAGTAATATAGAAGGTATGGTATATCATCACGTGTATGGATTATTTAAAGATCAATCGAAAAGCGAAGAAATAGATGATATTTGATAGAAGTGCATAATATAGAAGAAAAAACATATTTTATCCACCTCAATTGATAGGTATAAGAGGAAACCCATTACAATGATGATTATGATAATATTATAAGAAATTTAAAATTATAAGGATACAGATTTAATATTAATGAAAATTTTGTTTCTTTTTTCTTCCCGTACGGTGACGTAGTAAGAATACAATTCACCACCCACCAGGTAAGAAATCTGTTTATGTCGTACAAGAGGACTAAGGGATATACGAGTAATATGCATACAACGTCTACACAAGAGCTAGGAAACTCGAAATAAATCACTGCACCAACCCATCCGATCAGCGTGATATAGCAGATCAATATTCCTCCTATTATGGAATAGGCTTTGGCCTAGCAGTGGGACAGATATGCGCTAAGATGATGATGATAATGAATATCTTTTAGTATCATAGTTTATTTTATGCTTATTATTTAAATAAATTTAAATAAATAATATTTTAAATGGCAATAACTTCTGCAAGCTCATGTTTTATGATAGCTTTAATGTTCTTGAACAAATGTTTATAAAGTTTTATTTTCCAAATGCACCAAAAATAAGCAAGCCTAACTCGAAGGCAGTATAAAGTGAATCGATAACACATATTTGGACTGTGACAGACAAAAATAAACACGAAGAAACATATCACGCGACGTTATGTATAGAATGTGAGCATGCATTTTTAATACAAAATTCAACTATGAGCTATAAATAATATGAAATAGTTGAAATAAAACTGGCTGCCACACGCGATACTCATATTAATCTAGTAATACTGAAGCAGTTTCTAACTGAGGGAACTTTTTAATTACTTTGTTCCCGATGTCTGGTATGAAAAAGGGGTTTAAAGAAGGAGTCTCGCTGAAGAGGTCGTTTCGCAAGTGTTTTTAGCTGTTGATATTTTCAAGAATTTCAATTTTTCAAGATATGCTTTAGTTAGCAATATAAAAGATGCTGATAATAATGTCAAAATAAGAAAAGTCTAAAGTCGAACACTTATTATAGTAGTTTAAATAGTTAAAACTTGAAAAGTCGTTTAAAGAAAATATGTAAATAAAATAATTAATAAAATATATTGTTTTGAACAAGATTTATTGAATAGGTAAATTCTAAACCCTGAAAGATAAACAACTATTAAATAATAACACTTACCCTTTGTTAAAACAGACAATGCAGTAAACAATGTACGCGAAACTAATTACAAAACTTAACATAAACCAAATAGATATATAAACGTATATATAAATCAAATTAATGAAGTATATATTAGAGTAAACATAAACGTTTAGCTGTTAAACGATCCGCTTTATACGAAGTTCAAGCAAAATTTATTGTTATAGTTTTGTTAAGAAACGCAATAGCTTCCTCAGGTAGCCCGAGTGGCCGTAAAGGAGTCGATATAAAATACTGCATTACCCTCTTTATATATAGTCGTGATGTTTGTACCAATGTTGCTATTTACCTGTAAATAGAAAATGTATTGTTAGTGCATGGTAATAAAAGTACGTTATACTTAACTTAATGTTGGTTTCAACTGTGTTTTTGTTAGTGGATTTCTTCTGTGACATTATTCTGCCAATTATATTGATGGAATTAGTTTTAAAGAGTTTCACATTGACAAATTAGGGACAAAGTTATGATGTTTATAGGAACTATAGTACAAAATACAGCAGTAACGCAAATATTTGTCAATTGTAAACTTCAAATCTACTAGAATAGGAAGCCATAGCATTTATAATTGTAAAATTATATTGATGCACATTTAATTTCTATGATTAAAATTTTGTCAGTAAAATGTCATACAAACTTCAATAAAGACATTTCAAAAGGAAAATTAAAATCGAAACTAAATATATTATTATGTTAAAATGATTCGTAATTTTTTATCTTATGATTCAGTCGTAAAACCGCAGCGGGTTAGACCCAATCATAACCTTTTTTAAATACCGGAAATACCGAAACCTGAAGCTTATTGAACTTAAACCGGTAATAAATGCAATCAATTTGAAATAACGATTTTGATGAGAAACAAAAAAATCTCTGTACCGTACTATTCATATTTCGTATAAAAAAAATAATTATAAAACATTCCGGTAAGAAACTCTTCAGCTAATAATATAAGTGTAAAGAATTATCTGTCTAATGACCAATTAAGAATAAAATTTAACATTCCAAACCCTATAATAACACGTTTAATAAGCATTATTTTAGTTCTATTTTCTTTCCATTATTAAAGGACTCCATGCTCGACAATCTCGTCAACGTTCACTGGTGGACATATGTATATAGGTCTACAGGCCTCCGTAATTATAAGATAATATCATAAACACTTGGCAAGCGGATTAGCTATCGCAATCGGTGTTACAAGTTTTCCAGAACACTGCTGATGAATTCTCCTTGTAAACCCTTGACCATTTTTTATACCTCTCATGCAAAATAATTGGAATTCATTTTGAAATCGTCACTAATAAACCATTCACTTTTATAAAATGATTTACATTTATTTATTTATGTTCAAGTATTTGAAATTCCCAAAGCATTTCAATTTACTTAAAGCAGAAACCCCCGAAGAATGAAAACCGAATTACCATACGCACACTTATGTACATGAAGCATGTCAAATAAACGAATGTTTTAAGCACCCAGTTAAGTTATGCCAGTTCACGTACTCTTAACCAGACGAGAAGAAATGTAACGATGTAAAACGGGTGCCTCCCCGAAAATTCCCTTCGATACGATAAATCCATTAATCCTCTTATACAATTTGATCGAGATTGCCCGAAAGAAGGCGCTCTTTTTGTTTCACGAACGAACGTTTCCGATCTTAGTTTTTGTTTTTACGATAAATGTGCTTTTAATGTGCATTCTGATTGTGTTGATTTGCAGTTTTGGAGTTGTTTTTGGCACAACGTTCTTAAACCAAAGAAGGTTAATATAATGAGTTTTATCCTATAAGTATAATATTTAAATTATGCAAGTATTTATGGATGATGAAGTTATTATTATATTTGTAGTATATATAATATTTTATAGACTGACTGGTCAATGCGGTATAATAATAAGGGGGCAATTGTCCCCCTTTTGTGGGGTACAAAGTAGGGTATAAAGATTGCAAAAAAGGTGATAGTTGAGTAAGTAGCGACAGCATTATTTAAAAGTTACCATTTAATACAGTTAATAAATAGCTAGCTAAAAGTCAAGTCTAAGACAATATTACTAAGGCCACGCTGTTTTCGCACGACAAATGGGTCCAATCGTCTGGGAAAGTACCACACTCTCGCGGCAAATCGACGTCGTAGTAGTAATATTTGGCAATGCGTTTCGTTCCGTAGAAACATAACTGAAAACTCAAACTTTAAGTGGTCAACGACCTAGTAGTGATCGACATTGCAGAGGTCTAGGAGCGAGAGATATCACTTACTATCAGCTGGACTTGTTCTGAAAAGGCGATAAAAAACATAATCCAAAATATTATATCGATCTGTACCTTCTCAGCATTTATTTTTATCGCCGAATAGAGTATTATCCTAAAAATAATCAGGAATTATCTTCGTTGTTTATTTCGTAAAATGTTTTAGATAAGCAAGTTTGGTAACATTTAAGAAGCTTTCCCAAAGAACTTAAGGCTTTATTACCTTATAATGACGTTACTTGGTATTCATGTTTAAATATAAATTTTTATTTACAAGAAATGATTATATCTTTGAAAAGAAAATGCGTCCGTCTTTAAAGATACGCAAAGATAGCATAATTAAATATTTGTTAAAGACGTTATTCAGACTAGGATAAGTTCTCCGTATGGTGACGGAGGAAGAATATAATTCACTACCCTCTTTTTTGGCCGTGAGTACATATTTTTTGGGTGGTAACATCTATGTAAGAGAAGGGAAACTCGAAATGTAGCTCTATACCAACACGTATGACCAGCGTGATATAGTTGGTCTATTTCCTTCCCACTATGGAGGAGGCTCAAGCCCAGAAGTGGGACGTATATGAGCTGGGTGATGATGATGATGAAGTTGAGTTTGTTTCTTACACAGATATTACTAAAGGTCCTGTTGGCATTTCTTTTTAAATCGCTTTTTTGAAGGTTAGTAGCAAAGCTTTCCAAAACATTGTCATTTAGACTTCATATTTTACTTAGCACCTTTTGTTTTAACGAATCTGTTTCCGCCAAAAACCTTAAGAATCTTATAAATCAGGATTCGCAAAAGTTTCCATAAATTACACCAAATTTTGATCCTCAGGAGGTTCCGGAAACATTTTTTTACTGTCGTACAACATGCAACAAAGTTAATTTAAGAAAATAAACAGTAAAATAAACTAATTTAATCGCAATCCTATTCTAACATTATTATATTTTTTATACTGTGGCAATACTTAAAGTCAAGTTGCCACTAAGACAAGCATTACCTGGTCGTAGCTTATTTAAAACACATCGATCAAGCCCCGTCCCAGATGTAAGACAAAGTAGAAGATACTTGCTCGATAAAAAAAATATAATTGATGAAGACAGGTACTGGATTCAGAGCTGTCAGGTTGACGAGGACGATATCAGGGGAGATATCAAGGGGTGTCCACTAAAAGTTCTAAGGAAGTGGTTGGAGGTATATTTTTTTAGATATAAAAGAAAATATTAGAGTATCAAAGCTAGCTAGGGTTGTCCGTATGAAATTAAAATTATCAATTCGATTTCCGTGTGGCGACCGAGTCAGAATACAATGCACTGTCTTGCCCGTGGCGGTCGTAACACGACTAAAGTATATATATGCACATAATAAGGCAATCTCGAAATAAAACCTTATACCAACACGTCTGACGAGCGTGGTATGGCAGCAACGCTGTGCTCGAGTCTCCTCTAGAATGGAAGGGAAACTGATCTACCACAGACATCACGCTTGTTAGACGGGGTGCTTAGACGAACCTATTGTTTCATTTCGAGTTTTCCTTCTATTACATAGATGTCATCTGCATATTATATCCCTTAGTAAACTTTACGACACCCATGGATATGAAATAGGATGGTGAATTGTATTCTTACTCTGCCGCCATACAGATAAATATTCAAGTTAGGAAAAAGTCCCGAAGTAAATTATTTTAATACATTACTAAAACGTTTAATATAAATTACATATATACTAAATATACTGCCAAGAATCGAATTTATTCATCTTGAATTTAATGCTTTATAAAGTAAATTGTTTCTTCTTTTAATAAATAAATCTCGACGCTTTTTATTTATTACAGCCCTATCCCATCAGATATACGTATATACAGGTTGTTATGATATATCGTTTTATGTGATATATAACGCAAATGGCACGTCAAAAGTTTTGCCATGATAAATATTATAATGTAAATTATTTTCCATGACTAAGAATAAATAACTATATATAACTATATTTAGATAGTGTTGCACTGCTAATAAAGACTGCAATGAGGGCGTAGTGGTGACGATACTGATCTACCATGTCAGGTGGTTTGGTTTGGGTTCCTACACAGGCAAATACTTTGTGCATTTCATTTGTTGTTGTAATCAGTATGGGTGCCCACTGATGACAAGTAACCCTGCTCCAGTGGCCGGCCCAACGACGAAGGCGACGTGCACGTGGGTGGGTTGCGGGTGTGCGTACTTATGCCCCTCTGTCGCCCCGAACGGAGTGGTGTGAGAAGCGCGCCGACCGCAACCCACCCCCAAAAAAAAATGGGTGTAATTTTAATTAAATTTATTTTTGTAAAGTCCACCGAAATGCAAGAATTGTTTCCTTAAAAAGACATTTCATGATCACAAAAGGAGGGAAATCGTCCTAATATATCACGCTGGTTAAATGGACTATACCAACTCGTTCGACCAACGTGATTCATTATTCGTCTTGCATAGATGTTATAGGCGTATGTATCCCTTACTCGTTTGTGAAATAGGAAGTAGTAAATTATTAAAATAGATAAAAGAAATAAATACATCATAATTGTAAAACGAAGCAGCCTGTATATAAGTTTTTCGCTGCCCTCATGTTTCGGGACAATAAAACGCTTCTTATCTCCGAACACTATGTTTTCGTTTTAAAAACATTTTTCGAGCTGCTATTATTTTTTTAGCTACCGAGCTACGCTTCACCCACATAACTACAAAATCAAACTAAAAACGTACTTATTAACAACTGTTTTAAACGCTATAATACCTTATCGGTATTTGAAATTCTTCTGCCTTAGTGATTCTTTTTTATAGGGATATTTGAAATTTATAGATATTCAGGTTTTGTAGAGGACATTTATTGTATGGGTCGAAGTTCGGATCTCGGTTAAATTACGGTTTTATTTGCGTCCATTGTCTATTTCATTGTAAGGAAGAAATAAATATAAATAGGATTACGAGATTGGAAATAAGTCCTAGGAAAGACATAACTTCCCGCCGGGCTGGCCACGGACGACAAGGAACTTGGTACCGATGGTCGCCCCAATGGCGAAGGGGAGGAATACGGTAGGTTATGGGGCCGCACTCCTCTCTTTGGTCGCCCCGGACGGAGCGGACGACGCATGGACTAACCATAGGTCAGCCAAAAATAAAAAAGGTTAGGCATCACTTAAAAATATTATATATTATGTATGTTTTTATTGCCTCTAGTTATAGACAAGCAGATTTCCGTGTGGTGACTGATTAAGAATACAATTCAAGTCTCTCTATCTCGCTCGTCGTGTTTTACGACGACTAAAGGATATATTATATGTATAACATTATTTCTGTGCGTTCATGCGTTTCTGCCATACTTACTGTAACAATCAATCTTAACGCTCACATATAGGCCCCGTTAAGCTCTTCCGTATCCGTGGTGCCGTACTGCTGCGCTATCGTAGCTGTACACCTTTTTACTTATTGGCTGACCAGTCATTTTGTTTTCCTGTCTCCCGCTTTGCCTAGGAGGGAAGTGGAATCTCTCTTTCCAACTCCTCCTCTTTAATCTTTTCTAATTAAATTTGTTGCGGGTCCCAAGACAATTAAAATCATATCCCGGGACTGCCTGAGGGTCAAACCTCGGTGTCATTTATGGAGACCATTGTGGATCCTGGCTTACAGGAGTTACAATGGTGGGAATGTGTGGTGGGATTAGTCCCAACGTAAAAAAATGTATAACATTATGTATATATCGTGTCAAAGATGAAAAACTTTATAACCTTATATCAACCCGTTTGACAAGCGTGGTATCGTAAGTCAATTTCCCTCCTATTGTGAAGGAGACTCGAGCCAATGAGCTTCTTTCTCTTGTTACATGTATATTATATCACATATTCGTCTTTTACGACATCCACGGGCAAGATAAGGAGTGGTGAATGTATTCTTACTCCGTCACCACAAGAAGAGAATGAGTTATTAAATAAATTATGTAAATAATATGATTTTTTTATATGATATCGAAGAGATTGTCAATATTAAACTTAATTGAAACTGTACTCTATTAATAATAATAAATTCCTTATTGCTTATGTTAACGAATTACTTTGCAAAATGTATTAATAAGTATACAGGAATAAATATTAAAGATTATAAATAGAATAATTCTTATAATAAGCGCAAACACGTTTTCAACGGCACACTATCGTCAAATGTTTGTTCAAGTGTTGGTGCCAACATATACAATTGACATAAATGTTTGTATCCGCAAACAACATACGACCAACATCAGGTCGTTGGTGAAAATGTTAAGACAGGTGTATGCGGCGACCTACAAGACATTACGTATTACATACATGATTCACCATTAAAATATTTGCGAATTATATATTTTGATATCTAGAAGGTAGAACAATAATAAGAAGATTCTAGAAATTTTAATTGTTCTTTCATTTCTTCGAATTTGTAGAATATATATGTATATAGAATATTCCGTGTGGTGACAAAGTAAGAATACAATTCACCGCCCCCTCTCTTGCCGGTGGGTGTCGTAAAAGCCGACTAAGGGATATAATACAGATATAATATCCACTCAAGGGAAGAAAACTCCACCCTAGCCGAAGCCGCGGGATACTGGACCGGAGATTTTAGTTCGTCACCCGCAAAGAGCCTGACCGTGCGATGGCGACTGGCATCCTGGACGTCGAGAGGAGAGAGTACACCACGGGGGTATTCCGTCGAGCCAACCTCTGAGGACAAGGAATTCGACACCGGTGGTCGGCTCGTCGAAGAAGCCGTCATTTCGTCGCCCCGGACGAGATGGTCTTCGTGTGCGCTGACCTAAGCCCACCAAAAAAAAAAAAAAAACTTGTCTGACCAGCATGGTAAGGTCAATTAGCCTCCCATTGTTGAGGAGTCTCGAGCCCAGCAGTGGGACGTGTATGGTGATTACAGTTTTATAAGTCTGTTATACTACTGTTATGTTAGCGTGAAAACAAATCATACATTACATTATTACGAGGCCTCTATGAACAGTGAGATAAAACGGGTCTAATACAAATTGGACCACCCGAAGAAATCCTATTACTTAGCGTTATCAAAGAAAAACCGGCACTTAACTTTATTATAAGACTCATAAACTTTATCTGGATTTATTATTTTGAAGGGGATGGGGGCTGATACCCTTGGGGCGATGAAATCAGCTGTTAAAATGCAAGTTCGATAACGAAACATAGAAGTGTGACGTCATGGTTATCTTCATCCTCCTCCTCACGACTCATATATGTCCCACTGTTGGCCTCAAGCCTTCTTAGCTTTTTTACTTTCGTAAAATTTATTTTTCCGTGTGGTGACGGCGTCAGAATACAATTCATCACCCCTTTCTTGCCAGTGGATATCGTAAAAGACGTCTAGAGGATTGTAGTATGCATACAGCATCTGTGAAAGCGAAGGAAAACTCAAAATAAAACACTGTACTAATACGTCTGACCAGCGTGGTACAGTAGGCTAATTTCCCTCCTATTGTGGAGGAGGCTCGAGCCCAACAGTGTGATATCTATGAACTGAAATGATGGAAAGATAATGATAATGATTTTATTTATAAAATGCAGTAGTAAAGGGAGAAAAGAGAACTTTTTTTTTATTGCCGATGGTGGCAAACGAGCAATCAGCACACCTGATGGTAAGTGACACTACCGCATATGGATCTATGCAATACCAGGGGCACAGCTAGGCCGTTGTCTACCGTGAAGAAAATGCTCTTCTTAAACCTCGTTTAAAGAAGGACATGTCATAGCGCTCGGGAAACACAGCAGTAAGTACGAGTAATTCATTCCAGAACCGGAGTTCAGAAATTATCGCTAGAAACATACAGTTGAAGACCATAAAGTTTCTAGGTGAAAATTCAACGCTTCAAGTTCAGATGTGCATAAAAAAAACCAACGCAAATATTAAATGTATTTAATAAATGTAAGACACTTATCTTTAAGAGCTTAACCACTATTTATTACTTTATCTATCAACAAATATATACATACGCTTTACTTCATAAACACTTAAATAAAAGAAAAAACTGTACAAAGAAGTGTTTATATTGATGTCGACATAAAGTGGCTAGAATATAATATGAATATAAACATTTGCGTTGATCTTGCAACCTTGCATTTTATCATTGTGCAAATAATCTTGTTCATATTTATACAGACTTACTATAGGCGTGTTTATAAATCCGTGTGGTAACGACGGCTCAGAATAAAGTCTTGGACTTCTTTCCTATACGTCATCATCGTCACAACCCATATACATCCCACCGTTGGGCCCGTGGATGTCGTAAAAGACGACTATGGGATATAATATGCACATAACATCTGTGCAAGAGAAGGAAAACTCGAAATAAATATATATCAACATGTCTGACCAGCATGGTATAGTAGGTCAAATTCCCTCCACAATGGAGGAGGCCCGAAGCCAACAGTGGGACGAATGTGGGCTGCAATGATGAATAATGTGAATAATGGGCTCGAGCCTCCTGTAAGGCAATTGACTTAGGATCTAGGAAATTGACCTAGGACCTAGAAAACTAACCTAGGAAATTGACCTAGGAAACTGACGTAGGAAATTGACCACACTAGTTAGACGTAGGTATAGGAGTTTATTTCGAGTTTTCTTTCTCTTGCATAAATGTTATTGTTCATTAGTTGTGTTTAACTACACCCGCGGATATGATAAGGTGGTGAATTGTATTCTTACTCCGTCACCACACGGAAAAAACGATGTATTTAGAGAATAAATTTTTATTCTGTTTTTCATTCATCGTTACTGCTAGTCTTTTTCGAAATATATCTTGCACTCTTTATTTTTATCGCCTATCCTTTTTTAGAATTAGTATTTTAAGGCAATTTTTATCGTCAAGATAACATTGCAATACCTATATTTGTGAATTACTATCTAAAGTATCTAAATAGGTCAAATCGTTTCGGAGATAAAAACCTAAAAAGCTCATATACAAGTAATCCAACGTAGGTAAAAAAAAAACATTAAGCGAGATAAATCTTTACATAGTATAAAACTAGCAACCCGCCCTCGCTTCGCTTCGGTTTCAGTCGTCTTGACAGAGAGAGAGAGAGAGAGAGAGAGAGAGAGAGAGAGAGAGAGAGAGAGAGAGAGAGAGAGAGAGAGACAGACAGACAAAAAAGTATAAAGTGTATTTTAGGCATATGTATAATGCAAATAACCGTGTGAGCATGAAAAAAGCCCATTATTTTGACATTACAAACAGACACTCCAATTTTATTTATTGGTATAGATGAAGTTGTTTCTACTGTCTGTTCGCTTAGAACTTTTAAACTAGGCAACGGATTTAAATTTGATTTTAATCAATACATAGATCGATTCAAGAGAAATGTTTATATGTATAATATATGAATATTTTAGTAGAAAATGCTGAAATTTTCAAAGATTTGTATTATGATGGCGTAAAAAACAGATTTTGCGCTTACATTGGTAATGTTGGATAATCCTTACGAGATATATAAAAATATTGTACAAACTAGTCTGCAAAGGTAAATGCTATTAACAAAATAGTCTGCAACGGTAAATGCTATTAATAAAATAGTCTGCAAAGGTAAATGTCTATCTCCTAAAGATAAATAGTGACTGTTTTTATCTTTTACAAATTACTAAAATATTATGAGTAATTTTTAAAGCTATTTTAAATAATACCATATTATTTCTTATCTAATTAAATAGGCTAGATACATTGCGCATTTAATGTTGAACAAAATTGTCCTATACAGTATATCATTAAAATGAACATCTTGGACGATATCGTAGATTTCAAATGTGGTGGCAGAGCGGCCGAAACTGAAGCGAAGCAAGGGCGGGTCGTTAGTATATAATATACTAAACGTAGATCAACATTTTAGTAAAAATTTATAAGACTAGTAGTTGCTTTTAACAGTTATTACCAAAATAAAAACTGGTTTTAAACATCTAATGCGTCGGCAACGTTGAACACCAAATAAGAAAAACAACAAAAATAATACGCGACATATATCAAAGCTTGTTTATCTTTGAATAGTTAAATATCCTTAAATAGCAAACGTTATATATATTTTTATACAGTATATTTTGATATTTTTAACAGATTAATCACATCAAACGAACCGATGGTTTCAAAAATTATTCTCTTTAACATATTTAAAAGCTTTTATTTAACTTGCCCCGTTAGTATGCTAGTATGGAACAAATCTTGCTAGTTAAATTAGAACCACTTCCTGTCGTTAGATTAGGTTGAAATTTGGTTTACTTACGTAATGCAATAATATGGTACCATGAAGCTGGTCTCAAGATGGCGTCTGAAGGTGGCCCTAGAAACTCCTAAATTAAACGAGATAAAACCGTCGAGTTTGGACTCGTTTGAATAGTCTTGACAAACAGCATTTAAATAAAAGCTTTCTTTTAAATTATTTTATTTGGTCATAGGGACCTAAATATATCACAAAAGAAATCCCAACAGTACTTTTAATAAATTTTTTAATGTTATCTATATTCAATCTCTTTCATCTGCAATAATTACATATATTTAAAATAGATACTTTTTTTAATTACCCTTAGTGTCGTAAACACTGATTAACGACCAGGAAAGTGCTGCTAGCGCTTTCCTAGGAAACATAAAACATAAACTTTATTCGTATAATTATACTAACGGGAGTCTCAATTCAATGAGGTTAGAGAAAGATTTCTTTTTCTTATTCATTTCTGAACATAGAGATCCTACTGATGGGCGAAAACGTTCATAAACTCATGGTAATTGGTTTCCTATTACAAGGCGGACTAGATAGCTTAAGATTGAGTGTTCTGTCTGGTGTTAAATTTAACTGATACAAGAGTAAAATGGCGATGTGCGGCGATGGATTATTCCGTTAATAATATAATGTGTTTCCACCTCTTTCTCACCCGTTGGAGAATGAGCAGTTGCAGGCGGCACAGGACCGCACATTGTGGCGCAACATGAGGGAGGCCTACGTCCAGCAGTGGAAGGCTGTAGGCTGAAATGATGATGATGATGATAGAAAACGGTTGCAATGCTAATTTCATAAAAATCCAAGGATTAATTGTAAATAAAACTACTTTACCATTTTTAATACTCGCGTAAACATCAGATGTCATTATCCAAAGATTAATTTGTCTAGCGTAGATTGCTTGCGTGGGATTGCGTCCCACTATTGGGCTCGGGCCTCCTCCGCAATGGGAGTGAATTTGACTTAACTATACCATGCTGGTCAGACATGTTGCTATAAGGGTTCATTTCGAGGTTTCCTTTTCTTGCACAGATGTTATATGCATACTATATCCCTTAGTCGTCTTTTACGACATCCACGGGTATGAGAGGGGGTGGTGAATTGTATTCTTACTCCGTCATTACAGAGAAAAAAATGGTTTTATTTACAATGTGTATTACTCGTGTAAACATCAAAAATCCAAGGATTAAGTTTTCTAGCGCTGATTGCTTATCTTAAAGACCTATATATCCACCTACGTATTTCAATGCCCTTATAAGGTTGATTAAATATTAAGTTCCCCGTTATTCGAATAGTAAAAGGAAACCGTACGAGTCGAAAGGACATTGACCTCTCTAAGACCTGTATGTTGCAACGTGATCTTGATGCTGTACAGACTAAGACAATTATAAAGTAACTAGTTTGTAACTCTGACTTGTTGCTATGGATGATATAGTGGGTCATTAACAAAAAAAGTAATGTTGGATCTTATGTAGATCCCTTAAACTTTCGCAGGGAATTATCTATAGCAAACTTAATAAATAGTAAACTTCATCGCTGGAAAATGTTCGAAACGGTGACAAAGTATAAAATACGTATACGCGATAAAACGCGTAAAATATTTTTTTTTTCGAATATTCTCGACGATTATATGTCATAATAAAACTTTCATGCTCACACAATTATTTACACATTACTTATTTCTAAAAACCAGTTAAAGTATTTTTTATCCCTCTGTCTGTCTATTCCGGGTAATCTTCAAAACGGCTGGACTAATTTTTATAATACTTGACTGCCAGGTAGCTGTCTGTATAAGGAGTAACTTAGGTTATATTTTAGTCTGGTAGGTATTCCTAAAGGAACGGGAACTGCGCGGGTGAGACCGCAGGTATTTTCTTGTCAGAAATAATTATCTTAATATTTAGAACTATCGATTAATGACAATAGGGTCGATATCATTTAAGATATAAAAATTACGTAGAATAAAGTTTTTAATTTTACTTTCTAGAATCATTTTCAGCACTAGTCAGTAGAGTATGTTACCGTGACTATATAATGCTCGCGTAAACGTAATATTTCACAATCAACATCAATTCCATAACCGAACGGCCAAGAACTCAAGTGCCACTCAAAAATCTATAATTATATCTCTAATATGATATGAATACTCTTGTTATAATAAACTGCTATGAATTTAACTAACGAACCGCGTGATTCAAAAGGTCACGTTGCAAAGCACACATTCACTCGGCGATTATGTTTTACGCCATACCAATCTATAACATAGTTAGAAACCAATCTATAACATCCACTTCATATAATTTGTTAGTCTAACGTCTTGATAATAAAATCCAATAATAACCAAAGGATTTAGTTAATTTGGTATGTTGCATTTGACGTTGATTGAAAGCAACGATGGGATTAATGTATGCGCGAATTATATTGTTACTTCTAGCTGCATTATGTTAAAAGAATATAAATTATGTAGGGGTAGGACTATACTGTTATCAGTTGTCTGTCTACAGCCGCGGGCCGGTTCGTCCGCGGTAGTACCACACTCTCGCAGAAAATCGACGTTCGAGCAGTAGCAATTTGTTACTGCGCTTCGTTCGGTGAGCGAGAGAGCCGGAACCCCAACTTTCTAAGGGTGTTTTGTAAATATATTTTTTTAAGTGCCTACCTTGACGGGTCGGTTAAGCCCAGGGGAAAGTATGGTATGACGACATACCGATAAGATCCATGGTTAAGTCTGCAGATATAATAAAAAGTATCTAAGGTGAACAGCGCAATACGCCTGCGCCAGTCGGTTACGCGATCCCATAATATTTGCCCTAACAAAAAGTGCCCAACGCTGCTAAAGAAGTTTTCACTTGAAAAAGTTCTCTGACATTTTCATTTCAGTCTTTCCAGTTTCAATTTCAGATTCTCCATTGTGGATCACTTTTAACTATTCTGATCGTATAATGCCTCTCGAAAAACTTCCACTTTCAAGCGTCGATATTACAAGAACAGCCGATGAGTGGAACACCTTGTCTCACCGCGGAACGCTTAAGAACTTTCTGAAGACTTTTTAAGTTTCTTAATTTCGGCATTCTCAATATTTCGAGGGGATAAATTGAAATTGTTTTCGCAAAGGCTGTACTGTAATGAGTGTACCGTATATATTGTTCGAGATATTTTTATTTATTCAGGCTAATGCTAGATTAGCATAACATAAAACTGTAATTTTTTGATTGCCACTATTGATGGTAACGTGAAGGAGCAAACAGCTCACCTGGTAGTAAGAGATACTATCGTTTATAGACCAGCCTATGCTAAGCCGTTGCATACCGTGAAGAAATTGAAGAGTGTGAATACACGCATTAGAGTTGGTGATACTAAACGTATCATTAAAACCCACCACATGCAAACATCTTCAGAAAGTTGGACTTGGCTTTCTCGCTCACCGAATACAGTGCAGTTACAAATTGCTACAACGCAAACGTCGTATATTTTGCGATAATGTGAACGGACTGGCCCGCGGCTGTAGACAGACGAATGTCGACAGTGTACTCCTAACACATAAACCATAATGTGCAATAGTAGATAATTTTTCTCTCTCATAGAAAAGCCATATGGACGAGTCTAATTGGGAAAGAAAGCTTCCAGAGTGACGACCATGTATCTGATGACTTGGCCAATGTATGCCATTTGAAGACAAAAACTCAGCTCTGTTATATTTTCTCTACAAGACCTACATCTAGGACTATCGAAGGGTGAATAAATAGAATAATATAGTACAATATACGTATAGGTCGTTGACCTTGAGAACATTTAGATACAGTGTATGGTGAAAGGCTTCTGTGGTGGATTGGTTAGCACCCACACAATAAATTTAGACAGCAAATGGTATAAGTTGTATCTATTGCAGCATAATGTAGGGTTTTTTTCGTGTGGTATGGTGTAAGAATACAATAGCTTAATCAATTATCCTGGATATCTTAAATGGATTAAAGAATGTAAACCGATAAAAGCAAAATAAGGAAAAGCCAGCGATTTAGTGGACTAATTTCTTTTATCTGTAGAAGGTGCCTGCCTAACATTGGGCCTTAAGAAGAATGTAGAGTGGCAAGGCTTCTCCGGATTCCTCTTCCAGTATACATTACTAGGATATGTATTTTGTTCTTCTCAGTTTATTTAGGTAATTTTTGGACTCGGAACTCCTACGAATTGAGAGGGAAATTTTATTACTGCGCTAAGTCAGATTGCCATAGCATTTTATGTCGAGTTCATCTTCTTTTACAAAAATGTTTTTTACGATATCGATGGACAAGAAGGCGGGTGGTGAATGGTGTACTATTTTTATTGAGAGAAATAGGGTGGTGTATTGTACTCTAACAATTTTGACTAAGAGGTTTTTTAGCCTAATAACAGCGGAGCTCTTCCCGGGATGACGGAGTAAGAATACAATTCACCTGACTAGCATGATATAATAAGGTCAATTACTGTTCTGTGGAGGAGGCTCGAGCCCAACAGTGGGACGTAAATGAGCTGAAATGATGATGATGAACAGCAAGTTAAGATTTGAACTCGGAAGTGAGGGGGTCAGTATTCACATACTAAGCTACAAAGCATTACATTGTGGAGTATAGTAAATGTCAGCGATTGTGCTATCGTCATCTGCATCAAATGTACACCGCTCATTACTTCTATACTTAGCGGGAATATACTACGCGGTATATTACAACCTCGCTCATAATACATTATTACTCAATTAAAACACAAATTTACTGTTCATAAAAGTTGAGAAATTTGTGTTCGTGACACGAGTGCATATATTTTTGTGGTGTGGTTGGTAATAACTTGGCCATGTAGGTGGGGGGGGTTGGGCGTATACATGGCAAAATTTGTTGCATTGCTACTATAATTTGTAAATGGTTAAAGGAATATTAATTTATTTATGGAATTTTATATTGAATTATCGATAAGAACGCATTATTGAGTTACGTTTAATTTGTTTAATGACTTGATACATTTTTTGATTAATTTTATTTCTTTTCGTGTGTTGATGGAGTAATACAATTCACCACCCTCTCTTACCTATGGATGTCGTAAAAACGACTGAAGGATATAAGATTTGAGACTATAGAAACTACTAAATTTAGGGTTAAAGGATTTGAGAGAGGGAAATATCGACATAAAACCCTATGCCAATACGTTTGAAAAGTACTGTAGGTTAATTCTCCGCCCACTGTGGAAGAGGCCCGAGCCCAACAGTGGGATCTATATGGGCTGAGATGATGATGATGATATTTGCGTGATATGCGAGTATTACACAACAATAAAACTATCTTTACGGATTTTATAGCGTTTATATTTGATTTTTGATTGCGCGACGTTTCTAACACTTCACAGCGTTAATGGTCAAAGGCGAACTAATATGTCTCACGTCCAACAAGTCATCATCTACCCGTTACTTTATTTTTATTACTTATATTACTAAATAGCTTAGCTGGATAAAGAAGTGGCAGTTTTGTACAAAAGTCTTCACACACCGAGAGGCAAATCGATGTATTATACCGTGCCAAGCAAACGTTTTTGGTGTTTGCAAAAATTCCTTCACTTTAAATAAAAGATGATATATTGTATCAGTATGGAGAAAATGAGTGATAATATCGTTCTTAGGCAAAAACCAAAGCCATCAATGAAACACTTAAACAGACTAATTTCACCATTATCATTGCTGCTCAAATGTCGCCTCCACATTGGTAAGGAAATTGTTCTAATATACCACGCTGGTCAAACGGGTTATCATCGTTATCCACCTAACAGTTTTTGTAGATGTAGGTAGGTGACTGCTACAACTTCTTCACACAGTGAAAACGATATCTTTATAAAGAAAATACATTTGTATATTTTTAATATTCACAAATAAAAAGTATTAGGTAACATGTTATACAAGTACATGGGAAGTTTATAGTTTTAATTTATTCGTTGGTAACACGCAGACTTTTATGTTAGCGTAGTTGACACATGACTTTATGGCGTCAGTAAAAGTTATAAAGGGTCATTACTCATAAGACGCGAGCGGTAACATTTTAAATAATTCTAGGTGCAGTTGCATTATAAAAATGTTGCCAAACCCATTGGATTGAGTTTTTTTTTTAAATCCTTGTAGTAGGAGGGACTTTACAAACATATAATAGACGGACACCAATTATACCAGACTCGGAACAACAAATTTTGGATCGCATAAATTGTTGTCTTTCATGGGCATCGCAGACATGGCACTGGCATCATCCTTACTAATATTATAAATGCGAAAGTAAGTTTATTTGTTTATTTGTTACGCTTTCACGTTTAAACCACCAAACCGATTTCAAAAATTTTGAAATGTCTTTCACCAATGGAAAGCTATAATATCAGGGAATAACATAGGCTATATTTTATCTCGGTATTCCCACGAGAACAGGAATTACGCGGGTAAGGCGACTGAAACCGAAGCGAAGCGAGGGCGGGTTGTTAGTTATTAATATTATTCAAATCCCACGTGGGACTGTATGATCCACAAATTTTTGTTCCGAGTCTGGATGTAATTTGTGTCCGTTTATTATATGTTTTTTTTTAATTTCCGATGGTGGCAAACGAGCAACCCATCTGATGGTAAGTGATACTGCTGCACATGGATCTTTATAATACCAGGGGCATAGTCAGGCCGTTGCCTACCGTGAAGAGAATGCTCTTCTTAAACCTTGTTTAAAGTAAGAACGTTTAAAACGTTCATAAAACCCCCGCAATACAAGAATCACAGTACAGAGAATTTTCTTAAAAAAAAATCTTTCGTATTTTCACATTTCCCGGGAGGGAGAATGCTGCACATTCTCCTGGGTCTCTATTTTTTACTACGATAATCTACCTTTACGACCTTCTACAAGCAAATTTTATTTTTATTCCGTCGCAACATGGCCACGATACCTTTTACATCATCAGAGAAAATATATATCTATGTCATTAAAGGGTTATTTATCATTCGTTTCATAAGTATCTAATTCCCATTCTACACATAGCAACCACTTATATATATGTAATGCAGTATAAACAAACAAACAAACAGATAAAAAGCGTACACGTGTAATCGTATAACACCAACGCCATAGTTATCGCGATTCACTATTAATAAAGTTGTTTACACCCGTCCGTGCGTTGTAAACGCGTCCATTTCAAACTTAGCGCATATTGCAATGGCGAAAATGTTATAGAATGATTTACGATTTCGATACTTTAATAGACTAATTTGTTCTAGATTATACGCGTATTATTTTTAAATTATCCTTTCAACCATCTATTAAGCGTCTAATATTGGATATAGCTGGCCGAAGGGGTTAATGTCATAATAATTACACTTGGCAAGTACAGTTGATGGTGTGTATTCTTTAAGAGAGTATGGCTGTTCACCTGGTGATTCTACAGGTAGTTTTATAACATTTATGAGAGAGGGGTACTCATGTCCACGTGTTTATATGAGGATTTGAGTAAATGCGTGTCATAAAGTTGGGCTGTTTTCGATGATGTTCATTACTGCACATGTGATTCGTCATCATTCAGTCTTTCGTCGTGGACCTAGATATCAGCCTCACCTAAATTTTTTATGTAAATTTTAAAGATAAAAATGGTTGCTGTAAGAAGTTGCTCCTTAAAAGACTTACTATTTACTATTAAATTTTTCAACATTATTTTTGTGTAACTTTAAGAGTTTTTAAACTCCTAAATCATTTACACTCCTAGATCCTTTCCTAGATTATAATTAGCGTAATTTATACATAATATCCCATACCTACGTGCGTGCTATGGAACGGACTATGCTCGGGATTTCTCTGCGAGATAGAATCCGGAATACGGTAATCCGCAGAAGAACAGGTGTAACCGATATAGCACGAAGAATTAGCACGCTGAAGTGGCAATGGGCAGGCCACATCGCTCGACGAACCGACAACCGCTGGGGAAGAAAGGTTCTCGAGTGGCGACCACGTATTGGACGACGCAGTGTAGGACGCCCCCCCACTAGGTGGACCGATGACCTAGTGAAAGTTGCTGGTCGTCGTTGGATGCAGGCGGCACAGGACCGCACTTTGTGGCGTAATATGAGGGAGGCCTACGTCCAGCAGTAGACGGCGATAGGCTGAAATGATGATGATCCCATACCTTTCAAATATTGAAAGAGTTTTCCCAATAAATGCAGTGGCTCCAAAGATTACCCCAAATATATAAACAGACTCACAAAATTCAGCCTCCCTTTTTTTTTAAATACAGTTTCATCTCTGATTTAACCACCCAACATTAAGGTAAAAATATATATTTTTAAGACAACATACGCATTATAATTAAAATGTAATTTTGAAGTTCAATTTTATAAGACACCTTGCCGTTCTTCTTTACAAAGTAATCTAATCGACCTGAGAATTGATTTCGGGTACTTATTGTATTACAAATACACTGCCCATTTATTGTAACGCAAGTCTTAAATGACACGTGCTGAAGTATACCCGTGTGGCCGAAAGGAAAATTCTCATTATTGACTTGTTTACAAAACATTCAAATTGCCGATGATTTGCAAACGATATTTACCTATATGCACTTGGCATGGAAATTAGTTTACAATGTATGTGCCAATATTATTCTAACATATTACATACATTTTATTTGATAGCTTCACAACTACGATGGCATTTCTAATAAATATTTATTGAACATTAGCTGGGTAAGAGAATCTCTAAATAAAAACATATGCTATGTTTGACCAACGTCGACTAGTAGGTCAATTACCTTTCTATTTTGAAGGAGGTTAGAGCCCAGGAGTGGGAAGTAAATAAACTGAGATGATGATGATTAATTAGATTCCTACGATTAAATATTAGTTTCCAACCTTGCGGGATGAAATTTTTAATATGTAATATATTAAATATCTCAAAAGAAAATTAGCACCAGGTGAATGTGAGGCAAATAGATTGAAACGCAGAGGTGTCAGGTTCGATCCTCATGGCGTCTACTTACGATTTTTTATTGTTTTTACAGACCTCACCTTAAGGATTTTTAATCCTTATGGTGATAAAATCAATAAAGTAGTTATATTTACAATGTGTAAACATCAGAAATCATTATGTTCGACATATAAGAACCAGATTCTGCCGAAAATGATTTGATTAAACAGTTGATCCCACCCAGGCATATTTGAATTAATAAAGATTTGAAATAAACTTAATAAAAAGGAATGTCCAACCATTTACCCAACGTGATATAGCAGCATATATAAAATTACTCTTAATACTCGTGTAAAGTTCTTTTAAGAGATTTATTCTCAACGTTGAGATAAAGAGTGGATCTATCAATTAATAAAGAGCGCTTATATGTCATCCCATATTAAGTACAATTCCATTACACAGACTCATCCATGGATAATTCCGCATGAAGTTATAAAGGAGGGCATTATAATAAAATCGTAATACGAACATGTTTACTTGCCGTTAGTCTAGTTGCTATCACGGACAAGCGAGATATGACTGCGTGCATTGTTATGGTAATCGCACTAAAATAAGATTTAGCGGATGCGTAATACGCTAATGCTTATTGTTTGTAAATATCACAATATTTAAATATGTCTTTTCGATTCGTTATTTTTTTTTTCATATTTTTTTATTTTATTTTATTTCACGAATACATGTAATCATTACGTTTAATTTAATTTAAAATTGCTGTATTTTCAAATTATTATTATTCATTAAGCTATTCGTGTGGTAACGGAGTAAAAATACAATTCATTTAGATAGGGATCACAAGATAGGGATCTTGCCTGTGGATGTCGTAAAATACTGCTAAGGGATATAATATGCATATAACGTCTATGCAAAAGAAGGAGAACTTAAAATAAAACCCTATACCAAGATGTCTGACCCGCGAGGTATAGTAGGTCAATGTCCTGTTATGGAGGAGGATCGAGACCAGTACTGGGACGTATACAAGCCAAAATGATGATGATTTATTAGATTAGAAATATTCATGGTCGCCGTTATTTTTATAGTACTTTCCTAATAATATGTATTGTTAGGTTGATCATACATGGACAATTGCCCAATATAAATTTGTATATTCTTGTATTATGGTTTCCAAATGTACTTATATAAAATATTTAAACGACAGATTTGATCATAAAGAGAATAGAAGATATTGCTACTCATGTTCACGCGGAATGTCTTTAGACAAAAGTTTTAACCGCTTAACTAATGCGATTTTATACCTAATATTCAATTTCTACTTAATATATGATAGTATACTCTTATCTATAGTTGTTATATAAAAGTTTACCATTTCATTAAAGTATAAAATGCCAATAACATTAACAAAATCTCAAAAAAAGTATTGAGTCTCTTATATATTTTATTACAACGATTCATTTTCAGATTAGTAGCAGTCATAACACCATTATACGCCTATCAAATCGCTATTAAACTAGTTTAGAATACCTGTTTTTATCTAGAATTTTCGCAAAGCCCGTTCGACCTCACCAGGATTGATTTTAAATGCGTCCATTAAATTTATATTCAATAGTTATGATACAATTAACAATTTGTGAGAAAGTGATATTTTTTTATAGAAATTTGATAACTAGTAATAACTTTTAGATATGAAAGGGAAATAAAGAAAGTCGGGTTTTGGATGAAATGAATCTTTTGTAATAACTTGGAGACTATGAGATGGTATTTATTCATATTTAGTTAAAACTATTTTTACAAACGTGTTAAATAGCATACTAGTCATGCAGTAGATATATATAAATTACTATCCATTTTGCCGGATATAATGATACCTATAAGTCCTCCTCTGGCTTTCTCGTAAACAGTCTTTCAAGGTATAAATAAACTACCTCTGGTTGAGGCATGATATCAATTATTTCACGTCCAACAAATCAAGAAAGTAAATAAAATTCAAATCATATTATTTCAGCTCATATACGTATCAATGCTGGGATTGAGGCTCTTTTACAATAGAAGTGAAATTGCTTACGCTGGTCAGACAGGTTAGTTTATGGTTTTATTTCAAGTTTCCTTCAGTTGCTTAGATTTTTAATGCATAATATATTATAAAAAATATCCATTGATCATCTTTTAAAACATCTATAGTTGTTGATTTCTATTCTTATTGTATGCCGTAAATTCCGTACGTTAGCCTATAAATTCACATTAAACACGCCAAACGGCATAACGAAAAAAATATAGTTTTATATATATTTTACACATATTTACAGACATTAATAATTCAGAATTATTTTAGACAGTAAACTGAATTATAGCGGAGTGATTCTGCCCTCGAGGCGTATATCTAAATAGGCTCTAAAACACCGCTAATCGCTGTCACTATGTTCACACCTCACGAAGCGCATAATATCAAAACACGTGGTTGTTTATTTATACGCCCTGCGCAGGCGCAGCGCGTGTAATGATATAACTACGTAACAACGATTATTATTGATTTTGTACTGTTACTAATGAAATGGAAACAGGTGTTATCTAAAACCCTTTGTTTTACTCATATTTCCTGGTTATTATTTATTATTGATTGTTGATTCATCGTCATCATCATCCCAAGTCATATACTTCACATTGTAGGACTAAAACTACCTCTAAAATGGGGGAGAAATTGACATACTATACTAGTTAGACCCACTCCCTATCTTGCCCGTGGATCTCGTAAAAGACATAAGTGATATAATATACATATAACATCTATGCAAGAGAAAGAAAACTCGAAACAAAACTTAATACCAACCTGTCTGGTATACCAGCATGGTATGGTCAATTTCCCTCCTATTGTAGAGGAGGCTCAAGCCCAGCAGTGGGACGTGTATGAGCTGAGACGATTATGACTAGTCAGAGTGGTTTGTAGTTTAATTTTGAGTTTACGTTCTCTTGCCTAGATATTATCAGCATATTATTTTACTCGTCTCTTACGGGTGAGTTAGGGGATGGTGAATTGTATTCTTACACTATCATACAAATAAATAATATTATTCATTTTAGTAGTATGCTTTTTGTGTGGTGACGGAGTAAGTTTCTTTCCCCTTTTTTTACCCATAGCTAAGCTAAAAACGACTAAGGGATTATAATATTCACTTAACATCTATATCAAGGAAAGAACACTTAGAATAAAATCGTATATAAATTCGTCTGGCCAATGTGGTATAGTTGGTAAATTTTCCGCCCATTGTAGACGAATCTCGAGCCTTACAGTGGAACGTAGCTGTGATGATTCCTTACAGATTTAGGTTGACAGGAAATTCTTCTATATTTTCAGTCTCCACCCGAACAGTCGTAAATGGACGCTATCAACAAAACCAATGAAATAGGACGCCATGAACCTCATAACCTTTGTACTTCTATCCTCATTTGAGTTGCGTTAAAGATTCTCGCCATACAAGGAATAGTTAATCCAAGTTGTCTTTTAAAAATTAATAACACTATCTAACCGCGAAGTTTAAGTAGTGGGAAAAATGCCTTATGTCCGAGTTAAATGCGGTCGGTGGTTAGGTGTTTATAATTTATAATAAATGCATTTATTAAATTCTTAGAAGCACACCTGCTTAACAACAAGTAGAGTATGAATTATTATTCTTTTATAGAGAATATTAAATATAATTTTATAGACAGCTAATAAGCTTATTAGACGGTCATATTAATTATAAGCTAGTGGTATAAATGACAGAGTAGTTTAATTACATACTTCCAGTATCTAGTGACGTGTTACTATTATTTTCTCCCCATTGGTTATTGCTAAACTTTGTTAAAGGGATATGATAGGACTTTACTGTCGACAGTTTGTCTATAGTTGCGGGTCGGTTCGTCTGTAGTAAGCTAACAGAAAATCAACGTCTGAGTAGTAGCAATTGCAATACTGCATTTCGTACGGTGAGCGAGAGAGTTGGCAGACTGATGGGATTGGATGTCAGAGTCGGTACCAGTGGTCAACTCCATGGTAATGGGGAGGGAATATAGTAAGTTATGGCCGCACGCCGTCTATCCAAAGCCACGAAAAAATTGAGCGGGGTGTGAAAAAAAGTGTGCGCACTTATGTACGCACGTAAGAAGTATACTTCTTTGATAGAAAATCTTTCTAAACATTTCATCCTTCGCATTATCCTACGTTTGTAGAAAAAAGAAGACTAATAATAGAAAAAAAAAGGTATTTAATACATTGAATGTTTTATTATAACGCATTATCTATTTGACATTTGTGACGGCGTGCGCGCGCATTGTAAAAATTTACTATCATTTTTCCTTAGCTCGCCAAAAGAAGCTTAAATAAACAGTATACAGAAATATTTATATAGATTTGACCGATTTACATAAAATGAATTTGTTTGATCGCTTGTGAATTGGTTTGAATATAGTATTCGAAGGTTTCTAGCTCTATAATTAACCAACAATTGTCTAGGTAACCGGGTGTACCAAATTAAACGAATTTACATTGAATAGTTTTATGTATTGCATAGATGCATATATTTGCATCTAACATGCTTCTGAATAATTTGAATACGATTAAACGAAATTAATAAACACGATTTTGATGTAGTAGAAGTACACTGCCAGCTGGGTCTCGTTTTATTTGAGGAATGAGAGAAAATCATAGCAACCCGCCCTCGCTTCGCTTCGGTTATAGGTTATAGTCGTTTTACCCGCGTAGTTCCCGTTCCCGTGGTAATACCAGGATAAAATATAGCCTAGTTTACGCCTTGATATTATAGCTTTCCATTGGTGAAAGAATTTTTGAAATCGGTCCAGCCGTTTTGAAGATTACCCGGAACAAACAGACAGACAGACAAAAATTTTTTAATTGCTATTTTAGGCATAGGTGTCGTGCAAATAACCGTGTGAGCATGAAAAAAGCCTATTATTTTGACATTACAAACAGACACTCCAATTTTATTTATTGGTATAAGATTGAAATAGCTGTTTCTTTTTTGGAATTTAACGCTGATTATGTTTCTATGTCACCATCATTTGCTTGCATTTATATTATTTATATTGTGATTATAATTAATTTACTAGGAGAAGACTGTCCATAGTCAACAGCCGCGGATCCGTCCGGTGTAACACCACACTTACAATTTGTTCAAATCTTCAACACTCGCAATTTTTTACTGTACTTCTTTTGGTGAATGAGTGAGGCGGAAGCTTAACTTTTTGAAGGTGTTATCGCTGTTGTTGATAAGCGAGTAAACAGCACACCCGCTGGTAAGTACCTAGTATCGCGCTCATGGACCTTAGCCAGCCCGCTGCCTACCGTAAATAAAGTAAGTGAAGAAAGTGTGCATGCATGCGAAATAGTTCGGTGATACTAAAGGCATCAGGAAAACGCATGAAAACACCCTCAGAAATTTGCGTTCATTCGCTTACCGAAGTGCAGTAATAAATTGTTACTACTCACTAACGGACCGGACCGGCTGCAGACTTTTTTTTGGAGTGGGCTGCGGTCGGCGCACTCCTCGCACAACTCCGTTCGGGACGACAGAGAGCCGTAAGCACGCACACACGCAACCCACCTGAACACCACGTCGCCTTCGTCGTTGGGCCGACCACCGGAGAAGGGTTACTTGTCATCAGTGGTCGGCCCGACGGAATACCCCCTAGTGGCTTACCCTCCCATCGAGCAACGTCCCCCCTCTCTGGGAGGACGTCGGTCTTTCCTCACGCGGTCGGCCTCTCGGCGGGTGACGGACTTACTCCCCGGTCACGTCACACGCGGTCTCGGCTAGGGCGGCATGACGCGCAGGTAGTCGTGCCGACGGCGGGTCGCTTCGTCGAGGCGCTCCTCGCGCGCGCGACCCGCACCGGCTGCAGACTGCCGGACTGTCGACAGTGTGGTCCTACCACGTAATAACCTTCTCGCATTCGAGGAAGAATATCCTTCAAACAATTATCTATAAGGAATGAACCTGCCAAACCACTCAGAAAACCCAGGCGCGATATTGTTGTGGTTCTAGAATATAAACAAGAATGACTAATAACAGAATAGTAATATATATGGTAATTGACATAATATTATCGCGTGTACAGCCATAATTAAAACACTAGCGTTTTTATTTAATGAATATGTGGAAAATAACGTAGTAACACAACAAGTTTATTTAAACATGTATTTTTTTTTTGTTTTCGTAAAGATAAAATTTCCTATCGTAATAGAAATCCCGTAATAGAAATTGGGGATTTTATTAATACACTAAAGACCCGCGTTCGTTTTGCTTCGGTTTCAGTCGCGATTACAGTTCATGAAGCCTCGGATTCGATTTCCAGACGGGGTAACATTTTATACGGGTTTCCCGAGAAGCATTTCTTTCATCATCATCTCAGCCCATATACGTCCCACTGTTGGGCTCGGGCCTCCTCCATAATGGAAGGGTAATTGACCTACTATGCCACGCTGGTCTGACGTGTTGGTATAGGGTTTTATTTCGAGTTTTCCTTCTCTCGCATAGATGTTATATGCGTTTTATATCCCTTAGTCGTCTCGTACGATCACCCACGGGTAAGATAGGGGGTGGCGAATTGTATTCTTACTCCGTCACCACACGGAATTCTTTTCAGCATTTCATTCAGCATTTCTTTATCAATAGCAAATCCGCCTTTCCCACGGCAACAGCGTTCCTGTTGCCGTGGGAATACCATGATGTAATATAGCCTAATTTACTCCTTATATCTATCTTATAGCTATCGCAACCTGGTAGTAGCATACCTATTATTAACATCGGTTCAGCCGTTTTGAAGATTACCCGAAACAAACAGACAAGAAATTTTTAAAGTAGTTTTTAGGCGTAACTGTATTGCAAATAACCGTGTAAGTATGAAACACCTATTATTTTGACATTACCAATAGACTCTTCAATCTTATTTATTTGTGTATTATATTTTAAGAACTTTAGTCACAATTAAAATAATTGTGAAACATCATCTCAACTTATATACGTCCCACTGTTGGGCTCGGGCTTCCTCTATTGTGAGGAGGGACAACTCGGAATAATACTCAATATCCACTGATCTGATCAGCATGGTATACGGTCAATTTCTCACCCATTCTAGAGCCCAGCAGTGGAACTCATATGAGCTGTAATGACGATGATGATAACTAAATCATTTTAAAACTTTAACTCGCTTCTATAAAATTATTATATTTCATATTTGTTTTTCTAATTGAATGTTACGTTTCAAGTCATAAGGAAATTTTATCCTGCAATATAACGGAAAATCATTTTAACAACCAACCGCGGCCATTCTAAATACTATAATTTGTTCTAAATGAGCATTTAGAAAGTTGCTGGGCAATGCTAGTAATGGCTGTTATTTCATAGTATGTGTAATAGTTTTACTTCGCTGCTATTCACTTATCCACAGTTCAAAGTAAACTTAAGTAAAATATTTTAAATATTTTTTTTCCGTATGGTGACGGAGTAAGAATACAATTCACCACTATATCTTGGCCATGGATGTCGTAAAAGACTAAGAGTTATCATATACGAATAACATCTATGCAAGTGAGAAGAAAACCTCGATATAAAATCCTATGCCAACACGTCTGACCAGCATGGTATAGTAAGGCCAATTTCTCTCCTATTGTGGAGGAGACTCGAGCCCAACAGTGAAACGTATATCGGAATGATGATGATTAATGAAATATTGTAAATTAAACTATTTTTATCACGTTTGTATTTGATTTCCGTCCGTCCGTCAGGTCCGCCTGTGACCATGAACGCTGTATAGTGTTCGAAACGTTAATCAATTAATAATTGTAATTTATCGACTTCAAAAAAAGGAGGAGGTTCTCAATTCGTCGGAATATATTTTTTTTATGTATGTTCACCGATTACTCAAAGACGCCTGGACCAATTTGCAAAATTCTTTTTTTGTTTGATATGGTATACTTCCCAAGTGGTCCCATAGTCAAGTCAGGATCTAATGATATATCCTTGAAAAATTAGTGGAATTCTTAAAATTTTATAGGCAATTTTAACGTTTTTCTTATACTTCGTAAAGCTATTTAGGTATTTGCGCCTGGTAGTCATCATCTCGTTGCAGAGCTAATGATGGATGATACAATTTGAAGGCGGCTTTCTTTTCAATTAAAATTATTCTGTTTAAATTTTTTCATGTGGTAATAGAGGAAGAACTTCCACCTATACTACATTCTGAAGTGGGACCTATATTTCACAGAAGTGGGATTTATATCAGCTGAAATAAATGCACGAGGATGATTTAATTTGTATAAATGTTATCTTAAAGAACTCTAATTACACCCAGACATAGAAAAATCATTTGTGGATAGTATATAGTGTTTTTGTGCGTAAATAACGAATCCACGACACTCAGCACGAGAGGTCAATATTAAGACCACACCGCCATCTGTGTAGTTGGTGTTTATAAGTTTCTTTTTCGTCCAAAACAAATCTCATGATTCACAAATGACAATTTGAGGTAAGTTTACCGTGTCAAAGAACCGTCGACATTATTTGTTTATTCAAATAGGAGGGGGGTCACCTCTATGACATTACTAGTAGATCTGAACTAGGGTTGTCAAACAAATATTATAACAAATAATTTTTATAAAAAAGTTATCAGCCCATATACGTTCCACTATTGGGCTCTTCCACAATGGGAGGAAAATTGACTTACAATACCACAATAGTCAGATGTGTTGGCATAGGGCTTTTATTCGAATTTATCTTGTCTTACTTGACTTAGGGTCAATTCATAGTATACATTGCAAAATTTTAGACTGGCCGCCTTCCTGACCTCAACCCTATTTAAGAATATAATTGTGGCCAAGACGGCATCAGATGGATTTGACCCTGGACGTTGTAAATAATAAAAAAAAGTATGACATAAATGTGAAAATATCGTTATATTCTGTTAGTGCACTTCGGTGAGCGAGGGAACAGGAGCCTGAGGTTCTTTGTATGTGGTGAGATTTAGCGATACCTTTAGTACCACTGAACCTCATTGCACGCATTCACAACCTCTTCACTTTCTTCAAGATAGGCAACTGCATAGCAATGGTCCATGTGAGACAGTATCACTTACCATCAGGTGTACTGTACGCTCGTTTTCCTCCAACATCAATGAAAAGTCTTTTTTTCATGTATAAAACTTATTTTCACTATTTCTGTTGGGGCTGCCTCGTTTTTGTACCGCTTCTGGGATGTTCGCAGAGAAGGGCGTTGATGGCTTTAAAGCTTTCGTTAGAAAAAGCTGCGCTTTCCTGCTGCAGAGATTACGCTCTATTTCACACAGCATCCTGTCAGTGCTAAACGATAGGTGGGATTGTCCGCTACTGGAGCACTGGACGCATTTACACGCCCCAGTCGCAAAATGTAATGTGCTTTCTTAATATCATTTGTTAAATTATTTTAATACCGTGTGTTGTGTTATTTTTGTTATTGTTATTTTTACTAATCCTAGCTGCCCAAGTATTTTTATATTACTAACATTTATGGATCTATATGGTCTGCAATAAATAGATATTATTATTTCACTAAAAAAGTAGCTGTTTAGTAGTAGTTTTCCGTGTGGTGACGGAGTAAAAATACTATTCACCACTCCCTATCTTGCCCGTGGATGTCGTACAAGACGACTATGGGACATAATATGCACATAACATCTGTGCAAGAGAAGGAAAACTCGATACAAAACCCTATATCAACATGCCTGACCAGCATGGTATAGTAGGTCAAATTCCCTCCCATTGTTGGAGGAGGCCCGGGCCTAACAGTGGGACGTATGTGGGTTGCGATGATGATGAAAAAAGTAGCAACCCTAGCCTATACCCATTTTGTTTACATTTTACCAATTTCATTTTATTACTTGTCATTAACAATTTTCTTTCCATGTGAACGTTGATTGCACGGATGTTATAGACATTAATTTAATATTGTAGTAAGTGTTTTTGATACCCATAAAAACCATAAATTGATTTCTGTTATATTTTTCTCCTGTGACGGAATAAGAATACGATTCACCACCCCCTCTATTGTCGTGGGTGTCGTAAAACACGACTAAGGGATACAATATGCATATAAAATTGGGAGGGAAATTGATCTACCATATCACGCTGATATAGCGGGTTGGTATAGGGTTTTATTTCGGGTTATTCTTCTCGTGTAGAGTTGCTATATGCACAAGATATCTCTTAGTTGCCTTTTAAGACACCTACGGGCACGACAGAGGCTGGAGAATGGTATTCTTACTCCGTCACCACACCGAATATTAAGTATTAATATTCCTTAGAGTGTTTTCTTTACTGCATAGAGTTAATCACTTACATTATGGGTATTTATAAGTTCATGGCTATTCCATCTTATTGTAATCTTTATAATTCTGTAACAAATGACCTACATATGTATAATTATAAATACATTATAGTGATTTACTGTTATAGAAAATACCATGCGTATTAACGGAGAAATTTCTTTGCGTATTTTTTATGAATACACGAATATTTTGATGGTCGTCATCATCATCAGGCTTCTTATATAAAAAAATTATGGTGTGAAAGGCTTAGGAAGGAAATAATATAATTTCTTTCATATTGATTAACGTCGTATGCCCCTTTAGGTCATACTTAAAGCAACATAATTTATAACATAACAGGAATTAATTCTTGCTTTAAACGTGTAATGACCGAGTATAAATACAATTATCTGTCCGTTCTCTTGCCTGTGGGAAACCTTAAAAGATGACTAAGGGATATACTATGCACATAACATCGATGCAGAAGAAGGAGAACTCGAAATGAAAACAATATCAATATGTTTGATCAGCTGTATAGTAGGTGAAATTACCTTCCATAATGGAGCAGGCCTGAGCCCAACAGTGGCATCTGTATGGGCACAAATTACTTATACCTGGACTCAAGAGAATTTGAATCCACGACACTTGACACAGAATAGTTCGATATTTGAGCCACTGCGAACTACCAATATAATCGTCAACCATAAACTTTAGCGATATCATTGTCGATAGATTACACGCTATTAAATAATATGGCGAGTAAACCATACAGTCTATGGTTCCCATGTGTATGGGGTGATGGCTGGCCCGTTAATACATCATGGTGTAGAATTACGAGTAAGCGGAAAATTACGGTAATGCTTCGTGCACAGCTTTTTGTTCTCGTGTGACGTTCATTGTACTTAGTTTATTGATAAAAATGTTTATTTTCTCTTTTTATTATTTTTACAGAACCTCATCCGTGTGGTGACCGAATAAGAATACAATTCACCATTCATCTTGCCCCAAGAAGACGTTAAAGACGACTAACGGATATAGCATATATATATATATATATAGACTCATAATAGGTAAATTTTTCCTCCATAGCGGAGGAGGCCCAAGCCATATAGTAGGACATATATTGGCTGAGATGACGATGATGACAAAATCTCGTAATTTATTGTCTTACATTTTAATTTTTATGATTTTATATATTTTCACCCAATACTTGCACTTAGTAAATAATCATTGTATTGCAGAGGATTTTAAAAATATGTATTTAAATTTTCCACCTCGGCTTATATACGTCCCACTGCTGGGCTCGAGCCTCCTCTACAATAGAAGGGTAATTTACCTAATTATACCAAGCTGGTAAGACAGGTTAGTATAGGGTTTTGTTTCGAGTTTTTATTCTCTTGCATAGATATTACATGCGTACTATATCCCTCAGACGTCTTTTACTACATCTACGGGCAGATAGGGAGTAGTAAAGTATATTCTTATTCCCACACCACACGAAAAAATATTTATTTAACGCCAAATCTAAAAACAAAAACAAATTAGATGAGAATTGAACTCTTTGGGTTATTCTTAAGCCGTCACCACAAATAAATTTCATATTTTAATACTTCATAATAACGCAAACCATAACCCAAAACTAAATAAAGTCATAACCTTTAATCCGGTCCATATCTTAAGCAGATCCCGCGTATAATAAAAGAAAGAAAAAAACAAATATCAATTCGCATAATATAGTGCTCAAACGAATCACTTCACTTTTGTTGGTCTGTAAATATAAAAGAATCTTGGGTTATAACGTAAAAAGGCAAACCTTATGTTTCAAATTTCAATACATTCTTATCTTCAGAGATACAGAAGGGAAAAAGAAATATCTTAAGAGGCAAGGAGCTTTGGCGGACAAAAGGATAAAGGGATGTGTAATAAAGAAATCATAGTCATGTGTTTTGTTGAAGAGAGAATTGTTTGCATTCATATGTATTGTTACTACTTAGGGAAATATTAGACTGCTTGAAAATTGTTCTGTTTTGTAGATGTGTTTTGCGTATGAAGATTTTGTAATAATAGAATTCACCACATTTAGTTTGTAGTTTTTCGTCTTAGTTATTTCAGTTTTGGTAAATGATATTGCCGGCCATGAACTTTTGCTATGCTGCTACGCGTAATGTGAAGAAAGTGAAGGAATACTGAATATAATTAGTAAGAGTATGAGAAATAGTATGTAATGATTTTCAATGATACTAAAGGTATACCTTTAGTAGGTTTTGGTTATAACCAAAACCTACCATATATAAACACACTCAGAAAATTGGGCTTCTCGCTCTCTCGCTCATCATTCAAAGTGTAGTAGTAGTAATAAATTGCTACTACTTAGACGTTGATTTTTTTTTTGCAAGAGTGTGGTACTACCCCGGGCTGACCGGCCC
The DNA here is from genome assembly GCA_032191425.1 of Lymantria dispar. Classification (NCBI taxonomy): domain Eukaryota; kingdom Metazoa; phylum Arthropoda; class Insecta; order Lepidoptera; family Erebidae; genus Lymantria; species Lymantria dispar. The sequence goes on from CM063455.1 coordinate 30,332,403, forward strand.
GCGTTCATAGAAAGGCGAATGACGACAGTGTAGTTTTACCACATAAACCATAGTACGAAATCGTAAGTAAATTTTCTCTCTGAATAAGAACAAACTTCGAATAAGGGAGGGAACAGGGGGGGCCCTGTCAGGAATCCAGTTCATCTCAAAAGCTGTAGCAAATACAAATTAACAATACGGAAAATTGAATTATTCCTTCCAAGTGAATTTCTCATTAAACTTGAAATTGGTTACCCTTCTTTGAGATACTAAACACTTGGTCAGTGTCTTTGTCAGAGTTAATTCAAACTTTGGGCTGTAAGATCAAAGGTACATATTGAGTTTAGTGCGTTTCGAAAAGCCTCTTTTCTTTCCTCGTGTTCTAACTTTTCTTATTCCAAGAGCTGGTTCGGAAATGGGAGACATTACCGAGTCAATAGATGCCGGTGCGAAGCGAACAGTCAATAAGATCTCTCCGCTTTTGAGCCGATCTCGTTTCAGCTAACTTCTGGCTTACAACGTGATTGGAATTTGTAATACAACATTTTGCAAACTATACACTATGATTGCGTCAGTTTAATCAACTGTTATCATTGTGCTAGTCATTTTCTAGTTAAATACAAAACCGTGTCTATTTCAACCGCCTTCAATACCAATATGAATTTCATGTTATCCAAAATATGGATTTATTTAAATTAAATTTGATAATACATTTTGATAATATTTGGTACTTTCTATATTTTGATGGATTTAAGAATAAAACGTATTATCACAGGTGTCTTAAACACTGGCTAGTCGATCACCAGGAGAATGTATAATACTAACTATTATCCCCATCTCGCCTAGTATTCATCTAACCACTATTAGGCTTAGACTTCCTCCACAATGAGAGGGGAATTGACCTACTATTCCGCGCTGATCAGATGTATTGGCATAGTTTTGTATCGAGTTTTCCTTCTCTTGCTTTTATATTACCTGCATATATCCCTTAATCGTTTTACGAAACCCACGGCCAAAAGAAGGGATGAAAAACGTCTAGCATACTTAACGATTATTTTGTGACTTGTGTCTGGTGAACATTACTAGGGCTGATGATGACATCTAACACTAAAAATAACAAGACCCTTTCCAAAATTGTTCAAATAAATAAACATGAGGATCGTTGAATAAATAACAGAGTCATGTCGGTCTCGAATAAAATGTTGTTCGGTATATCTTAAATAAATAACAAGACGAAACTATTTACCAAAATGTGATCTTCTAGGTAAAGATGAAGGTGACCAAAATACACTAAACATGTCGTCCAGTTAGGTCCTTTGAAACGTAGCAACGACCATGTAAGATAAATGTAGAAGGTATTCCCAAAGCAATTACAGCAAGTAGTGGCTAACGGTTCATTCGGGGATGTTGGATCACAATTCACAGACGCGGTCCGAATGCCATATATTCCTTGAACTTGCCTATAGTTTGATTAAAGAAAAAAATTCTGGATAAGAAAAGTAGATGGAAAACTAATAGGTTAAGTTGTAACAAGTGGCTTAAGGTACTGGCAACCTACAGGAGTTTGTTGCCGAAAAAGAAAAATTGGTTTAGTTCGAGTGGATATCGTTCAAGAAGGGTTCCGTACGAGCTATGTAATAACATTATATACAATATGAAAAACAATGGATTAATCTGTATTTATTATAAATGGTATGTATTATATATGGTAATATAAACCTTTTATATTTATTTAAAGTTATTTTTGTCATTATGCGCTAATGCTATAAAAATGAATTTACCATATAATAATGAAAAATAAGTAAAGCTATCAAAATTACTTACAATACATTTAGATAACGCCATCTAGTGGCAAGAGAGTCTATGTTGTAGATTTATTTATATCTAACTAAATTATTTACATGTGGTGACGGAGGAAGAATACAATTCGCCACCTTCTTTGCACTTCGTTTTGCCCGTAGCTATCGTAAAAGAAGACTAAGGGATATAATATATCTTCTATAGAAGGAAAGAAAACTCAAAATAAAAACCTATAGCAAACCGTCTGACCCGCGTGGTATAGAAAATCAATTATCCATATATTGTAGAGGAGACTCAAGCCCAACAGTGGACGTATGTGAGCTGAGATGATAAGTTAAACGATACAGTGGACATTTTACTTTTTTATTTTATTATTTGTCGCCCAAAATTGACACCCCAGATGTTTTTTAATACATTATGCCTCCGCATTTGGGCCATACGTGTACTAAATTTCAAATTAATCGATCTAGTGGATTGAGAGGAATTACATGTGACAGGTCTATACACACCGGTGATTCTAAGATGGCTCTCTTATTAGACATAAGGAACCCAAAAAACGAATAAGTATATATGTTCTGGATTAAAACAAAGTTTTTGGGCAAAGATTTGGAGTAAATGAAATTAGTTGGTAAGTTGTAAGGCCTCATGATTGACTGTTTGATATCGAATCTCAATTATAAGTTCTGTTAACGTGTTCCTAACATCCGTGATAGAAAGTTCTTTCTTTCTTTTAACTGTAATAATTTATTTTTGGTAATACAAAAACTTTTGCAGCATGAATAAGTTTATTTCTGGTTCTTGCAATATTGTAGTTATAAAGAGGGTACGGAGTGTTTATTTCTTATACCTATGTACATACACAGAATAGGGTAACATATTTTGGATATATATTTTGTACTTGCCGTGTGATGAGTAAGAATATAATTCACCAGTCCCTATCTTGGCCGTGGATGTCGTAAAAGACGATTACGCGATAAAATTCGTTTTTATCTATGATTTCTATCTATATACCAATAAATAAAATTGGAGTGTCTGTTTGTAATGTCAAAATAATAGGCTTTTTTCATGCTCACACGGTTATTTACACGACACCTATGCCTAAAATAGCAATTAAAAAATTTTTGTCTGTCTGCCTTTCTGTCTGTCTGTCTGTCTGTTTGTTCCGAGTAATCTACAAAACAGCTGGACCGATTTCAAAAATTCTTTCACCAATGGAAAGGTATAATATCAGGGAGTAAACTAGGCTATATTTTATCCCGGTATTCTCACGGGAACGGGAACTACGCGGGTAAAATGACTATAACCTATAATCGAAGCGAAGCGAGGGCGGATTGCTAGTCAGGAATAAATCTCTACGCCAAAAAAGAAAACTTTATCTAATTTCCATATTCTTATGGAATTGTCCAATAAATTTACGTCAAAACTATTGCACACTGCAGATGTTACATTGAAAAGTCAAACAGAAGTTGTATTATGTTACAAAGTGTTTTGAATTCATATAACGCAATTCTTTGCACTAAAGTTCGTCTCTTGAGGCACTACTTTGCCGGGAATCGTTGCATCGGTTGCATTCATTGGAAGCATAAATATTTTATTTACAATTGACTACACAGGTACCGATCTACAGTGCCGGTGTCGGGAGTTCGAATCCCACGCAGGACAACACTTTGTGCGATCTACGAATTATTGTTCTGAGTCTGGGAGTAATTTGTCTCCGTTTGTTATATGTTTGTAAAGTCCCCCGCAATACAAGACTTATTTCCTGAGTGCAGGTGTGCAGTTGTCTTTAAAAAAAAACATACATCTCCTGTTGAACAAAGGTACTTTCGTAAAGTTCGGGAGATTGATTTACGTTTCCGTTTGATGACGAAGTAAGAATACAATTCACCGTCTCATTTCTTGCGTATGGGTGTAAATGACGACTAAGGGATATATTATGCATTTAATAAACTATGCAAGAGAACATAAAGCTCGAAGAAATCCTATATCAAACCAACCACCAGCCAACGTGGCTGGTCAATTTTCCTCCCATTGCGATGGCTTGACCCCAGTAGTGGGATATACATACTGATGATGATGTGTCTTTACTCCTTATGCGAGATTCGTAAAAACCAGCTGTTAAGAACAAGAGAATGGTATACGTCGATTGGCTGATGAATGGACTCGAAAGAGCATTAGCAAAACAGACTATTTTAAGTCAAGACTATTTCAAGTAAGTAAGAGTCTTGATAAAAAAAGTTTAAACTCTATCGTTAAATATTTTCAAACAATCAAAGTCGTTGTAAAGGCACTTAAAACGTTTTGATAAAATAGTATTTATTATACATAAGTTATTTGCATGTAAATAAAAGACCTTTTTTCAATTAATTGGAATCAACAACCCTGTTGTTTGCACCGCAGATGCAAGTTTGTATTAGGGTTGTCACTTTTATAATAACGTTTAGTATATCGGTGAAGACAAACGATGATAATAATGTGACATACAACTGACTACGGTATTTGACTTGGTGCAAATATATTACCTTATTACTTGGTATATAACAGCATATCGTGTTCCAGCTTCCTTCATTCATTCATTCGTTTCAGCTCATATACGTCCTACTGCTGGGCTTAAGCCTCCTCCACAATAGGATAGATGACCTACTATACCACGCTGGTAAGAAATGTTAGTATAAAGTTGTATTTCAACTTGGCTTTCTCTTGCATAGATGTTTTAAGCATTTTTAATCAATTAGTCGTCTTTTACGACAACCATGGGCAACAGAGGGGGTGGTGAATTGTATTCTTACTTCGTCACCACACGGAAGCTTCATACCTAGGTAGAATCTAGGATCTTTCCTATTGTCTAGGAAGACATTGTCTTCTAGTATCAAATGAAATTTAATTAACTAGTATTTTAAATAAAAAAAAGGTTATTTTTGACAATTATGTAGTTGTTATGTATAGGTGGTTGAAATTGTTATTTTTTTTTAATGAAGACGTTTCATACTGTGACCGCTAAATGAATCTGTGACGATAGATCATTTACAAACTTACAAGGACAGAAATTAATTGCACACATAAAATTAGAATAACAATATATGAGTCATTTAAAATGTATAACTACGATTTTATTGAGCATTACGTGTAAATACGTCAGTTAACAAATTTTATTACTAATATCTCTTATTATATCTATTTATTATTTTTGTTTTGCTGATATCCTACAGCCCGAGTCTATCCTTCATAATGTTTGTATAACATATGGCATAGGAAACGCGATTCTAAATCAAAAGACATGATTAGGCAAAGTAGAGATATACTATGGTTAGCACAAATGCCGTCATAACCCACCGTAATCCCTCCTATTCAACATTAAGCATTGATATTGAGTATCACTGACGTCCGAGGCCGGCCCCGCGGTTCACCCTTTTACCTAAAAGGGTAAAAGGGTGACCCCATCCCTCCTCGACGAGGACCTCACCGTGAAAATAAAAATATTTTTCTTACCTCCCTTCTTTCTTCCGTATGGTGATGGAGTAAGCATAAAATTCACCACCTTCTTTCTTGCCCATGGGTGCCGTAAAAGAAGACTAAAGGATATATTATGCATGTAAGATCTACGTTCAAAAAGGTAAACTAAAATTAGTGAGACGTATATAAGCTGAAATGATGATTATTAAACATATTTTAATGATGTCATTTAAGAAAAAAAAATGGTATAAAAATAATATTAACTCACGCGCCAACCCTAGACTGTACAAAACTATTTCAATACAATTGTTGTAACATAGAACTTTTTATTTACAAGGCACAACTGTTGGTTTTCGACACAGTACAATAATTATTTGAATTTATCGTACACATGCGTTTAATAAAAACTGTATGCCGCCCGTTCTTAAAGTGACTGCGCAATATTTATTATTTCATTTTTTTAATTTATAATATTTATCTAAGCGCATATCGTAGTATCATCGTCATCATCATTTCACCTGATATGCGTCCCACTATTGGGCTCGAGCCTGCTCCACAATAGGAGGGAAATTGACCTACTGGTCAGAAAGGTTGGTATATGTTTTTATTTCGAGTTTTCCTTTTCTTGCATTTATATTATATGTGTATTATATCCTTTACTCGTCTTTTACGTCATCTACGAACTAAGGAGGGAGTGGTGAATTGTATTCTTACTCCGTCACCAAACGGAAGCATTACGCTATACTTAGTACAGTAATATTAATTGGTATTCAACTAGGTATACTTCTATTTCTCAGCCAATATACCAGCTATTGATACAGGCCTATTTCTGATAACAGAAATTAACATGGTATAGCACGATTGCCAAATGGATTGGGTTTCGTTTCGAATTTTCTTTCTCTTACAACAACGGTATTTACTTATATTATTTCATCGATATTTAAAATAGCCAGAAGAAGGAAGGGGGTAGCATAGTTAAGATTTTATTAGCTCATCTCAAATATTAGAAATATCACTCACTATATTTGGATTTGTTAATTGAATATGTGAAATGTCTATTTCAAAAATCATTATGATCACTCGTGTCCTCTAGGGAATAACCACATATTATAATGAATACGAAACAGGCGTTGGCAAATTAATACAATGAAGTAACATATGATTTATTTAACGCAACATAAATAAATTAGGTATCAGCTGTTCCCTTTGAATGTTTAAGCTACATTTTCCTTAAGCTGTCAATAACAAGACATATTATATTACGTATTCAAATCGTCCAAGACTTTATTTGTTTTCTCTAACCGACTTTACAGCCCCGGTTCCCCTCTAAATAATAAAAAGCGTGAAGTCACCTCCACATAAAAATTCCCTTTTCCGTCCGTCTATTTGCAATTTTATCTGCCATCTGAAGGGGGAGGTTGTAAAAAAGTTTCAATGAAAACGGTTGAGTCGCTGCCGTATTTCGCTCAGCTTTCATCATAAATCGTCAACGCCGGATCTCATCTACATATCTCGGAGATTGTCTTACTGTATCTTTAAGATACTTGCTATAGGTACTATCTGATCTATTAAACACTTTATAACTGTTTTTATTAAAAGATATTTTTTTATTGCTAACAAATGACGCACACCCAAGGACAAGCGGCAATAGATTATCATACATCTTAGTTATACAGAGGCTGCAGGAGGAATCCAAAATTACTTTTCAAGGATGATAGGTTTGATATCATACACCAAAACCTACCAGGAATAATTCATCATCATCATCATCGCAGCCCACATACGTCCCACTGTTGAGCTTGGGTCTCCTCCACAATGGGAGGGAATTTGACCTACTATACCATGCTGGTCAGACATGATGGTATAGGGTTTCACTTCGAGTTTTCCTTCTTTTGCACAGATGTTATGTGCATATTATATCCCATAGTCGTCTTTTACGACATCCACGGGCAAGATAGGGAGTGGTGAATTGCATTCCTACTCCGTTACCACGCGGAAAGGAATAATTACTTACTTGGTCGTTATCATCATCATCTCAGCTCATATACGTCACACTTCTGCGATCGAACCCCGAAATATTCCGAGTTGCCGAATGCCTCATGAAACTATACCATATAAGTTATCACAAACCTATTTCATGATATTCACTTTCATGGACGTAATTGTCTTAAACGCGTTTTTTTATTACTGTTGGTGGCAAACGAATAAACAGCACACAGCAAACGAATGAACAGCACACAGCAAATGATACTGCCACTCATGAACCTTTGCTAGGCCGTTGCCTATCGTGAAGAAACTTAGAGGAGTGTAAATTCTTGCAATGGGGTTCGGCGATACTAAAGGCGTCACCAAAACCAACCACACGTAAACACCCTTAGGAAATTGAATTTCTTCCTCTCACGGAACGCAATGCAGTAACAAATTGCTACTAGTCAGACGTCTATTTTCTGCTCAGTGTGGTACTAAACCGGAGCCTCATTTGTCGACAGACGACTTGTATGCTCCTAGCATTCAAAACTGCATTTCCGACTATGAAATTAATCATTATAAATATATAAAATAAAATATTTAACTATCCTATCTCTACACTTTACACATTAAAGGTATTCCAATAAATTCACAAGTATCAAACGTTCTCAACAATGGATTTAACTTTAAATATTTGATTTAATTGCTGAACTCGTTACAGAGATCGTAAAATGTATGTCTGGGGCATCAATTAGAGTTAGAGTACTTGGATGTGTAATTAAGTACTCCAGCCAGTCGCTGTTAGGTATTTAGTTAAAAATGCTTTCCATGTTTTGATTGAATTATAATATTTCTTTTGAAATTATGGATTTTTGACGTGACAACGTCTTATAATTCGATGGAGCCGGCTGCACGCACGAATAATTCATGACTCATGCGGCGTTACCTCGCTCTGAGGTGTTCCATTTAAGGCTTGAAGTGCAAGCGAGAGCGCCGAACGAGCGACAAAGAGGCACAATCGGCCACCGCGTTCGGCAGCGTTCGACATCTGTCTCTCTCCTACTTGAGTGAGCGATGCGTCCGCGTGGACAGCTGCTATACAATAATACATTAATTACACGTTTTCGTCAAGTATGAAGTGCAGTGAAAAGCGAATGTGGTGTCAATTGTTTATAGCAACGATAATTGCGGCGATAAAGGTAATGATTCTTTCGATATTAAATATATGTTCAGTGATATATTGTCGAATATTCGACGACGTTGACGTTGTCACGTTCAACTATCGTCAGTAAACTGACTTTATTTTTTAAACAACACACCTAATGGTAAGTGATACGCTTATGAACCTTTGCTAGTCTTACCGTGAAGAAATTGAAGGGATTGTGAATGCATGCAATGAATTTTCGCAATACTAGATGCATGCCCAAAAACTCACCACACGCAAAGATTCTCAGAAAGTTGGTCATAATTAAAGAATAGTTTTCAGTATGGTGACAGAGTAAAAATACAATTCACCATCCCATTGACATCATAAAAGTCGACTAAATTATAATATGCAGATCACATCTATGCAACCCACCTGATTAGTATGTATAGGTCAATTTCCCTCCTACTGTGAAGGAGGCTCATAGCGAACAGTGAGATGCTTTTGTTGATGATGATGATGTGAAGAATGATGATGACGATAAATAAAAAGAACTTGGTAAACTAAAGTACTCCAAAAAGTAAGAGAAAAATTTGAACTTCAAATGTGCCATATTTCTGCTTTTCTTTAGCAAGACAACTTTTGTGGCACCGCTTAAGGTGCCTCCTCTATGACGAAATGATGGTAATACGTTGCATTCTTTTGCTTCTTTATAAATGATCACGGATTTTAAGAAGTCGTACCAGTGGTCTGCCCAATCGCGAAGATGAGCAAATACAGTGGATTATTGGGCCGCAAACCGCCCTTTCGTCACCCCGGGTGAAACGGATGGCGTCCGTTGAGACCATAACGCCTAAAAAGAAAAATGCTTATTTATGGAAATTTTAGAATAGCACTTGGATATTACTGAAAATGAAGATAGTTCTGCTTAACATATGCTCCTAATAAAGGTGTTTTTATGTAGGCAATCTGATGAATATTGGATGTTCTGCTCCAAAAAACTAATAACTATAAATAAAAAAGCAAGAACCGGTAGTTCATTTAAGGAATAATAATATGATGTACGTTGGAAACCTCACCCTTTCCATATTGGGTGTGCCTCGAGGCACGCCGGTCACATTTGAGTAGCTTGCCTCGAATATTTTAAGTTCAAGGTCGTCCAATTGTATACAAGTCTTACTTCAGCTTCCTTGTACAAACTGTACAATTACACGAAATTATTACTTAAACATTCAACGTTAAGGTTGCTAGTGCTTTGTTTGTTACTTGCAGTTTTTTTCTGAACGTTTTTTGTTCCGTTTTTGATTTAGAGTAGTAGATCGTATTGTTTCTATGGTAGAGGATGGTGAGTGAGGTAGCAACTAGATTGACTTTAGACTTACATTACAATAATAATACTTGTGTGGTCTTTACACATATGTTCTAATGTGATTTGTGTACATTATGTACATACATTTGTATCGTCCCTAGACACAAATTTCTATATTTCCACCATGGTGTATAGTACTTTTCAGTGTGGTGAAGGAGTAAGCATACAATTCTCCACCCCCCTCTTAACCTCCATCTTAACCCTCGGTATCATAAAAGACAACTAAGTGATACAATTTGCATAAAACATCTATGTAAGAGAAGGAAAACTTGATATAAACCCATATACCAACCCATCTGGCAAGCGTGGTATAGTACTATCAGGTTCGAGCCTCCTCCACAATAGGAGTGAAAATGACCTACTATACCATGCTGGTCAGGCGGATTGGTATAGGATATTATTTTGAGCTTTCCTTCACTTGCATAGTTGTTATGTGCACAATATATCCCTTAGTCGTCTTTTACGACACCCACGGGTAAGAGATTGGGTGGTGAATTGCATTCTCCATCACTATACGGAAAGCCTATAATATAAAATTCAAAATTAGCATGATAATTTATTTGAGAAGTGGAGTCTACCCCTTGAGAGATGAAGACATCCATACCTACTATCAGTTTCAAAATTTCACATCACCAGGTTCTTCAAATTGTATTTTATTAATTTTTAAAATTAAATATCTTTCCCAGCTAAGCTATTCTCGAGACCTAACATCCGCTTGCGAGCTTCATTTGACTTTATGACAAGCCACTTAAGATAACACATATAATTCTTCCGGACACGTCATGTAGCGGATGCTGTAGCAATATTGATACAGTCCATGATTATCTGCATTTAATGACATCACCGCGCTGTGTTAATGTTAATGAGGTTTAAACGTGTGTTAAAAGCCATTAAATGTCTATCTTACAATCTACAATTTTGAGTGCCTAATTTATCATTCTAGGTTTAACACTTATTTAAAACAACAATAAACGAAACATAACTGGTTTAAACGGAATATTTTTGCGCAAAAGATGGGTTATTTTTTTCTTATTATTTATAATCTAATGCCTTGTTTTTTTATTGTTGATGGCAAACAAGCAAAGAGCACGCCTGATGATACTGCCGTTCATGAAGCTAGGCCACTGCTACCGTGAAGATAGTGAAGGGAGTATGATAACGGGCAATGTTCGGTGATATTAAAGGCATCACTAAAACCCACCACATGCCAACACTTGCAAACACACGCGAAATTATTGTTGTGGCTCTGAATGTGATGCATTAATAACATTTTTTGTGATACTCTTTTAAATAAAAGGCTAATAATAAAAATACTAATGTAGGGAATGTCCCCGATAGAGCGTCATTTATTTTATCACTAAAATTCCAAAATAAACATTTTTCAGGAAAAAAAAACTAAATACATTATTAAATATATTTTAATGAATAGTAATGCCATGAAGGTATTAAAAGTCCCGTACCGTTTTTGCAACAAAAACTACACTAATACATACTTTAATACCCGCATTGGAACTATCATGATAATTGAAACCTAATTTAATGTATGTAATATAAAAATAGATTCTTACTGCATCATAATTAATCAAAGTATCATCATCATCATCACAACTCATATATGTCCCACTGTTGGACTCGGGCCGGCATAATGGGAGAGAATTTGACCTACTATACCGTGCTGATCAGACATTTTGGTATAGGGTTTCATTAGTGTATATTATATCCCTTAGTCATCTTTTACAACATCCACGGGCAAGATAGGGCGTGGTGAATTGTATTCTCTCTCCGTCACCACGTGGCAAATAGATTATTATAATAAATTATTATTGCATCGTGATTAATCAATATATAAATTCAAACAAATAACTTCAATACACAATTTCACAATATTATTAAATTTCATAAAAATTACATTACAGCAGACATGCTAATGCAAAACTGCCGGGGACTTTTCAAATTACACAAATTTGTAATTACACAAATAAATTGTAAAGTCCCGCATAACATGAAGACTTCACAAATATATAATTTAAATTCATAGTTTGAATGCATGTTTTTAGCAGGTGTTATGTTATTTTCAAACTAAAAAAAACTGCCTATTTAAATAATAAAATCGTATTATATTTAAGGCCATATCTTAATTTACGTGACATTTTGAAATATTATTTGCGTAATATGACCCCTAAATGTTTATTCAATACCGATTGATAAATTTAAAAAAATGTATAACATTATCATATTGTTTTACAAACATAATTAACGGACACAAATTACATTCAGACTCAGAATATTTTATGGATCACACAAAGTGTTGTCCTGTGTGAGATTCGAACCCACAACACTGGCATGATAAGTCGATATGTTAACCACTACGCCATCTGTGCATTAACTAAAATGAAATAATGATTAAAATATAGCTTCAATGTTATAATTTCATTTATGTCTTTGCATTAAATATGCGAATGAATATGGCTTAATATCTTTTGATCTATTGTTGCCCAAAAATTGTTCAAAGTTCATGGCCGGTTAAGTAACAACTGATTTTAATCAGCTTAATAGTAAAACTTCGTTAGTCATGACTTTATTAGGAACAACCTTAGACCACAGTTCCGCTTGCGTATAATACTTATTATGCTTTTTTTACCCTAAATTACCGACCCTTTCCTTGATTGCGATTCTAATTAAGACCCTACCTAATATAATAAAATATGTGGCACCTTCATTTTCCACGGTTATTCTATAAATTTCGGTACGGACCTGACGCTGCCGGCTATCGCTAGGGCGATGGTCGACAGCGTCCGGAATTGGGACGCGGTCGCAGCCTTCTGCGAGACGGTGATCTCGCGGAAGGAGGCGGCGGATCGCCTGCGCGAGGAGCGCAGCCTCGATGAGGAGATCCGCCGCCGGCGACTGGGGCGGCGCAGGCGCAACTATCTGCGCCTCATGCCGCCCTAACCGAGGCCGCGGGTGACGTGACCGGGGATTAGTCCGTCACCCGCCGAAAGGCCGACCGCGTGAGGAAAGACCGACGTCCTCCCCGAGGGGGGGACGTCGGTCGATGAGAGGGTACCCCAGTAGGGGGTATTCCGTCGGGCCGACCACTGACGACAAGTTAACGCTGCTCCAGTGGTCGGCCCAACGACGAAGGCGACGTGGTTTTTGGGTGGGTCGCGGGAGTTGCGTGCTTAAGCCCCTCTGTCGCCCCGGACGGAGTGGTGCGGAGGCGCGCCGACCGCGACCCAGCCACAAAAAAAAAAAAAAATTCTATAAATTTGACTGAATTAAAGAAATTGATCAGATAATTTTACAACAATGGATGAATGACGTGTGGGGATGGAGTAAGAATACAATTTACTACTCCCAATCTTGCCCGTGGATATCGTAAAAGCCGACTAAGGGATATAATATACAGCTCTTCCATGTAAGAGAAACTCGAAATTGTAGTGCGTCAATTGCCCTCCTATTAGGAAGGTGACTTAAGCTCAGCAGTAGGATTGTGAACTGAGACGAATGAATGGAACGTCTGTTTATTAATTCAGCCTATCAAGGTACGCTATTGATTAGATATCCAAGACTTGGCAAACGAATTACCGATTGCTGGTGTTATAGTAATTCAGCTTCTGGCCGTTTTACTGGTGATTACACCAGGTTTTATGACGTCCACTATAATAAAAATGGTATGCCAGCAGTGGTAGGACCACACTGTTGACAGTTATCTGTCTACAACCGCGGGCCGGTCCGTCCGGGGTAGTACCACACTCTCGCAGAAAATCGACTTCCGAGTAGAAGCATTTTGTTACTGCGCTTCGTTCGGTGAGCGAGAGAGCCGGCAGCCCAACTTTCTGAGGGTGTTTGCGTGTGGAGGGTTTTGGTGGTGCTCTTGGTATCACCGAGCCTCAATGCACTCATTCACACTCCCTTCACTTTCTTCGCGGTAGGCAACGACCTTGTAAAGGTCCATGAGCGGTAGCAACACTTACCATCAGGTGTACTGTTTGCTCGTTTGCCACCGTTTGCAATAAAAAAAATGGTAATACCACATTATGGTGCCAACCTTTTATCATTAAAATTTACATAAATATAAAAGAGGATTGGTGATACTATTCTTAAACAATATAATCCTTCCGTGTGGTGACGAAGTAAGAATACAATTCACCACCCCTTGTCTATGGGTGACGTAACAAACGATTAATGGATATAATATGCATATAACATCTATGCAATAGAAGGAATCAATTGGAAGGAATCCTCTGTCAACCCGTCTATCCTTCTGCGCGGAAGGAGGCGGCGGACCGTGTGCGGGAGGAAAGACTCCACGCGGACACGGTCCTCCGCCGGCAACTGGGGCGGCGCAGGCGCTAGTATCTGCACCTGAAGCCGCCCTAGCAGAGACTGCGGGTGACCGGACCGGGGATTTAGACCGGGCACCCGCGGAGAGGTTAGCCTCGCGACGGCGATCGGCATCCCAGTAGGGGACGTCGAAAGAAGAGGGTACTCCCTCGGGGTATTCCGTCGGGCCGATCACTGACGTCAAGTCACCCTGCTCCGGTGGTCGGCCCAATGACGAAGGCGACGTGTCTCGGGTGGGTTACGGGTGTGCGTGCTTACGCCCCTCTGTCGCCCCGGACGGAGTGGTGCGAGGAGTGCGCCGTACGTAACCCAACCCAAAAAAAAAAAACCCCGTCTATTATGTCCCTTAGTCATTTTTACGACACTCACCGACTTCTTTAGTCATACGCCAGTTAGATAGAACAGTAAAGAATAAAATAGCTATTATTTTTTAAGTGACAAGCTTACTGTCATTTATAATATTGTTGCTACACAAAATTCTAGAACACAGAACCAGTGTCACTTATCATCAATGCAATTAGCACAGCCTCTATCGTTATCATTACAAATATTATTAATAAATTAGGACGAGTAATTTAATCACCATTAGTTGTAATAACATGTTTGATATTTACTTTGGGAGTTGAATTTACTTACGATCCATTGAAAATTGTGTTTGTCTATCCTTGGTTATTATTTTAAACGTTATTATAATATAACGTATATTGTTAGGTTTAGTTGCATAGGCGTCTGACTGTCTACTATTATTGGTTTCATTTACGAGTTGGGCAAGACAAGAAATATATTGACAAGCCTCTCTGCGGGTGGTGGACTATGCGCCGATCCGTCCACCCGTGACCTCGGCTAGGATTCAACTGCGACCTTGGCTAAGGTCCACCCGCGACCTCAGCTAAAGACAAAAAATGTACCTTGGACAATAATCGTACCATCCAACAAAGATAGTTCTAAGTTTGGGTATAATTCGTGTCCATAAATTGTATGGTTGTTAAATCCCCGCGACCTAAGGATTTATTTCTCATTAGCTATTGCAAGATTATCGCAAATATCGCGTTTTTAAACTTACCTTTCCATATAAATATAATATTAGCTTGAACACAGTTTTAAAGCACTGAATCCCAAGAATTTTGATGGCACATAATCAATTACATTTTGATTAAACTTTCAGGCAATGCTTGTTAAAAGCATTCTCAGAAAATTAGTACAAAAAGTCACGCTACATTCTCTATAAATCATAGGAGTTCCATTGCCAATGCTTTTTCCACAACGAATATTAGCTATTCAAATTTCAAACTAAAATTCAGACTCGTTTGGCAGACAAATTCGTTTCATGACAGCAGAAACGTTGGCGCTTTTCTTTTTTCAATTTTTTGGGGCAAATTACTCGAGGAGACAGGTATGTTTGTCCGGGAACTAATTTTCATAAATGCTGCCGTTTCCTATTAGTCCCGGGAAACTAATGAAATTACTTCGAATAAAAGCACCCCACATTTCTCCCGGGGGTAATGTTGAAAGCGGCCAATCTTTTTAAGCATTTTACTACTCAGCATTGTGTAGTCATTAGGTACAGTATTACAAAATTTCCCCCAAAGAAGTAAATAGAGGTGTAACACGATCATAATACGTCATCTAATCTTTAGTTTTACGTATTAAAGTGTAAGCTATTTTTTTTCTTTTTTGCTAAGTGCATTGTTGCCCTTTAACACAATGTCACAAACTTGATGATAAATGTTATCAAATCCCACATAACGACCAATACAACCCAAAATACTAGTACATCAAGTAATAGCACTCCCAGTACAAAGCGTATAATATTATCAACTAGTATTTGAGATGATCCAATATTTATTACTAAAATTACAGCATAGGAAGCTATAATGAGTGCTGGATTGGAGCGCTGAATCTGTCTAGACATTCTAGGGTCAATGTTTCGGTACCACCTACGATTTCAGACATTCAGACTTAAAACCGACTTACATATAAAGATTTACGAAGCCATTCCCCAAACGAAACCAGAACCACAACGGATTTACCCTAGATAGAAATCGGTACGACTTAGAAACCAGTTAGACGTAGTTTTAAGTAAGAATTACACGAAGGTAATTTAGATAAGTAACTCGGGTTTTATTTGGTTCAATGTAAAACAAGTTTTGATCCTCTTTTCTAGATTTTATTATAGTTTTAATAAATTCAAATGTATAAACCTTTTGGATAAAACATTTATTAATACAACTGAAGTAATTTTTATCTATAGATTTGTAATAGATAAATGGTTATATTGAGGAGGACTTTACAAATCGGGGATCGAGAACTAGAACTGTGGACCCTTGTGGAGGTCGGGAACTGTGGATTACACAAATTCTATTACATATTATGTTCTGTAGATATTTTATCAGCTTTTAGACACCCATTGCTGAAAATAGACTTCCCCATGAGAATGCCATATAGAACGATCCTGTGCCACTTGCATCTAACGGTTCCCTGCGACTATTAATGTGTCGTCCACCTAGTAGGGGGGTGGTCCTACGCTGCGTTGTCCAATTCATGGTTGCTACTCCTGAAGTTTTTATCCTCAACGGTTGTCAGTTCGACGAGCGATGTGGTCTGCCCATTGCTTTTCAACATACCAATTCTTTGGACTACCTCTGTTACACCCTTCCTTCTAGGGCTTTCCGTATACCGGATTATATCACGTGAAGAAATACCGAGCATAGCCATCTCCATAGCACGTTTGCCGACTTTTAGCCTTTTTATAAGCTCGACGTTTGCAATGCAATGTTAGCAATGCAGTGCGACGTATTTTATGTACCGCGAGAAACTACAAACTTAAATTAATGAATAAATGAAACGAATAATAATCTATAAGAAACTTATATATAATTATCTTAATAAGCTATGAAGTTATAATACATTTATAAGTTTAAAAAACCGCATGTTGTGCGACAGCGTATGTTGGGTATGTGTCACTTTGTGTATATCGTCTGGTATGTCGTAAAGGGTGCAGGGTAATCTTATAAGTTTTATGTTTTTCTGTCTGATCAAATAATCATATTTATTGTGCATGTGGTGTTTACCTTTAATTAGATGTTACATTGCCATTTGTATTTTAATATGTATATTGTTAAGTGTCTATGTAAACAATCTGTTGGTGAACCAAATAAATAAATAAATTAATTAATCGAATACATCTTCTCTGGATTTCAAAATTCATAAAGTCTAAGAAGATTTTAAGCTGATCATATCCATCTAAGTTGCTGCTAATATCGCAATAACTATCGCTTTTCGATAAGGCAGATCCTAAGTGATCTCCAAAGTTTTCTTGTTCCCGTCGCCGTTCAATTGTGACTCTAATCTGCGACCCTAATGACTTATTTCAACTTGTGGACAGATCTTATGCAATTAGCTATTTATTGACTTTTCTTCAATTTTGTTGTTACTCAGCGAGGGTATTATTTTACCTTACATTCTTTCTTGCCAGTGGCAAACAAGCAACGTGAGGCTGCCTATTTAAGATAGAGTACTCTTTATAAACTATGGAGGTTTAAACTTTTTAAGGACGTGTATATTTGAGAAATAATTACGAGGATTTATTCGTAAATTATCCTAGAAGATCTTTATTATAAAGAATACAAAAAGTATTATTAGAAAATGTAGGTGTGTTGAACCTCTATCTAGCTCTTTAAGGATAAATGCATGAATATACAAAAATTAATGATAGATATCTGATAAGACGAAGATAACGATTGTAATGAAAATTAACTAAATGTTGATAAGATAAAGATTACGTATGGTGACTCCCGAGTTGACTTTTGTCCACAATACAAAAAGAATCGATTAAGAAATGTTAGCAATAACGTTTAAAAAAAAACCAAATATAATAGGTACTATTTCAAACTCTTCTGACCAGCGTAATAGAAAGCAATATTTATGTATTATTCGCAGTTCAAAAAGAATTATATATTTTTGGAAAATGTATTTATTAATTTTCAAGTTCAAAAATGTATTATAAAAATTTAAAAGCTGAAATGTAATCAGAAACTCATAACGACATCCCTGAAGCCGAAACGACGAAGGAAACTGACTCATATATCTTTCAATCGTGCTCCACTGACGTTTTCTGTCTTCTTTTTAATTCTTTTTTTTAAATTTAATACCCGCTACTGCTGACAACTAAATCATTAGTAGCAATGTCGTAATTATTTTTTAAATATAACAACATCCGATACTATAATTTCTAACTCTAATCTGGATGCCAAGCGTGGTGGTTACGTCAATATCCCAACTTTGGAAAGACCTAAGCACAACTGTGGACATCAATATATTGATTGATTAATAGAATAATTTATATTTATGATTAAATTTAGACTCGATGTTTGAGGTTTGGGCTTTTCGCTTTATTCTAATTATTTTTGGAACAAAGCTAGTCTCTGGTTACAATGGTGGAAAGGACGGCATATAATTCAATAACCTTTTGTACTGCACCTCACTGTGACCATTTAGGTGGCCCACCGATACGGAGTCCCTGTCTTCTGTAGGAGTTTTGATAAATCTACGAGATTATTGGATATAAATCATCATCATCTCAGCCCATACATGTCTCACTGTTGGGCATGAGCCTCGTTCTTTATAAGAGGGAATTTGGCTTAGGCACACTGATCAAACGTGTTAGCATAGGGTTTTATTTCGTGCTTTCCTTCTCTTGTATTAATATTATCTGCACATTACATCCCCTAGTCATCTTTTACGACAAGATATTGGATGGTGGATTGTATTCTTACTCCGTCACTATACCACATAAATCAATCTCAGATTTATTCAAATTTAATAAACGCAAACAAGAAAATTATTTTACAATCAACCGTAATTTGATCATTTTAATTAAATATAGCTTATATTTGCACACGAATTGGATACGCTCTTGATTAACTATCTATTTCAAATCTTTAATATCATAAATGTAAGTCCAATAACTAATGAATCTCAAATTCATTAGCAATTCACAAAAGATTTCAATTTTACTGAAAATTTTATACGGTGATTAAATATTTTTTTCTTCAGTCCTAAACGAAGAAAGTTAATTAAGATTTTCTAGTCCTTAGATTATGTTTAAGCTATGTTTTAAATATTAATTAACAAATTCATTTATATAGCATAATAAAAAACACAAGATAAATTTTTGTCTAAAAAAAGTTATTACAAAAACTGTCGTTAGCCATGTAAATTATTAATTCTAAATCATCATCATCATCATCATCATCATCATCATCATCATCATCTCAACTCATATACGTCCCTCTGTTGGGCTCGGGCCTCCTCCATAATGGAAGGGTAATTCATCTACTATACCACGCTGGTCAGACCTATTGGTATAGGGTTTTATTTCGAGTTCCTTCTCTCGCATAGATGTTATATTCGTTTTATATCCCTTAGTCGTCTCGTACGATCACCCACGGGGAAGAAGACGGGGGGTGGTGAATTGTATTCTTAACTCCGTCACCACACCGAAATACTTATTTTAAACCGTAAATTGCAATTTCAATAATGATCATCACCACTGCTCTTATCCCAATTAATTGAAGTCGACTCAAAGTCTATCTTCTTTTTTTTAAGGCAACAACCCTGAACTAAGGATACTATTCTTGTATTGAGAAAGACTTTACAAACATATAAATTACCTGACACAAATTACATCCAGATTCAGAACAACAACTCACGGATCGCACAAAGTGTTGTCCTGCGTGGGATTTGAACCATCGACACTAGCACTGTAGGTCGGTTTATTAATTATTACACAATATGTGCAGTCGGTTTTCATTCTCTTGAAAATATGTTGATATGCTTGAAAAACATCCACAAACAAGATAGGAGGGTGGTGAATTGTATTCTTACTCCGGTACTCGGTAAAGAAAATAAAATAATATCGTGTAGGCAGAAAGCCAATTATCAATCAAGTTATTACTGTCGTTAGGAAACGAGTAATAAAGTGTACTTAAGCGCTATTACCATATCTTAAAACAAATTATTCCTTCTACCGTATTCCCAACAAGGGTAGGGACGATATCCTAAATCTTTCCGAATAAGTTCACAAATAGCAAAAAGCTCAGGTAATTTGTGCACACAGTAATTTTCTTGGGCAACACTCAACTATAATGTGGCCATTAAAACCTACGGGTAGCAAATTGCAAGTAGGGTGGCAACACAATCAAATGTTGATTTGCTTTAGCTGATGAAACTGTTTGTACTTAATACCGCACGCGGAGTAAACTGTAATAATTTATAATTGAAATTTTGTAAAGTTTATTAACTAAATTTATTAGTTTATTAATTAAATTTATTAACTTTAATTTTTAGTTTTTTTTTAAACGACATACCTGTACGAAAGAAATAGCTCTATCATTGCGCGAGTCTTGAAATAGGCAATTAACGACACAAATTACACCCAGTTTCAGAATATAGATTCACGTTATCTACGCAGTTTTAATGCTATATGGTTCTAGATTCATAATTAACTACACAAATAATGATTTCACGAATGACGTATAACCACGAACAGGTTGGTACA
This sequence comes from Lymantria dispar, assembly GCA_032191425.1. Lineage (NCBI taxonomy): Eukaryota > Metazoa > Arthropoda > Insecta > Lepidoptera > Erebidae > Lymantria > Lymantria dispar. The sequence goes on from CM063455.1 coordinate 30,353,022, forward strand.
GGGTTTTTTTTCGAGTTGTATGCATACTATAATCCCTTCCTAGTCTTTTACGACACCCACGGGTAAGAAAGAGGGAGGTGAATTGTATACTTACTCCATCACCACGCGGAAAGTCCGTTCCTTAAATTTATATTTAGTAAAATTCACCACGGCAACTAAATTAATTTCTATCATAAATTGAATTTCAAACTTCCTTCGACAAAACATCATAACTCAAATTTATGCACAGTTTTTGCTAGTATTTTTTTGGCATGACAACCCTTATTCCTAAGATTGTACTCGAAATACCCGAGCGAGTGAATTCTCGAAATGCCTGCATATCGTGAACTACAGCTGTAGAAGCGAGTATTATTGTGAGCCAACACGAAGTTTTGCTCATGTACGACACTTTTTCTTAGAAACACCCGTGTAAATTGTTTTAAAGATTTTGCGTTAATGCAAATGGTTAGGTTAATCGCTTTTCAGTGGTACAATTTGTAGTGTTTTGTGAATTTTTACTAGGTTTTAGTCTTCGTTCGGAAATAGATGAATAATTTACAAACTTAACGCACTCTTAAAGTGTTTTAGCGATATTTCCCTTTTCCATACTAATTCTTTCACATTTCTATATTTTTAGGCACAATTGTGCCTAATTTTTACTTTAATAATAATAAAAAAACAAAACCGCCATGAGCACTGTCGACGGGACTGAAAACCTAAGACTGAACAAAAAGCTGTTATTTGTCTATATTCAAAAATTAAAATTTCACATTTATCTGGTTTTGACATCTATCGCCACAGTAAATAGTGACATTGACATAGCTACAATACTGTAGTGTTAGCGCAAACACATCAAGTGACCATGTCAATGACGACTTACACGAATTTACTGCCAATCCAAACCAGCCTATAAGTATAAGTTTTCTCTACAAAAAATCTTGCCAGAAATGTGATTGGAACGAAAAATGATTATGTTAAAATGCTTTATCATACCACATTGCCATAAGTTATATGTGGAATGTCCAGATTGCTTTTCTTTAGTGAAAAATGTAATTGAACGATTACTTAATAGTAATGTAGGAAGAATTACGCCTAACAACAGCCAAATAAAAGCACGATAGATAACCTTGTAGAGCGGTGAACAGTTGCTCTACGTAATACAAAAAATATAACAAAAAATAACAGACAACTCGGACGCTCACAATATAACGATACAGAACCCCGCCCTTACTTAATTTTAAAATTTTTTGCTCGTAACGCTAAAAATTATCGTTCACTTTTTTTTGGACTAATAAAAGCATATCGATTTCATAATTATCGTTGAAATAAAAAATACAATGATGGTATTTTTTCGCACAACTCCATTGCGGATTTTTGAGACAAGTCCATTTTTAGCGATATTTTTTTTTATATTATAGAAATTAATTACAGTCCGGACATATCAAACGGCGTTGAACCTTGACGTGATTTTTTTCTGATAATTATCTATATGAAGTGCTAATTATTAGAACAATCGTTTAATAATTGCAAAGTTTCCTCGTGTTACAAATGGTACCTATACGATATATTTCCTTGTATTCGATTGGAAACGAGAACTCTATTCGATTTAAAGTTATTATGCGCTCCTTCTTTGCTAGCGTATGAAGTCTCGAGATAGACTTGCTCACTACAGCGGATGACTAAAAATAAATTGTTGCGTGTTGACATTGAAATGTTAATGCACTCTCCGCTCGACGCATTTCATGGATACAATATTGCCTTTCGTATATATGCCTTTTTTATTTTATCGATTGTTTTGACTGTTTTTTTTTTTAATAACGATAACGCGTCAGCTAGTGGTTTATAATGCGATAATGCGAAAAAAAAAATCATAAATGTGTGCTGTAGTGTCAATGATCCCGACCGTGTTTTTAGTATCGTCCACGTCATGCGTGTATGCAATGAATTTATCGCCGTCATGAACGTACCACAATTTATTTTATTCATTACCAACCACAGGAACATATGATACATTATAATTTTAATGTTTACATATATGTCACGCCTTTTTTTCTAGCTTTACGAATTATAGTCTGATTGTTTTAAATTGTGAAATAATTTTATCGTAATAATTTTATGTTCTTTTTTCCGAACATGATTATTTATTAATCTTAATGACTTGTTCACGTTTAAACTTGTCCCCTCACGGACATAAGATCATTGAATTTATGACTTATCAATTATATTACGTTTTAATTGCACATTTTATACTTTTGGTCTTAAAATAATGCTCAAGGTTTCACTAATATGTATATATAAATGTGCGATTTTGTAATGTTAGGTTGTTAAAAATTTCGACACTTAATTTCAAGGTTTCTTAACTAAGTTTGAGATTTGGTTGATGTTATATTTTATTCATTAGATTTATCATTATTGAACGTTTAATGCGATTTGCTTCACATTACGTTTGTAATGTTTTTATAAAAAAACATTTTACTTTAGGAATATTGCCGCGATTAAACGTTTGAAAAAAAATTATGGAAATTATTACACTGCCAGTTTTAAAATATATTACTATACTTTAGGCCTATTTATTAACGATATTATTCCTTAGCGATATATTTTATATTATGATCGATACTAAAACTGAATGTGTAAAGGATTTAACGTTAAAAATAAATCATTTAGTCAAATTTAAGTGTTATTTTAGAGTGGGTCGGTAGTTCGCATGTTGGTGCATGATCACTACTCGTTAATAACCAGTTTAGTAAGGAATTGAATTTCACTGTCTCGTTAATGGCCGACTCGACCAATGGATGTTTATTACGATTATCTTCAAGATAATAGGGGACCAACCCTTTTCAACCAACGCACCGAAATTACAAATTGTTTAAGTTAAATGAACCGTTTGTAGGACTAAAATGTTCACACGGTGGCATAGCAGAAATTTAATTAATTCTTACCTACATATAATGGGGCTTTGGTTATTATCATGCGATTATATTACAACTTATAATTAATATATTTTATAATTTAGTTATAGTTGTCATATAGGGTTATAATTATAGTATTGCCAACTTTTTTGTTTTTTATCTAATATTTATTATTTTAACTTGCATGCATTTCTGTGAAATAGAGTTCTTAAAATTTACTTTAAACCTAGTTGAATTTGATTATTACTAATAGCTTTTTCTTTTCAATAAGTAAAGAAAATTTATCATAAGTCAATTATTAGTATTATAAGTATTAATTACTTTTGTAAATGTTAAAGATTTAAATTTTTACTATTAGAAAATTTTATTAAATTTTGTGTATCGAAGTATCGAGATATACCTAAATTTTATTTTACGAAAATTGCACACGTATTTTACTTCTATTGATAACGTGTTTACAAAATACATATATCCTTTAGCAAATTGTTGCCAATATTCCGTGCGATAAAATGTATTGCGCGTTATTTTTTTTTAATATATGAAGCTGTTGTGTTTTCAATAATAGATAGCTAGTAGCCGTAAGTGCGTATTTAAATGTAACTTGTATTTTTATTTAGTAAATATTTATTTCTGATACGTGATGATTTCATGAAAAAATTTTGATAAGATTTAAAACGATTATATAGTTGAAATCTATTATTACGTTTACGACGTGTATAATATGATGTTTTTTTAATGTTTTTCATTAAACTTGTCTTTATTTTACGTCTGTTATTTATAAAACTATATAGAATTTTTTTTTATCCATGATTTCCGCGTAATTCAGTTAGTTGAGTCTATATTAAATAATGATTCAAAATGTTTCATGTACATTATTCCTTTAATGTTGTAATTCTTGTAATATAGGTAATATCATTTTTCCCGTAATTATAAAATACTTATAATTAATTTAGTCATTAATTAGATGCATGTGTTATTTATTATTTTGAATGAATTATATTAAGAAAACGAGGATAATAATTTAACCATTTTTATTATAATTTTATGGTTTGCGATTATATTTATAAGTTTTTTTCTTATTTTTAACACTTGTAAATTAAATAAAAATATTGTTCCCTAAACACTTAAATTTAAACTTACCTGAGTTGCATCCGTATACGGTGTTGATGAGTTTTTGTCGACGAGTTGGGACCCGAACACGGGCACTCCATTCGACGTGGGAGTTAGAGACCTCACATCCGACACTTGTTGGGGCACCATTTTGTTTATCCAAAAAAAAAATAAACCCCAAAAAAACTTAACACAAAATAACACAGTTCACCTATTGCACTTAAAAAAAAACACTAGCGAATAATTTTTAGTCCAAAACAAAAATTCATAAGTTCGTTGAAAATAAACAAAAAAAATTATAGAAGTCCAAACGGGGCGACAAGGAGCCTCTGCCTATTTCTGTACCGCAGCCTCTCGGCGGACGAAACTCCTGAGACCTCCCAGTACCTGGACACTATCCTAAAAGCTTTCTCTTCTAGAACGATATATCTGCTACTATCTTCTTCGCCGGCGAACAGTCCAAAAGTCATAATTTTAGCGGTGTCCCGACCGCAGTTCAGTTTGCACTGCGGGGCGATCGTGTCATAATCAAACGGGAGCGTGTTTATTAAAATAGCTTTATGCGGCTACGTTCGCACTCCGCGATGACAAGGAACCTACTGACGGAGTACGAACGTGCTGTCAATATACCCGCGCGCTCAGCTGTTCGCCCTCCTCCCCCCCGCCGCCCCGCGCCGCGCAAGCGCCCCGCTCTCCCCCCGCGTCTCATTCGTGCGCCGACAACAAGCGGCATTGCACGCATCATACTATACAATATCACTCCTATCACGCACAAACCTTATCACGAACATGTTTATATTATATTTGTAAATAATAAACATATTGTTATGTTTAACAGCTGGTAAATGATATTTATTTTTATCATTACAATATTATTTTGATGTTTACGCAAGTATTATACGTTTTAAATGACTTTTTTTACGGATTTCTCCGCGTTTGTATTTGATTTTTGATTTAACGACGTTTCGAACACTTTTGTTGAGGAGTATGAAATGCAAACATGATAAAATTCGTAAAAATAGTTTTATTTTAAATAATATTTTATTTTTTTTTTTTTTTTTTTTTTTATGCAAACGGTGGCAAACGAGCAAACAGTACACCTGATGGTAAGTGTTGCTGCCGCTCATGGACCTTTACAAGGCCGTTGCCTACCGCGAAGGGAGTGTGAATGCGTGCATTGAGGCTCGGTGATACCAAGGGCACCACCAAAACCCTCCACACGCAATCACCCTCAGAAAGTTGGGCTTCCGGCTCTCTCGCTCACCGAACGAAGCGCAGTAACAAATTGCTACTACTCAGACGTCGATTTTCTGCGAGAGCATGGTACTGCCCCGGACGGACCGGCCCGCGGCTGTAGACAGATAACTGTCGACAGTGTGGTCCTACCACTCCTAAAATAAAATATTTAAATATTTTCAGTGATAGGTTAGTAAAATCACGATTTTTTTTGTGGTGGGTTATGTTGGTTGGTTTTTTTGTGGGTTGTGGTAGGTCAGCGCACTCGCTGCTCGGCTCTATCCGGGGCGAGAGAGGGGCGGGGCGAGGCCCCATAACCCACCCGTAGCACGTCGCCTTCGTCGCTGGGTCGACCGAGTTCCTTGTCCTCCGTGGACGGCCCGAAATTATCATCAAGATAACATACATTTAAAGATTTTAATAACCAATTTTTCATGCAAATCAACACATCCGTTTCGTGTGGTGACGGAGTAAGAATACAATTCACCATTCCTTCTCTTGCCTGTGGGTAAAGACGACTAAAGGATTAAATATGCATATAATATTTAAGCCAGAGTAGGAAAACTTGAAATGAAACCCTACTAACCTAACAACACGTCTGACCAGCATGGTAGATCGATTCCTCCTATGTAGAGAAGACTTAAGCCTAACAGTGGGACATGTATGAGCTAAAATGATGATGATGAATAAACATTTTTTTTTTGTGGTTCTGTTTAGAATTTGATAATTACTATAAATGACTAAACAATAATGATAACTCTACACGAAGATATTTCCGCGAAATGAGTTTTTTATAGACACTGAGTTCTTCGAAATGTGTTTTTTTTAGATTGTAATGAATATGGAGAAAGTCTTAGACCATATAAGTTGAGAGGCCGACCGCGTGAGGAAAGACCGACGTCCTCCCCGAGGGGGGGACGTTGATCGATGGGAGGGTACCCCAAGTAGGGGGTATTGCGTCGGGCCGACCACTGACGACAAGTTAACTCTGCTCCGGTGGTCGGCCCAACGACGAAGGCGACGTGGTTTTCGGGTGGGTTGCGGGAGTTGCGTGCTTAAGCCCCTCTGTCGCCCCGGACGGAGTGGTGCGGAGGCGCGCCGACCGCAGCCCACCCACAAAAAAAAAAAAGACTATATAAGTTAAACGGTTGGGCGTAAGCCTCCTCCACTGTGGAAGGGGACATTGATCTACTATACCGCGCTGGTCAGGCGTGTTGGCATAGGGTTTTATGTCGAGTTTTCCTTCTCCCGCATAGATGTTGTATATAAGTGCGTGGCTTATAATTAGTAAAACATAATATTAAATTATGATTAATATTTTAATATTATATTTTATTAATTGTTTTATATGATTGTCATTGTATCATCATCATCATCATCTCAGCCCATATATGTCCCACTGTTGGGCTCGGGCCTCCTCCATAATGGAAGGGTAATTGACCTACTATACCACGCTGGTCAGACGTGTTGATATAGGGTTTTATTTCAAGTTTTCCTTCTCTCGCATAGATGTTATATGAGTTTTATATCCCTTAGTCGTCTCGTACGACCACCCACGGGTAAGATAGGGGGTGTTGAATTGTATTCTTACTCCGTCACCACACGGAAATTGTATTACATACATTGTCATTGTATTACATATCTTAATTTATTATTTCGTTAAATATAGTTTGATAAAATATAATGTTAAATTATGATTAATATTTTGATATTATATTTTATTATTTGTATAATATTATTGTCTTATTATATATAACTGTTATTAATTTTATATTTCCTCTTATAATATCGCGTTAGGTTAAATGTTAGGGTAAAGGTATTATAATTGATTGTAAATAAATAAATGTTATACCTATGCGTATTACATCCCTTTTTTTTTGGGTGGGCTATGTTAAGCGCACGCGCGGTCCAGTCCGTCCGGGGCGATGAAAGGACGGCACGCGGGCCCATAACCCATCCGTACCCACGTCACCTCCTGTTGGGCCGACCACCGGAGCACATGTGACTTGTCGTCAGTGGTCGGCCTGACAGAATACCCTTTCGGGTAACCTCACCTCTCGACGTCTTCTCGATTTCGTAATTTTGTCACTCACTGACTGACTGACCGATCATCAATATTAAAGTGGCACTTCTAGCAGACATAGAAGCTTCAAATTTAGAATACAATTAGTGATTAGTGTATAAATGAAAGAAAAATTATGAAACATTATAATTTTCATCCAGTTTCCGAGATACACTAACTGCATAAATAATTTTGTCAACTCATATAAATATATATGATTACAAAGTTACATTTGCAGTTAATGAAATATAACTTTGTAAAAAATAAGAATACATTTGTCGTCATCATTGCTTCTCTATGGGAATCGTAACAATCTGCTTAAGACTGCGCAGTTGACGTAGTGGTTAAGATACCAACGTACCGTGTAGTGTCACGGGTTCGAATCCCATACAAGACACCTTGTACGATCCACAAATTGTTGTTCTGAGTCTGAATGTAATTTGTGTCGGTTAATTATGTTCTTTCCGTATGGTGACGAATTAAGAATGCAATTCACCACTCTCTATCTTGCCCGTGGATATCGTATAAGACGACTATGGGATATAATATGCACATACCATCTGTGCAAGAGAAGGAAAACTCGAAATGAAACCCTATATCAACATGTCTGACCAGCATGGTATAGTGAGTTAAATTCCCTCCCGTTATGGAGGAGGCCCGAGCTCAACAGTGGGACATATGAGGGCTGCCATGATGATGCGATGTTGAATTATATGTTTGTAAAGTCCTCCACAAAATAAGGATTATTATTCCCTTAGTGCAAGGCGTTGTCATTTAAAATAAAGATTCAACAGGAAGGAGAGTGGGCAGCAGCTCTCGCCGGGGAAATGTGATCTCACTGCGAAACCAACCCGCCTACCAAACGTGGCGACTACGTCATTATTCCTCATAAGGCGAAGAAAAATGAGCTCTAATCATGGCAACTCTGTTACCCTTAAGCGTCGTTGGATGCATGTCTCACAGTACGGCACTTTATGGTGAAGCATGAGGGGGGGTCTATGTTCTACAGTGGACGGCGATAGGCTGAATGATGATTGGCATAATAGGTGTAAACATATACCTAGATATAATTATGTTTAAAGATGTAAAAAATTGTAAAATGGTCAATCAACTTAATGAAAAAGCAAGAGTGGGATGTGTCTTATGAAATTGCACCAAAATCTCCCAAAGTATTAATCAAACTAAATTGCCTCAAATTTATCTGAAAGAAATAACGCCATCATTAGGCTCAATTGCCATCAAAGCGGGAGGAGACTAGAGGAGATGTGTTTCGAAAAATCAATCAAATTTCTTTACTACCACATCTCTTCGCTTAGTTTAGGTAAAATTGACTCAAGCGGTAAGGAGAGATGTCTCATTTTTCAGAGAGTGTGCTCTAAGAAAATCCTTTGTTGGTATTCCAGAAGTAGAAGGTACCGGAAAGGCAAATAAGTAGGTCTATCTACAAAAAGAAATGAGATACCATCAAAAACAAGACTTGTAAAAAAAAGCCAAGCCTCGCAACTGAGTTGTTCTACCATAAAAATTTGTGAGATCCATGTTATACCAAGTCGGTTAACTCATTCAGTCCCTGCTTAAGGGACCTTTCTTCTTAAGTTATTACGTAAATAGCTAACCTAACAACTTCTTATAGGGACTATATCAATATTAAAGATCTTTTATGTTTTAAATAAACAGAATGACTTGGCAATCGCATGAAAACACACCTCACAAGTAATACATATTATATTAAATTGTACTAAACATAGTGCGATTGCCAAGTCAATCTATTTATTTAAAACATAAAAGATCTTTAATATTGATATAGTCACTATAAGAAGTTGATATGTTAGCTATTTACGTAATAACTTAAGAAGAAAGGTCCCTTAAGCAGGGACTGAATGAGTTAACCGACTTGGTATAACATGGATCTCACAAATTTTTATGGTAGAACAACTCAGTTGCGAGGCTTGGCTTTTTTTTTACAAGTCTTGTTTTTGATGGTATATTATTTAGTTTCACTTAAATAAATAGGGCAAAGATGCTGTGCAGATGTCTATTTGTGGTAATTATGTTTTTGACGAAAATTATGAAATAAAATCGATCGTACTTTATTTTGACACAATGTACTTTATTTTTCTAATTTCATTAACCAATGTGCTTTATTTACACGAAAAAAAGGTGGCAAACCTACCCACTGTGTCATTACACGAAAAAAAATTTTGTAATTGTTTATTTATTTTTTTTTCTAATTATGATATAACTTAACAGTTACTTCATAATAATTACAATCTAGCTATATAAGAAGTAATTTAAATCTAATTTAATTTGCTAGGACTTACAGAGTAAGAATGTATCCATTGGCACTTTTCTTATTGTCTTTAATAATAATAAAATACACGTTGTTCTTATGTTCTTCAAGGATAGCACTCACTGCACTACTTATCACTAATTACACTAAACTAACTCAAAAGGCTTCTTTTCAGTCTCCTTATTATGTCCGTGATGTCAAGGAGCTGGATAGCCTCGACATTTACGTGTTGTATTAGTCTTTTTTCATGTGCCTCGGCCTTTTTTTTATAATCTTAGTAACAAGGTCCACTCCTAAATCACGGTGGATGTCCTCATTTCTAATGTACCAGGGAGCGTTTACTGTACTCCGAAGTACTTTGTTTTGGAATCTTTGGATTATGTCAACATTGGTGCGTTTTGTACAACCCCAAAGTTGAATGCCGTATGCCCATACAGACATAAGTATTTGTTTGTACAGAAGTACTTTGTTGTACACTGATAATACTGGTTGTCTACCGAGTAGCCAGTACATTTTCTGGTAGGTAATTGTTTATTATAAGAAAATATTTATTACACGGAAATATATATTATTATATTACATTTATTAAACTTAAAAACTACCTAATACATTTTTAAATATTATACAAAAAATAAAATATTTAAAAATATAAAAAGCGTATTTACCCACCGGCAGCGAATACAAGGACCAAGCCGCCAGTGGTTAGGGCTACAAAGAGAGGAACTTCCTCACGATGCGCGCTGTGTTCAGTAATACCGCCTTCTGCATCAGACCCGCAATCCAACTACCTAACGCGAGCCTCTTTAGATGTTGATTGAGGCTCTTGGCTATTAACCCATTGGTCGAAATGACTATCGGTACAACGATTGCCGAGTCCACATCCCACATGTCGACAATCTCGTGATTATTATATTTATTATTACTTATTGTAAGAAATATTTATTTATTATTAAATCAATAATATTAATATCCGTGTGGTGACGGAGTAAGAATACAATTCACCACTCCCTATCTTGCCCGTAGATGTCATAAAAGACAACTAAGGGATACATATAATAATTTTCCTTCTCTTGCATATATGTTATACTAGCAACCCGCCCTCGCTTCGCTTCAGTTTCAGTCGTGTTACCGTAGTTCCCGTTCCCGTGGGAATATCAGGATAAAATATAGCCTATGTTACTCCCTGATATTATAGCTTTCCATTGGTGAAAGAATTTTTGAAATCCGTTCAGTGGTTCAAGCGTGAAAGCGTAACAAACAAACAAACAAACAAGCAAACATCCCTACTTTCGCATTTATAATATTAGTATGGATGCTTACATATGACATACATGCAAGGGAAGGAAAATTCGAATACAGTGACCTTGTACATTACGGAACGGTTCCGCCATAAACTCTACTAGGCTCCAATTGAAATGCTTCATTTTTTGTGCGCGAACTTACGTAATAACGTATCTTCTATACGTATAACGTATAGAAGATACGTTATTATTCTGAGGTAATGAACTTGATTGCTATCTCATCATCGTCATCATTATCGTTCAGCCTATTGCCATCCACAACTGGACGTAGCCCTCCCTCATGTTTCGCTACAAACTGGGATCCCGTACCCGACTGCCTTTGGCTGGTATATTCTAAAAATTATTTAGAACGTACCAATTCCACTTTGCAGCTATCCTAGGTGACTTAATTTTTAATATTATTTATTTTTTATTACAAACGGTGATAAACGAGCAAAAAGTACACCTGATGGTAAGTGGATGAAATTTTACAAGGCCGCTGCCTACCGTGAAGAAAGTGAAGGGAGTGTGAATGCGTGGAATGAGGTTCGGTCATACTAAAGGCATCACTAAAACCCATCACACGCAAACACCCTCACAAAGTTGTGCTCCCGGCTCTCTTGCTCACCAAAGGAAGTCATCATCATCTTGCTCTTATCCCAATTACTTGGGGCCGACGCAATATGTCATCTGTTTTGACATATTGCAAAGAGTTTCGGCAATGACTTTTATGACCGGCCGCCTGCCTGATGTCAACCCTCCTTGGGCATGTAATCGTTGACCCAAATGGTACCAGATGGAGTTGGTCCGGGTCAATCTAGGGCTCTTAGTCGTCTTTTACGACACCCACGAGCAAAGCAAGGGTTGGTATTATTCGAAGCCGCTACCACACAGCTCACCAAAGGAGTAACAAATTGCTACTACTTGGACGTCGATTTTCTGCTTAATGTGGTACTACCCCGGACGGACCGGCCCGCGACTGTAGACAGACAACTGTCAACAGTGTGGTCCTGTCACTATTTAAAGGGAAGAGGGTCTTCAAAAATACTATACTTAAAGAAAATTGGGTCTTAATATGTACTATGTATAGGGTAGGTATGTTAGGTAAACTACCTACCTACTAGGTAGGTAGTTTACCGTGTAGGTGTAAAATTAAACAACTTTCTGAGGGTGTTTACATGTGGTGGATTTTGGTGATGCCTTTAGTACCGATCACTGATCCTAACTGCACCTATCCACACTCTCTTCACTTTCTTCATGGTAGGCAGCATCCTAGCAAAGTTCATGAGCGTATATTGCATCAGGTGTACTTTTTACCACCCTGGAGGTATGTCCTGCCTGGGGGCCTCCGCACCGCGACCTGTCGGCGGTTATAGGAACAGACCTGTCGTTGCTGAGCATCACATCAAATATGCTCTACAGCGACAGGTGCTGGTCGTCGATGGCCTCTTTCTGCGAGGAGGTTATCGCTCGGAAGGAGGCCGCGGAGCGGGAACGCGAGGCACTTGCGTCCGCTAACTCGCTCCGTAGGCGGCGACCAGGGAGAAGGAGGCGCCGATACGCGCATCTCCTCCCACCGCCTTGAACGACGACAGGACGTGGCCCGACGGCCTTGCGTAGGAGTGCCGGGGATCGAATGTCACTAGACGATCTCTCCGGCACTCCGCAAAAGCGCGGAAGGGACCGCTGTTGGTTTTAGTGGGTATTCCGGTTGCATAGGTGACCGGCGAGTCCCACACACCCCCCTCGTCTGTTACCGGCGGGGGGCAGTGCGTAAATTGCATTTCCACAGCGTTAAAAAAAAAAAAGGTGTACTTTTTACGCGTTTGCCACCCTTTGCAATTAAAAAAAATAAACGTAGTGTGGGTTTATTTCTAATGATAAAGTCAAAAGTCAATCGTATAATTATTTAATACTAGCAACCCGCCCTCGCTTCGCTTCGGTTTCAGTCGCTTTACCCGAGGCGTAGTTCCCGTTCCTGTGGGAATACCGGGATAAAATATAGCCTATGGTTACTCCCTGATATTATAGCTTGCCATTGGTGAAAGAATTTTTGAAATCGGTTCGGTGGTTTAAGCGTGAAAGCGTTATAAACAAACAAACATCGTTACTTTCGCATTTATAATATTAGTATGGATGTAACATGTCTCGACATGAACCGCCTTGTCATCTACACACGTGTCATACGACCGCTGCAGAAAATTGCTGTCACATCAGAATTGACTTACAACAGATAAGGACTAATAAAACTCACAACAGCGTAATTTTTAAATAATGACCCATCATTCTAAGAATTGTGGGTTCGATTCTAGTGTATAGATAGATGATAAATCCGCAAATATTTTCGACAGATATACTTGCCAATTTTGTTCACAGACCTCGTCAAGATGATGAGACATTATCCTGTTACAGCATAGATGGGTTCTCATAAGGTTTCACGTTTTGTTTATAATTGCAGTGATCCCTGATCCAGACCGCAGATAACTGGATCGGGGAATCATCGAGGCGGGAGGATACCTGAAAAGATATACCACCGGGCTGGCCACTGCAGTCAAGGATTCGTTACCATTGAACGTCTTAATGGCGAAGGGAAGGGCATAAGGCGGATTATGGGGTCGAACGCCGTCCTTTTATCACCCCGGCTGGGACGTGTGGTCCGCACCATAGCCTGCCAAAAAAATATTTTCAGTGATGTTATCTGCTTTATCACTTTCATCATTCATCATCATTTCAGCTCATACACGTCCCACTATTGGGTTTGAGTCTCCTCCACAATAGGAGGAAAATTGACCTACTGTACCACACTGGTCAGACGTGTTGGTATAGGGTTTCATTTCGAGTTATCTTTCTCTTATATAGATGTTTATATGTATATTTAAAGCCTTAGTCATCTTTTACGACACCCACGGGCAAGAGAAGGGTTGGTGAACGAACGAAGAAGAGAAGGGAGGGTATTCTTACTCCGTCATCGTACGAAACAATCGGGGACAATAATTATTTTTCACGATATCCACGGGAAAGCATAGTAATACTTAGTTACCATAGGGACACTAATAATTGACTTTATATGAAACTCGATTGTAAATTGATGTAATTATCGTTAACAGAGAAATTGTATCTTTAAAAACCTGTTAAAAGTCCCGGGAGTTCATTAAAAGTGGGTTTATTTTGTACTATCGTATCTACCAGCTGCCGTGCGGTCATCATACGCCCGCATCCGTACGAAGATTATAACAGACATTCCTTCGGTATTAAGTTTAAAAAATATTTCTTAAATAATTGTAATAATTTGCCGTGTTATAACAGAGGAAAAATAAAATTCACTGCCTCCTTTCTTGCCGGTGGGTGTTGTTTTTTTCATCGCAAACGGTGGCAAACGAGCATACAGTACACCTTATAGTAAATGTTGCTGCCGCTCATAGACTTTTGCTAGACCGCTGCCTACTGTGATGAAAGTGAAGGGAGTGTGAATGCATGCAATGAGGTTCGGTGAAACTAAAGGCAACACCAAAATGGGTTTTGGTGGGTTTGGGTTGGGACCCACGCAAACACCCTCAGAAAGTTGGGCTGCCGGCTCTCTCGCTCACTGAACGAAGCTCAGTAATAAATTGCTACTGCTCAGACGTCGATTTTTTGCGTCAGTCTGGTACTTCCCCGAACGGACTGACCCGCGGCTGTAGACAGACAACTGTCAACGGTGTGGTCCTACCACTATAAGGTGTCGTAAAGGCTGGAATATGATATGTAAATAGCATTGATGCAAGAAAAGGAAAACTGGACATACAACCCTATATCCAGACTACCACAAAAGAAAAAGGTCCGTATCTTAACCACTATTTATTAAAAATTAGACGTCAAATATAAAAATAAATTAAAAAAATTAAAAATGTTTTACATCATATGAATAGTTTTTCTCACAATAATAAATATAAAAAATATAAATAATTATCAACTCTTATAATTGTAATTATACAAACAATTTGTATTCACATCAAATCCAAATTTGAAATATCAACGTAAAATTATATTTCATCATTTATATTTCAATTATAATTATGCATTAATAATAGGCAGAAATATTTTTAATGATATCATTACAGAATAATTATATTATTACGCTGTAGAACTATTGCAAATATAATTACTGTATGGCAAATAGTTTTATTTTAATAATACGTATCTACTTGTAGATCTGCCTTTGACAAGGCTGACAGGAATTCACAACTGCACAGATGGCGTGTTATGTAAGATATCGTTGCAAATAGCACAGACCTGATTTCAGGGCAATTGTCCTGCGTGGTAATCATGTTGTGCGTTCCACAAAATGATATTTGAGTCTGGCAAAAATCGTAATCATCAGAAATCGATTGAAATAAAACGAATTATAATTATCTTATTATGTGTTAATAAGTTAGAAATGCAATATCTCCATCCTTTTATACTTGGCAGTCGTAAAAGGTCACAAAGCGTGGGGCTGCCCTCCAAGGAAATACCAGAGACTGCTATCTACCTGCCAAGCTTACCGATTAGCTGATCGATGTCAAGCTTGTCGATAGGATGCCATTAAACTTTATAAAATTAGAGCAGAGATGTTGTGTAAAATTGTATCATCTTTCGTTCAGCCCAAGTTATGCCAAAGATCAAAATTAATGATTAAAAGTTTATAAATTATAAATCGAATTTAATGAATGCGCCCCGTTACTGATTTATAAAAGAAACAAAATTCGATCAAAAGTTAAATTAATTAATAATTAATGTTAACTTAATTAAATACTTGATCCGTGTACAAGTTTCATTGAATTTTGAAAATAATTATTAATGAAATGTGTATATTTTTAAGGGTATTATTCATTTCAGCTTATATACGTCCCACTGTTGGGCTCGAGCCCCCTCCACAATAGGAGGGAAAACGATCTTAATGTACCATGCTGATCAGACAGGTTGATCTATACCAACCTGTCTGGTAATAAAACCCTATGGTTTTATTTACTACTTTATCTTTTTTTTTTTTATTGCAATCGGTGGTAAACGAGCAAACAGTACACCTGATGGTAAGTGTTGCTGCCGCTCATGGACCTTTACATGGCCGTTGCCTACCACGAAGAAAGCGAAGGGAGTGTGAATGCGTGCATTGAGGCTCGGTGATACCAAGGGTACCACCAAAACCCTCCACACGCAATCACCCTAAGAAAGTTGGGCTTCTTGCATCAATGTTATCTGAGTATTATGTATATCCTTTAGTCGTCTTTTACGACATCCGCGGGCAGTATAGAGAGTGGTGATTTATATTCTTATTCTGTCACCACACGGATAAAAGGTATTAATAAATATGTCTTTTATTATAAAAAAAATGTTAGATTAAAAATACACCATGCCTCTGTCATTTCAAGTGGATTTGATGTGAAATAATATGAGACATCAGCATTCTTGTGAGAGAAGAAGGAACTCTGAATAAATCAGACGTGTTAGCATAGAGTTTCATTTAGAGTTTTCCTTCTCTTGTATAGGTGTTATCTGCATATTATATTCCTTGGTGATCTTTTACGACACATACGAGCAAGAGTGAGGGTGGTGAAATGTATTCTTATTCCGTTATATTATTATACGGCAAGTTGCCTTTTTTTCACGAATGTAAAAAATGTATTAATAATAACCAATTTCCACATAATTGCTACTATTAAGATACGTAGTCTCAATTCGTTCAGATAATCGTAACATTGATTGATACATAGATAAGTTTCGGGGACACTCATAATTCTTTCATCCCTTACCGAGATTAACTCGGGAATGCCGACTCAGTTTCCTTATTTGTTATACATTAATCGTAAATGAGAAAACTAGTGGTACAATATACGATGGAAGATCGAACATCATCAGACATAAGTCCCACTTTTGGGCTCGGGCCTACTCCACAATGGGAGGAATATGGACCTACTATATCGCACTGATCAGCCGTGTTAGTATAGGGTTTTATGTCGAGTTTTCCTTCTCTTGCATAGATGTTATCTGCATATCTCTTAGTCGTCTTTTATGACATCTATGGGCAAGAGAGAATGATACCGGATGATAATCGTGTATTATCGAAGAGAATGTGTTCCTAAATCTATAATTGAGCACACTGTTGACAGCCGCCTGTCTACAGCTACGAGCTGGTCCATCCGGAGTAATACCAAGCTAGTAATGCAAGTTGGTATAGGGTTCTATTTCAAATTTTTCTTATCTTGCATAGATGTTATAGGCATATTATATCCCTTAGTCGTCTTTTACGACACCCATGGACAAGAAAAGCTGTGAAGAATTGTATTCTTACTCCGTCACCACACGGAAATATATATTTTTTATGTAATAAAAGACAACACACTGCACTAAAAAAATATTCCTTGTATTTCGGGGACTTTACAAACATATACGACATTAGTGGTAGGATCACACTGTCGACAGTTATCTGTCTACAGCCGCGGGCCGGTCCGTCCGGGGTAGTACCACACTGAGCAGAAAATCGACGTCTGAGTAGTAGCAATTTGTTACTGCGCTTTGTTCGGTGAGCGAGAGAGCCGGCAGCCCAACTTTCTGAGTGTTTGCGTGTTGAGGGTTTTGGTGGTGCCTTTGGTGGTCCATGAGCGGCAGCAACACTTACCATCAGGTGTACTGTTTGCTCGTGTGCCACCACTTGCAATAAAAAAAAATATACCTAACGGACACAAATTACATCCAGACTCGGAACAATTTGTAAATAACACAAATGGTTGTCCTGCGTGGGATTCGAACCCGCGACACTGGGATGTTAGATCGGTATCCTAACCACTACGCAATCTGAGTGTACAATGTCCATATAAATGGCAAACGGTAGTAATACTCGTACTTCCGACTGATAATCAAATTTCAATCAATATAATGATGGACACGATTCATTATAATTTGATTACGCAGCCATCCGTCATGCTTGACATAACATGGATAGACCTTCACCTCATGACTCAGGGCTTAGGTCACTATAACGCTCATCATATGTCGGTTTATTATCGACACATGCTTTTTATATTATTTTAAATGAATCTATGGTGAGTTTTCGACTTCGATTCCCGTGTAAGAAATATCTTTGTGTAACAACAACGTATTGATCTGAGTTTGCATATTATTTGTGTTTGTAAAATAGAAGTATATTTTTGTGATGTCAACCGCCACGGATGTCGAGAAATCCGTCGCCCTGTTCAGATTGAGCGGAGTGTGTCCAGTGCCTTTTTAACACGCTTTTATTAGCTTCATCTGTATATTTGTTTGTAACGTCCACCTTTGAGCTCGATTTTGCCGTACTTTGAGCGATCAGATTTTCTTTAAACTTTGCACATCTATAAAACACCGATGACAATGCAATAATCCGCTTTTGGTTTTTTTTTTTGGGTGCATTACGGTCGGCGCACTCCTCGCCCATTCCGTCCGGGGCGACAGAGGGACGTAAGCACGCACACCCATAACCCACCCGCGCGACACGGCGCCTTCGTCGTTGGGCCGACCACCGGAGCAGGTAACTTGATAGAGATATATATATATATACATATATACAAGAATTGCTCATTTAAAGATATAAGATTCCAGTAGCTATTCACTAAGAAGTGAAAAATAAATATAGTTTAAAAAAAAACTAAAAACACGCTTTCATAGCATATCAAGCTAAACATATTATATTTAATTTTCCAAATAGGCAGAAAATAATAATGAAAGAAATGTATTGGAGCTTTGTGCCACATTTTCGTAAGTCGAGCGCCCCGTGCTTTTTTCACAATAATCTATATTCTATTTATATTCTACATCTATATATATATATATATATATATATATATATATATATATATATATATATACATATATATACATATATATATATATATATAGGAGAGTTATATATATATATATAGTTAGTTCAGAGGGTGTCACTACCAATTGACTGTCCGTTAACTGGTTAGTGTCGCTACGGGCACGCGATCCCGGACTGCTCCAGCCGCTCCTGTCATATTCTTATCCTATATCTCATGGCAGTAGTGTCCCCTAACCCAGTTCCTACCACATCCTCCATATTCCCATCCCCTTTCCCATTAACGAAAATTCCTGAGGAGGGTTGACGTCAGGCAGGCGGCCGGTCATAAAACAAATAGCCGGAACTATAGACAACATGGACGTAAGAGCAAATGGAATGTGTGAAAATGTTAGGGCGTTCCCCGTAAGCGACGCGCAGGCGCAGCACCCGGTGCCTGCGGCAAATGGACAAGGGTTGTCGCATCAGGGACGGGTGCGACGTAAGACGCGAGTCCGTGAAGTAAGAATGAGGATGATAAGTTGGAATATAGGAACGATGACTGGAAGAGGAAGTGAGCTTGCGGATGTCCTAGAAAGAAGAAGAGTGAATGTAGCCTGTGTGCAAGAGACAAGATGGAAGGGTACGAGAGCTAGAGAGATCGGAATGGGTTACAAATTTTTCTATTCTGGAAGTGATGGTAAGAGGAATGGAGTGGGTGTGGTGTTGGATAAGGATCTGAAAAAATGTGTGACGGATGTAAAAAGAGTGAATGATAGAATTATAGTAGTGAAAATGGTGTGGGAAAAATTAATATTGAACATTATAAGTGTGTATGCGCCACAGGTTGGATGCGATGATGTAGTGAAAGGTAAGTTTTGGGAGGATTTTGACTCAATATTAATGAATATCCCACAATGTGAGAATGTGTACATAGGGGGTGATTTTAATGGTCATGTGGGAAGAATGAAAGGAGATTATGAGAGGGTGCATGGGGGTTGGGGCTTAGGCAGGAGGAATTCAGAGGGTGTAACACTGCTGCAGGCTGCAACAGCGTTCGATTTGGCTATTGTTAATACCTTTTTCCAAAAGCGAGATGAACATTTGATAACATATCAAAGTGGGAACCACCGAACCCAAATTGACTACTTCCTCCTTCGAAGAACGAACATACGCGCAGTTGTAGACTGCAAAGTAATCCCAGGTGAGCCTCTAACTTCCCAGCATCGCCTATTGTTACTGGAGATTAAAATCACAGGACCGATAGCTGGGTTTAAACCTAGGCCCCCACCAAAAATTAAGTGGTTTATGATTGAGAAAGAGGATTGTGCGCATGAATTCCGGAAGAGAGTGGTTGATAAAATGAGTGAGATGGAAAATAGAATGAAGGATAACTCGGTAAATGAATGCTGGAACGAGATGGCCTCATGTGTGAGGGAAGTGGCGAAGGATGTGCTGGGTGAGACGAAAGGTAAAGGAGTGATTGCTAAAGATACGTGGTGGTGGGATGAGTGTGTCCAAAAGGTTTTGAAAGAAAAGAAGAATGCATTCAAAGAATGGAAAGGCGTAAATGACGATAACCCGGTATTGAAAGAGCAGAAAAGATTAGCCTATATGGAATGCAAGAAGCAGGGTAAGAAAGGTGTAGCGATCGCTAGAGCTAAGGCCCAAGACAAATTATACCGAAGTCTTGAGAGCTCCAAGGGACAAAAGGAACTGTATCGCCTGGCGAAAGCGAGAGAAAAGAATGCTAGAGATATCGTGCACGTTAAATGTATAAAAGATGATAATGGAAGAGTTCTGACCAGCGATGAAGAAATAAAAGGCCGGTGGAAGAGTTATTTTCAAACATTAATGAATGAAGAGAACGTCTGGAGTGGAAAGGTAGTCGACCTACCGACCAATCTGGGTTTGGTAGAAGAAGTAAGCTTAGACGAAGTAAGAATGGCTGTCCAGAGTATGAAAAGAGGTAAAGCGGTTGGCCCAGACAATATACCTGTAGAAGTATGGAAGGTTTTACAAGCGGATGGATGGAAGTGGCTGACTTTATTCTTTAATAAGTTGTTATATGAAGAGTCGATCCCGAACGAATGGCGTACCAGTTCACTGGTGCCTATCTTTAAAAATAAGGGTGACGTACAAGAATGTAACAACTACCGAGGAATAAAGCTCATGTCACATAGCATGAAGATTTGGGAGAAAGTGATAGAGAAAAGAATGAGAGAGGAAAGTGAAATAACCCAGAGCCAGTTTGGCTTTAGGCCAGGACTGGGAACCACGGATGCAATTTTTGCTTTACGCCAACTCATGGAGAAATACCAAAGTGCGCGTAAAAACCTGCACATGGTATTTATTGACCTAGAGAAGGCGTACGATCGAGTTCCCAGGGAAGTTCTGTGGTGGGCTTTGAAAGAACGAAGAGTGCCGGGGAAGTATGTGAGATTAGTGAAAGCTATGTATGCAGAAGCACGTACGAATGTCCGGTCCGAAGCCGGTGTCACTGATGAGTTCAGTGTCACTGTAGGCTTGCACCAGGGTTCGGCCATAAGCCCTTATTTGTTCCTCCTGGTGATGGATGCTCTGACATCAGACATACAGGAGGAAGCACCGTGGTGTATGCTGTTTGCAGATGACATTGTCCTCGTTGGAGAGGAGGCAGCTGGAGTACAGAGTAGACTGGAGAAATGGCGAGAGAGGTTGGAGAGAGTAGGCCTTAGGATCAGCCGCACCAAGACTGAACATCTGTTCTGCAGCTTTGGTGACTCTTCCCAATTCTTTCACATTGGCCTAGATGGGATACCCCTACCGGTTTGCTCCGACTTTAAGTACTTAGGCTCCCTTCTCCAAGACGACGGCAACATCGACCGGGCGGTAAATCGTAGAATGAATGCAGGATGGATGAAGTGGCAACAGGTCTCGGGAACAATATGCGATGCACGGATGCCCCTTAAACTTAAGGGGAAAATATACAAGAGTGTCATCAGACCTGTTGCTATGTATGGATCTGAATGTTGGGCATTGAAAAAGATGGATGAGAGAAGATTACACGCCACAGAGATGCGTATGCTAAGATGGATGTGTGGGGTCACAAGGTTAGATAAGATAAGAAATGAGTATATTAGGGGAAGCATGAAAGTAGCACCAGTGATAGAGAAGATTAGGAGCGCGAGGTTGTCTTGGTATGGACATGTGATGAGGAGGGATGAAAGCCATGTGATAAGGCGGGTTATCGATATGAATGTGGATGGACGAAAGAAGCGTGGGCGACCCAAAAAGAGATGGATAGACTGTGTGAATGAGGACATGCGTATGAAAAGGGTGAGTACAGATATGACGGCCGATAGGAGGTTATGGAAGGTAAGTACATGTTGTGCCGACCCCACTTAGCGTGGGATAAGGGCAGGCAAATGATGATGATATATATATAGGAGAGGCGGGTTTTGCGAGCGATATATCGCGACTCATCACCATATCTCTGGAACCATAAGGCGTACAGACTTGAAATTTGGCATAGATATTCCTTTCGTCGAACAGAGGTCACCTAAGAAAGAATTTTACGAAATTCCACCTGCAGGGAGTGTTGCGGGGGCGTTAACAATAATATACATATAAAGGAACAGGGTGAGCCGAAGCTACTGAAGCTAGAAAAATGAAATTTGGACCGTAGTTTCATTTCGTGACGTAGGCACCCACTACGAAAATATTTTTTGAAATTCCACCCCTAAGGGGGTGAACCGCAACGGTAAAGTTTGTATGGAAAGAAAAATAAATCTTTAGCTACTGTCTTCAAATTATGCACAAGTACTCTTTAATAAAAATAAATAAACACGTATTTCAGCGTTTGTCCTTTTTCGTCCTCTAAGGGTGTAAAATAGGTAGAAAGATGTCAGTTTACTGACCTATCACAAAGCCAAAAATACTCTTTAGTAAAAATAAATAAACGCGTATTTCAGCATTTTTTATTTTCACGCTCTAAGGGTGTACATCTACACTAATATTATAAAGAGGGAACGTTTCTTACGAATAAACTCAAAAATTTCTGGACGGATTTCGACAATTCTTTCACCATTAGAATATTACAGCATCCCTGAGTAACATAGGCTATATTTTATCCCAGTATACCCACGGGGACGGGAACTACGCGAAGGCGACTGAAACCGAAGCGAAGCGAGGGCGGGTTGCTAGTATTAATATATTTCGTTCATTATTATTTTCTGCCTATATTGAAAATTATTTTAAACTTTTTAGTTTGATATGCTATAAAAGCGCGGTTTTTTAAACTAACTAAAATTTCTCAATAAGTACTAAGAATGACTGATTTCCGTGTGGTGATGGATTAAGAATACAATTCACCACTCTCGTAGGTGTCGTAGGAGACGACTAAGGTATATAATATGCTCGTAACATCTATGCTAGAGAAGGGAAACTAGAAATAAAATCCTGTACCAACCCGTCTCACCAACGTGGTTAGTAATAGGTCAATGTCCCTCCTATTGTGGCGGAGGCCCGAGCCCAACAGTGGGATTTACGTGGGCTGTGAAGAAGATGAAGAAGAATATCTATTCAAGAGAAGTATAACTCGTAGGTATTTGCCTCCCTTTACGGAGGAGGCTAGAGGCCAGCAGTGGATTGTGATGAATGATGATGATGACTGAGAATAAACTTTGATTAAACTAATGATGTCACACGAAATCAATATATAGGAAGTTACAAAGACTGTGGAATAAGCAACATTGTAAGTATATCATTTTTCGCTTACAAATCAAAGCATATATGAATCATATGTTTGTCTAATGATTACGTATTGATTTTGTTATTGTGTTAACTGTACATTGCAAATGACGTCATTTTAATCCAATTATTCGTACTGTCGATGACCGTTGTTAGCCATACACCTCCCCAGGAGATAATCCTATCCTACTACTATTATAAACGCGAAAATTTGTAAGTATGTGAGGATGTGAAGATGTTTGTTGCACTTTCACGCAAAAACTACTGAATGGATTTTGATGAAACTTTACAATAATATAGCTTACATATCAGAATAACACATAGGTTATAATTTATCCTAATAATCCCACGGGAAGAGGAACTGCGGGTGAAACCGCAGGGCGCTGCTAGTCTAGGTATATATCCACGCTATAAAGTACAAACGTAATAACTTGACTGCACAGATGGCGTTAGTAGTTAAGATACCGACCAACCGTGCCAGTGTCGCGGGTTCGAATCCCACACAGGGTAAAACTTTAACGCGCGACGGCGACCGACGTCACCGTGGGGGGACGTCGGTCAACCGACGACAACTTTGTGCGATCCACAAATTGTTGTTCTGAGTCTGGATGTAATTAGTGTCCGTTGTTGTTGTTGTTGTTTATAAAAACATACAAACATACCCCCGCAATGCAAGGATTATTTCCTTAGAGCAGGGTGTTGCCTTTTAAAAATATAAACTATAAAATTAAAATCCTTACTTAATACCTATTATAAATGCGAAAGTAAATTTGTTTGTTTGTTACGCTTTCACGCTTAAATCACCGAACCGATTTCAAAAATTCTTTTATCAATGGAAATCTATAACATCTGGGAGTAATATTGGCTATATTTTATCTCGGTATTCTCACGTGAATGGGAACTACGCGGATAAGGCGACAGAAACAGAAGCAAAGCGAGAGCGGGTTGCTAGTTAATAATAAAAATAAATAAAAAACAACAAAATATAAAAAATATATAAACGTAATAACCCATAAAATAAAAAACATTGACATAAGGTTTTTTTTTAAAGTCGTCTTCGTGTTGAGGTAAACATCATAGTAAGACGAAATGCCACGATGCTCAAAGAACCCTGTTAAATATTTTGATACGATCTTGGGATACAAATAACCCTTAACATTATTCTAAATAGTGACTCGAAACGTGACAGTATTTGACATTTTACACTATTACGTGTCAATCTGAGATCATTCAGGCCACGACCTGGAGATAAGAATGTCAACAAAACTTACAAAAAAAAAAGTAGAATAGTGGTGGAAAGTTCTTCGAAATCACAATATTTTAATTTGTACGGCTGTTAAAACTATTTGTAACTATTAAAACTATTTGTGTTTGTATTTTATTTTTTTGATTTTTTTTTTCTCCGTGTGGTGGTGGAGTAAGAATACAATTTACCACCCCCATTTCTTGCCTGTCGTAAAAGACGACTAAAGATGTATTTGAATGCTATGTAAGAGAAGAAAATCTCGAAATAAGACCCTATAGCAACAAGTCTGACTAGCGTGGTATATTCGGTCAATTACCCTCCCATTGTGGAGGAGGGTCGAGCCCAACAGTGGGACATATATGAGCTGAAGTGAAGTGTGATTTGATTTTTAATTTCTCGACGTTTTCAGCGTTTATTTTAATACAAATTTACTGCTAGTACAAAAAGAAAATGATTATATATAAATACTAGCAACCCGCCCTCGCTTCGCTTCGGTTTCTGTAACCTTACCCGCGTAGTTCCCGTGGAAATACCGGGATAGAATATAGCTTAAGTTACTCCCTTATATTACAGCTTTCCATTGGTGAAAGAATTTTTGAAATCGGTTAGGTGGTTTAAGTGTGAAAGCGTAACAAACAAATAAACAAACAAACTTACTTTCGCATTTATAATGTTAGTAAGGATGTAGATCAAAGTTTAATAACTAATTCTGTAACTGGTAGATGTCTGCTGAGTTTTCCTTGTCTATCACAGATGTTATTACATTCATATTATATCCCTTAGTCGTCTTATACGACATCCACGGGCAAGATAGAGAGTGGTGCATATTATAATCTTATCTTATCTTATATATGTATATAAATTACGTGTCACGTTGTTTGTCCGCGATGGACTCCTAAACTACTTAACCGATTTTAATCAAATTTGCACACCGTGTGTAGTTTGATCCAACTTGAAAGATAGGATAGCTTACATCTTAATTTATAGTCGCAATATTATTTTATTGTAAATTATGTGTATTACCTATATATACCTATTATTTGACATTCACAATTATCTGTTAACTCCAAACAATTTTAACAGATGGCGATATCTGTTGACTGGATTGAAAAATTAATTAATAGATGGCGCTGCTATATCAAAACTACAAACGTGTCATATACCTACGATTTTAAATTACTTTTTTACATAGATGCCATTTGTAAAAAAATATGACGACCTCCATGACAGATGTTCTCCTACAGTTCCACTTAAATAGTTTAATAAAATGTAATACATAAAACAAAAACGTTAGCCAGAGCAACACGCGGCCGGGTCTGCTATTATTTATAAATAAATAAATATAATACTTTCTAATCTCACCTCATATACGTCTCACTATAATGCTAAAGCATCTTCCACAATAGAAAGAAAATTGTCATACTATACCACGCTGGTCAAACTCCAAATAAAATCCTATATCATTCGATTGTATTTGTAGTTTTCCTACTCTTGAATATATTTTGAATGCATATTTTATTTCTTCGTCTTTGACAACATTCATGGATAAGAAAGGCGGCAGTGAATTTTATCGTTACTTTGTCACCACACGGAGACATCATCAATATAATTGTAATAAAAAAGATATATTAATTGACCTGACAACTAGTTATAAGCTAAAAACTATGTATAAATAGCTTGAAGTTACTAATAATGATAGCATATACACGTCCAGCCTACAAACTGTACAAGATAAGCGAACTAGCCCCGCTTATCACTACAATTCTTCCCGTGCTCGTGTAGGAACCGGTTCGCTGGCGTTAAACTGAGATAGCAACATAAATGTAAAAGGAAAGAAAGAGATAGCGATTGATACACGATGCTCGAAGACTACAACATAAACACGAAAAGATAAATTGATGTAGTATATACTAATGCACGTTGCGTGGCTCTGGAGAGGTCAATTATTGAATTTAAACTCAATTTTAATAGTGTTAAGGTTGAATATTCGTTGTGTTAGATAAAGCTATGGTCCTCAGCTCAGTCTCAATTTTAAGGCCGTGCCCTCGAAAACAGTGGTATAAAGTTCCTTGAAGTAGTACCGAGTTGGTTAATATTAATTTAACTTATTCCAGATGTTCTTGAAGGCTAGTGTAAGCGAGAGATATCGCCGAGGTCAAAACAGACAATATGAAGCAGAAATTTTACTGCTAAATGTCTATGTTGTATTTTATTCTGGGTTTAATTGACTTAACAGATGGCGTTATGGCCTAAATAGTGTTGTATTCCTGTATTAAGTATTGTATTTAATTGAATAAAACGATCATTATCATCACAGCAGACATATGTCACACTGCCGGGGGTTAAGTCTCTTCCACAATGGAAAGGATATTGAGCTAATATACACCGCTGGTCCGACGTGTTATGGGATTTCATTTTGAGTTCTCCTTCTCTTGTTAGAGAAGATGTTGGATATATATTTATAATACCCATTTTTTTGAGGGGTCTGTGGTCTTTGCGAACGCCGTTCGTTCCATCCAGGATGATGAAAGAAGAGGGAAGGAAAACAGTGGGTTATGGGGCCGCGAGACCTGCGTCGCCCTGGTCGGCGTGTGAGGTGGTGGTGACCATAGCCAGTAAAAAAAGGTTGGTATTCATAAAACAATTTTCAAAACGTTTGTAATAGGTACAATAGAAGAGTAGATGTTTTGTTTACCCCAACTAATTGGAAAAAGAGCAGAACGACGATATTTTTTTGGACTCCATTTTTCTATGTAGGTATTTATTCTATTTTAGCTATACATTTCTCTTTATTTTTGTTTTTCTTTATTGCTGTTTGTGGCAAAGGAGCAAACAGCACACCTGATGGTACTGTCGTTCATGGACCTTTACTACGCCACTGTTTACCATGAAGAAAGTAAAGTAATTTTGAATGCATGATACTAACACGTTCCCTGCGCCATCATTTTCAAAGAACTTTCAGCAGGTGCTTTAGAGACTTCAAAGATTTCGTAACTAACCTACCCTTTGGTGCGTTTGAGATCTAATCAGTCTCCTAAAAATACAATTTTTAAAATAATTTATATACTACTGTGAAAATAACTATACTACTGTGCGTTAGGGACCTAATGCATTTCTAATTGTTTTTTTTTTTATGTCCTTGAATTCACCTTTACGTAAAAAACAAATATGTATATTCGTCTTACTCATACTTAAAGTACTTTACACGATAGCGCCTCCCGCAAGGAGTGAAAAAACACGATTATAGTCAACGCACAGTACAAAAGTCCTGTAAGAGATCTGATAGATCTCGTAACACAACGAACATGCTAAACGCATCTCCAAGACCCACCACACGCCAACATCCTTAGAAAATTGTGCTTTTGGTTCTCCCGCTCACCGAACGAAGTTATTTTGGCTGCCCTGATCCCACGCTAAGTGTGTGGTCGGCACAACATTTTTTTACCTTCCATAGTCTCCTATCAGCCGTTATATCTACATTCACTGCTTTCATATGCATATCCTCATTCACAGAATCCATTCATCTCGTTTTGGGTCTCCTACACTTCTTACGTCCATCCACAATCATATTGATAACCCTTCTTGTCACATGCCTTTTATCCCTCTTCATCACATGTCCATACCAAGACAATCACGCGCTTCTAATCTTCTCTATTACAAATTGCTACTACTTAGACGTCGATTTCTGCGAACGTGTGGTACTACCCCGAACTAGAGATTGCAAACCGGACCCGGGCACCCACCGGGCCCGGCCAATTCTCACCGGAACCGGTCACCGGACCCGGTAAAGATGACCAGCTTTTTAATCAGATCATTCTTTCAGATTGAAAAATAATTGTTTTGCCTTACAAAAAGTATATTCTGATTTGCATAGTTAGAATATACTTTTTGTTTTGTTATGATATACTTATAAAGCCTACGTAACTTAACCAATGTTACGTTAAATTTTGTTAGTTAAGACTATACAAGTTTGGTTGTTTACAGTTGCAATACAGCCTACCCCATAAGATTTCGCTATCTGCTTTATTAGTAATAGTAATATTCACTAGTTTTAATAACCATAGTTTAAGAAAAAACATAATATTTTACTTTTAGCAGATAAGAATTTGTTTTGTTTATACCAAAGCTACCAAAGTTTATCTATCTATTTAATCTAAGTTGTTATGACACGTTTAGTACTTTTAGCTGCGTTATTAATTTCTTATTTTAATACTATGTTTTCAAATAGGTACACACTATAAGGATTAAAGTGAAAGACCTGCTTGTTTAAAATTATAAAAATGAATATGAGTGAATATGAATGAACTAATACTAATGTTACTTTTCCGTCCATAAGTAAAAGTACCTAATCAATTATGTATTAAGTGTGATTTTGAGACTTGAGTGAGACTGTTTATAAGCCAGTTTGAAATAAATACTAACCTTGAATCGTTGTCTTTTTCCATTCATATTTAGAAAATTTTCATAAAATACTTTAAAGATTTCATCGCTAATACAACCCGGGCCCGGCCGGGTTGGCGGCAAATGCAACCGGGCCCGGCCGGATTGAGAAACAAACCGGGTTGCAATCTCTACCCCGAACGGACCGGCCTGCGGCTGTAGTCAGGCGACTATCGACGGTGTGTTTCTACCACCATAATACCATCAATTCTATAAATTTGTTTGAGTAATGACGAATGATCTTGAAAGAAAATGAAATGACAAGTTAAGTTTATCTTAAACTTAAACAAATTTCAATGACAGTTATAACAAATATTTGCCCGACATGGTCCGTTTCGACCTCCAAAATATCTAGACTGGTTGTTAAGTGATTGTGCAATTTCCTGTACATACAAGATTACGGACTTTAGGACGTCCCATGTCTATGGTATTGGGTCATCAATATTGGCTTCAATACTACACAACTACAGATTACATATTTAAACTTTTAAAGGTTTTTTTGCGTGTGATGAAATGTACTTTTTAAAGTTATAATTCTTTTGGCTCTTTAGGGAAAATGATGAATGTAATATTTATGATGAGCACGCACACCGTCACAAAAAACCGACACCCTAAAATTAGTTAGTCTAAATTTTTTATAATGCGTGCACATCGTCACAAATATCAATTGGATAATGCGTTATAATCAAACGTTCAATGTATTAAACACCTTTTTTCTACTATTAGTGTCGTTTCTACAAATATCTACAGGATAACGCGAAGGATAAAATTTTAATCTTGTTACGCCAGAAATTATAACTTCTTACGTGCGTACATATATAAGTACACTCATAATTTTTTATATAACAATATAACAACCGGCATTAGAAAAATAATCCTTGTATTTCCCGTGTGGTGATGGACTAAGAATACAATTGCCCCCTCTCTTGCCCGTGGGTGTCGTAAGATGACGGGAGACTTTACAAAGATATAACTTAAAGGACGCAAATTCCATTTAGAGCAACAATCTTTGGATCGCATAAAGTATTGTATGCTTGGAAATCGAATTTATGACATTGGAACAGTAGATCGGTATCTTCACCACTACGCAATCTTTGCAGTCAACATGTATTAAGATCATTGAACATTAAATACGATTTTTTTTATTTTGAAGGCTATTTTGCAACTGCTTAACCTTCCGTATTCGCTCCCCTTCGCCACTGGTACTGAATCCTTGACTTCCGTGGCCAGCTCAGCAAGGTACCTTTTCAGGTATTCTCTCTTCCCGAAGCGCCTTTATGCGTCATCGTCTCAGAATGAAGATATGTATCGTTATTCATATGGTCATTAAATAAGAATACAATTTACTTTACACTTTCTTGCCCGTGGGTGTCCTAAAAGACGATTCAAGAATATGATGAGCTTTCCTTCTTTTGAACTGATGTTATCTGCATATTATATTCCTAAGTTATCCTTAATTTCCATATGGCGATGGAGTAAGAATACAATTGACCACCTTTATTCGTGGCTGTCGTAAAATACGACTAAAAGATTAGTATATACAGATAACATCAGGATTTTATTTTGGGTTTTTCTTCTTTAACATAGAGAAGGAAAACTCGAAAACGACTATACCAACCTGTTTGATATGATATAGTAGATTAATTACTCTCCTAGTATGAAAGAAGTTCGAAGTCCACAATGGCACGTATATGGAGTGACTTCTGAAGTGACTTCAGGATAATGCTTACGATTTTTTTTTAAATTGGCATGTTAGTATCTTTTGACAGCTTACGTTGCCGTATGTTTTTTATTTGTGGAGTGTACATCTGTTAGCCACAGATGGCTTTGATAGTTTCACATGGACCATGGGTGATCGCTGAGGACTCTTAAACTGGTGAAAGTAAGCTAAGTGACATCGCATAAGGGCTTAGGAAGATCTAGATACCTATGAATCACTCTTTTCAACCCTATCTTCCTCTTTTGTTACGCAAAATAATTTGCCAGAATCAGTTAGTACCTAATAAGGCCATGTCCAAACATATGCTAGTACATTTTTTTTTTAAAAAACAATAGCCTGCACTAAAAAAAATCATTGTATTGCGGGGGTCTGTACAAGCATATAATTTCATTTCATCATCATTTCGGCTCATATACGTCCCACTGTTGGGCTCAAGCCTCCGATATAATAGGAAAGAAATTGACCTTACTATATCATGCCGGTCAGACAGGTTGGTATTTTTTTTTTATGGTAAGCGCGCACGCGGTCCATTCCATCCGGGGCGACGGAAGGACGGCGCGCAGGCCCATAACCCACCCGTACCCACGTCATTTTCGTCGTTGGGCCGACCACCGGAGCAAGATGACTTGTCGTCAGTGGTTGGCCCGACGGAATACCCTTTCGGGTACCCTCACCTCTCGACGTCCCTGTCCCGGGACGTCGGTCGCCGTCGCACGGTCAGCCTCTTTGCGGGTGACGGATTAAATTCCTCGGTCCGGTCACCTGCGAGACAGGTTGGTATAGGGTTTTATTTCGAATTTTCCATCTCTTGCATTGATGTCATATACGTAATATATCCCATAGTCGTCTTTTACGACACCCACGGGTATGAGAGTGGGTGGTGAATTGTATTCTTACTCCGTCACCACACGGAAGCAATATAATTAAATTAAAATATAATTTAAAGGTTTTGTGGATCATACAAGATGTTGTTCTGCGCGGGATTCGAACCCCCGACCCTGGTACTAAAGGTCCGTATCTTAACCACTACACCATCTGTGTCAATACCATTAGATAACGTATAAATAGTCTTCACACATTAAAATATCAATATATTTGCTTCCGATAACGTTAATAAGCTTAAATTAATATATGCTTAAGATTGTGGCTACAGAAACATTGGAGATTGAATAGAAATAGATCGCATAATGAGGCATTTGTATGATGACGGAGTTAGAATACAATTCAACATCCTCTTACCCGTGGGTATCGTAAAAGACGAAGGGATTACAATATGCATACAATATCTAGGCAAGAGAAGGAAAATTAGAAATCCTATGCAAAAATCTGACCAGTGCGATATAATAGGTCCACTTCCTTCCCACAATGTAGGTGGCCCGAGCCCAGCAGTGGGACGTGTGTGGGCTGAGATGATGAAAATGTATCTAAGAGAAGTAAAACTTGGAACAACACCTTATGCCAACACCTCTAAACAATATAGGCTAGTTGCCAATAGTGGAGTTATTAATAGTGGATTTCCTATCGTGAAGAAAGTGAAGGGAGTTTGAATACGTACAATGAGGTTTGGTGTTATTAAAGGCATCTCTAAAACCTCAGAAAGTTTGACTGCCGGCTCTCTCACTCATCAAACAAAGTGCAGTAACAAATTTCTACTAATTAGACGTCAATTTTCTGCAAGAGTGCAGTATTATCCAGCAGGAATACTGCTGTCGACAGACGACTGTCGTCAGTGTGATTCTACCACATGAAACTCGCAATAAATCCCTATATCAACCTGTCTGACCAGCGTGATACATTAGGTCAATTTTCTACTATTGTGGAGGAGGCTCGAGCCCAACAGTGGGATGTATATGAGCTGAAATGATGAAGTTTTTTTGTGGACTACGGTTAGTGTACACGCCGTCCGCTCCTCCGGGGTAACGAAAGGGCGGCACGCGGCCTCTAATAACCTACCGTATTCGATCTCCTTCGCCATTAGGGATGTGACTTGAAAGGAAAATAATCGAATTTTTATATAATCGACTTTTTGTTCTTTCAAATAAATCGATTATAAAAAAATCGTTTAATTAAAAATAAAAATCGATTATAAAATAATCGATTTTTCTCCCAACAGGATTATGATGACTTTTTTTTTAGAAAATGTGAGCTCGATAGTCTAAAAATTCGAATAATAATCGATTTTTATGATTTTGATAATCGATTGTAAAATCGCACATCCCTATTCGCCATTGGGCCGACCACCGGTACCGAGTTCCTTGTCGCCTGTGGCCTGGTGATGACGAACCGTCACCACACAAAAATATATAAAATTTGTTGAAGTAAAACAAATATTTGGTTATCAGAAACAATATACACTCCAATATCATTTGTAAGTTCACTAAACATTATCTTCAATTCACGCAACTGACTTACTTAGTCAGATGATAATAGTAATAATTGTTCAGCTAAAATGTACTTAAATGAGATTTTGTACTATATCTATCACTGTAAACTGAACCTTTACTTATTAACATTAAGTTCAATTTTAAATTAAACATTTCTAAATCAACATAGATTAATATACGTGTGAACATATATATTTGATTTGCTGGTTAAAGACTCGTTAATATGAGACCAGTAGTTGAATATGAAACCAAATATGAATGGTTTTTAGATAGATTTGTAACTAAAATATTGTTTGCTTTTTAATTTAGCCGGTATATATTAATGATTTTTCAACAGATGGTTTAAAGGTGGAAGACCTCGTGTGTTTTTTTTAAAAGTACATCTACAAAGATCGTTGGAGAGGATTTTTTTAAAGCTAGTGCTTACTTTAATTAGTATAAAAATGGCCATTATTTTTTCGTTATTTGTATGGTGACGAAAAAAAATACAATTTTCCATCCCGTTTCTGCCTGTGGCGTTGTTTAAGACTACTAAGAGATAAGTAAGATCTTTACAAGCGAAGAAGACTCGAAATAAAACCTTTTAGCCAACCCCCTAACCAATTACAGTAAGTCTCACCATAGCTCATATGTACGTCCCACTGCTGGGCTCGAGTCTCCCTCATAATGAGGGTAAACTGACCTACTATACCTACTATGCTGATAAGACAAGTTAGTATAGGGATTTATTTCAAGTCTTCCTTCTCTAGTACAGTTGTTAAATGCTAAGAATATATTATATATCCCTTAGTCGTCTTTTACGACACCCGTGGGAAAGATAGTGCGTGCTGAATTGCATACTCCGTCACCACAACGAAACAGTAGACATTAGGTTTATTTTACTCCTACTACGAAGAAGGTTTCAACTCGGCAACGGGGCTGTCTTTAACCTATTGGAGGCTCTAGGTACATCAGAATAATACAGCCCAGGTCACTTTTTTTCAGGATAGATAAGGTAGATATGATATTAAGTGGTAGGAGTACAATGTCGACCGGGGTGGTACCACACTGAGCGGAAAATCAACGTCTGATTAGTAGCAATTTGTTAGTGCACTTCATTTTGTGAGCGAGAGAGCCGGCGACTCAATTTTCTGACAGTGTTTGTGTGTGGCCCTTAGTAACACCGAACCTTACTGCATGCATTAACACTCCCTTCACTTTCTTCATGGTAAACAGCGGTATAGCAAAACTTCCTCAGCGGCAGTATCACTTATCATTAGGTGTGCTGTTTACTCCTTTGCCACTAACAACCATAGAGTAAAACTACTTTACGGATTTTATCGCGTTTGTATTTGATTTTTGATTGCCCAACGTTTCGAAAACTTTGCAGCGTTCATGGTCACGGGCGGACTAAGCTGTCTCACGTCCAATAAGTCATCGTTATTACAGAAAATTTATAATTATCTACCCGATACAAAAAATAGTTATTAATTATTGACTCGCATTTTGATACAAATTAATTGCCAGTGTAAGAAGAAAATGATTCTATATGAAAAATGTTTAATGTTAAATAATTACTAACCACAAACAATTTAAATTTTCTGCAATAACGATGACTTATTGGACGTGAGATATCTTAGTCCGCCCGTGACCATGAACGCTGCAAAGTGTTTGAAACGTCAGGCAATCAAAAATCAAATACAAACGCGATAAAATCCGTAAAGTAGTTTTATTTAAAATGTGTAATACTCGCGTAAACATCAGAAATCATTAACCATAGCGTAGTACATATATATGATGCTAACAGCAATATTTTTTGTAGTGAAACTTTTTGCGCGCTTAAGAGTGAAATTTTTACTGATGAAACGCTATTTAGTGACGAAAATGTGGCCCACATTTTTTTTTCGTTTTGTCCAGGAAGAGGGAGAGAGCAATTGAAACCGATTGAGAGAAAGTGAAGGATGAACATAGCACGAAACACATAGCCATGGAGCGAGAGAAGGAAGCAAGCCAGTAAGTAAAATAATCATCAATAAATCATTTTTCATTTCATTTCATTCATTTCAAAGATCGAGAGAGTGAGTAAGAGAGTACATTTTTTTTAATTTTTAACTTATTTTTTTTTTTTTGGAATATTAACAAAAAACACGTGGCACCAACGAAGTTTCACTTCTGACGCTGCGCACTATGCGCACTTTGTACGCATGCATTTTTTTTTAATCTTATTATTATTTAAGAATTAACTCATCCATCGACTTCGATCTTAGATGACTAACACGAAATCAAACTTCAATAAACACGTGTCGATTTACACAATGAATAAGTAGTTACAGAAGTAGTCAACTAACCTATTATTGTGACCTAAAATTGTAAACAGAGAACTGTTTTCACGTAACATGAGACGTGGTTTATGTATCACTATTTATTACCGGGCCGGTGGTGACGCAGCAAGAATACAATTCAACATACCCTTCACCTACTACCTATCTTACACGTGGATGTAGTTAAAGACGACATTTTTTTTTTTTTTTTGGGGTGGGTTGCGGTCGGCGTGCTCCTCGCACCACTCCATCCGGGGCGACAGAGGGGCGTAAGCACGCAACTCCCGCAACCCACCCACCTGCACGTCGCCTTCATCGTTGGGCCGACCACCGGAGCAGGGTTACTTGACATCAGTGGTCGGCTCGATGGAATACCCCCTTTGGGGGTACCCTCCCATTGCTTTCCTCACGCGGTCGGTGTCTCGGCGGGTGACGGGCTAATTTCCCGGTCACGTCACCCGCGGCCTCGGCTAGGGCGGCATGAGGCGCAGGTAGTAAAAGACGACTAAGGGATAATTATATCCCTTAGGACTAAGGGATAATTATATGCATTTAACAACTATTCAAGATAAGCAAAACTTTAAATAAAACCTATACGCACTTGTATTGACCAGCGTGGTATTATCGTGCCAGTGTGGTAGACTTACCTCCTATCTTACTCGTAGATGTCATAAAAGACGACTAAAAGGGATAAATATGCATGAAACATCTGTGCAAGAGAAGGTAAACTCAATACAAAACCCTATTCCAAAACATCTGACCAGTATGATATCATCGTCATCATCATTATTTCAACCCATACACAGCCCACAGTTGGGCTCGGCCCTCTTCCACTGTGGGAGAGAATTTGACCATATCATATTACCATATTGCTGTTGGCATAAGGTTTCGTTTCGAGATTTTCTTCTCTAGCATTGATGTTATATGGATATTATATCCTTTGTCGTCTTTTACGGTGCTGGAATTCATAATCATCATCATAATCATGACCACTAACAAGTCACCCTGCTCCGGTGGTCGGTCCAACGACGAAGGCCACGTGTCACGGATGGGTTACGGGTGTGCGTGCTTACGCCCCTCTGTCGCCTCGGATGGAGTGGTGCGAGGAGTACGCCGATCGTAACCCACCGCAAAAAAAAAATCATCATCATCTCAGCCCATATTGGGCTACGGCCTCCATAATAGGAGTGCAGTTGACCTACTATACCACGCTGGTCAAACAAGTTGGTATAAGAATTTGTCTGGAGTTGTCCTTATCTTGCATAGATGTTATCTGCATACTTATCCCTTAGTAGTCTTTTACGGTGAACTGTATTCTTATTCCATCACCACACGGGAAATGGTAGAATTATTCTCAATAAGATAAAACATCACACAACATTATCCTTCCGGATAATCAAATCCTCGACCCTGGATAAGGAAGGTCATACATACTGAGTTGTTTAACACGAAATGAGATAAAAAAATCCACAGTTGACAGATAAAAATAAAATAAACAAAATAAAAGAATCCCCCTCCGATTACAGATGTATTTCCATGAAAATGAGACAATAGTAATGAACATTGTCATGGTGATTACATTGCCATCTGATTAAACAGTATTTACCACCCGTATATGGTCAACGGTATATTGTAAACTGTGATCTCATAATATGTTACTTATAAATATATAAATCGGTTATTTTAATAAATGTCTGGATTATAGAATGAAGGCTTAAAAAGTTAGAAACACATTTTAAAAAGTATCATCATCATCATCATTGCAGCCCGCATACGTTTCGCTATTGGACGCGGGCCAGACAGGCTGGTATAGGGTTTTATTAAGAGTTTTCCTTCTCTTGCATAGATGTTTTATGAATGTTATATCCCTTAGCCGTTTTATATGTTATCCACTGGCAAGATAGGGGCTAGTGAATTGTAGTCTTACTCCGTCACCACACGAAAAATTAGAAGGAGAAAAGATTTGCTTTCTATGCGAGTACGGCGTAGCTAAAAGTTATTTGTTTCACCGGTATGTATGTAACACTTCTAACTTACACTACACTACTAATCATAATTTGACAAAAGACCGCTAGAAGCGTCTTGACTGCCTCCTAGTTATAGACCACTGTTATATTAGATTAAATACAATAATTGTATCAATTATTAGATCAATTATTGATCAATGATTAGATCAATTATTGATCTCCCTAGCCCATATAAATATTAGAACAAAAAAAAATTAAATCTGCTATGTTGAATATTTTTAATCAGCATATTTTGTCCTTGCGAAAAATTTCACGAAGAAAGTATACTTGTAATACATAGAAAACTTCGATTGAAGAGAAGCAAAATTAACAAAATAAAACTCTATGCCAACACATGACAAGGGAGGCAGATCAACCTTATCTTCCACGACCTTCCACGCTGGAGGAGACCTGAGCCCAACATAAGGGGTGAGATTACAATAACTCCCTTTTTTTTTTTTTTGTGGGTGGGTCGCGGTCGGCGCGCCTCCGCACCACTCCGTCCGGGGCGACAGAGGGGCTTAAGCACGCAACTCCCGCGACCCACCCAAAAACCACGTCGCCTTCGTCGTTGGGCCGACCACTGGAGCAGCGTTAACTTGTCGTCAGTGGTCGGCCCGACGGAATACCCCCTAGTGGGGTACCCTCCCATCGACCGACATCCCCCCCTCGGGGAGGACGTCGGTCTTTCTTCACGCGGTCGGCCTCTCAGCGGGTGACGGACTAATTCCTGGTCACGTCACCCGCGGCCTCGGCTAGGGCGGCATGAGGCGCAGATAGTTGCGCCTGCGCCGCCCCAGTCGCCGGCGGCGGATCTCCTCATCGAGGCTGCGCTCCTCGCGCAGGCGATCCGCCGCTTCCTTCCGCGAATAATAACTCCCTATTGGTGACGAAGCTATTTTGTAGTAGAAGGAACTTGGTATTAGTATATTTGGATTCATTTGAAGATTTCGTAGTCAAATAACTTAGTTGTCAAGTGCTAGAAAAGCAATTTTGTTTTCTATAAAAATAAAGTGTTTGTGTGTCAAAATAGTAGATTCTTGTCATGATCACACGGTTATAGGCACGATACCTATACCTACAACCAGTTTAAATATTTTTGTCTGTTTGTTCCAGATAAACTTTAAAAGGGCTAGACCAAATTGGATAGGCTACCAAGTAGCTGTTTATATAAAGTCTAACATAGACCTTCCTCTTAGAAAAAAACCATATAAAAACATTAGAAAAAAACCATATAAAATTGGGTATGGTCCAGGACTCGAATCCGAGGACTTTAATATTTTAGTAGATATTGAAGATTTAAATTCCGCGGGTAAAGTGTCTGAAACTAAAGCAAAGCGAGGGCGGGTAGCTAGTTTAAAATATTATCTTAAATTATCATAAAAAATTCAATTAAGCTAAATTATGCACAACTTGTCTAAACGTCTCAATACGATCTTAGATGGAGAATTATCATAAAACTACAATCTTAATTAAAATATTAATTTTAACCCCTCGGAGACTTGTTGAAACTTTCATTTGCTCTGGAAATAATATTAAAAGTACTTTTTTTATCAAATACAAGCAACCCGCTCTCGCTTCGGTTCGATTACAGTTGCCTTACCCGCGTAATTCCCGTTCCTGTGGGAATACCGGGCTAAAATATAGCCTATGTTACTCAGGGATAATGTAGCTTCCCAACAGTGAAGCAATTTTTGAAATCAGCACAGTAGTTTTGGAGTTTATCCATTACATATACACACACATAAATCAAAATCTTTCCTCATAATAAATAT
The DNA here is from genome assembly GCA_032191425.1 of Lymantria dispar. Classification (NCBI taxonomy): domain Eukaryota; kingdom Metazoa; phylum Arthropoda; class Insecta; order Lepidoptera; family Erebidae; genus Lymantria; species Lymantria dispar. Next base: position 30,392,285 of record CM063455.1, read on the forward strand.
TAGTGTAGATAAGAATATTTTTATAAAAAAAACAAGGCTTTTTAATTCTGTGCATGTCCGCAACTGTCGAATTTAGGTCTACCTAAGAGGGTTCATATCTAAATGGCCAAGCTTTGCAGGTCAACTGGCAAAGTTAGTGTGGAAATGCTGTGGCTGCTTGAGTGGCACGCCTGGCAACGCTGGGCACCGAGAAGATTGTCAGGCAGATCACGATGCTGGGGTATCATTATCATCACCATCATCTCAGCCAATATATGTCCTACTGTTAGGCTCAGGTCTCCTCCATAAAGGGAGTGCAATTGACCTACTATTCCACGCTGCTCAGACGTGTTGGAATAGGGTTTTCTTTCGAGTTTTCCTTCTCTTGCACAGATGTTATATGTTTATTACATCCTTAGTGCTGGGGCTTATGGTAGCCCTAAATAAAACGGAGGCCGTATTATTTTATGTGACCAGTAACAGTCTACCCGCCAGCGCTCCGATCACCGTCAATTTGGTTCCCATCAGCATCTAGGCCTGTATGAAGTATCTGGGTCTGGTGCTCGACGGGCGATAGTGGTTCAGGGAATTTTTTTAACGCCGAATGTGGGCGGACCCAATGCTACGTGCTAACGGTTTTAAGCCGGGATAGTCCAGACCATAGTGCTGTGCGGCATACCGGTGTGGGTGGGGTACCTGTCCATCTTAGGATTCTCTTGTGTGGACCACAGAGGACCATGGCGGTGAGCGCCATACGCAGATATCGCACGGTGGCAATGGAGGCAAACTGCCTGTTGGCCGAGACTCCTTCGTGAGACCTGGAGGCGGAGATGCCGGAGTTTACCTTCGGTTGAGATACTTGAAAGAAAGGGAGTGTGTATTTGCGCAATGAAGTGAGGCATCACCAAAACTCACCAGAGAGTGTGCTACTACCCCGGACGGGTCGGCCTGCAGCTATAGACTGACAACTGTCGACTAGGGATGTGAAAAAATAATCGATTTTTATAATAATCGATTATTACAAAAAATTAATCGATTAATAATCGATTTTTACAATCGATTATCAAAATAATAAAATTCGATTATTAATCGATTTTTTATTATTTGAAATTCGATCCTCATACTATATTAGAAAATCAAGCTCGCATTTCCTAAAAAAAAAGTCATCATAATCCTGTTGGGAGCAAAAATCGATTGTTTTATAATCGATTATTTGTTTCTAATTAATCGATTATTTTATAATCGTTTTATTTTAAAGAACAAAAAATCGATTTTTTATAAAATCGATTATTTTCCCTCCAAGTCACATCCCTACTGTCGACAGTGTTCCTATGCACAGCTCCTAGGCTCCTAGCCACATAAATACTCGGTTCAACTACTGATATGGCCTGTCCGTGACAATGGGCATTCAACGTGCTAATTTTATAAATGTTTACATTTTCGTGTTGTGACGGAGTAAGAATACCATTCACCACCCCCTATCTTGCCCGTGGGTGTCGTAAAAGGCGACTAAAGTATTATATTGTGCATATAACAACTATGAAAGAGACCAACCTGGTACCAACATGGTATCATCATCTCAGCCCATACACGTCCCACGGTTGGGCTCGGGCCGCCGTCACTATAATAGGGAAATTGACCTACTATACCACGCTGGTCAGACGTGTTACTATAGGTTTTTGTTTCGAGTTTTCCTTCTCTTACATAGATATTATATGCATATTATATTCCTTAGTCGTCTTTCACGACACCCACGGACAAGAGAGGTTTTTGTATTCTTACTCCGTCATCACACGGAAAACCTGACCAGTATGGTTTAGTAGATCTATATCCCTCCCATTATAGCAGAGGCTTGAGCCGAATTGTGGGACGTATACGAGCTGTGATGATGATGACGATGATGATGTTACGTTTTCCTTCTATTTTTTAACTAGATTTATCACGGTATTGTTGATTTCATTTATTACCCTGACAAGAATGCATAGTTATCTAATGACTTATTATTTACATTACATTAAATGATACCGTTTTACCAGTAAATCGTTATCTTGTAAACATACTCCGAATACCATCGAGAGAACTAATCGTTATATAATTTTAGATAGGTGCATGGCCGTGTGTCAGCCAAATCATGTAGCCTATTAATATTAATTTATAACTTTTTTAATGTGCATTTCTTCATCTTAGCTCATATACGTCCCAATACTGGATTCGAGCCTCCTCCATAATATGAGGGAGAATGATCTGCTATATCACGCTGGTCAGAGAGTTTGGTATAGGGTTTTATATCAAGTTTGCCTTCTGTCGCATAGATGTTACATGCATAACTTAGTACAAAATACTATTTAATAACGACAATTAACAAGAGAATTTAGTATTTAAGCGGCTTTCCGTATGGTATCGGAGTAAGAAAACAAATCATCACTCCATATCTTGTCCGTGGATGTCGTAAAAGACGACTAAGGGATATAATACGCATATAACATCTATACATGAGAAGCAACACTCGAAATAAAACCTAATCTGACCAGCATGGTATCATTTTCATCATCATCATCATTTCAGCCTATTGCCTTCCACTGCTGGACGTAGGCCTCCCTCATGTTGCACCACAATGTGCGGTCCTTTGCGTGCTAATTCTGTACAGCATGGTAAGGTAAATTTCCTTCCTGGAGTAGTCTCAAGCCCAACAGTGGGACGTATATAAGCTGAAATGATGATGTATCATCTAGCGTTCAGCCGGCTGACTGATATGACATTAATATCTACATATTTTATCTAAGGAATGTTAGTAATGTACGCTGAACAAATATTTGTAATTGACACATTATTGCATTGTTTAAAATATATCATGATTATTTCCCATACCATAATCACGCCACTCTTACGGGAAAAAAATATGACACATTGATAATTTGATATCATTAGTGTACATTTTAAAATTATGCATGTTGATATTTTGTTTGGGACAATTTCACACGATCTTTGTATACATACAAAATGTCAACTTTTGCATTGCAATTTTTGCTGTGTAGGAACGGCATAAGAATACAATTTACCACTTACTATCATTCTTTCTTTCCCTTGGAGGTCGTAGAAGACGACTAAGCGATACAATAAGCCTATAATATCTGTGCAAGTGACGAGAAATTCGAAATAAAACCGTGTGACCAGCGTGATATAGTTGGTCAATTTTACACCTATTATGAAGGAAGCTCGAGTTCAACAGTTGGATGTATATGAAGAAAGAAAGAAATAAATTCTGTTTATTGTGACGAACAAGACTTACAATTGATTTGAATACAGTAAAATAGCAATTGAGATTATTGTCCGTCTCAAAGCATCCCTAACTCAGCATATTGCAGGTTAAAAGAAACCTGCATTGTTCTTCTGTGGAGGCGCTTTAATGACGTCACGGATGTCAGATACACGAGTCATCATCATCAATATATTTTAACGAAATCAATAAAAAAACACATGAAGAAAAAAAAAAGGCTGAAGGTTATAAATTATTATATGAGCTGCGAGGATGATCATGACTGTATGTAGCGGGTAGATGACTTGTTGGTCATCATGTACCTTAGTTGTATTGTATGTCTGGCGGGAAGATGCCCTCCGCGACGTCATTTCCCGTTAGGAAATCCGACTGGAGAGACCACGCCACGGTGTTCGGACCGTCGTGGACTTCCAGGCGGTGCTGATGGAGTAGTTAGGTTGGCGGCACGTGGTGCTTTCCTTCCTACTGGTGCAGGTATAGGCGGGGCACGGTTGCTGCTAAGTACACATGGTTGTGAGGAGGAAGAGCATACCGTCCTGCCACCACTGCAATTGCGATGGCACAGCGCAGCACATGCTCGAGGTGTGTACCACGGACACCAAGGAACTCGGTGCTGGTGGTCGGTCCAATGGCGAAGGAGATCGACTACGGTGGGTTATGGGGCCGCGTGTCCCCTTTTCGTCACCCCGGACGGAGCGGACGGAGTATGCACTGACCATAGTCCACCAAAAAAAGTGGTGAAGGCATCGTAGCCCAAAAAAAATGGTATCCTTACTCCTTTACCGACATTTGCTCCTTATGAAATAATTAATTGTGTGTTCAAAAGTGTAAATAAAAGCATATCTTAATTGAAGTAAAAACAATTTTAACGGATTTTATCACGTTTGTATTTAATTTTTGATTTGCCGACGTTTCAAACATTTTTAGCGTTCATGACCAGGGGCGGACTAATAAGATGTCTTACGTCCAACAAGTCATCGTTATTTAAAAGATTTATATCTACTCGCTAAAGATATGTAACCCACCTGTGATCATGAACGCGGCAAAGTGTTCGAAATGTCGGGCAATCAAAAATCAAATATAAACTTAAACGCAATAAAAGCCGTAATAAGTAAAATTGAAAATTTTGAATGAAGCAAACTATAATAATAAATAAAAAGTTTTACGTTCTCTTCTACAGGAATCATCAATCAATTGTCATTTAACCATTATACTGGATAGGGATACAGAATCGAATAGAAAGTATCGATACTATACTCATGAGTAGTATCGGGAAAAAGTATCGAAAGAAAAGTATCGATAACTCAAAAAATCGAGTACTTCTCATAGATAGAGCCCGTCAGACACGTTCATTGCGGGATTGTGATGAGTTTTTTTTTGTAGCTAATTTCTAGGAGAAAGTGACAAGTTATAATCAATTTAATGAAAGCATGTGTAAATAAACATAAACCACCAATGTTTGCGGGATACCCATGATGAGCTTTTTTAGGGACAATTTTTTTCGTGTCCCTAAGTGCCTAATACTGGCACGCGTGAAGCACTTAATCGATTATTCATACGCCATAACATCATTTTGGAAAAGAGCTGATACTCTTACACTGCTGGATCGATATTAACCAAACTTAGCTAAGAACCACCGCAAGCAAACTGACTTTGAAATAAGAAAAACCGCATCGAAATCAGTTCATCCGTTTGAGAGCTACGATGTCACAGACAGGCACACACAGACAGACTGACAGACATTTACGTCAAACTTATAACACTCCTCTTTTTGCGTCGGGGGTTAAAAATAGTTTTAATTATAATACTTTGCCATGTGTTCAGTCTTTTTATTAAATAACTTAAGTATAGATTTAACTTGACAACATTGTACATTTTAACAGGCTATGCACGACTTAAGAGATATTTGAGTGTATATAATTACAAAGTAGGCGGACGCAAGCTGGCCTTTTTACCTGCATGTTAACTTTTGTCGCCTTGGGTGGCCTGATGTTAAAAACTTTAAATAGATATAATAATTAACAACATTTAACGACATAAATAAAGTTTCTGTATGACCACCAACTTGACGAGGAGCGCGACGACTACTACCAGTTGGACTAGTAATATAGTTTTATGGTTTCTTCTCATGCCATTTACTTCATAGGCCTCTCTATATCAAACAGAAAATATCGATGGAAGGAATGAATGTATACAAAATTAATGATTGGTTAAATTGTTAAAAAATAATAATATTTGCGTAGTAAAATAAGAATATAATTCACCTCTCTATCTTTCGACATAAAGACGACTTTGAGATATATGCAGACCAGCGTGGAATACGTCAATCCCTCACCTATTTGTCGACGAGGCCTGAGGCCAATAATGGGTGGAGGCTGAGACGAACGAATGAATATTAAAAATGCTATTCAAAGATGATTAATGAACAATTAAAATGTTTAACTGTAATAAAAAGTTTTAGTCTATCGTGTGCCTTTCCAATACATCCTTTTCTTAGGGGTGGCGACAGGGCAGAGCACGGCCCATAATATCATCCACAGTATTCCGACACGCCCTTCGGCTGACTACCGGTATTCGTGGCCAGTATACACCTTTTTTTTGTTTTTGGGGTGGGTTGCGGTCGGCGCACTCCACGCACCACTCCGTCCGGGGCGACAGAGGGGCGTATAGCACGCAACAATTACAACCCACCCGAACACCACGTCGCCTTAGTCGTTGAGCCGACCACCGGAGCAGGGTTAGGTACTTGTCATCAGTGGTCGGCCCGACGGAATACCCTCTACCTGGGGTACTCTCCTATCGACCGACGTTCCCCCCTCGGGGAGAACGTCGGTCTTTCCTCACGCGGTCAGCCTTTCGGCGGGTGACGGACTAATCCCCGGTCACGTCACCCGCGTCCTCGGCTAGGGCGCCATGGCACGCAAGTAATCCCGCCTGCGCCGCCCCAGTCGCTGGCGGCGGTTCCTATACACCCTGACTAGATTTTTTGAAGTGGAATCTTCTAAAGACAGGTTTGCATGGGTAGTAAATTCACGTAAATCGTCATCGATATGGCCACGTGACGTGTTAACGCTAACTATATCTGTACCTAGCTATGTCGATATCACTATATCTGTAACGATAGATATGAAAACCAGATAAATGTAAAAAGTTTTGATTTACAGATTTTAATTGTTATACAGTAGACCCCCGGTAATCCAACAAACGTTTTGCATGGCAGTGTCGGACTATCGAATTTATTGGATTATAGAGTACTGCCTAAGAACCCCATAAAGTCGGGCTTTTTTTACAAAAGAGTACCTTGTAATCCGACAGGTAGGTATACTAATATACAATGAAATATTAAACTATGAACGCACATTAGGCCGTACCGCTATTACATGTATGTAGTCAAATTCAAACTAAACATTAAACAATCAGAATCAAAACAAAAGCCAAATATTAGTGCCACGTACAAGTTGTAACCTGTTCAATCACAGAAAAATTAATAAGATAGAACGGCTATGTGGGCGGGGCAAACGTGCCACAATTGCGATCAAACGGTCTTAATATTGACGAAATTCGTTTTACCGGTTCTTAGTTGCGCTCATATAGTGACCTTGAACAAAGCTCCGACAAAAAAGAGAAATATGCCGTCTTGCGCTGTTACAACGTGTCGAAAAAGAAGTCAGTTGCGTAGTTATAGTCTAAGAAGGCATTTATTTTCATCGTTAAGTCCATAAACTTATTAATTTAGTGATATTTCTTAATTTTATGAAAGTATTATGTCGTTTATAAACAAAAATTATGAAATCGCAAAAAAAGCCAAACATTATACATCGTCTGCCACACATGGCTATCACCTTTTATTAGTCCAGCAACCGCGCAATGTACTGCGTTCAATGCGATATCACTAAGAACCGCCTTACTAGCGTGGTATATAGGTTTTCATTCAAAACATTGACGTTGATCCACGCGTATCGATAGTGTTGTCCAACATACTATAAGTTATCGATTTCAATAATTAGCTATGGGTTAATTTTATCATATAAATAAATATTTTTAACACTGTTAATTTAGTGATCGTTTTATATAATTATATTAACAATATTTAAATAGGTATATAAAAATCAATTATTCTGGTATACATTACCTACTTAATTTATCTTGTATATCTATAGTACATTCTTGTATATTTTCCGCGTGGTGACGGAGTAAGAATACAATTCACCACTCCCTATCTTGCCCGTGGATGTCGTAAAATACGACTATGGTATATAATATGCGCATAACATCTGTGCAAGAGAGGGAAAACTTGAAATGAAACCCTATACCAACATGTCTGACCAGCATGGTTCAGTAGGTCAAATTGCCTCCCATTGTGGAGGAGGCCCGAGCTCAACAGTGGGTCGTATGTGGGCTGCGGTGATGATGATCTATAGTACAAACTTCATAGTGCTCATTAGCACTCTATAGTAATTAATAAAATAGAAATAACAAAATAATAGTAATAAAATATCTGTAGTAATAAAATATATGTTCGGGACCAATCACCAAATATATATATATCAATAAAATTATCTTTGAACAAAAGATCTTACATTTAAAACTATGGATTAAGGCAACTGGTAGTTAACTAAATACCAACTAAATCTAGCACAATTTGTATACAACATTTTGTAGAATACTAAAAATAATGGTAAAGTGATCAAATATTATTGTGTTACATTTTTATTGGAAAACTAAATGTTTTATTATTAAGTAAGTATTTAATTGCCGTACAAAATAATTGTTCTATTCTTCCTTAAGATGGAATAATTTATGACAAGAATAAATTTCTTGAGACTGGTCATTCATTACTAGTTATTATCATTATAAGTGTTGATTTCTAACTTTTCGTAAATGTTGAATTTTTATTCCAATAAATGTTGACATGATAGTCATCATCTCGGCTTATATACGTTCCACTGCTGTGCTTGAGCCTCCTCCGCAATTACAGGTAAATTTACCTTACTATACTATAGTAGTCAGACAGGTTAGTATAGGGTTTTGTTTTGAGTTTTTCTTCTCTTGCATAGATGTTATATGCTTACTATATCTCTTAGTCGTCTCAATATATTAGGATGGGACATCCGCGGGTAAGATACGGAGTGGTGATTGGTATTCTTATTCCGTCACCACACGGACAATGTTAGTACATTTTTGTTTACAATAAACAAAAATGTAATTAATATTTCTGTGTGTTCAATCATGCATAACTTACGTTAATCCTACCATACATTCCCACCATTGTAACTCCTGTAAGCCAGAATCCACAATGGTCTCCATAAATGACACCGAGGTTTTGACCCTCAGGCAGTCCCGGGATATGATTTTAATTGTCTTGGGACCCGCAACAAATTTAATTAGAAAAGATTAAAGAGGAGGAGTTGGAAAGAGAGATTCCACTTCCCTCCTAGGCAAAGCAGGAGATAGGAAAAACAAAATGACTAGTCAGCCAATAAGTAAAAAGGTGTACAACTACGATAGCGCAGCAGTACGGCACCACGGATACGGAAGAGCTTAACGGGGCCTATATGTGAGCGTTAAGATTGATTGCTACAGAAGGTATGGCAGAAACGCATGAACGCATGGAAATTTTCTCGAGTTGCTACAAGGTCCGTATAGTATACTACCCCACAGGTGACTTGTAAACTGTTTAACATAAGGTTACGCTCGTATCGCCAGAGATCGCACTCCCAGAGAATGTGATGTGCTGATTGTTCATACTCGTGGTCAGATGTAGAACACTGACATAATGGTGATGGTATGAGTTTAAAAGAAAGTAATTTACTTTTAAAGTTGCCATGACCAATTAAAAATTGGGCCACGAAGTGGTCAACCTCCAGCCACACCTCCAGGCGCTCCCGGATGCATGGAAAAAATAGATAAAGATGACGACATTTCGATGATGAATCCAATCTTTCTTGCCATTCAGTTAAAAGTTCCTCATAGATAATGGATTGTGGTGCAAACGATCTAGCAATTTTATTTCGGTCGCGTGGTAGAAGGAAATCTTGTATTCATAGTTTCCTTTGTGGTGTAATACATTGACGCTCGTCTCTGAATCTCCAAATCAACCGGAAGTACACCCACGAGTACTGGCAAGGCCTCGGTACTAACCGTACTAACCGTTCTATAGGCTTTATATAAGAATATTAGGACCAATCGTTGGCTCTGTAGTAATTTAAGGCGAGCCGCCCCTATGGTGGCCCTGTCGGTCCATACAGGTGCAGCGTAACAAATACACCCCAAATATGTGGCCATGTATATGGTTTTAAGTGTATTAAAACGAAGGCTCCAAGTAGATGTGGATATTCTAGTAAGCGCGTAGAAATTCCGTTTCGCTTTTTCTCCTACAGTTTTAATATGCTCAATAAATGAAAAAAATTTTCTAAGACTAGGCCAAGATAGCAAACTGATTCTTTCTTTTTGACAGTCATATTATTGAATTTTAACTTACATTAGCAAAATTTGACGAAAAAATATCCAATATTTTTTTTTTTTGGGGTTGGGTTGCGGTCGGTGCGCTCCTCGCACCACTCCGTCCGGGGCGTAAGCACGCACACCCACAACCCACCCACGATGCACGTCGCCTTCGTCGTTGGGCCGACCACCGGAGCAGTGTTACTTGTCATCAGTGGTCGGCCCGACGGAATATCCCCTATTTGGGGTACCCTCCCATCGACCGACGTCCTCCCCTCGGGGAAGAGGTCGGTCTTTCCTCACGCGGTCGGCCTCTCGGCGATATTCAATAATACTAGACATGTCGGATTACAAGGGGTGCCGGATTAAACAGGGGCCGAATTACCGCGGGTTCACTGTAGTAGGTAAGTTGTAAGACACACTGTCGACAGTCGTCTATCTACACTAATCTACAGCCACGAGGTAGTCCATCCGGGGTAGTACTACACTCCCGCAGAAAATCGACGTCTAAATAGTAGTAATTTGTTACTGCACTTTGTTCGGTGACCAAGAGAGTCGGCAGCCTAACTTTCTGCGGATTGTAAATAAAACTGTTTTACGGATTTTATCGCTTTTTTATTAGATTTTTGATTGCCCGACGTTTCGAACAATTTACAGCGTTCATGATCACGGGCGGATTGACTTTTTGAGGATGTTTACGTATGGTAGGTTTTAGTGATTCCTTTATTATTACATAACCTCATTACACGCATTCACACTCCCTTCAGATGTGCTATTTGCTTGACACTAACAGCAATAAAAAAAATCAAACAATTAATTTGAATGTCCAAAAATACTAACTGCTTGCATAATTTTAAGTTTTCACTTCTGTTGGTGTTCACACACTCAAAAAAAATCATGAGGACTGCTTCATGACTGGTATGTGTTTTTTTATCGGCTTAGGATTCGTACAAGAATGTGTACAGTATTCAAACATAGGACTCCGCATACTACTGTATCAACGAGGCGGTCTTACATATATCTCTATACATCAACTTATAATTCTGCAGAGTTAACACCGCGAAGCGTATTTTCCGAAAAATTACATCACACGCCGAAAATCTTAAGGGATGCTCACATTTAGGCTTGGCGTATACGTAAACACATATTTATATTTACAGCCAAATATAATAAAACACGCCAAAGTAAACCTTATCTTCAACAACATAAAAAGCAATTCGATATGTGGGTGTGTAAAATAAAGATGGTCATTGTAAACTAGTATTCATTTTTCTTATAACATTTTTACGTCAAATATGTTCAGTTATGCGAAGAATTATCTATATACATATATATATAAATAAATATGGCGTGGTTATTTTAATATTTTTGATACACTAACCGAATCAAATCCACGGTGGTATTTTTTGTGATGATGGAGTTAGAATATAGTTCACTTCGGCTCTTATACGGCCCACTGTTGGGCTCGAGCCTCCTCTGTAATAGGAGGGATATTGACCTACTATACCACGCTGGTCAGACAGGTTTGTGTAGGGTTTCATTTCGTATTTTCGTTCTCTTGCTTAGATGTTATATGCATGTTATATCCCATAGTCGTCTTTTACGACATCCATGGGTGCTGCATGGGTGCTCCATGAGTGGGTGGATCCATCCATGGTAAGAAAGGGAGTGGTGAATTATATTATTACTCCAATACGGATAGATAAATATGGCATGGTTATTTTAATATTTGTGATACACTAACCAAATCTACGGTGGTATTCCGTGTGGTGACGGAGTAAGAATACAATTTATCACCAACACCCCCCCCCCCTCTTGTCCGTTGGTGTCGTAAGTAAGATGACCACCTTGTTTTTATTTTTGGGCTTTTGGGAAGCAGCCGCAGGCTAGCCGCCCCGTCCGGAGTGACGAGAAGATAGCGCATAACCACATAACCCGCCGTCCACTGGGACCAAATCCTTGACGTCCATGGCCAGACCGGCTGGATACCCTCTCGGCTATTATCCTTCTCGAAACCCTTTAGGGCGTTGCTCTCACATGGTCAGTCTCTCTACGGGTGATGGACTATTCACCGGTCCGGTATTTTTTTATTTAAATTAGAGATAGATTTGTCACAAATTGCACCCTTAGGCCAATCGTGCCTCTCTATCGTTTGTTCCGCACTCTCGCTTGCACGCTCGGCTCAGGCGGAACGTGACATTGAGTCACGCTTGTTTGTGCGTGCAGCCGACGTTCATCGATTTATAAAACATTATCACGTCAAAAAAATAAGAGAATATTCAATTACCCCTACATATCCAAACAAGTCCAGATAAAACCTTACATAATTCATGAAAGTTTACATTCAAAGCTTAGTAAACAGATAACTCTTATACCTGAATATCCTGAGATATATTCATTCATTAAATGTTTACAAAAAGTAAAATTATCATCATAAACTGCGCAGCTAGTACCCCAGGGCTTCCTCCGAATTATTTACGTGAAAACTTTCTCTTTAGGGCGACACGATTCCTGTATAAAACAATTGTAATGTCGGATCGTGAATGTATAGCTTAATATTTGTGTCTTAAGGTAGTGTATACACAGAAAAGAGAGACAGGGTATGTCGTAAAGACATACGTAAGTTTATAAGAAATAATTTAAATTTTTTATTCAAATTACTTTTGAATAGCACAAATTGTGTTTATAATTTTTTTCCGTGAAGTCGCGCCGTAAGAATACAATTCACCATCCCTGTCGTAAAAAACGACTAAGGGATATAACATGCATTTAACATCTATGCAAGAAAAGGAAAACTCGTAAAAAACCCTATGGCACACGTCTGACTAGCGCGATGTAGTAGATCAATTTCCTTTTCATAACAGAGGAGGCTCGAACCGAACAGTGTGTCGTATATGCTGGCTAAGATGACGATGATGATACATTTGTTTTACATAAAATTATAAAAGCGAGAAGCACGTATGCCTTACACTTCTCCGATACTCGAAGGCAAACTAGAAATTTAATGTGATAGGACCACACTGGCGACAGTTATCAGCCAGAAGCCCAACCTTCTGAAGGTGTTTGCGTGTGGTAGGTTTTGGTGATGCTTTTAGTATCACAGAACCTCATTGTACGCATTACACTCCCTTCATTTTATTCATGACAGGCAGCGGCCTAGCTATACTCTTGGTATTGCAAAGGTCCATGAGTGGCAGCGACACTTACCATCAGGTGTACTGTTTAATCGTTTGCCACCGTTTGCAATAAAAAAATCTACAGCTGAGGGTCGGTCCTAATAGTTAGGCTTCCAGCTCTTTTGCTCACCGAACGAAGAGCAGTAACAAATTGCTACTACTCAGACGACGATTTTCTGCGAGAGTGTGGTACTACCTTGGACGGATCGGTCCATGGCTGTAGACAGACAACTGTCGACAGATGCTCTCACTACATAACTTCTTATAAGATCTATGCAACAGAAGGAAACCTTAAAGACCAGATCTGTCTGACCAGCTTGATCTATATTTCTTTTATTTTGGAGCCAGGTATAGTAGCACTTATTTAAGCTGAGAAGAAAGAAGAGAGAGTGTTGCGCGAATGCTAATCCTTTATCTTAAACTCATATTAACTCAATACACGTCGTCCCTTACAAGATTGTTCGGATAATGTTTATTCAAAGTTTTTTTTTCCTCCAGATTAATGAGCAACTTGGAATGATGAGGGTGTAGGCGGGTTAATGCCTAAATAATTGAGTTGTTTAGTGATTAAAGTAGATAGATGTTAGAGAAACAAACTGGGATTGCATTTAGGATTTCGGCGGGTAATTAAGATGAGGTTATTGACCGGACGTGATATTGGTTAACGCTTATAAATTGCTGGGCTATTGTTATTTATAGTATTATGATATTAATATTGTAATTTTTTCCACGAAATCTGACCTTTACTGACAAATTAGATATCTTTACTAATGGTGCCTATATTTTAGGTAATGCTAGCCGACCCGGCAAACTTCGTACTGCCATAATTTTTTTCGCAAATATATTTTCTAGATTTCTGAAGATATAGTCTGTCTATAGCTGTCATTTGCGTTTTGTTATTACATGATAGATGTAGTTTTGTTACCTATACCACGTTTTAAATCGATTTAAATATTATCTTTCACGTATTATGTCAAGTCCCACGGGAACCCAGTCGAACGGGATAAAAAGTATCCTATGTCCGTCTCCTGGTTCTAAGGGACCTTCCCGCCAATTTTCAGGTAAATCGGTACAGCCGTTCTTGAGTTATAAATAGTGTAACTAACAGGACTTTCTTTTATATATATATAGACTAGCAGACCCGCGCGTTGCTGTGGCTAATGTTTTTGTTATATTGCATTTTATTAAACTGTTTAAGTGGAACTGTAGGAGAACATCTGTCATGGAGGTCGTCATATTTTTTACAAATGGCATCTATGTAAAAAAGCAAGTTAAAATCGTATATGACACGTTTGTAGGTTTGACATATCAGCGCCATCTATTAATTAATTACTCAATCCAGTCAACAGATGTCGCCATCTGTTAAAATCGTTTGGAGTTAACAGATAATTGTGAATGTCAAATAATAGACAAATAATTTGCAATAAAATAATATTGCGACTATAAATTAAGATGTAAGCTATCCTATCTTTCAAGTTGGATAAAACCGCACACGGTGTGCAAATTTGATTAAAATCGGTTGAGTAGGTTAGGAGTCCATCGCGGACAAACAACGTGACACGTAATTTATATATATTAAGATTTAAGGTATATGTTTGCTGTCTACATGTGGTGACAGAGTAAGAATACAATTCACCATCCTCAGGTAAGGACCCATGGGTGCCGTAAAAGACGATTAAGGGATATGATATTCGGAGAACATCAATGCAAGACGAGGCCAATTCATCATAAAAACCTATTATTATCATCATCATCATTTCAGCTCATATATGTCCCACTGTTGGGCTCGAGCCTCCTCCACAATAGGAGGGAAATTAACCTTACTATACCATGCGGGTCAGACAGGTTAGTATAGGGTTTTATTTCGATTATCCTTCACTTGCATAGATGTTATATGCATATTATATCCCTTAGTTGTCTTTTGCGACACCCACGGGTAAGAGAGTGGGTGGTGAATTATATTCTTAATCCGTCACTATACCGACCCTATTAGTAAATAAAACTATTTTACGAATAGGACTAGTCCACCCGTGGCTATGAACGCTGTAAAATGTTCAAAACGTCAGGCAATGAAGAATCAAATACATACATAATTATAAAACCCTATGCCAACATGTTTGACTAGCGTAGTATAGTAGGTCAATTTCCCTCCCATTCTCGAAGACGGCCGGGTCCATCAGTGGGACCTATGTGGGCTGCGACGATATTTGCTGTACGATGGCTGCTACAAATACTGCTGACCGTTACATTGCTTGTATATATTTTATATTGCATAAAATACGATTTTAAGCTTTAAATTGATCTGGACCACCTCTATTCGGTGTTTGTGAATAATTACGTTCTCAAGAATTGACGTCAAGTATTCGGCCGCTCATAAAACCATTGACAAAACGTTTGCATTATTATGAAAGTACATATTGAGTCGACCATAAATAAATATAATAAGTACAGGATAATGGTAATTAATATTCCTGTAAGTTATTTAATTAAACACTAATTAATTTCGTCACAGCGTTTATTATGCTTGATTGTTTTAATGAGTTTTGAGGACAAGACATTCAAATGCCAAATCACAATAATATTGTACTACTAGCTTTTGCCCGCGACTTCTTCTGCGTATGAATTATGTGTGGCAGAGGAAATAAAAGATAACAGGTCCACCGTGTTACTCTGGATGACGTAGCCAAGCTAGTGTAGAGAACCCTGATTGGTCGCATCACCGCTGGCTGATGAGGATTGACCTTAGCGAAGTTGTCTCAATTAGACCAATTTTTTTTTGGCTGACGATCGCAGCCTTTCTATACTTGTGGCCCGTTGTCATTAAAGCGCTCGCTGGTGGAGAGGTGCTGCTTGCGGTGTATTCAGATGTCGTCAACTCATTTATAGTTTGCCAATCTGGTATATCAGGGAGGCGCTCTTATCAAGGGGTGCTTCTATACCTAAGCGGCTGATTCTAAATTATTTGAA
The DNA here is from genome assembly GCA_032191425.1 of Lymantria dispar. NCBI lineage: Eukaryota > Metazoa > Arthropoda > Insecta > Lepidoptera > Erebidae > Lymantria > Lymantria dispar. The sequence continues at coordinate 30,408,128 of CM063455.1, forward strand.
GCGCACAGTGGCGTGAAGCGTGCAAAGGACTTTTTGTTAACGCCTGTGTTTTACTTCTCCCAGCTGAGGTCGTACTTGCCGGTGATTGTATGGTACATTAGCAGAGAATGGACTCTCTCCGGGCTAAATAAGCGATACATTTGGCCATACTCGGTATCGAGGTGGCGATTCGATGAGTCATGTGACATCAAAAATGACCATAAACAATATTTTTTTCCATATAGAATCATTCTCTTCTTACAATGGCAATAAATTTATACCAAAATGTGGGGTCAAAATTTAATAACTAATTCTGTGTTTGCCCGTGATCATGAACGCTGTAAAGTGTTCGAAATGTCGGGCAATCAAAAATCGAATACAAACGCGACAAAATCCTTAAAACAGTTTTATTTTAAAAATTTGTGAATTGAATTGACTTTCTTTCATATCGGATGATAACTCAAAGTATATCGTCGTTTTCCCGCATGTGTCATAACAACTTTTAGAGGTCCTAAGGGAATGAGCAGAAATCTGTAGCAATGAGGCTTTTACGACTCACGCGAGTAATGCAATGGATGGTAGTACTCGTAGTTGCTACCACAGAAGCAGACAGTCAGGAAATAAGAGATGATATTACAATTTTTTTATTGTCTTTCGTGGCAGATAAGTGGCCGTGTGGTGACAATAAGAATTCAATTCACCACCCACTCTTTTACCCGTAGGTGGCGTAAAAGATGACTAAAGGATTAAATATGCACCTAATATTCGTACAAGAGAAAGAAAACTTGAAATGAAATCCTATACCACCACGTCTGACCAGCGTGATAAACTATAGGTCAATATCCCTTCTATTATGGAGGAGGCACGAGCCCAGCAGTGGGACGTATGTAAGCCGAAATGAAACAAGTAGTCCACCGTGCAGATAAATGGTAATTACCGAACATAGTACCTACTCTGCAATATCAAAAGTACAAGCCAGGTCAATGTCTGCTATAAGGCGCGATTAACGTCTCCGATTCTCTCATTCACCAAACTAAGGAAATTAGCAAATTTCTATTGCTCACATATGGGTTTCCTGCGAAAATTTGGCGGACTGTACTGGGGAATAGTCCATCACCCGCAGAGAACGACCGACGTCCCGGTAGGAGCGCCAGGGAGGGAAGGTACGTGAAAGGGTATCCTGCCGGGCTGCCCACGAAAATCTCAACTAATATTATAAATGCAAATTTAAGTTTGTTTGTGTGTTAATCTTTCACATCTAAACCACTTAATGGATTTTAAAAATGCTTATATTATTGATATTCTTAGAAGAACGAGTGATTTTAATTTTTTTGCCAACAAAATATACACTAATGGCACTAATAATATGGACTATATTTTATTTATGTATTTTCACGGGAACAGAAACTACACGGGTGAAGCGTTGAAAATTTGTTAATATATTTAATTTTTTGTTGTTTGTAGCAAAGGAGCAAATAGCATAAATGATGGTAAGTGATGTTACCGCTCGTGGACCTTTGCTAGGCCGCTGTCTACCACTATACGCACACTTAGAAAGTCGTGCTTCCGGCTCTCTCACTCACCGAATAAAGAGCAGTAACAAATTACTACTACTCAGACGTCGATTTGCTGCGAGAGTGTGGTACTACCCCGGACGGACTGGCCTGTGGTTGTAGATAGATCACTGTCGACAATGTGCTCCTACCATACAGAATATCTACTGCTAATGAAGATTTATATGGATGATGAGGTACATGATATGAATATTAACAAACATTCTAACTTTAAAAACTCCCTTCCAAAATTATAGCTAGATTTCATCATCGTGATGAATTCATCGCAGCGAAACTTACTCTCTAAATACCATAATAAGGATCTAATTTCTTCGGCATGGACAAGATACGTTTGGAAATTTTCTACGTGATAAAAGCTGGTATATGGCAATCAGTAGAAGAAAGTGCTAAAATAGCAATGAGAAGGCCATACTGCTCGTCGTACCTGCAACTGTTGGGAAGAAAGGGTCTTGAGTGGCGACCACCAATTGTTCTTCATTAAGTGGAGTGGTAACATATTAAAATTGGAGACAATCGCAGGTGTTTCAAATAGTTTTCAGTGACATATTCATGACGAGGCCAATGCCTAACAGTTGAAATCTATCATATCTAGTATAGAATCCGGAATACGGAAATCTGCAGAAGAACGGGTGTAACCGACATAGCACGAAGAATTAGCACGCTGAAGTGGCAATGGGCAGGCCACATCGCTCGACGAACCGACAACCGCTGGGGAAGAAAGGTTTTCGAGTGGCGACCACGTATCGGACGACGTAGTGTAGGATGTCCCCCCCCCCTCACTAGGTGGACCGATGACCTAGTGAAAGTTAATGGGCGTCGTTGGATGCAGGCGGCACAGGACCGCACATTGTGGCGCAACATGAGGGAGGCCTACGTCCAGCAGTGGAAGACAATAGGCTGAAATGATGATGATGATGATATCTAGTATATCTAGTTGTTAGATGAAACTGGGGAAGTAGATAATCTAAAGTTTAGGTCTCTTCTAATATGTGAGAGCTATTCATCTACTGTACTGCACTAATCAGCCGTGTTAGTATACGACTTTGTGTCGAGTTCCTTCTGTTGCAATGATCTACATACCTGAGTCATCTTGTTTATTTATTTATTCAAACTTTAGCAGTATATAAAAATAAGGTACAAGGCGAACTTAATGCCCTAGGCATTTTCTACTAGTCAACCTAGGGTGGAGCAGAAATAATTTAGGCAGGTGCAATTCATGTAAATGGTGATTTATAAAATTTGGTTATTCATATATGGAAAATTATTATTATACTCAATACATACAAACAATACACACACATATATATATATATATATATACATACAATTTATACACATATAAATACATATCTACATACATAAACTGACATATACATACAAATAAATTTTATAAAAAGTAGAGGAGAGCCATCATTAATGAGTTGCCTCCGTTAAAAAATCTAGGTATAGTCGTTTGACCATAGCTTTAAAACCATCATGTTTAATATCAAGGAGCAAAAAAGGAGGTGGTGCATTGCCTTAATCGTCTTGTACGATATCATAAGACAGCGGGTGATGCATTGTATAATGTATTCTTACACCCACGTAGATGCAGGATATGGAATGAGCTGCTACATTTCCCAAGCGCTATGACATGTCCTTCTGTAAACGAAGTTTAAGAAGAGCACTTTCTTCACAATGGACAGCAGTGTAGCCGCGCCACTGGTATTACAAAGGTCCATGTTTAGCAGTATAACTTACGATCAGGTGTAATGTTTGCTTGTTTGCCACCACCGGTAATTAAAAAAATTATACAGAAGAAGTTGATAATATCATTATTAAAATAGTAAATGCCGAAATAGAATCCTGAACCCAAAAGCAAGAGAAGCGAAAACAATAATTTCTCCAAACCCTATGTCTAAATTGTATCTGGTCACATATCTGAGAGTCGTTGGTCGCACACCTTTCGGATGTAATATCGGAGATGTCCTAATTAAGGGGACGCGACTTGGGCGGGCGTTGCCTATATTGCGACCTTTCAATAATGAACAGAGGGGGAGAATTGGGTGGTCGCAATGTGAAGGTGACAGCGGATCCTGTGTAAACATTTTAGTTTACTTAAAGAGTAAGAATACAATTCACCATTTGCCCGTGGATGCCGTAAAAGTCGACTAAGGGATATAATAAGCATATAACATCTGTGCAAGAGAAGGAAAATTCGAAACAAAGCCCTATTTTAACACGTCTATCCTCTCGTTATGGAGGAGGCCTGAGCCCAACAGAGGGACATATATAGGCTGAGATAAAAGATTTTCGACGTTAATACAAGTAATAAACATTCTGCCATTAATAATATGGCCGGGTACCGGTGGCCCGCCCGTAAGGCGCTAGAGAACACACCCGGCATGTTTTGAGCTTGTCTGTTGTCCCCTTTGTCTACATCATAGCTTGCATTCATAAAAGCAATACATGTTCTAAATGATATTATCATTATCATCATCATTCAGTCTATCGCCTCATGTTTCGCCATAAAGTGTGGTCCTGTGACGCCTGCATCCAACGACGACTAGCAATTTTTGTAGTGGGGGAACTCCGATGGTACGTAGTCGCCACTCGGGAATATTTCTTTCCCATCGGTGCGGGTGAGAGAAGATGCTCTTAAGTTTTCGGAATGCTACCCAGCCAATTTTGATTCGTCCGCTGATTTCTTTCTCGGGATTGGATCTGCCTAACTGTTTGTCCAAGAATGATCAATAACTTCTTCTTCTTGTGTACCTCACAAGCCGTTGGGCAAAGGCCTTGGAGGGCAAGGGTGAAGTGCTAGCGTTTAGCCTAGATATCGCAAAGGCCTTCGATAGGGCAGACCCTAGTCAGTACAGGACTATAAGTGCAAGACTATGATGATATATAAATACAAGTCAAATTAAATAACAATTAATTTACAATTATGTTATTTTTGTTTTATTTTTATTTGCCCGACGTATGCAATACGTCTCAGCGTATATGGTCACAGGAGGACTAAGGTGTCTCAGGTCTAACAAACCTGTGTAAAATGGTTTTATTTATAAGTAGCAAACCGGCTTCGCTGCGGTTTCAGTCACTTTACTCGGGTAGTTCTCGTAAGAATACCGGGATAAAATATAGCTTATGTTACTCCCAGAGATTATACCTTTCCATTGGTGAAAGAATATTTGAAATCGGTTCGGTGGTTTAAGCGTGAAAGCATAACAAAGAAACAAACTTACTTTCGCATTTATAATATTAGTAAGGATGTGTATTACGCCTAAAAGTAAGAAATTATTAAATTATCGGTGCAGTTAAAATCAAAATAAGAATTCTCTTTGTTCGCTTATCACTTGGAAACAGGCAGAGATAAAGGAAAATATTTAGCAATGAAATCTTCAGCTACCCTGTAATTGCGGTGAGTATACTTACAAAGAATCCGTATCGCACATATGAGGATGTTTCTAACGAAACAATCGTTGTGTAAATGTATTGTCGAAACACGTATACACGGATACAATTATAAGATAACCTTACTTTCAAATTACAATGATTGGTTTTTCTTATAGCGTAGCTCCTATTTCGGCTTCAGGCTAAATAAATCTGATACTTGAATTGTTATTTTTGTATTTCAAACTCGCATTGTTCCTATTTTTTTTTTCTATGTTTCTATGTTCTTCTTTCATATTGGTTACAATTATGAACTATTGGTGCCAGCGTAACGGTTTTTTTCACAAAGTGAGTGTTTTTTACGTCTTAAATTTATTATTATTCATAGTCATTAACATGCTGATAACCAAATAAGTTATTCCTCTGGGAATGACTTATGAATGGGAAAGAAATCTAAAAGTGTGTGCAATTCAATTACGTATACAGCATTTTCTTTGCATTATGTTTCATAAAATACCAGTATATTTAATACATCACTGTAAAACACCAAAACAATTAATAAAATTTTAATAAGCGACGCGTTATAGGGGCGAACTTATTAGTGTGTTAGAGAGGTTTTTTAATATCTAACAAATTAAAAATTACCAAAATATTTTTGAAAATCGAGGAAATGGAAACGTGATCCCTAAATGTGGCCCTCATAACTAAGCTCAAAGGCACTCAGCGTACTATGGAGCAGGCTATGCTGGAGATTTCTCTGCAAGATATAATCTGAAATACGAAAATCCGTAAAAGAACGTTTGTAACCGACGTAGCACGAAGAATTAGCACGCTGAAGTGGCAATGGGCAGGGCACAACGCTCGACAAACCGAGAGAGACTCTAGTCTCTTCCAATAGAGTGAAATTTACAAAATAAATTAATATAGATACATATATAATATATATATATATATATATATATATATATATATATATATATATATATATATATATATATATATAAAATTTAAATACAATAGGAGTGAAATTTGTCTATTAAACCACCGGCGACTGGGGCGGCGCAGGCGCGAGTACCTGCGCCTGCGCCGCCCTAGCCGAGGCTGCGGGTGACCGGACCGGGAAATTAGTCCCTCACCCGCCGAGAGGCCGACCGTGTGAGGAAAGACCGACGTCCCCCCCTCGGGGAGGATGAGGAGAGGGTATTTCTCAGGGAGTATTCCGTCGGATCGACCGCTGACGCCAAGTCACCCTGCTCCGGTGGTCGGTCCAACGACGAAGGCGGCGCGTCACGGGTGGGTTACGGGTGTGCATGCTTACACCCCTCTGTTGCCCCGGACAGAGTGGTGCGAGGAGTGCGCCGACCGTAACCCACCCAAAAAAAAGGCGTCTTTTACGAGACCCGCGGGCAAGAAAGAGAGTGGTGAGTTGTATTTTTACTCTGTAATCACAAGGAAAACATCATCGTACAATTTAATTTAGTAGTATTAAAAAAAGAATACAATATCTTTAGCTAGCGTAAAAATAAAATTACAGCACTTTTGAACTACTGTCGTTAAAATTACGTACGGGTATTTGAAATATTCGGCGGACAAGTCCACATTGTTTGTCGAGCGATCCATCATTTGGGGCCCCAACTAAAAAGACCCACTATTACAATGATATAATAAAATTGATCTATCAAAACTGACAGGTGAATTTTATTAAAGAATTTACTTACTGAACTGCTTATTAGTATCTTAATGGATATAATATCTGGTTGACGGAGCTTCGCTCGGAATATTTTTGTCGAATTTATTTAGATATATATTAATAAAAAATAAAAATAAATAATGAAAAATATATAAAAAAAATTACAAAAAGAGAATAATAATAACACAGAGATTGATTTGAATGCCAAAAAAACCAAAATTAGAACCGGTCAACTTCCCAACTGAGCTATCGTAACTCATGACGTTGACAACGAAATTTGAAATCATATTCTTTTAAAATTTAATGTCATTGTATTGTTTGGCCAAAAACATGGACAAAACAACATTTTCTATAAATAAAACCTAGCTAGATCGATTTTTTGGACCCGAAATCTCTAGTATGCCAAGTTTCAACAAAATCGTTGAAGCCGTTTTTGAGATCCTTAATATATATATATATATATATATATACATATATACAAGAATTGCTCGTTTAAAGACATAAAATATGTAGTAGAATAAAAGGTACAATTAGCTATCAATCGTTATTTCGTCATATGTACTAGATTGCAGTGATGGTATAGTGTCAAAATATCGACCTATCGTACCAGTCTTAAACCTACAATAATTTATCATTATCATCATCATTAAGCCTTCTGCCGTCCACTGCTGGACATACGCCTTTCTAATGTTATGTTTTATAGGATCCACAAATTGTTGTCCTGAGTCTAGGTATAATTTTTTTTTTAATGCAATGATTCCGTGTTATGACGGAGTAAGAATACAATTCACTACTCCCTATCTTGCCCGTGGATGTGGTAAAGGACGACTAAGGGATATAATACGCTTAAAATATCTATGCAAAAGAAGGAAAACTTAAATATAAAACCCTATATCAACCAAGGGTAGGGTTAAGGGTACCAGGCCACAAGGAAGATCGCCTGTAAGATGGACTGACCAGATAAAAGCGCCAGTACATGGTTCATCATCGATACATGAATGCATGAGGAAGGCGGCCATCAGAGAAGAGTGGCGGCGTGTTGTGAAGCTTGCGACCAACACCTAAAACGATGACCACGACCACTCTGTCAAGAGTGATACCGACAAAGAAGAAGAAGATACCAATCTCTTATTTCAATTACCCTCCTTATGAAGAAGGTTCGAGCCCAGCAGTGGGACATATATGAGCTGAAATGATGATAATTATGATGAAATGCGATATACAGGGTGTATCAGATTATGGGGCAACTGTTCGAGTATGTTGTAGTTTAACGATCATAGATCGTAATTAGAATGTACATTACACAAAAAACAATATAACATAAAAGTTATAGTGATTTAAAAAAATGTGTCTAAGAGTCTACGCCTTAGATGTTACGTATTATATAGGCATGTACAGACAGAATACATGTAGGCATGTAAAGCTTTGACAGTATAATTTCATTCATTCATACCTAGAATTGCGCAAATGTTTCAATGACATCGTAGTACAACGGCGAGCGGTCAACGGTCATAGCCCGATCAGCTGTTTTAAAGCGAAATTTGTCTTGCTTATGTGAATGTAATCATTGATTTATTCAATTTCTAATGAATATTTAACAAAGTATGAATTTGTTGCGTATTAAGTATTGCCTTTATACATTTCAATCAGATTTACATGAAAAGGCGATGACAAAATTGAAAACTTTACATGTCTCTAATTCCTTAACGAATCGATATTTTTCGTTCAAATTTTTTTCATGGGTTCCTGCCACCATTGCCTAGCTCCCTTTTGATCAGTTGCCCGATAACCTGATACAGCCTGTATACACATATATATATATATATATATATATATGTGCTGTGTGGTAGCGGCTTCGAATACTACCAACGAATGCTTTGCTCGTGGGTGTCGTAAAAGACGACTAAAAGCCCTAGATTGACCCGGACCAACTCCATCTGGTACCATTTGGGTCAACGATTACATTCCCAAGGAGGGTTGACGTCAGGCAGGCGGCCGGTCATAAAAGTCATTGCCGAAACTTTTTGCAATATGTCAAAACAGATGACATATTGCGTCGATCCCAAGTAATTGGGATAAGAGCAAGATGATGATGATGATATATGCCAATATTAGACATTTAGCCAATTAGCCCATTACACACTGCACTAAGGAACTTATCCTTACACTGTGGGTACATCATCATCCTCATTTCATCCTATCGCCATCCACAGCTAGACATAGTCCTCCCTCATGTTACGCCATAGAGTGCGGTCCATATAACATATAATCAACGAAAATACATCAAGATTTAGAATGTCAATTTGTTGATAATACAAAATATTGTCCTATTTAGCAGCCGTAGCAAGCGACAATTGATGTGGTATTCCGATAATTTTTTTAATTGCTGTTGGCGACAAACGAGCAAACAGCACATTTCATAGTAAGTGATACTGCCGTGATACCTTTACTACCTACTGTGAAAAGAGTAAAGGGATGGCAAATGCATGCAATGATTTTGGCGATACTAAAGGTACTGTGGCTCGAACGTGCAGTAAAAAATTGGTACTACTCAGACGTTGATTTTTTTGGAAAAACGTGGTACTTCTCAGGACGGACCGACTCGCAGCTAGACGACTATCGATGTTCCGATGTAGTTTATCGAATTAATTTAAGGTCACCGTGGTTTTCGTAAAAGACGACTAAAGGATATATTACGCATATGACATTTATGCAAGAGATTGAAAAGTCCAAACAAAACCCTATACCAACCTGTCTGACCAGCGTGGTATAGTAATGCCTTACTATTAATTCCTTATACCTTAATACTCATTTCCCTTCTATTATGGAGGAGGCTCAAGCCCAGCAGTGGGACGTATATGAGCCGAAATGATGATGATGAAGGTAAAATATTAGAATACGGTTATTTGCACGATACCTATGCCTAAAACAACTTTATTTTTTTTTATGTTTGTCTGTTTGTTCCAGGTAATCTTCCAATCGACTGGTTAATATTTTACTATCAAGTCCTTGTCTGTATATAGAGTAACTTTTTTTCTCAAGAAACCCCTATAAAATTTTACTCAGTTCGGGAATCCCAGGTCTCATACACTACAGTCGCAGTCGCGAAATTTAAAATTCTAGAGCAAGGCTACTGAAAACGAAGGGCGGATTCATCATTTTAGTATTTCAGCCTATCGCCGTCCACTGCTGCACGTAGGTCTCTATCATGTTACGCCATAAAGTGCAGTCCTGTGCTGCCTGCATCCAACGCCCAGCATATTTCACCAGGTTGTAGGTCCACCTAGTTGGCGTCGTACACTGCGTCGTCCGATATGTGGTCGCCACTCGAGAACCTTTCTTCCCCAGCGGTTGTCGGTTCGCAATGTGGTCTGCCCATTGCCACTTCTGCTAATTCTTCGTGCTATGTCGGTTACACCCGTTCTTCTACGGCTTTCCGTATTTCGGATTACTAGTACTTAATAGTTTCCAATTTGAATACATCTATGTGTCGGCTCTCTGCTGCTGTCTATATATGGTTTGTGATTATAACGGTACCATACATAAGATACCACATAAGAGAGCAATTAGAATTGTTAGCCACGTGCTTTAAAGGTATCAAGCGTGGGATGTTTCCGCTTTTACAAATGGAAATGCGGTTAACAGTACAACATGAAAATTATCAATATTGAAGCAATAGTTATTAGTAAGACTTATCATTCATCACCATTTCGGCTCATATACGTCCCACTGCTGAGCTCGAGCCTCCTCCATAATAGGAGGGAAATTGATCTTACTGTACCGTACTGGTCAGACAGGTTGGTATAGGGTTTTGTTTCGATTTTTCCATCTCTTGCATAGATGTCATATGCGTAATATATGCTTCAATCATCTTTTACGACACCCACCGGTATGATAGGGGGTGGTGAATTGTAGGTATTCTTACTCTGTTACTACACAGAATGACGACACGTTTAAACTAATCATTGGTATTTATTATGAAACCATATCATCATCATTATCGTCATCTCGGCTTATACACGTCCCACTTCGATTTAAGCCTTAAGAATTGGAGATAAAACGATCTCTTCAAACATTTATTTATGTATTTAAATTCATGAGGTTACAGATTAATAAAACAATTTACCATACCCTTTCTTGCCCGTGGGTGTCGTAAAAGACAGCTAAGAAATAATAATAAAAGTAATATCTATGCAGTAGAAGAAAAACTCGAAATAACACCTTATATCAATCCGACTGACCAGCGGTAAGTCAATTTCACTGTTATTGTGGAAGAGGTTTGAGCCTAGCTGGGATAGTGTTTGGATAGGTTATTTTGCGTGTTCTTTATTTTACGTTATAAATATTACTCTATAATGTACATATAAATCTTACATTTCCGTGTGGTGACTGACTAGGAATACAATGCACCACCCCATCTCTTGCCTGTGGGTGTCGTAAAAGACGACTAAGGGATATAATATGTATATAGTACCTATGCAAAAGAAGGAAAACTCAAAATAAAACCCTATTCCAACATGTCTGAACAGCGTGGTATAATAGGTTAATTTGCCTCTCAATAGGTATGGGAGAAGGCTCGATCCCAGGAGTGGAACCTAAATGGACATCATCATCTTAATGATTTGCAGAGAAGTCTTTAGTATAGCCCGCTCCATAGCACGTTGAGCGACTTTGAGCTTTGGTTATGAGGCCTACAGTTAGAGACCACGTTTCTGTGTCATAATTCATCACTGGTAACACACACTGATCATCGACCTGTGTTTTCAGACACTGAGGTATGTTGGACGAGAGGCTCTTCTCAGCTCACAATAATGCACTGCTGGTTTCTAGCCTCCTTCACAATAGAAGAGAAATTGACCTGCAATACCGCCGACCAGATAGTATAGGATTTTATTTCAAGTTTTACTTGTTTTGTATAGATTTTATATGCATATTATATCCCTTAGTCGTATTTTAGGACATACATGGATACGATAGGGGATGGTGAAATGTATTCTTATTCCGTCATCATTCGAAAAGTATAATGCTTACGAAAAATCAGCGAACATTCATAAAGTATATATAAGTTTTGTCTTGCTTAGTACTTATTTTATTCGCTCCAAAATTAGTGTATTAAAAAAATGGGCAATTTATTTAAATTTACTTATATACTTATTTAGGTCATCTAACTGGTAAATTTTGCTAGATATGGTTCGGAACGGATAATCGTTATGGCGGAAGTAACGATAAGTAAAAAATAATCTGCAGTCAAATGCATACTATCGTAAGGTGCTTGTGCTGATTTAACAGAACGTGTTTGTTGCTGCTGATTTAACAGACTGGTTATGAGCAGCTCCTCATTCAGGCATTTTCTCATTACTTTAAAAGGTGTTACACACATATTTATTCTGTTGTTGTTACTATAATTGTAAATCGTAGCGCGTTTTGCCAAACGAATTTGTTATTTAATCTGTGTTTTATGTTTGTGACACATAGTATTGGTTATGCTCACTGAAGGGGTTGCGGTAGCTACGAGGAGCGGGTAACTCCCTTCCTTCCATTGTGGTTGAGGGGAGTGATGGCTGCTCTAGTGGTTAACTCGTGATCGGGTACCGCTTGCGGGATCTGTTCCAGCCATGGTACTCTTTTGTTATATTTAATAACTGTATTGTATGATGGTTCAAAAGGCATTACACTGGAGCTATTAATAGACGTGTTGTTGTATATTATTTTGTTTAAAATAAAAAAAAAATATAAATGAATAAAAAAGAAGACAATCCCACTTAGTTTCTTGCCGGATCTTCTCAGTGCGGTCGCGTTCCGATCCGGTAGTAATTTAAGGTAAAATGTAAAAAAATGACCATATGTACTTACATATGGTAATTTTTTTGCCCCCGCCCCCGCGGGGTTTATACATAAAAAAGGATTTGAATTTGAATCGAGTTTCGTTTGATACCTCTTCATTTTCTTTTTTTTTTGTTCATTGATTTCTTGAAGACTCTTGAACCGATTTGGAATTATTTTATTTTGTTTGATGGGGTATATTTGCCAGGTGGTTATCAGTTCAAGACCTAACGCTAAGATCACGGCAAAAACGAGGGTTAAATGATATCCTCGTGTTATGTATACAATTGAAGCAATTTCAGTATATTTTTCATAGTATATGATCACAGAAAAGCAAAAAATAAATAATTATTACGTAAAAAGAATACCGCCTTCAAAAACCACTGAGGAGCTAAAAAGCAAAAAAATAATCTTTTGAAGTCAGTGCCTGCTATACATCTAGCCTTTATAACCTACCGTACCTAACTTACACAGACTTCTGCCTAAGGCACGAACTAAAAGAAAAGCCTATTCGCCAATCCATAAATCGACCTCATTTCATCATCATTTCAGTTCAAAGGCAAATTGACCTTCCTATACCATGCCATCTTCCGTGTGGTGATGGAGTAAGAATACAATTCACCACCCCCTATCTTACCCGTGGGTGATCGTACGAGACGACTAAGGGATTTAAAACGCATATAACATCTATGCGAGAGAAGGAAAACTCGAAATAAAACCCTATACCAACACGTCTGATCAGCGTGGTATAGTAGGTCAATGAGCCTTCCATTATGGAGGAGGCCCGAGCCCAGCAGTGGGACGTATATGGGCTGAGATGATGAGATGATGATGATACCATGCTGGTCAGACAGGCTAGTATAGTATTTTATTTCGAGTTTGCCTTCTCTTGCATAGGTGTTATATGCGCATTACATCCCTTAGTCGTCTTTTACGACATCCACGGGCAAGAAAGGGAGTGGTGAATTGTATTCTTATTCCGTCACCACACAGACGTCGATCTATTCACACTGTTTACATAAAGAGGTTTTATTTAAATACCGAACTAGTAACATACCGTACTATAATGATAGGGTGAAAATCAACCCCTGATTGAAGAGTGGATGCTATTTCATCCCCCTCACACTCAGTAGAAATATATAGTTATATAACATCCACAATTTTTATTGAATAGTTTTTTTCGTAATCACGTTCCGTTGAAGTTTTGCAGACCATAAAAAGTAGTTCAGAAAAAAATAGTTAAGCTCGTGCGAAATAAATCGTAGCTGAATTTCTGCCAATTGATTGCTGAGTTAGAAGAAATTTTGCTTTGAAATTATATAATATTTTCTACCTTTGAGGGTAAAAAAAAATAATCTTTTCAGTATTACAAATTTTAATATCGACTCACTGTTCTTGGAGCTTTGCTAGCATAAGATTTTAAATTAAATATTAAAATAAATTGCATATTATATTGTGTTTACATATCTACACTAATATTATAAAGAGGAAAATTTGTATTTTGTGTGTATGTTTGTAATGAATAAGCTTAAAAACTATTGCGTCGATTTCAAAAATTTTTTCACCATTGAAAAGCTACATTCACCCTGAGTAACATAGACTATATTTTATCTCGGTTTTCCCACGAGAACGGGAACCACGCAGCTAAGGCAACTGAAACCGAAGTGAAGCAAGGGCTCGCTGCTAGTTAGGTTATGTAGTAGTAAATGATCAGAATGTAATAATTCCATCTATTTATGCTAATGGTTGAATAATCTAATAATTGTTGTAATCTATATATAAATATAAATAAAATTGAAGTGTCTGTTTGTAATGTCAAAGTAGTAATATTTTTCATGCTGCTGAACGATACCTATGACTACAAACCAGTTTAAAAGTTTTTTGTCTGTATGTTGGTTTGTTCCGGGTAATCCTCAATATGACTCTACTTATTTTGATAATGTTTTACTAGCAGTTAACTATCTATATAAGGAATAACTTGAACTATTTTTCCTCTCAAAACCCGTGAAATTTTGACCGCTCCGGGACTCGAACCCGAGCACAAATCGGCTAGAATCGAAGCGCAGCGCGGGCGGGTCGCTGGTTATTAAATAAAGCCTGACTAATATACATTTTTCACAAGAAACCTAGATAAAATTACACGCTGTTAAACAAATCCTTATTTGAGTTCACAAAGCTTAAATAAGATTAACAATTTTGGTGGTTCCCAAGAAAAATTCCGAAGTAACAACAAAATCATCTCGACAAACACGAGGAAATCACCCTTAAATCACAACAATAGAGTTGAAATTCGTGACAAAGTAAACACTATTCGTAGCGTTTGTATATTTTACAATATACCGACTAATATCGTTTTAGTTTGAATATAAACTTTAATTACATAAACTTTGAGTTCAATATTGAATGTGTCGTTTTAAGAAAGCCGGGCTTACAGCCTACAAGGAATAAGGTGAGTGCGGCAAATATTGACATTATACTTAGTGGATAGGACACAGAGAAATGTGTCCAAATAGTGAGGTGTCGATGTTTATTTGCAGAGCAATAGAAACAGCAATAAGATGGCGAAGATCTGTTGCTGACGATATGCGGATACAGTTGAATAGCTGACGCTGAAGGGCTCTCCAGCATTGATATAACTTGATACACTGTAGAAGTTTTATGAACATTTCTTGTTGAATCGGATATCTTCACTCAAGTCTTGCTATACTTAGACCATACATATCTTAATCTAGAAAAGGAACACTTCTTTAATTTTTTTTTAGGGGTGAGCCATGGTCTGAAGCTCCGTCTGGGGCGAATGAGGGGCGGCGCGCGGCCCTATGTCCCACCCTTGGCACGTTTGTCGTTGGGCCGACCATCGATACAGGGTAACTTGTCTTCAGTGGTCGGCCCGACGGAACACTCCGGTCGCGGGGTATTCCGTCTCCCTTCAACTTTCCCCCTTGGAGAACGGACGTGACGGACTAAATCCCCGATCCAGTCCCCCGCGGCCTCTTCTATAATGGCAGATAAAACATTATTTAAAAATGAGTGGACGTAGGATTCGAACCCACACCTATCGGAATACCGTTCCGATCATCCAATCATTTGGACCAGCGTGGACTGTTGTTTGATGGTCAAATTTTCACTCGTATTTGTCGATCTAATACTCTAACTTTACAGTTATATTTGTATTTAATAATGACGTCACCGTCGTCACCGTCTCAGCACGTATCTGTCCCACCGCTGGACTTAAGCCTCATCTCCATTAGTAGAGAAATAGACCTACTATACCATGCTGGACAATAGATTTTATGTGTATATATAATTTAGTCGTCTTTTACGACATCTACGAAAATAACACTACATTGTTATCTAAATTACTAAGCTGGGCCTCGCCCTGCCAAGTGTGGTGATTACAGTGCTATCCCTTCATTTGTGGGGAGGCCTATATTCAGCAGTAAACCGTGAAGGTCTATATGATACATAATTCTTCTGTAGTTATGCATGTGAATGAACTCCTCCCAAGTGAATGTATTGCCATTGACAAAAAACAGAAGGAGTTGGAGAGGTATCACTTCCCTCCTATGCGGGAGATATGGAGTAAAATTGACTAATAAGCCAGAGGTTACAACTACGTTAAGCGCAGCAGTAAAGCACCACGGATTTAACAGAGCTTAAGGGGCCTATATGTAAGCTTTAGGATTGGTTGCAATAGTAGAAGTAAATACATATGAATTACATAATTTATGAAGGTTTAATTTTATTGAAAGAGATCTTTGATTATATTTTATTTACTTCATCTTCAAATATTGCAATCAACTCTCGAAGTCTGCTCGTAAAATTTGTAAGCCTTTTAATAATCGTTCGTAATATCGAAATTAAGAATTCACTTTGTGCAATCGCCCTGAGAAGATTTGTTCGTGAATAACTTATTAACATTTTGATGCGCGATTATTATGTTGAAAATTAATGAAGCTTATTTGATGTTCTTCTGTATTTTGATGTTGTTATGTTATTTTAGTTAAATATCGAAATATAATAAACGATTTAATGAATTATTATTTAACGAAATTGTTCAGTACTTTTAAGATTACTGATACTTTTACCTGTATTCCAATATTTTTGATATATCAAGCTGTTCATGACGGAAAAGTTAAGGAGTGAACAGCTGACATGGTATGAACATGTGATGAGGAAGGATGAAAGTAATGTTGTGAGAAAAGTTTTGGGTATGAATGTTAAAGGCTTTAGGAGTAAAGGAAGACCGAGGACCGGGACCGGGCTGGTCACGGATGACCAGGAACTCGGTGCCCGTGGCCGGCTCAATGCCGAAGGGTCCTTTCATCACCGTGTCGGATGGAATGGACATCGTGTGTGCTGACCACACGACCAAAAAAAAATATATAACACGAACTTTACTATTTTTTTACTCAATCAAATACAATATTGAACGAAGTTTCGTATTTAGATTAAATTTCATTTTAGGAAGGCAAAGCCGTGGACAGGAACTAGTTTAATACAAACTGACTGCACAGATGGCGTAGTGGTTGAGACTGTAGACCTACTGCGCCAGTGTCGGGGGTTCGAATCCCGCGCAGGACAACACTTTGTACGATCCACAAATTGTTGTTCTGAGTCTGGATGTGATTTGTGTCCGTTAAGTTTCATGTTTGTAAAGTCTCTCGCAATTAAAGGATAAATTACCTTCGTGCAGGGATACGTCTTTTTTAAACAAAAAAAAAAAAAAAACACGTGTAAATATGACGTTTTGAGTCATGATTCATTCTGTGTCTACTTGAGAATCTAACGCTCGTTTTTATCAATGACACCGAAAGCTTAAGTAACATCTTAAGCAATATAAATAACGTTTATATTATGAATCATTTAGATATAGTATCTTAGGCGCAACCTAAAGTTTAGAAGTCGGGTGAAATTTGATTTAGATTGGTCATGCTCATTGAAGGGTCTGCTTGCGGTAGCTACGAGGAGCGGGTCACCCCCTTCCCTCCATTATGGTTGAGGGGAGTGATGGTTGCTCTAGTGGTTAACTCGTGATCGGGTGCCGCTTGCGGGATCTGATCCAGCCATAATCTGCTCATTATATTTGTGATTATTATTATATTTTTGAATTGTATTATATAATATTTCGAATGGCATCACACTGAAGCTATTAATAAGCATGCTGTAAGATGTAATTTTATTTAAGTGAAATTAGAAAATAAATAAAGAATAGATAATCCTGCGGAGTTTCTCGCCGGATCTTCTCAGTGCGGTCGCGTTCCGATCCGGCGGTAATTTTAAGAAAAACTGGAAAAACAAATGACAATATGTAAGTGCCCCCGCGGAGTTTATACATACAAGTGACTTGAATTCGAATTTGGTAAATTACCGTAGTTTAGCATTAATCATACTAAGTTATTTCCATGTGGCGACGAGGCAATACAATTTACTACCCACTTTCTTATCTGTGGGTGTCTAAAACGCCTGAACAATACAAAATTAAACTCCAAAATAATCGTATCAATATATTAACCGGTCGAAATAACCGCAGGGTATTTGTTCTATAAAAAAAATCTAATTATCATCACCAATTATCCCTTTGATCGGGGAAAAAAAAGGGAAGTGAAGTTTTTTTATCCGCCAAATCAGTAAATACAAAGGGTGAAAAGCTTTAAATTAAATAGCTAAATAAGTGTTATTTAACAGAGCGATCGTTCTAGCCGGATAAATACGCAATATATTCCTCGTATCGAATGTCCGGGGTTTGATTTTGATTCGAGACGGTTGCGAAGTTTATAAATTTGTTCTATATCAGTTTTTTTTTATTGCCTGCAGCGGTAAACGAGCAAACAGTACACTTGATGGTAAGTTTTCCTGCGATCATGGACCTTTGCAAGGCCGCTGCCTACCGCGGACTGTGAATGCGTGCAATAAGGTTCGGTGATAATAAAGGCATTACCAAAACCTACTACACGTAAACACCCTCAGAAAGGACAATGGGCATTGCGGCCCATGAGCGGCCATCAATGAAACTAGTGTCATTTGAAAGGGGAGATCTTTGACAACAAATATTGTTCAAGGAGTACTATGAAATACC
Organism: Lymantria dispar; assembly: GCA_032191425.1. NCBI lineage: Eukaryota > Metazoa > Arthropoda > Insecta > Lepidoptera > Erebidae > Lymantria > Lymantria dispar. The sequence continues at coordinate 30,426,645 of CM063455.1, forward strand.
GTTTGGGAAAAAAAATATAGTTAAAATACTATTATTAAAATACAATTTTTTTTTTCATTATTATTTATGTATCCTAATATTCAATACTTTTTCTATTAGAGGTCTAAGAACCTTTGTTAAAATCAGTCTCGCCATGTTTCATGCGTCAACCAATCAGCGACGAGCGCCGCTCGCACTCGGCGACTCGGCGATTACCGTTATGCTCGAGCGCACAGCGCAGTCCATCGTTGACATTTGTTTCGTTGAGTACTGTGCGATTATTATTGTTTGACAATTTCTTTTGACTCTGGCTTGCATATCGGACTTATTAATATCTATCTTGGTGACTTGTGCTCGTTTTTATGCACTTTTTTTAAGCAGATTCCTATAACAATGGCAGATAATCGCCAAGTGTGTATTTTATGTAATCGATCCGTGATAAACAGAAGAAGATACGAAATAACCCGTACTCGGTTTGAAGAACATCCCGCTGTAGGCCAATATATCTTTGAAGCTCTTACCTCTGAACATCAGGTAAGTACATCAAACGAAATCATTATTTCTTAGTTGTCACGTCAACAATATAGTACTGTTTAACTTGAGGTGGTCACAGTGTTTTAACTCTCGCGCATTGAGATTACATTTCGCTGTAAGTAGTAAGTAAACTGTTACCGACGCGGCGACGTTGTCGTTCCGTTTGAGCCACGGGGCGAGAACGGGATAGAAGTATCGGTATTTACGTATGAGTAAGCGAGATAATTAATACTGCTTAGGCAATCGAGTAAAATATTTTTCTTTATATTTCGCTTTGTTTGAACAGCGTTCAATGAAAATAACTAAGCGTTTTAACTAATTGTAATACTCTCATTTTCAGATACAATACAATGGTCAGGAGTACATTTGTCGACCATGCTGGCAACGGGCAGAAAGAGCTGCGCAGCCAAGAGAAGGCCGTCCACACGATTGTGTATTACATATTGAAGAATATTCAAGACTCCCTAATACAGCAACGCGTTGTATGTATGAAAACTGCAGACGAACGGATCTCCGAAGGATTCCGGATAACATTAAAGTGACATTCTTGATTCATTTTAATTTTTATATTCCAAATAGTGCAAGAGTTTGCGATCATCATTTGGTATCCAATGATTGGGATCAAATAATTGACAGCCCTAACTTGCTCCACGACTTCAATGCCACACATTTTGTGCATATCATGAGCCTCATGAAAATCGCGGTGCTTTGAGGATCTATACTAGATTTCGATAATATAGATGACATGGACCCAAATGAAGTATACATCCGATTAGGCGTTAGTCGAGACCAATTTATGAATATTTTGGAACAAACTTCTTCATTGTCGAACGTATCAACACGCCCGAAAACATCTTTGGCATGCTACTTAATGAAACTGCGAAGCGGTGAAGCAAATGAAAGGCTGGCGACGCTTTTTAATATGAGCCGTAGAACCCTAGAACGACATTTAACGTTCGCCAGAGACTCTCTTTTACTGGACTTCGTTCCCCGGCATCTTGGTTATGATCATCTCAATAGAATTGATGTAGCTAACCGAAACCTACAAGTACCAAATGCAATTTTTGGAAATGCAAATGCCTTAAACAGAAAGGCAATTGTGATAGCAGACGCCACTTATATATATATACAAAAATCCGCAAACTATTTATTCCAAAAGCGATCATATAGTCTACACAAATACACGAATTTGTTGAAACCGTTTTTAATAGTGTGCTGCGATGGCCACATTTTAGATGCCTTTGGGCCATATTCAGCCATAGAATCAGATGCACAAATAATGAAAAATATGATTGACGACGAAGGAAATCCTTTCCATTGGTTTTTTGAACATGGAGATGTGTTCATCTTAGACCGTGGGTTTCGCGACGTAATCGACGACTTACATGCCTATGGTTATGAAGCTCACTTACCGAAAACAAAAAATCGAGACGAAGATCAATTGACGACAGAACATGCGAATAAGTCTAGGTTGGTTACTATGTGCCGCTGGGTTGTTGAAGTTATAAATGGTTGGTTCAAACGTGATTTTAAGCTATTTCGACAAGACTTTTTCAATCGTGCTTTGCCTCATATGATGACAGATTTTAGAATAGGTGCTGCATTATTGAATGCTTGCAGAGAACCATTGTCAGATAACGTTCACGCTGAAACATTTATAGAAGTTATAAACCAAAGAGTGAACCAACCAAATAACCTAGCAGAGTATGTCCTAGCCAACAACCTTAATCGTAGACGGGCTAGTTTCGATAGCATTACAGGAAACCAACCTAACATAAGTGATTTTCCTTTGCTGACTGAGGACGATTTAACCATTTTTGCACTTGATACATACCAAGTGAAGCTAGCCCGCAGCTATTATGCGGAGCATGTGCGACAAGGTCTCTATAATATAGAAACGTATAGGGACCCCGATGTTACAGGCCTAGGCAGGTGCGGCATCACAGCAACAAATGTTTGGCTGCTAAGATGTCGAATACAATCTAGACATACTAGGTCAAAAATATATTATTCGTATATTATAGTAGATAGAGAGAAAAGCGGCAGAGAAGCCATAGAAAACTACTATTGCAGTTGTCTAAGCGGTAAGCGCACTCTTGGTTGCTGTGCCCACATTATGTGTGTAGTGTGGTATTTAGGGTGGGCGAGAAACCAAGAGGAAGATATCCGTTTACCAGCTCATTTTTTAAATGATATTATTGTAGACGACAATTGAATCCCATCATTTTCTTTTTTTAAAGGAATACTAGCATTATATACGAGCATTGTATATGTGTCTGTCAATAAATCGATGTATTTAATAACCAATTAACCTTTAGTTTTATTTAATCCATCATTATCTTATACTTAGACATGCATTACGTTTTATCATTTACGTACTTTCGGTTTAATTAATTCGATTTTTTTATATGATCAACGCTTTATAACTTTTTATCTAAACAAGTTGCCGAAATAATTTTTTGCAGTCTTAATATATACATAATTGTCGACTAAAAAATATATAGGACAGATGTGGCCGCCGATGGGACAAGCGCCATACATTTTTGCCCATTGTCCTTTGGGTTTTCGGTTCTCCCGCTTACCGAAGCACAGTAACAAATTGCTACTACTCAGACGTCGATTTTCTGCTCAGTGTGGTACTACCCCGGACGGACCGGCCCGCGGCTGTAGACAAATAAATGTCAACAATGTGGTCCTACCACCAATAAATTGCGTCCTTTAAGTTTTACCATGTGGTGACGAAGTTAGATTAAAATTACCACCCCATATCTTACCAGTTATCTATGCAGGAGAAGGAAAAATAGAAATAGGTAAAGGCCTAGAACAACTCGCATAGTTCGCCACCCGCAAAGTGGCATGCGGGCGATGACGCCCCAACAAAAGTGAATCCCCTTGAATACACACATAAAATTTCGTCAACATCGGTCCAGCCGTTTAGGAGGAGTTTAGTGATATACACACGTACGTTAGAAATTTATATATAAGACTAGCTGACCCAACAGACGTTGTTCTGTTCAAATAAAATAAAAGGAATTCTTCATGAAATAGACAGCAGTAATAGGTACTGACCGACTGCAGCGCTATCTCCGGGGCTGATTTGTGAATTTAAATCATCCAGGCCTCCACTTGAATGCATTCACAAAAATTCATTCAAATCCATCCAGCTGTTTAGTTGCAGTATAGATAAATAACCTAGACACCTAGTCGTTAAGTTTTCTTAAATTTTCTGATTTTCTGGGTAACTTTCTATTTTTTTTCCGTAAAAGTCTTTCTCAAAGTAATAGAAAATTTAAAAAGAAAGATGGACGAAATCGGTAAAGTCGTTCTCAAGTTATGTTATTGTTCCGCCCGAACAGCGCCACCTACCGGGTCCAATTGTGAATCTAAACCATTCTCTAATCCTCTTGAACACACATAAAATTTCGTCAACATCGGTCCAGCCGTTTAGGAGGAGTTCAGTGACATACACAAGTACGCTAGAAATTTATATATAAGATTAGCAATAACAAAAGAAAGGTTTTTACTCACATGCTGTATTGCGCGATACAAAAAACACTGAATACATTAGGAGTTTTTGAATTGAAAACGGTAGGTGACGCTGCGATCGATTTCAAAGAGAATTCCGTTTAATATTTTTTTTAAATTTGAACAAAACAACGTCTGTTGGGTCAGCTAGTTAAACATGTATTGTTTGGATATTGAATTGTGTTTCAATCCGGGCCTTTAAAGGGAATCATTAGTTGCTATATGCATTTCTATTCTAATAACAATATAATTATTAACCCTTGTACCCTCAGGCACAATCTGGCCCTGTCGTATTTCTTGTTGTGAGTTCTTTTGAAGCCCTTAAAATATTTCCCAAAGGAAGTCTTCATTTCCGTATCCGTTTCGCCGTCTGTCAGCAACACTTCTCCGGAAAGTTTTGGTAAATATAATGGTATTTAATTATTTTCATAAATGTTATTATCAATTACGTAATTTAATTTCATAGAAGCGTCAGGTATTATGAAGTTGAAAGCGTCTTAATATGATAATTTTTGATGTTTACGCGAGTATTACAAATTATAAGTAAATATGAATAAAATTGAAAATTTTGAATATCCCCGACTTAAAATAATAAAAATAAAACTATTACGGAATAACAGAAATTATTAATTAATCTTATATCTTTAAACGAGCAATTCTTTTATGTATATATGTATATATATATTCAGGATCTCAGCAACGGCTCCAACGATTTTGATGAAATTTGGCATACTAAAGGTTTCAGGGCCAAAAAATCGATCTAGCAAGGTTTTATTTATAGAAAATGTTGTTTTGTCGGTGTTTTTAGCTAATCAATATGATGACATAAAATGTTATTGAATATGAATTCGAATTTCGTCGTCGTTGTCAAGAGTGTCAATACCTCAGTTGGGAAGTTGTCCAGTTTTCTTTTTGTTTTGTTTTGGCATTCAAACAGCGTCAGATCGAATCTTGGTGTTATTATTATTCTCTTTTTGTAATTTTTGATATTTTTTTTTTATTATTTAATTTTCTTTTTTATTAATATATATCTAAATAAATTCAACAAAAATATACCGAGCGAAGCTCGGTCAACCAGATATTTGTCATTTAACGACTGTACTAGCACGCCTGAAGCACCTTATCGGGTAAACATACTCCATTACATCATTTTGGAAAAGGCTGATCCTCTTTTTACAAATGAAGAAAATCGTATCGAAATCCGTCGAGCCGTTTGAGAGCTACGATGCCACAGACAGACACACATACATACAAACATCGACGTCAAACTTATAACACCCCTCTTTTTCCGTCGGGGCTTAATAAAATTATTTTTAATCATAGCTCTCAAACGGATGGACCGATTTCGATGCGTGTTTTTTTCATTTCAAGACAATTTCCTTGTGGTGGTTCTTAGCTATGTTTGGATAATATCGGTCCAGCAGTGTAAGAGTATCATCTCTTTACCAAAATGATGTCCAAAAAGGTTACTCGATTAAGTCCTTCATGCGTGCCCAGTATAATCGATAAATGTCAATTAATTGATAATTCCTATTGAAGAGAACGTAATAGTTTTTTTATTATTTAATTTGTGTCGGGGGTAGTACCCAATTTGCAATTTTACTTATTACGAATTTTATTGCGCTGGTAGGTACCTATTTGATTTTTGATTGCTCCACGTTTCGAAAACTTTTCAGCATTCATGGTCAAGGGAGGACTAATGTGTCTCACGTTCAACAAGTCGTCATCGTTATTCCAAAGATTTATATCTATCCGCTACATAATTAATTATTAAATGTTAACCCACATTTTGATACAAATCTATTGCCACAAAGAGAAAATGATTCCATATGAAAAAAGTCTCTCATACATTGGACAAACAAAGAGATCCATAAGAACTCGGATCAAAGAACACTTAGCTGATATGAAGCACCGCCGTCACACAGTCAGACAAATTATATTATTTATAATTTCTTAATATGATTATTAATTTTTCCAAATGAACGCAATATCATCTAGGAGGGTTGCAAGCAGAGTGGGCTTCACAAAATCGGATAAAGGTATCTAAACCGAATGAGAGAGGAGGAAATCTTGGGAAAAACCTCATACCCGTTAGCCGTACTTCAACTTCAGGGTTTGTTTCAAGTAAACATGTTTTCTTGGGTCGCATTCGTCTAACCTTATAAAATTTTGGACAGTACGAGAATCGAACCCATTGCCTCATGGACTGCAGTCGCGTTCTGTAACATCTCAAGCGTTTGAAACCGAGGCGAGGGCAGTTAAAAATAAATAAGGTGCCACACGCCTCTGTCGATTCTTTCATAAATGAAATAAGTACATCATTCATCATCATCATCATCACTACAGCTAATGACAGTAGACCATATGGTCTACTGTTGGCTCGAGCTTCCTCCACAATAGGAAGAAAATTGACCCACTATATCGCGCTGGTCAGACATGTGAGTATAGAGTTTTGCTTCGATTTTTCATTCTCTTACATAGAAATTATATGCATATTGTATCCCTTAGTCGTCTTTTATGACACCCACAGGCAAGAGGGGGTGATGAATTGTATTCTTACTTCTTCATCACACGGATAAATGAAATAAGTATGTAACATAATAATTTTTCAACAGCACTTAAACTATAACAATTTTGTTTAAATCGCAATCATTTTAAAAGCTCTTTTCAAAACCACGCCATTGCCACTCAAAGTGATTTTAATTCAATTGAATTACGTAATTTTTTTTCAACAACCCTTTTATGTTTTCGTCCTGTTACGTTATTAAAGGCAATGAAAGAGGGGTGGGGGTTAACATCGTAAATTATAGAGAAATCACCCCTGAGAATATTAAATTCTGTTAAGATTCCTTCAATTTGCGACGATTTTTCCTCGAAAAATATTTTGTCCGGCTTTACTTTATTTTCGAAGACGGTTAATTTATGAATTATTGTGAAAGAAATTTTAATTGGATTACGTTTTATAAGGATTCGTAGTCCCTATTTTCGGCTTTAGAATAAGCTCTTAACTTGTCTTATTAATAAATATATGTTATGTATAATAATATATATGTTGTCAATTATATGTGCTATCCTTGTGGTGACGGGGTAAAAATATAATTCACCACTCCCCATCTTGCCTGTAAATGTCGTATACGACGACTAAGATATGTAATAAGCATATAACATCTATACAAGAGAAGGCAAATTCGAAATAAAACCCTGTACCAACCTATGTGACCAGGATGGTATTGGTCTAGTAAGGTCATTTTCCCTTCTATTGTGGAGGAGGTTCGAGCCCAACAGTGGGACGTATATGAGCTGAGATGAATAATTTAACAAACCAACGTGCCACTACTTTTTCATTCTTCCATGTTGTAAAAACAATATCGGCACGATGTTTTTACCAGTTGTGGCTTATCTTATATCTTTAAAAGAGCAATTTTTGTATATATTCAGGATCTCGGCAACGGGTCCAACGATTTTGATGAAATTTTGCATCCTAGAGATTTCGGGGCCAAAAAAACGATCTAGCTAGGCTCTTATTTATAGAAAATGTTGTTTTGTCGGTGTTTTTAGCTAATCAATCGATACAATGACATAAAATGTTATTGACATTCTCTGAATATCAATTCGAATTTCGCCGTCATTGTCAAGAGGGTCTATAGCTCAGTTGGGAAGTTGTCCAGTTTTCTTTTTGTTTTGTTTTAGCATTCAAACAGCGTGGGATCCAATATCGGTGTTATTATTATTCTCTTTTTGTAATTTTTAATATTTTTTTCATTATTTAATTTTTGTTTTTATTAACATATATCTAAATAAATTCGACAAAAATACAAAATAAATATACCGTATAAGTATATATAGTAAAAGTTCACTGAAAAATTACATGAACAAAATATAGAAATTAGAATCCTTATTAACTAATCATTAATTCATTTCAGCCTATCGCCATCCACTGCTGGACGTAGACCTCTCTCATGTTACGCCACAAAGTGCGGTCCTGTGCCACCTGCATCCAACGACGCTCAGCAACCTTCACCAGGTCGTCGGTCCACCTAGTGGGGAGGCGTCCTACACTGCGTCATCCGATATGTGGTCGCCACTCGAGAACCTTTCTTCCCCAGCGGTTGTCGGTTCGTCGAGCGATGTGGCCTGCCCATTGCCACTTCAGCGTGCTAATTCTTCGTGATATGTCGGTTACACCCGCTCTTCTGCAGATTGCCGTATTCTGGATTCTATCTCGCAGAGCAATCCCGATCGTAGCCCGTTCCATAGCACGCTGAGTGACTTTGAGCCTTGTTATGAGGCCTATATTTAGGGATCACGTTCCTATGCCGTAAGTCATCACAGGTAACACACACTGGTCGTAGACTTGTTAACTAATACTTTAAACCAATTTATAGTCATTAGAAATGCATCTTCATCATCTTAGTTCCTCCACGTCCTCCTCTATGGTGTGAGAGTATTTAAGCTGCAAACCATTTTTTTTGGAAGCAGGATATTTTGCAGTTATACCCCAACCGATCCGTCGGCAGCCCATAATCTGCCGGGTCTCTACATCGCCAACCTACAATACCGTGCGGATCAAAAGGTTGCTAATATGAATTATTTATTCTTTTCCAGCGTGGTATGTTATTCTATCTACTGAAATCCCTTAATCGAGATCGATTTCTATTCCCATTCCGTCACTAAGAGGAATAGGTTCTGGTGACACCACAGAGATAATTAGAAATTAATAATACATCGCGATTTCATGGTCAAAGTCACGGTCACAGGTGGACTAAGATGTCTCACGTCCAACAAGTCATCGTTATTACAGATATTTATAATTATCTACCCGCTACAGAAATAAGTTATTAAATTTTGACGCACATTTTGTAGGTACCAAAAAATAGTTCTAGTAGTCCATAAAGGAGATTTACTTACGATCAAGTAATACAGATACATAATTTTAAAAAATATAACAATGGCGTTAAAATTTAATTAAAAAATATTAAATAGGTTATAAGCAAACACCATGAATCGATCGTTCAAACTTAACCCTAAAAAAACAATGGTGCTTGCGTGACCATAGCAATTAATTCCCGAAGTACGGCTTCAAGCGAGTTGGTTTATCATAATTATGAATGCAGTAACGTTTGTTAATATGTACGCACCGTGAAACGATGTGCGTAAGTGATAAATAGTCGGTTAATTGTTTATATTATTAAAAATAAAGGAAGGTTGTTCGGTCCAATGAGCTGATATCACTTGGAGTGTTGGACCAATTATTTACGCTTCCTATATCATCATATCAAGGTTACTATAGCTAAAAGACTTCCGTTCATCCCTCCACCAACCTATTGATGTCCAATATTGGACGTAGGCCATGGGCTATAACGGCAGAAATACTACACTTACCAGGCTTACCACTTTATCGAAAGCGATGAGTGTAAAATGGCTGAAACCAAACGAATATGATGACATCGTGAAAGTCACAGGGAATCATTGAATGCTGGTAGTTTTTTTTTTGAGTGGTGTTTTCTTGCCGAGGGATATGTTCAACCAATAGCCGTTGGAAAGATGAATACATAGATTATTAAGTGGAATCAGTAAAGTGTAATGGAAGTGGAACTAAGAGTAATTTACTGTGGTAATTAAGATATGATATGTTTGGCAATCTGTGTGGTGATGAAGTAAAAATACAATTCGCCACCCCCTCTCTTGTCCATGGATGTATTAAAAGACGACTAAGATGACTAACTCGAAATAAAACCCTGTGGGGGTCCCCCAGGACGAATGCCCGCGGGCGGGCGGTCGAAGAGTGGGCGGCGGCACTGGGCCTCTGTTTGCTGAACAGGGGCTCGGTGCAAACGTGCGTGCGGCAGCAGGGCGGGTCGATAGTGGACTTGTCGTTCGCTAGCCCTAATGTCGCAGCACGTGTGAGGAGCTGGTGCGTCCAGGAGGAGGTTGAGACCCTATCCGATCACCGATACATCCGGATAGAGGTCTCCCGGACCCTCCTGCAGCCCAGCAGGGGTCACACGGCGGACGGAGCTCCCGCGTTTCCGCGGTGGGCTGTGGGTCGATTGGATCGGGACCTGTTGGCCGAGGCAGCCATCGTTCAGTCATGGCTGTCCTCACCGCCCCAGGCGGACGGGGTGGATGCCGAGGCTGGCCGCATCCGCTGTGCGTTAACGCAGATCTGCGATGCGGCCATGCCCCGTGTGCGGCGCCTGCCCCCGAAGAGTGCGGTCCCCTGGTGGTCCCGAGAATTGGCGGACCTTCGGGCCGCGTGCATACGTGCCCGGAGGGCCTACACCCGCAGCCGAGCGCGTCACCGCGACGCTGAGCGGGAGGGCCAGCTGTACGAGGCTTACCGCTGTGCGCGGTCTGCCTTCAGGCTGGCCGTCCGTACCGCCAAGGACGTTAGTCGGCGGGAGATGCTGGACAGTCTCGAGCGTGACCCCTGGGGTCGCCCCTACCTCGCGGCGCTGAATAAGCTCCGCGGGCGGGGCCCCCCCCTCACCGAGACTCTCCAGCCTAGCCTCCTCACCAGAGTTGTCGAGGACCTCTTTCCACGGCGGGCGGAGCACACGCCCCCGGTCATGGCTTCGCCGGACAGCGACCGGGAGGCCGACGATGAAAGTGCTCCGCCCATCACGGAGCCGGAAATGGGGGCGGCGGTGGCGCGTATGCGAGTGAAATCCACCGCCCCCGGGCCCGACGGTATTCCGAACCGTGTGCTGGCCCTGGTCCTCGAACACCTGGGACCACGCCTCAGGGGACTGTTCGACGCTTGTTTGTCGTCCGGACAGTTCCCTGGGTGCTGGAAAGAGGGGAGGCTGGTTCTCCTGCCGAAGCCGGGACGGTCTCCCGAGTCGGCCTCGGCCTACAGGCCCATCGTGCTGCTCGATGATGCGGGCAAGCTGCTGGAGAGGGTGTTGGCTGCCCGCATCGAGCGGCACCTCGTCGGGGACGGGCCCGATTTGTCGGACGCCCAGTTTGGTTTTCGGAGAGGGCGTTCGACGATCGCGGCCCTGCTGCGCCTGAAGGCCGTGGTAGCGGAGGCCGTCACCGGCGGAGGAGTCCTGTTGGCGGTGTCCCTGGACATCGCCAACGCCTTCAACAGTCTGCCATTCAGCTGCATCAGGGAGGGGCTGAGGTATCACGGGGTGCCCGTGTACCTCAGGCGGCTGGTGGCAGACTACTTGGAGGGGCGCAGCGTCCTCTACGTTGACCGAGTAGGGGACGTTGTGCGAACGCCCATGACGTGCGGTGTCCCGCAGGGGTCGGTTCTGGGTCCGACCCTGTGGAACATCGGCTACGACTGGGCGTTGAGAGGAAGCCTCCCACCCGGGCTGGGCGTAATTTGCTACGCCGACGATACACTCGTCACAGCCCGGGGTGGGACGCTAGAGGAGGCGGCACGCCTGGCAACTCTCGGCACCGAGGAGATTGTCAGGCGGATCGAAGCGCTGGGGTTGAGGGTAGCCCTGGAAAAGACGGAGGCCCTTCTGTTCCATGGCCTCCGTACCGCCGGGCCTCCTGCCGGCGCTTCGATCACCGTGAAGTCGGTCACCATCAGCATCCAGGCCCACATGAAGTACTTGGGCCTGGTGCTCGACGGGCATTTTTGGTTCCGGGAGCATCTCCATCGACTAGTTCCCCGGCTTGTCCGCGCGGCGTCCGCCCTTTCGCGGCTGATGCCGAATGTGGGCGGACCCAGTGCTACGTGCCGACAGCTGTACGTGGGGGTGATCCGGTCGATGGCCCTGTACGGCGCACCGGTGTGGGCGGGGTCCCTGACCGTCCGTCTTAGGGCCCTCCTGTGGCGACCACAGAGGGTCATGGCGATCAGGGCCGTACGCGGTTACCGCACGGTGGCGACGGAGGCAGCGTGCCTCCTGGCCGGAACCCCCCCGTGGGACCTGGAGGCGGAGATGCTCGCCGACATTTATCGGCGGGTGTCGGAGAAGCGCACCCGCGGCGGCATGGTCTCCATCACAGAGATCACCGCCTGGCGGGTCGACGCCCGCCGAGAAGTCATTGCCCGTTGGGCAGTCCGGCTGGAGAGTCCTCGGTATGGTGTTAGGACCGTCGAGGCCCTCCAGCCGGTGCTGATGGAGTGGTTGGAGCGGACGCACGGGGTGCTTTCCTTCCGACTGGTGCAGGTGCTGACGGGGCACGGTTGCTTCGGGAAGTACCTGCACAAGATTGTCAGGAGGGAGAGCACACCGTCCTGCCACCACTGCAGTTGCGACGAGGACACGGCGCAGCACACGCTCGAGGAGTGTGCTGCATGGGAGGAGGATCGCCGTGAACTCGTCGCAATTATCGGTGCCGACCTGGCGCTGCCGACCATCGCCAGGGAGATGCTCGTCAGCGTCAGGAACTGGGACGCGGTCGCCGCCTTCTGTGAGGCCGTTATCTCACGGAAGGAGGCGGCGGATCGTGTGCGAGTAGAGCTTCTATTCGGCGACACGTTCCGCCGCCGGCGACTCGGGCGGCGCAGGCGCGAGTATCTGCGCCTAATGCCGCCCTAGCCGCGGCCGCGGGTGATCGGACCGGGGAATTGTCCATCACCCGCAGAGAGGCTAACCGCGCGACGGCGACCGACGTCCCAGGTCGAGAGGTTACCCGAAAGGGTATTCCGTCGGGCCGACCACTGACGACAAGTGACATCTGCTCCGGTGGTCGGCCCAACAACGAGGTGACGTGGGTACGGGTGGGTTATGGGCCCGCGCGCCGTCCTTTCATCGCCCCGGACGGACAGGACCGCGCGTGCGCTTACCATAGCCCACCCAAAAAAAAAAAAAAAAAAAAAAAAAAAAAAAAAAAATACCGACACGTCTGATCAGCGTGGTATAGTAGTAGGTCAATTTCCCTCCCATAGTGCAGGAAGCTCGAGCCCAACAGTGGGACGTCTATGAGCTGTGATGATTATGACGATGTTAGGTATTAATTGTGGACTTTACACTATATGAATAATTGAATAAAAGATTTTTGTATTGCCTTTAGTGACATATGGTTAGACAGCCCATCAGGTGGAAGGGCTTGCGGCATATTATATGCATAGCTAGCCAAACTACCATGTCAAATGTCGTGGACTTTATTCTTCTTTCCAGCCTATATACTTTCAAATGTTGGACACGGACTTGTTTGAGATGAGGCAAGGTTTACTACACTAAGCAAACCAGAGAGGTTAATATTGGATTTAATTTTATTTTTTTTCTTCGCAATGACGTTATCTGCTCGTTTTTAATTTTTATTATCGTAAAAGGAAGACCAAACTTACTTCGTCATCACACGGATACAAAAATATTTAACTAATTATTATTTATTTATAATAATTAAATATATAATTTACTATCCATGTATAATAGTGATAATTTTTAATTAATAACGTTATAAAAAATCAGCGGGATGCCAACGAAGCGAAGAATCATAAATTTAAGTAATGGAATTTTAGCATTTCGATGTGAAAATATCAAACTGCATATACTCAACGCTAGTGCGAGACTCTTCGCTAGTTTAACATATAATTACATGGAAGAACCAACACGTTTATCTACTAGATCTTATAATGTATAACCGTAAACAGTTAAACACTCACTTGAACCTATCAAGTTATTTTAATTGTAGCCTAAATGACCCGTGACGTTTTAGGAGTTAACAAATCTTCACTTTTTTATTATTATGTTGCCGATGGCGTTGATCTATGTGATACGATACTACATTTTGTGGGGTCATTTAAAAAGTGATGAAAAAGCTCCCTTAAATTTTTATTTCATCTTTTTTCTTCTGTCACTGATTAGATAGGTTATATACAATTTCTTTTTAGAGTATTTCTGCTCTTACAGTTCAAGTTTAAATTGTTTATTATGCATAAACTCCGCGGGGGTACTCATATATTGTAATTTTTTTGCATTTTACCATAAACTACCATTGGGTCGTAACGCGACCACACTGAGAAGATCCAGCAAGAAACTCAGCGGGTTTGTCTATTTTTTATTTATTAAAACGTCCTTCAAAACATGAATAATACAATTCCCAAATGTAATGAAAAAGATTATGGCTGGATCACGAGTTAACCACTAGAGCAGCCATTACACTGATGTTTACTTTCCACATCTCTTACAAAAAAAGGAAAGAAGGATGTGATGACATATTATAACCAAGATTCTAGAGATATTATGGAACTCTGTAACCGTAACCAAAACTATCGGATATCCGAAATGAAAATATCTCCGAAAGCGTAACCAACACTGATATAAAAGTCAAATAATATCGCATAGAGTCGGTGTTTGTATGAAACACTTTACAACGGGTTATCTTCAATCAGCTAATCTGAGAGCCTAAATGTAACCCTCTTCAAAGGGAACTAATACAATATCCATTATACTTAGCATTGCCCGTTTACAATTCCTAAAAGCCCAAAATCCATAACCAAAATTCTTTAAAATTGTCGCATAATCCGAAATAATTTCACATCTGAAACCGTAACCGGGACTGATGTAAGTTATTCAAATATTCGTATTCAAACTCAAAACCTCATATTCAATTCATGCCTATTTTATTCCAAACTTTTTTCAAATGCTAGATTGTAGCGTAGGATAGTTTTCTACTTGGAGCTGTAAACGGAACAGCTTGTCAAGTAGTAAAATACATTCGTAGAAAATCGATCTCATAGTAGTAGTAATTTGCTCTTGGGTTGCTTCTGACGAGCGAGATAGTTTGAGGCTCAAAATCCCTGATCCTTCTTTCCTGTCTTCATTCTATTTCCTAAATTTCTGCACTTATAGTAGAAAAAGACTTCATTGTACCCCTGATATGTTTGAAGTCCACGAAGGGCAGTGAATACTTAATCACGCCCGTGACTTTCTTGTCTGCCACTAAAGGCAATTAAAATTCCCTTTAAGCGTTAACCTCAGTGCGAAGTGCTACTTTTTTGGCAGAAAATTTATGAATCAATTCATTTCTAGACCAATTTCTTCATTGTTAGGCCAAACGATTTTGTTGGATTTCATAAGCTGTTTACAAAATCTTCTTCGCATCATGATTTCTCGTAATTTTTCCATTTGCGATTGTCATCCCAGCTCATGTAAGTCCCACTGCTGGACTCAAGTCGCCTTCACAATGCGAGGGAAATTTACTCACTATACCAGACTGTTCCGACGAATTGGTATTGACTTTAGTTTCAAGTTTTCCCTCTCAATGTTGTTATATGAGTAACGATGAAATCAAATGTTATATACATATTATATCATTTAGTCCTCTGTTACGACACCCGTAGGCAATATCGGGGGTGGTGAATAATATTCTTACTCTGTCACCATACGTAAAGTCAAAATTACAAATAAAGGGTCACAAAGTCCGAAGTGTCTTTATGAATTCTAACGAGAATTCTCCCCACTAAAATGCAAATTAATTATAATTTATAAACTTTGACCATAAAAGAAATAAGAACATCGGTTTCTATGATTTATGTAAAAATGTTGAAATTTTAATAACTACTACTATTAGATATTATATTAGTATTAATTTCTGTGTGGAGATGGAACAGGAATACAATTCACCCCCTCTCTTACCCGTGGGTGTCGTAAAATACGACTCGGCGATTATAATATGCAGATAACATCTATGCAAGAGAATTAAAACATGAAATAAAACATTATAGCAATCCATTTGACCAGCGTGGTTTAGTAGGTCTATTTCGCTCCTATTCCGTATGGTGACGGAGTAAGAATGCAATTTACCAACCCCCTCTCTTACCCGTGGGTGTCGCAAAAGACGACTAATGGATATATTACACACATAGCATCTATGCAAGAGAAGGAAAAGTTGTCTGACCAGCATGGTATAGTAAGGTCAATTTCCCTTCTATTATGGAGGCGTCTCGAGCCCAGCAGACGTATTTGAAGCGAGATAATGAGGATGGTGATGATTTCACTCCTATTGAAGAGGAGGAAGAGGCTCCAACCCAACAGTGGGCCTTATATGAGCTGAAATGAAAAAAATGATCATAAAATATTAAAAATATCACATTTTCCAATTAGTTTGCTTGTACATATGAATTTTGATGCATAACAAACGTGTGAATTTGTTTATCGTGCTTCGTAGAAAATGATGTATAAATTCCGGTTGAATTTTGAATTTACGACTGATAAATTTTAGTTTATGATAATTAGTTTTGTGTCTTTCGCTAGGATGAGTGGAGTCGGTAACGTTTGTTGTGTTAATGTGTTTTTAAATAATGTTTACGTGATGCTAAATTAGTTTTAATTAGTTCAAAATACCATAAAACTATAACGTCAAGTTAGAATGTTTGTAGTATATAATATTATTCTCAACTAGCTTATTAGAGATAGTTATAGCTCTCATTAGGAATATTTTTTTTGATTCAATATCTTAAAAAATTATTTAGTATGCATATTTTCTGACACTTAAGCAACAATGGTCTAGGTTACCATATAATTAGATACGAATTTTTAACTCAACAATGTAGTAATTAATAATTATAATTAGAATAATAAATAAATGTTTTTATAATCGTATATATTTAATACTATATAATTATCTTGATGTACAGATTAAAAATATACGTGCTTCTCTTACTTTCCTATAGAAGTCCTAAAAACTGCCTGCACAATCAACCAAAGAACCGTAGCTGTGTTCTCCTTTGTGTTTTTTTTTTTGTTAGGTTACGATCTGGACACTCCCCGTCTAATCTATCCGGACGAGTAGCATATGGCCCCATAACCTACAGTATTCAATTGCCATTGGGTCGACCACAAGTACCAATTCCTTGACATCTGTGGCTGGCCTGGCAGGTTAACCTTTTGTGTACCATCTCCTTTGACGCTCCGAAAATATAGCAGTGTTGCCGACCAGTGTGCCTACTCTTAAATCTCGATTCCAATCCAAAAACAATTGCAGCTCGAATTTGAGCAAATTTGATACTCTTGAAAGCGACACTAGCGCACAATTGGAATCAAATTCGGTGGAACATTTTTGAACTAAATGAATTCGACTCTGGTCGATTAAATCAAATATTTGCTACTCTCGACGCGATTTTACGTAATTTAAAATTGTTAATGTTGCACAATTGCAAGAAAGCGTCTTTGTAGTGATCGAGTTCGATAACGCTATTAATTTAAAATAAGAAAATACGGCACATTTGGTGAAATTAACAATGCTAAACGCGAAGAATTCATTTTCGATTTTGCTCAAGAGTACCAAATATAAGTTTGGTGAGATTGAAATTGAATCGGATTCGAAATTAGAATGGATTGCCAGAGTAGGCACACAGAACGTGGCGGCATAATACCTGGTCCGTCCACCCAGCTGCGTTCTCCTGGAATATTCATAATATTAAACATGATTACCAACTCGTTCAACCATCGTGATGATAATAGCATCATTCCTTTTTCTGTTCATATTATGTCCAATAGTGAACATTTTAGAGGCTGATTATGATCTATACATATAATAAAACTGTAGAGATCGAATGTCTGTACATAGAAAAAAAAACGCTAAAAACCAAGTCAGGGGGATGTTAGAAGTGAAATGGAACACATCCTGATTTTTTAATTTTTTTGTTTCACTGTATGTTTGTCTGTTTGTCTGTTTATCTGTTTGTACGGGCTAATCTCCGAAGTTATTGGACCGATTTAAATGAAATTTTGCATGGTGGTACCTTACATCTCCGGTCAACATTTAGGATACTTTTAATCACGGAAAATTAAAGAGCTCCCGTGGGATAGTTAAAAAACTATAGTAACTTATACAGCTTAGTACACGATCTAATTAATTGAAAATCGATATAAAAATACTCATTATACAAGAATATTCTTAAAATCAACCCTTCAGAGGATATATGTATTCCTTTTTAAGGGTGTAAAATAGGGGACGAATTATGTTTTGATATTTCTCACTCTAATACACAAGTTATAAATTCATACAACGCCAATGACTAATTTACTGCACTGATAGCATAATGGTTAAGATACCAACCTACCGTGCCAATGTCACGGGTTCAATTCCAACGCCGAACAAATTTTTGTGTGATCGACAAATAGTTGCTCTGAGACTGGGTGTTATTTGTGTCCGTCACTTACATGTTTGTGAAGTTCCTTAGTGGAGGGTGTAATGCGAAATTCATAGTTTGTGGAATGATTAGAAAAAGAAGGCTGTGCAGGGTCACTCGAACAGCCTTTTTTAACCGCAGGCAGCAAATTATGTTGTCGTGGTATTGGCCTCGCGCGGTCAGTTACTTTACGGGTGGTGGACTAATCTCCGGTTCAGCCATCTGTATCTTTGATTAGGGTGGTTTATTTATTGCCATTGTTAGCAAACGAGCAAATAGCACATCTAATGGTAAGTGATACTGCTTATGGACTTTTGCCAGGTCGCTGTCTGCCGTGAAGAAAGTGAAGGGAGTATGAATACGTGCAATGAGTTTTGGTAATACTAAAGACATCACCATAACCCACCACATGCAAAGATTGGCTTCCGGCTCTCTCGCTCTGGAAGGACCGGGTCGCGACATTAGATGGACGACTGTCGAAAGTGTGATTCTCTTACGTAAAAATAGTAATGCGCAAGCACTCTGGCTAGCCACCAACCGACGCCACAGTGGTGGAACGAGTCAGCTTGGAAGTTCTCTTCCTGACTCGCTCCGCTAAGCTGAAAATGCCAACCTCATGCCAGTTCCTGACCTGTCGAATATGATCTAAATGATGGTCGGCAGCTTCGGAAGTGATGTTGCCGATGAATTCACAACGCTGCTCTATCCGGGCCACACAGACCTAAAAAGTATGTCTGCTGTATCTTAGCTGGAACCACAATTGTGGGAAGGCTCCATGTATTTCCACATCTAAGTACAACGGGAGAGTTGCCCAAAGCGCACTCTGCCTTGGTCGACATGGTACGGTATCTGCGTGTAGCCCTAAGCACCATGGCTTTCTTCGAATGACAGACGAAAGTTCTAAGACAAGTGGTCAGAACTCACCCACACAGATGCACTGTACAGGGTCATTGATCGAACCAGTCTGGCGTACAGCTGTCAAGATGTAACACCGCGTCAATGAGTCAGAGAGTAATTTGATAAAAATGCTCCTGAAGTACTATCTTCCGTCGAGTACTAATCCCAAATATTTTATCTGGTCCTTGACCGAGTGGAATCAAATTACGGTGATTGCTGTGCCGACAGGTGTATAGTTACAGGGTCTATGTAATAGCGAATCATTCGTTTTATATAGGGTCACTCTAAGCGACAGCGTAACTCATCGAATCACCACCTCGATACCGAGTACGGCCGAACGTATCACTTATTTAAATTAAGCCCAGTCCGGAGAGGGTCCAGCTTCAGCTAATATACCATACAATCACCGCGCTGCACCAAATAGTATGGAATCAGCCGCCTTAGGTATAGAGCACTCCCTGATAACAGCGCCTCCCTGAACTACCAGATTGGCAAACTGTTAAATGAGTTGACGTCATCTAAATACACCGCCAACAACACTCCTCCTCCAGCGACCGCCTTGATTACAACGATCCATAAGCATAGAGAGGCTACGAGTCTACTAGAAAGAATTGGTCAGAGCAACACGGTGGCCTGTAGAACCCTGAACACAGTACACAGTTATCTGTGATTTCCTCTGCCACAGATGATTTCTACGCGGACGAAGTTACGGGCAAAAGCTAGTATGATAATAATTATCATCTTAGCTCATATTAGTTCCACTACTTGGCGCAAGTCTCATACACAATAGAAAGCCAATGGTCTGCCTATCTACTATATTACGCTGATTAGACGGGTTGTTATATGAATGTCGAGATTTCCTTCTCTTCTTCAAATGTTATGCGCATACTATATCCTCTAAACCTATTTTACGACACCAATAGACAAGATAAAGGCAAACCATAAAATTAAATCTCATATTTATTATATACCTATCTCGTTTTGGAAGAAATGTTTTGGCGAAGAAGAAATACATAAACGTTTGAAGGATTTTGTTTTTTTTTACACGAACAGTATTCGTTATTTACAAATAATTTCTTGTCCCAGTAGTCTTTATAAATATACAATCATTCGATACAAATAATACCCAAATTCAGAACAAATGACTCATAATCCTGTGTGGATAATGAACCTACATAGATTTGACCCACAATAATAATAGTTAAAGATAATTTTATAAATCAAAAATCTTTTAGTAAGACAAAGTAAGCCGCATCTAAAATTAAAAATCAATATTAATTCCCTTGAGTTTTCTTGCCGGATCTTTCTCAGTGTGGCCGCGTTCCGATCCGGTGGTAGTATATTAGTTTTGTTAGTTTTAAATCAACAAATTGTAACAATAATTGCTGCAAATTTAATAATTAATAATTACTAACCATAAACAATATAATTTTTTCATATAGAATCATTTTCTTCTTACACTGGCAATAAATTTGTACTAAAATGTGGGTCACAATTTAATAAATTTATAACTAATTTTCTGTATCGGGTAGATAATTATAAATGTCTGTAATAACGATTACTTGTTGGACGTGAGACACCTTAGTCCGCCCGTGACCATGAATGCTGCAAAGTGTTCGAAACGTCGAGCAATCATTAATCAAATACAAACGCGATATAATACGTAAAAGTAGTTTTATTTACAATATTTTTTATGATTGAGTCCAAAAATAGCTTTATACCGTCATCTTTTTAATATATATTCATTATTTTTTTCTTAATTTAACCACTTGTTATGATAAATTAACTAGTCATTATAAGATATATATGTAATTGTACTAAAAATATTTTTATAGCAATTAATTTAACAATTAACTTGAAATAATTTGAAATGACTATGTATGCTTCTAGAATTCATGCTACTGAAAACACCGAATGAGTTTATCTGTTACTTTAATTATGGTTGGAACTTTCCAAATTACTAACTCATTACCTATTTATTTAAATTTGTAAGCCTTTTTCCGTGTGGTAACGGAGTAGGAATATAATTCAACATTCCCTGTCTTGCTCGTAGGTGTCGTAACAAACGACTAACATACATAGATACATAGATTTACGCCTCTTTCACGTAGGGGTAGGCAGAGACCACTTCCCTCAAAGAACTCGGCACTGGTGGTCGGCCCAACGACAAAAGCGACCTGGGTACGAGCGGACTATGGGTTCGTGCGCCGTCCTTTCGGACGGCGGGTGCCCTTACCATTTTATGTTTTTTTTTTGCGTAGCAATATGCAATTTTTACGCATGCCCACCTTAGAAAGATCTTGACATACCACTTTCGCCTCTTCCACATTCATTAATCTCCTCATGGATGTTATTCGGTTTAGGATGATTTTAACCTGCCCTTTCATAAGAATATCCTCGATTTGATCGTGAAACGTCCGCCTTGGTCTTCCCCTTCCAACACTTCCATTCCAACTCGCCCTATAAATTCCCCGTGTCAATTTCCTTTCAGTCATTATCTCTATTTGATCATACCAGCTTAACTTTTTTAATCCTTGTCACTACATGTACATTCATACCACAACGTAAACTTAGAATAATAACGTATAGAAGGTAAGTTTGTGCACAAAAAGTGCAGCATTTCAATTGGAGCCTAATGAAGCTTACGCTGGAATCGTTCCGTAATGTACAAGTCATTGTACTGCACGTACGTACGCAACTCTTAAAAAATAAATAGGTAATTATGACGGGTTATGCATTCAAATGGTGTCATAACACATTTGAAGAACTTAAAAAGGTTTTTAACATTATTTTTAAAATTATTTCGACGATTTATGTTATTAAAAATAAAATTTGATTTCATAATTTGTATAGTGGTGTGCGTGTGTACGTGTGTAATCGTCTGCGCGCCATTAGTATTTTTAGATTCAAGTTTCGAACGTTTGAAGTATTGACACTATCCTTCTATACATTTTTATTCTAAGGACTAAAGGATTAAATACTCATATTCTATCTATGCCAGAGATGAAAAACTAGAATTGAAAATACCAACATGTCTGACCAGCGTGGTAAAGTAAGGCAATTTCCCTCCTAATGTGGAGGAAGCTCGAGCCCAGCAGTGGGACGTATATGAGCCGAAATGATGAAATGATGTTGATTAATTTAGGGCTTATCTGTGTAGAATACCATTCACCAATACATACGTTTCTTGCCCGGGGGTATGGGGTAAAACGAGTTTGGGGTTGTTATTATCATCCTAGATCTCTAGCTGGCCACCAGCCGCTTCTACAATAAGAGGGAGATTGATCGGCCATACCACATTCATCAGACGGTTTGATATAGGGTTTTATTGCCAGTTTTCCTGCTCTTGCATAAATGTTATTATACATATCATTTACTTTTAGGACACGCATGGATAATAAAGGGAGTGGTGAAATGTATTCTTGCTCCGTCATCATCATCACCATCATCAACGCCACCCACATACATCCCACTGTTGGGCTCGGACCTTTTTCACAATGGAAAGGAATTTAACCTACTATACCGTGCTAGTTAGACATATTGGTATAGGGTTTTATTTCGAGTTTTTCTTCTCTTACATGAATGTTATATGCGTATAATATCCCTTAATCCACGGGCAAGATAAGGAGTGATGAATTGTATTCTTACTCCGTCACCACACGGAAAAGGAACTTACGATCGAAGAACGCTTTAGTATTTGAAAAATAAACTATGTTATTTAATGCTAATGATAATTTCTACGTATTTACGAACTTCTAAATTTAAAGTGATACCAGCTCTTATAATTACTCCCTCGACTCCCTTTTAACCCTCATTCGTTCACCCTTTGACGATATCGTGCGCGCAACACGGAAAATTTACAACACCCCTAATAAATTAATAAAAATACCATTAAAAAGTCATATAATTTCTCAATTAATTACTTTTTTGTACGAAAAAAATACATTAATTTTTTCAATTATGCGCACCTGCTGAGTCGGAAGTGCCGAATGTTTTCAATTACATCTTAATTTAGAAAAAAAATATATTAATTTCTAAGCCTAAAAATAGATTCATCATCTTGCCTCATTTACGTCTCACTGCTGGGCTCGAGCCTCCTCTACAATGAAGGGAAATTCACTGGTCAGATGTATTTGGTCTAGAGTTTTATTTCGAGATTTCCTTCTTTTGCATGTCTTATATGCGTATTATATCCCTTAGCCGTCTTTTAAGATATCCACAGGAAAGATAGGGAGTGGTGAATTGTATTCTTATTTAGTTACCACATGGAAAAAACTAAATTAGAACCCCAAAAACCTATTCCTTATGAGAATTCATTCCAACGGCTTTATTAATTTAATTACCTAGGTACCTACATATATGTTGTAATCAATTTTCTATTCACTTCTCGTGATTACAAGCGATGTTTTACCATGCCATCTATGTGATGAATACTCCGTGTGGTGACGGAGTAAGGATACAATTCACTACCCTCTCTCGTGGCCGCGGGTGTCGTAAAAGACGACTAAGGAATATAATATGCAGATAACATCTATGCAAGAGAAGAAAAAATCATCATAAAACCTTATACCAACACGTCTGACTAGCATGAACATGACAAAGAACTGCTATATTATATTCCCTAAGCTTTAGCATTTTCATTGTACTGCATTACCTATATAAAATATCAGCGTAATTATTCAACTTTGAGTTAATTTAAAAGCACCGCATGAAATTATGAAATTCCCCCTAAAACTTCTATTTAGATAAGACTTCTGATGTTTACGCGAGTATTACGCTTTATAAATAAAACTACTTTACGGATTTTATTGAGTTTGTATTTGATTTTTGATTGCACGACGTTTCTAAAACTTTGCAGCGTTCATGGTCACGGGCGGACTAAAGACTTCAGTCCGTCCGTGACCATGAATCAAACACAAACGTGATGTAATCTGTAAAATAGTTTTATTTACGACTTCTATTTAGATTAGTAGTAATCATAACTTATTCTCAGTATGATGACAGAGTAAAAATACAATTCGTCACTCCTTCTCTTGCCCGTGGATGTCGTAAAAGACGGCTAAGGGATATGATACGCAGATAACATCTACGCGATAGAAGGAAAACTCGACATTAAACCTTGCCCCACGTCTGATCAGTGGGAGTTACATGCTGCGATCTTGATGATAACTTATTATTTCTGATGTTTACGGGAGCACTACATATTTTAAATAAAACTATTTTTACGGATTTTATCGCGTTTGTTTGATTTATGTTTCCCCGACGTTTCTAACACTTTTCAGCATTCACGGTCACGGGTGGACTAAGATGTCTGACATTTTCTCCCGTGACCATGAATGCAAATAAAACTGTTTTGCGGATTTTACCGCGTTTGTATAGAACATGGTTATGATCCGCCCATGACCATGAACACTGCAGTGTTCGAAACGTCAAGCAATCAAAAATCAAATACAAACGCGATAAAAGCCGTAAAAGTAGTTTTATTTACAATAACAACTTAGTATCAATATCTGGTTTACCTGGTTTAATACAGGTATAATTTTTTGTTCATAAATTGTATTTTTGACGAACTTAATTAGAAATATAATAGTTAAAAATAAAAATGATTACATAATGAAAAATATATAAAAAATTACAAAAACAGAATAATAATAACACAGAGGTTCAATCTCGCGCTGTTTGAATGCGACTGGACAACTTCCCAACTGAGCAATTGTCACTCTTGACGGTGACAGCGAAATTTAACTTCCTATTCAGAGAATGTCAATAACCTTTTATGTCAATTTTTTTATTGCCAACGGTGGCAAACGAGCAAGCAGCACACCCGATGGTAAGTGATGCTGTCGCACATGGACCCTTGCAATACCAGGGGCACAGACGGGACGATGCTTACCGCGAAAAAAATACTCTTCTTAAATCCATTGTATTGATTAGCTAAAAATGCCGACAAAACAACATTTTTTTATAAATAAAACCTAGCTAGATCGATTTTTTGGCCCCGAAACCTCTAGTATGCCTTTCATCAAAATCGTTGGAGCCGTTTCCGAGATTCTGAAAATATGTTTAATATATACAAGAATTGCTCGTATAAACATATAAGATACATTTTTTGGTAGGAAATCGTATAAATAACTTATATACCCTTTGCTGGTTTCATAATCGACCGTTACCACGTAAGATCATTAATTTGTCTGTCAGTGTGCAATAAAATATATAATATCACATTATAATCATTAATTGGATGTCAATTATAGGACTGTAATAATTAGTAATAAAATAACAGTTATGTTGTGTTTTTACGACGTACAGATATAATATTACCCTAGATCTATTATAAGCTTAACATAGCTATAAAATTCAGTAATACGATAATCGTTAATAAATAATTACTTTAGTTTAAAGATAATATCTTCCCTATGACTTGATATCAAGGTAACCAATAAGTTCAATGATAGGTATTCGAGCACGTAACTTTTTTTTTATATACAATATATACAAAAATATTATACAAAATGGGAGCTTTCACTCAGGACGCCTGGCAGATGTGAAATATCGAAATTATTTTGTACAAATATATATGCATCAAAAACAGATTACGACAGGAGCTAATATGGCATAAAGTATTAACAAAATATTACGATTATTTTATCAGAAAATGTCGATTTTTATTTAATAAACATTTATTTTCATTATTATACACTATAGGTATGCGAGCTCAGTGCGGCGAGAGAGATAGCGCATAGGCGCTTGCGCACAACATCGCGTCGCTCGGTCTCCCTCACACATTTTTTTTTGTGTGTGTGTGTAGCTGTTTGCCGCAGATGGCTTTCGCAGCTTAGACCGGGCTATGGGTGAGCGCTGAGGGCTCTCAACCCGTTCACTGACATATGACGTATGTTCATATATATAGCGTGGCGTTTTGTGGCTACGAGCTGTTACGCCACGGCAACGATCAAGTTTCACATCAAAAAAAATATAAATATTTAGTTAATAGTAGCAACTAAAATTACTAAAGTTTAAACCCGTGCTATAAGTCTACTTATAAACATGTTTCTGTGGTAATCAAAAAGAGTATGTATATACATATTTGTAGTGTTATACACATTTCATTTTTTACACATTTTTAAACTAAATTACATTTAAGAAAATATTGTTTCAGCTAAACTTTAATATTTTGGAATGTTACACTATTCTACATATTTGGGAGTAGTTCGTTTATTCGAGGTTAGCCTCGCGATGGTGATCGGCGTCCCAGTAGGGGACGTCGAAGGGAGAGGGTACTCCTTCGGGGTATTCCGTCATGCCGATCACTGACGTCAAGTCACCCTGCTCCAGTGGTCAGCCCAACGACGAAAGCGACGTGTCGCGGGTGGATTACGGGTGTGCGTGCTTACGCCGCTCTGTCGCCCCGGACGGAGTGGTGCGAGGAGTGCGACGAGCGTAACCCACGCCAAAAAAAAAAAAAAAGTACGTAATTATGTTTTATACTATTTCTTAGAGATTCACTAAAAAAAATTCTTTCAGTAGTACAAAATTAATGTGAGAATGTTCTGGAAGTCAAATTTCAAATACCTTACATACAACAAGGTTGTTCGACAGCTGCTCTTATTTAATTGGTTTTTTTATTATCGTTGGTGGCCTTTTACGTAAACAGTACAGCTGATCGACCTTTGCTAGGCTGCCTACCATGAATAGTAAGAAAAAGGTTGATAATAAAGATATCACGAAAAACCTACTATACGCAAATGCTTTCAGACAGTTGAGCTTCCAGCTCTCTTGCTCACCGACCGATGTGCAGTAAGAAATTGCTACTATTCGTTCGTCGATTATCTGCGAGAGTGCGGTACTACCCTGGATGGACTGGCCCGCGACAGAAGATTGTCGACGGTGTGGTCCCACTACATTTAGATAATATATATTGACGTAGAAGAATTGCTGATAATATTTTTGGGTCAGTGAGTTCTAAGGCCCTTGATCCCATTTCGGTCTTTAATCTTTTCAGGAACTATATATTTGATTTTTATTATCATTTTAGCTTATATACATCTCACGGCTGAGCTCGAGCTTCATCCATAATAGAAGAAAATTTTACCTACCACGCTGGTCAGACGGGTTGGTATAAACTTTTATCATAATACAATTTACTTGTATATTTTTCATCAACTTAGGCTAATTTAATTAGGCCATCTAATGCCGTCAGATCAATATTTACAGGGTTTACGTTAGGCAGGCGGCTGGTCGATAATAAGTCAATTTCTCTCCCATTGTGGAGGATGCTCAAGCCCAGCAGTGGGATGTTTGTGAGTTGTGATGATAATCATAAAAGTATTGTAAATAAAACTATTTTACGGATTTTATCGCGTTTGTATTTGACTTTTGATTGCTTGACGTTTCGAACACTTTGTAGTGTTCATGGTCACGGGAGGACCATGATCAAGTCCTATACAAACGCGGTAAAATCCGTAAAACTGTTTTATTTACAACTAGCAACCCGGCCTCGCTTCGCTTCGGTTTCTGTCGCTTTTTCCGCGTAGTTCCCGTTCCCATAGGAAGACCAGGATAAAATATAGCCTATGTTACTTCCTGATATTCTAGCTTTCCATTGGTGAAAGAATTTTTGAAATCAGCTCAATGGTTTAAGCGTGACAAACAAACAAACTTACTTTCGCATTTATAATATTAGTATGTGTAATACCGCGATATCAAAAATCATTATCATAAAAGTATGAAGAACATAAAAATGTCTAATTTATCTAAATGATTTCTAAACGTAATGATTCATAGACAAAATACCTTCATAAAATAAGTATCAACAAAAAGCTTTAAATTTCTCAACGATCATTTTCGTGGGGTCATCGATATACGCGCGGGGTCACTCCAATGCTGTTGCACAATACAATATAATACCTTATTAGCTTCTGTGACTTAGAACATATACAATAGAAACCACTTACTGTATTCCGTTATAAATTTTACCCGCAAACGTATTTAAATCTTACTATTAAGTGATAAAGTACATAGTTCAATAAATCAATTTCATTTCAAAGTGAAGTAACTTTCGAACGAAATAGGTTAATAGGCTTTTTAACGCCTAAACTTAAGTTACAGATCGTTTAAACGTGGACTATTTAGTTCAATGATTGGAAAAATTGTGTAGAACAGTCCGATGATTTGTTTGGTATCTCATCATTATTTTTATTATATCGTGTTATTGTTATCCTATGATAAACACGGAATCTATCAAGTTGAAAGATACCTGGTCCTTTGGTAGGTTTGCGTGGAGGTATGGATCCAGCAGCAGCAGAGGCCTTGTGGGTTGTTATTGTTATTATCTTTTTTTCATTATGATTTTTTCTTTTTAATGTAAATAATTTAAGTTCTTAGTGTTATTGTAAATTTTTATTATTTCTATATTTGTTATTGTTACTCTGTGCAAGTGTTACTAACATGTACAATATTTTTTAGTTCATTCTTAATTTGTAATTATGTTATTAAACAATAATTTACGTTGAGTTTGCTGACAATCGTCACACAACAAACAGGTCACTACTGAAAAACAGCGTTGTAGTGTTACCACAACATTAAGCTGAGTAGCGACCTTTTTACTCGCTTGCGGGTGGGAACTCAGCTCTTACACTTATTCAAAATGTAAATTAAGCTACACAAATATGTATCCCTCTGCGAGGGAGTAATAAACTATTTTTCTTTCTTTCTTCTTTCTTTTCATTTATTGAGTGGTTTTGTGCCTAATTACAAGATGCGGGTAGTAAAGGATTTCATATATAATTGTAATGTATCACCGCAATGTTTTTTCGTGTGGTGACGGAGTAAGAATACAATTCACCACCGCCTATCTTACTCATGGGGGTCGTAAAAGACGATTAAGGGATATATTTTGATCCAATAAATATTATCATTAAAAAAAAACCGGTTAAGTGTGAGACGGAATTGCGCACGGAGGGTTCCTTACCATTATCTATAAAAATTGGCAAAAAATTGCGTTTTTTGTATGGGAGCCCCCACCCTTAAATATTTATTTATTTAATTTTTAGTATTTGTTGTTATAGCAGCAACAGATATACATAATTTGTGAACATTTCAACTGTTTAGCTATCGCGGTTCTTAAGATACAGCCTGGTGACAGACAGACGGACGGACAGACAGCTAAGACTTAGTAATAGGTTTCCGTTTTACCCTTTGGGTATAGAACCCTAAAAACTCTTTACCAACTCGTCTGACCAGTGTGGTGTAGTAGAACAATTTCCCTCCTATTGTGGAGGAGCTCAACAGTGGAACGTATGTACATATATATATGAGCTGTGATGGTAATGATGAACCGAATGTTTACCTATACGTCTTGATAAACATATTAAACGTGAATAAATATTTGAATGAAAACATTAATTTTAATACATTTATTTATTTTCGTTATAAAAATGCTATATCAAATAATAAAATTAGTGTTGTATTATGGAATATTTTTCATAATGACTAAATTATCGTTGAGAAAGAAATGTTATTGGACGCCATTATCTAAATAGTAAGTAATTTTAGTCCTAAAATTAATATACCACCAAGGACAAGGACTCATTATCATTGGTCACCTCAAAAGCAGGCGGCAAAGTACCATTGAACCTTTATTACAGCAAGTTATGGTGCTGCACGCAATACCATCTGTAACCCCAAATGGATCAGACGGAGTATGGTTGGACCATAGCCTGCCAAAAACAATATCGACTGCAAAGATAGCCTAGTAGTTAAGACCTACTTACAGTGCCACGAATTGGAATCCCAAGCAGGACAATATACTTTAATAGTTTGGGTTGGGCCTCCTCCACAACGAGAGGGAAATTGACTTACTGTAGTCAGAGCGATTGGTATAAAGTTTTATATCGAGATTGCCTGCCTTTACATAAATGTTGAGAAAATATCATATCGAGGAGTGAAAGGCTATTTAGTTTAAGCGACATTTTTGTAACTTTGCAGGAGAGCCATTTAAAGTTTAAAATTTTAGAAAATAAATCATAACAAAAAACTTCTTGAGCTATTTGAATGGAGTAAATTTAATTAAAATTAAATTATAAACATCGAATTCTTGATGCTAATACTAAATAAAAAGTACCTATAGTTACAAAGATAAATGTCGCTTAATACAAATTGCCTTAAGCCATCGTTTTTCAGCGTATGGAAAGTGTAAAAGAGTACAGCGTATGAAAAAAAAGTGCTCTGATTTAAATGAATTCGGTATCATTTGACGGAGAAAAATTCGCTGATTCCGAATATGTATATAACTCAATATCACCCTAGATGTCGCTTAAACCAAATAGCCTTTCATCCCTCGATATTATAAATAAATATACGCCGTTGGGATTGGGTGGTCCATCACTCTTAATTTTGTCTTATTTTGCGAAGGAAATTATTATTGTTTAATTTATTAAAGTATAGCATTATAGTTAATTGACTGCACAGATGGCGTAGTGGTTAAGATAGCGACCTACAGTGCCAGTGTCGGGGGTTCATATCCCACGCGGGATAGCACTTTGTGCGATCCACAAATTGTTGTTCGGAGTCTGGATGTAATTTGTGTTCGTTAATTATATGTTTGTAAAGTCCCCCACTATACAAGGATTATTTCCTTAGTGCAGGGTGTTGTCTTTAAGTAAATAAGTAAATAATTAAATTTAATATAATGTAATTCATTTATTTTGATGTGATTTAATGTGTTTTGTTATGATTTAATTTAATGATTTAATATGTCACTAACACTAGTTTTTAAGTTATTTAATGGTAATAACAAAATATGGAATTTAAAAATTCTGAAATAAATGATTATTATTATTATTATTATCTGTAAACATTTAATAATCTATGACAACAAAAACAGACTAGTCCGGACAACAAATGACAACTTTTTAGTTTATCTACACAGTAGCTACTTGGTATATTGATGACAAATTGTTGATTTGTATTATACGTTGTTAATACTTCGTGACTAAGTAAAGCCTATAGATAATTTTCGAAAGTTTTTTTTACATTCTAATAAATGTATGATTACAATGACGTACTCACTACAATTTATAGATAAAATATTGTGAAAGTATATCTTTGACGAAATAAAGGAGAGAGAAATACTGATATGTTAATGGTTTTTAATATTACAGAATATTTTTCATTAATCATCATTACCGTCACCGTCATTTCAGCTCATATACTTCCCACAGTTGGGCTCGAGCCTCCTCCACCATAGGAGGGAAATTGACCTTACTATACCATGCTAGTCAGACAGGTTGGTATTTATTTTTTTATGGCTATGGTAAGCGCACGCGCGGTCCAGTCCGTCCGAGGCGATGAAAGGACGGCGCGCGGGCCCATAACCCACCCATACCCACGTCACCTCGTTGTTGGGCCGACCACCGGAGCAGATGTGACTTGTCGTCTGTGGTAGACAGGTAGACAGTAGACAGGACATAGAGTTTTATTTCGAGTTTTCCTTCACTTACATAGATGTTATATGCATGTTTTATCCCTTAGTCGTCTTTTATGACACCCACGGGTAAGAGTGGGAGCGGTGAATTATATTCTTACTCCGTCACCACACGAAAAGAATATTTATTTCCATTACTATTTTGTCATTTATTTTCTTTCGATGCATTTTTTAGACAACGGCGATAGATAATGGTTTCTGATGTTTACGCGAGTATTATACATTTCAACAAGTCGTTGTTAGACCATGAACGCTGTAAAGTGTTCGAAACATCGGGTAATCAAAAATTAAATACAAACGCGATAAAATCCGTAAAGTAGTTTAATTTAAAAACTACGGCGATAGTTTATTCCTTACTGTAGATCTTAACTGTAGAGATATCAGTTTAAGAAATTTTTTAGCATACATAGTAGGTCAATTCGTTATCTATACCAATAAATAAAATTGGAGTATCTATTTGTAATGTCAAAATAATAGGCTTTTTCCATGCTCACGCGGTTATTTGCACTATGCATATGCCTAAAATACACTTTATATTTTTTTGTCTGTCTGTCTGTCTGTTTGTTCTGGGTAATCTTCAAAACGGCTGGACCGATTTCAAAAATTCTTTCACCAATGGAAAGCTATAATATCAGGGAGTAACCTAGGGTATATTTTATCCCGGTATTCCCACGGGAACGGGAACTACGCAGGCAAGACTGAAACCGAAGCGAAGCGAGGGTGGTTTGTTAGTCTATAAAGTAATGGCTAACCAACTGAAGGTTTCGTCGTGAATTTTGAAAACACAATTTGTTTTATATCAAATTCACTACACTTTAGCACTTTTCATGCTATACATTAAATAAAATGGCACTAAAAATATATATTAAAAATTTTTATTGAATAAAATTTAAGCCACCTTTGTATATTGTATTGGACATTTCCACTTCTCCGCTATAACTTTTTAGAGACGCCTAAAAATAATAAACTATTATTCCTATATTTATAGAATGTTTTCCTTTCGACTAATGGGCAAGAATGTTTCATCCAGTTATTTTGTCCATTAGATAGCAAAGGTTGCCTGGATGAAATCGCTGTTAGCGATAAGGCCGCCCATTGTACTGACTATTAACATAATAAGTTTCTACTTTTCTATTAAATGTGGTGTACAGTAGAGTGTAAATAAATAAATAAACAGTAACCTTTGATGTTGGAGATAAACAGCTCTGTCACGTATTGGCTATCGTAGTTGAACATGTATAAGAGTCATAAAACAGAGCTGCTATCTACCTAATAGGTGGAGCGACCGCCTAGTGAAAGTGTTTGATGTAGGCGTTACAGGACCGCATTTTGTGGTGAAACATAAGGTGCCCTACGTCCAGCAATGTACACTCTCAGGCTCGAGCCTCCTCCACATTAGGAGGGAAATTTACCTTACTATATCATACTGGTCAGACAGATTGGTATAGGGTTCCATTTCGAGTTTTCTTTCTCCTTCATAGATGTTCTATGCATATTATATCCTTTAGTTTTCTTACTACGATATCCTCTACGATATCTACGAACAAGATAAAGTAAATTGTATTCTTACTCCGTCACCACACGAAAAATTTCCTGATTTCGACGGACAATACCTTAATACCCTAAATTCCTTAATGCAGGATGTTATTTAGTAATACAAGATTGATTCTTATTGTATCTCTAGAAGTACATTCGAACTAATATACTATTACAGTCATATATAGTTGTTGAGAAGTTACATTACCATAACTGCGTACAATCGAAAACGTTGAGTGAATAAAAGCGACGCCAACTGGAACTAAGTTAGTCGACTCCAGGCGTTCACTTATATGGAAACTTTTGAATCGCGCTCGTGAGTTGGCCACTTAGTTTTTGTGAAGCTACCATGTATAAGAATGACTCGTTGTTTCAACTGTAGACTAGTGTTGCGAGTTCGAATACCGGATTAGAAATAATTTAGATTGGATAAAGTATTTGGACTTCTAAACGATAGGTACAGGTAATATCTATGCAAGAAAAGTAAAGACTGCATGACACTGTGAGGACTTATTGTATAGATTTGACCCACAATAATAATAGTTAAAGATCATTTTATAAATTAATACCTTAGTAAGGTAAAATAAGTCGCCTTAAAAATTAGTATTAATTTAGCATCATGTCCCCTGAGTTTTCTTGCCGGATCTTTCTCAGTGTGACCGTGTTCAGCTCCGGTGTTAGTATACTAGATTTATTACGTTTTAAATATAATTACTAATAATTTTAATGTTAAATAATTACCAAACATAAACAATATAATTTTTTCATATACCTAGAATCATTTTCTTCTTACACTGGCAATAAATTTGCATATATCAAAATGTGGGTCAATATTTAATAACAAATTTTCTTTAGCGGGTAGATAGGGGGGCTAATTATATTTTTTCTGTAATAACGGTGACTTATTGGATGTGAGACATCTTAGTCCACCCGTGACCATGAACGCTGTAAAGTGTTCGAAACATCGGGTAATCAAAAATCAAATACAAACGCGATAAAATCCGTAAAGTAGTTTTATTTAAAAAGTAAAACTCGAAATAAAACCCTATAGCTGACTCTGAATGAAAACTCTATACCAACCCGTTACTTTCATTATGGAGGAGGCTCAAGCGCAGCAGTGGGACTTATATAAGCTGTGATGATGAATGTTGACAATTACTGTATCCAATGACCTTCCTTAAATAAATATGAGAATTCATTAAACTCTGAAACGCTCAGTCCTAAAGTGTTAAAGTAAATAATATTTGTGCAATCGCAGCTATATTAATATCCAAATGTAACATTTACACCATAAATCATATTTAGGGTTCCACGGCGCAATATAAAAACCTGTAACGACTGTTTTTATTACTTTCACTCGCGGTTCCGTATATTAAAACGTGTGATGAGCTGCAATTTTTATGTATTTATATGAGAAGGCCATGACTGCATGTGGGTCATACATTTGAATACAATTTTGTTTTTTCAGACAGATATCTAATCTCTCCTTATACTGATCGGAATAGTTACTGATTGGAATAGTTCATTGGTATATCCCATAATTTCAGGTCATATACGTCCCACTGTTGATTTTGAGTTTATTCCATAATAGGATAGAAATTGGCTTATTGTATCACGCTGGTCAGACGGGTTGGCATGGAGTTTTATTTTCCCTAGCCGAGGCCGCGGGTGAGCGGACCGGGGCTTTAGTCCGGCACCCGTAGAGAGGCTGACCGCGCGACGGCGACCGACGTCCCGGGACAGGGACGTCGAGAGGTGAGGGTACCTGAAAAGGTATTCCGTCGGGCCTACCACTGAGGACAAGGAACTCGGCAACGGTGGTCGGCCCAACGACGAAAGTGACGTGGGTATGGGTGGGTTATGGGCCCGCGCGCCGTCCTTGCGCTCCCCGGGAATGGACGGCTTGTGCGCTTACCATACATAGCCCACCCATAAAAAAATAGAGATTTATTTTGAGTTTTCGTCCTCTTGGATAAATCATCATCATCATCGCCGCCCACACACGTCCCTAAAGGGCTCGGCTTAGGCCTTCTTCACAATGGGAGGGAATTTGACCTACTATATAATGCTGGTCAGAAATGTTGCTATAGGATTTCATTTCGAGCTTTCCTTCTCTTATCCTGGTGTTATGTGCAAATTATATTCCTTAGTCGGCTTTTACGACATCCATTGGTAAGATAAGGAGTGGGGCATTGTATAGACACACGGATCGATATAATATATACAAATTATTCCCTTGCCCGTGGATGTCGTAAAAGATTACTAAGGGGTACAATACGCATATTATTCCCTTGATGACGGAATAAGAATACAATACACAACTTCCTATCTTGCTCGTGGATGTCATAAAAGATAATTAAGGGATACAATATGCGTAAAACATCTATGCAACAGAAGGAAAACTTGTAATAAAACCCTGTACCAACCTGTCTGACCAGTATAATAAGGTTAATTTCCCTCCTATTGTGGAGGAGGTTTAAGCCTAGCAGTGGGACTTGTATGAGCTGAGATGATGATGATTATTCCCTTAGTCGTCCTATACTACACCCACAGCCAAGATAGAGGGTGGTGAATTGTATTCTTATTCTGTCACCACATAGATAGAAAGTTTGAAATAGACTTATCTATGAAATTGTGTACAAAATTAGTGGTATTAAAAAACGAAGTTCGATTCTTAAAATAATAACGTATAGATGGTAAGTTCACGCACAAAAAGTGAGGCATTTCAATTGGAGCCTAATGGAGCTTACGCCGGAACCATTCTGTAATGTACAAGCCATTGTACTGCACGTACGTATGCAACTCTTAAAAAATAAATAGGTAATTATGACGGTTTGTGCATTCAAATGGTGTCACAACACATTTGAAAATCTTAAAAAGGTTTTTAACATTACTTTTAATAGTATTTCTACGATTTATGTTAATAAAAACAAAATTTGCGTTCATAATTTGTATAGTGATTTGCTTGTACACACGTACGTGTGTAATCGTTTGCGCGCCATTAGTATATTTAGATTCAAATTTCGAACGTTCGAAATATTGACACTATCCTTCTATACGTTATTATTCTAAGGTTCGATCTTTATACAAATACTAGCTGACCCAACAGACGTTGTTCTGTTCAAATCATATAAAACGAATTATCCTTCAAATCTACAGCAGCGCCACCTACCGGATCCAATTGTAAATCCAAACTATTCTCGAATCCTCTTGGACATGCATAAAAAATATCATCAACATCGATCCAACCGTTTAGGAGGAGTTTAGTGACACACACGTACACAAGAAATTTATATATTAAGATGATATACTTACACTAAATGTCTATACTATCTACTTGGAGTTTAAATGGAAGTAACTAATAAAAAGTATAAATAATTTATTTTTCTCCTATTCCTCGAACAACGACGGGAAAATCAAAATAATTTGACTCCTTGTCCGTGGCAGTTATAAAGAATAGATAAGAATGTCATCGTCATAGTGGATTCTTAGCTCAGTAGCATCTCTAACCCACTTGCCAAGTATGGCGATTATAGCAGTACCCTCTCATTTAGAAGAATTCTGATGTTTTTGCGAGTATTACACATTGAAAATAAAACTATTCTTAACCCCCGACGCAAAAAGAGGGGTGTTATAAGATTGACGTCGATGTCAGTCTGTCTGTGTCTGTCTGTGGCATCGTAGCTACCAAACGAATGAACCAATTTTGATTCAGTTTTTTTTTTCATTTGAAAGCCAGTTTCTTGGCGGTGGTTCTTAACTATGTTTGGTTAATATTGATTCAGAAATGTAAGAGTAGCATCTCCAACATAATGTAATGGCGTATGATTATTCGATTAAGTGCTTTGCTCGTGCCAGTATAGTAATTAAATGACAATTAACAGATATCTACCATCTTGCCCGTGGATGTCGTAAAAGGGATATAATATGCACATAAAATCTGTACAAGAGAAGGAAAACTTGAAATGAAACCCTATAGTAACATGTCTGACAAGCATTGTATAGTAGGTCAAATTCCCTCCCATTGTGGAGGAGGCCCGAGCCCAACAGTGGCATGTATGTAGGCTGCAGTGATGATGTGATGAATTGATAATTCCTGTTGAAGAGAATGTAATACTTTTTTTTTAATTTTAGTTAGTGCCGGGGGTTACTCAACATTTTTAATTTTACTTATATTATTACGAATTTTATTGCGTATGTATTTGATTTTTGATTGTCCTACATTTCAAACACTTTACAGCATTTATAGTCTCGGGCGGACAGTCCGCCAACCAAATAAAAACGCGGTAAAATCAGTAAAAATAGTGTTATTTACAATTCTTTAGAGTGAAAGAATCCATTTTCATAAATAATCTAATAATATCCAAAGTTCTTTTCGCAATCTTATCGTTTCAATACAATTGACTTTTGATTTATCTGTAACACAAAGGCAATTCTCATATAATGTAACCAATATTATGGCCAATGAATGGCTTTGGAGGGCAAAACTCAAGTTAAACAATAGTTAAATCGATCCGTTGTCATCCATTCAATTTCCGTAGCTATCGCCTATGAAAGATTGTTTCCGGAGATGTTCTCTGCCAACCCAAGATGATAATAGCTTTATATATCATATTATTTAGTTTAACTACAAGTAAATCATTACGATAAAACCTTACAATAATAACGTATAGAAGGATAGTTTCAATACTTCGAAGGTTTGAAATTTGAATCTAAAAACACTAATGGCGCGCAGACGATTTACACACGTACACACGCACACCACTATAAAAATTATGAAATCAAATTTTGTTTTTATTAACATAAATCGTCGAAATACTTTTAAAAGTAATGTTAAAAACCTTTTTAAGTTTTTCAAATGTGTTATGACATCATTTGAATACACAAACCGTCATAATTACCTATTTATTTTTAAGAGTTGCGTACGTACGTGCAGTACAATGACTTGTACGTTACGGAACGATTCCGGCGTAAGCTCTATTAGGCTCCAATTGAAATGCTTCACTTTTTGTGCGCGAACTTACCTTCTATACGTTATTATTCTAAGGATAAAACGTTATTTGAAAAGATTGCTAATTTATAAATAAAACCCTATGCCAACAAGTTTTACCAGCGTGGTATAGTATGTCAAATACCCTTTCAAAATGGAGGAAGGCCAAGCTCAACAGTGAGAAGTATATATGATGATAATAATTAATTTAACTACACTAATATTATTAAGAGGAAAAATTTGTATTTGTGTGTG
This sequence comes from Lymantria dispar, assembly GCA_032191425.1. Taxonomy (NCBI): domain Eukaryota; kingdom Metazoa; phylum Arthropoda; class Insecta; order Lepidoptera; family Erebidae; genus Lymantria; species Lymantria dispar. The sequence continues at coordinate 30,464,895 of CM063455.1, forward strand.
TGTGTTTGTAATGAATAAACTCAAAAACTACTGTGCTGATTTAAAAAATTCTTACACCGTTGAAAAGCTACATTCACCCTGAATAATATAAGCTATATTTTATCCCGATATTCCCACAGGAACGGGCACTACACGGGTAAGGCGACTGAAACCGAAGCAAAGCGAGGGCGGGTTGGCTAGTCTATACCAATAAATAAAATTGGAGTGTCTGTTTGTAATGTTAAAATAATAGGCTTTTTTCATGCTCACACGGTTATTTGCACGACACCTATGCCTAAGATAGCAATTAAAAAAATTTTGTCTGTCTGTCTGTTTGTTCCGGGTAATCTTTAAAACGGCTGGACCGATTTCAAAAATTCTTTCACCAATGGAAAGCTATAATATCAGGGCGTAAACTAGGCTATATTTTATCCCGGTATTCCCATGGGAACGGGAACTACGCGGGTAAAACGACTATAACCTATAACCGAAGCGAAGCGAGGGCGGGTTGCTAGTTGTAAATAAAACTGCAGCGCTGATGGTCACGGACGGACATCGGATGTCTGACATCTATTTAAGTTTTAATCACTTATTATGACATGACCGTGTGAACGTCGGGTAATCAAAAATCAAATACAAACGCGATAAAATCCGTAAAGTAGTTTTATTTACAACTAGCAACCCGCCCTCGCTTCGCTTCGGTTATAGGTTATAGTCGTTTTACCCGCGTAGTTCCCGTTCCCGTGGGAATACCGGGATAAAATATAGCGTAGTTTACACGCTGATATTATAGCTTTCCATTGGTGAAAGAATTTTTGAAATCGGTCCAGCCGTTTTGAAGATTACCCGGAACAAACAGACAGACAGACAAAATTTTTTTAATTGCTATTTTAGGCATAGGTGTCGTGCAAATAACCGTGTGAGCATGAAAAAAGCCTATTATTTTGACATTACAAACAGACACTTCAATTTTATTTATTGGTATAGACTAGCAACCCGCCCTCGCTTCACTTCGGTTTCAGTCTTTCTTGCGTAGTTCCCGTTCCCGTGGGAATACCGGGATAAAATATAGTATAGTTTACTCCCTGATATTATAGCTTTCCATTGGTGAAAGAATTTTTTAAATCGGTCCAGCGGTTTTGAAGATTACGCGGAACAAACAGACAGACAGACAAAAAATATAAAGTGTATTTTAGGCATATGTATAGTGGAAATAACCGTGTGAGCATGAATAAAGCCTATTATTTTGACATTACAAACAGACACTCCAATTTTATTTATTGATATAGACTAGCCAACCCGACAATCTTCGTACCGCCATATTATTTTTTCATAAATAGGTATATTTTCTAAATTACCGAAAATTTAGTCTTGGATTATGCCGCGCGCGGATCTTACTCAGTGCCATTTACTGTCATTCACTGTCATTTGCGTTTTGTTATTACATGTCAGATGAGTTTTTGTTACACCACGCTTTATAGTGACCAGTATTCTCTTTGACGTTTTACGTTACGTCACACGGAAACCCAGTCGAATGGGATAAAAAGTATCCTATGTCCGTCTCCTGATTCGAAGCTCCCTCTCCACCAATTTTCAGCTAAATCGGTAAAGCCGTTCTTGAGTTATAAATAGTGTAACTAAAACGATTTTCTTTTATATATAGATGTGTAAAGCTCGCGTAAACATCAAAAATCATTATGATTAAACTATAAAATTACACCATTAATGTTTTAACGGAATAAGAATACAATTCACCACTTCCTCTCTTACCCGAGGGTGTTTTAAAAGATGACTAAGGGTTCATAATATATAAATAACATATATGCAAGAGAAAGTAAACTCCAAACACAAGCCTGTACCAACTCGTCTGACCAGCGTGGTATAGTAGTACAATTTCCCTCCCATTATGGAGGAGGCTCGAGCCTGGAGTTAATTTATAAAATTCATCATCATCACAGAGCATATAAATGCCAATTAATCCGTCACCCGCTGAGAGGCCAACCACGTGAGGAAAGCCTGACGTCTTCCCCGAGGGGGGGGCCTGACGTCAGTCGATGGGAGGGTACCCCAAATAGGAGATATTCCGTCGGGCCGACCACTGACGATGACGTCAAGTCACCCTGCTCCTGTGGTCGGCCCAACGACGAGGGCGACGTGCATCGCGGGTGGGTGCTTACGCCCCTCTGTCGCCCCGGACGGAGTGGTGCGAGGAGCGCGCCGACCGTAACCCAACCCAAAAAAAAGGCGCATATAAATGCTGTGTTCTAGCCCCCTCCACAATGAGTGGGAAATAGACCTACTATGTCATACTAATCAAACGGGTATAAGGTTTTATTTTAAGTTTTTCTTTTCTTGCATAGATTTTATCTATATAATTTTTAGTCATTATTGCAAGAAAGGGGTTGGTGAATTATATTTTTATTTCGTGACAGCACGATAATTAAATTCATACTAAGTATCAACTTTTTATAATAAATTTTGTTTTTCTTGTGAGTCGTAAAAACCGGCTAAAGGATTACCAGTGAATGGAAATTTACTTAATACTTTTCTGGAAAAATTAGACCGCTAAGAATGGCAATAAATAATATTTTTAATGCACTACCACATACAGAATTTAATAAGGCTAGCTGTTTTAGTATTGAAATTATCGTGAGACTGATCCATATTATAATATCTAAAACGGCAAAAACACTCACGTGCTGAGATCGATTACGTCGACCCGGGTTTCGAGCATGTCCGATGCTCATCATCAGGGCGAGTGCGCAGCGGCGTCTGCGAGGCCCCGGCGTGCACTCAGTGAGTGCCGTTTTAGATATTATAAGACTAGCTGTAATAATGATTTCTAATGTTTACGCGAGTATTACACATTTTAAATAAAACTACTTTACAGACTTGTTGGAAGCGAGACATCTTAGTCTGTCCGTGACCATGAACGCTGCAAAGTGTTCGAAACGTCGGGTAATCAAAAATCAAATACAAACGCGATAAAATCCGTAAAGTAGTTTTATTTAAAACTAGCTGTAATGTTAATTTCTTAAGTATGCATATAATTCAGTTCATTATCTCGGCATATATATGTCCCACCGCCGGGCTCGAGCCTCCTCCACAATAGGAGGGAAATTAATCTTATTATACCACGCTGGTCAGATTGGTTGGTGGAGGATTTTCTGAGATTCCTTCCCTGGCATAGGTGTCTCTGTGTATTATATCTCTTAGTCGTCTCTTACGACATCCACGTCCGAGATAGGGAATGGTGAATTGAATTCTTACTCCGTCACTACACGGAACTTTTGATTTCTTCTTTAATATGTTTATAATTTTTTTCGTGTGGTGACGGAGTAAGAATACAATTCACCATCTCCTCTCTTACCCGTGGGTATCGTAAAAGACGACTAAGGGATATAATATACAGATATTATCTATGCAAGAGAAAACTCGACATATAACCCTATGCCAACACGTTTGACCAACGCGGTACAGTAGGTCAATTATCCTTTCATTGTGAAGAAGGTCCGAGCCCAGCAGTGGGACGTTTATGAGCTGAGTCATGTATATAGTTCAGTATAATTTGAAATCCAATATCGAGAATAAGTACCTTTATAATTAATTTTTTGCTTTTTTAATTAATCATTCTGCCGTTAAAAATAATTTTTGCTTAGTAGCAGATATTAAAATCGTAAAATTAGAGGAGAAATACACCTAGATTGAAAGATCTATTCTTGTAAATAATTTGGATTGGAAATCGAATCCACAACACTCAGTACATAAAGTCATACACATTCACACCATCTGTGCATTCAAGTTAAATTATAATTGGCTCAAATACAATCTCCGTTATAGGCCCTAAAGTAATTTGTAAAACGAGTTTTCTATCCTCAATCAAGAAATAAATTGCAAAAGTTAAGAATTGAGACGCAATTGGAGCCATTTCAATTATGATATCATGACTATTTGAATGCCCAATTTGATTACTCCAAAATGCCCTTTAGCCATCTATCATTATGAATAAAGTTAAAAAAAAAATCTATCTGTTACAAAACCCGTCTAAATAAACCTGAAGAACGGTTAGCAACCTCCTCTTACCCTTTAGAACAAGTCAACAATATTATCAACACTTTAACTAAGCTAAAGTCGATTGTATGCTTTACATATTAAAGTCTATTGAGACTGCAAATATTGGTAACGTAACGTGGTAACCGGTTGCCGAGTTGTTACACTACCAAACTATACTTAGTAGTGATATATACGTATTGGAGTGTTTATCTTTGAATTTTGTTTTGTATATAAAGAGATTTGGATGTAATATTTACTTATCTATAATAATGCTTTTAATCTAAAAGAGATATAATATCGGGTGTTTTTTTAAAGCATACTTTCAACTCAGCCTTTATGTCCCACTGCTGGACTGTCTGTGGGTGTCGTAAAAGACGACTAAGGGATTTAATATGCATTTTTTTTTATTGCAAACGGTGGCAAACGAGTAAACAGTACACCTGATGGTAAGTGTTGCTGCCGCTCATGGACCTTTACAGGGTCGCTGCCTACCGCGAAAAAAGTGAAGGGAGTGTGAATGTGTGCATCGAGGCTCGGTGATACCAAGGGCGCCACCAAAACCCCCCACACACAAACACCCTCAGAAAGTTGAGCTTCCGTCTCTCTCGCTCACCGAACGAAGCGCAGTAACAAATTGCTACTACTCAGACGTCGATTTTCTGCTCAGTGTGGTACTACCCCGGACGGACCGGCCCGCGGCTGTAGACAGATAACACATTTAATTTCAAGTTTTCTCTTGCATTGATGATATCTGCATATTACATAGCTAAGTCGTCTTTTACGACACCCACGGGCAAGAGAGGGGGTGGTGAATTGTATTCTTACTCCGTCACAATTTTAAAATTGTTGAGTTTTTGTTTAAGTTTTCTAATTTTTCACTGATATTTATCAGGTGTGTTTCAGATAAGTTTCAAATAACAACAACTGAAAAACGAGACTGTTTTATAAATTTCTAACTAACGTGTAATAATACTATTTATTAAGTTTTTTGTCCTATAAAAATTATAGTTTACGAATTTTTAATGGTTATGCGATAAACTAGGAATGTAACTTGAATAAATAATTTGTGTTAAAGGTCTTAGATGCAATTTTGTTTACAACAAATTAGCACAAGGCATATTCTATTTAAATAATAGCATATTTATCATTATTGTAGATTAATTTCATTTATTCCAGGAATCCGTATTTGACGTTTGAGATATTATGTATAAAGAATTTAACAACGTTTGCGAAAATAATAAATTTGACCCATATTTACAAATAGTACCTATATAAGAATTCCGAGAAGGAAACTCGAAATAAAACCCTATGCCAACATGTCTTAGCAGCACGGTATACTAGGTTAAATTCCTTCCCATTATGGAGGAGGCCCGAGCCCAACAGTGGGACGTATGTGGGCTGCGATGATGATGACGACGATAAGAATTCAGTGTGGTGACAGAGTAAGAATACAATTCAACATCCTCTCTCTTACTTGTGGATATCGTAAAAGACGACAAAGTGTGTAGAACATTTATGCAAGAGAAGAAAAACTCGAAATAAAATGCTATACTAACACGTCTGACTAGCGTGGTATAGTCGGGCAATTTGTGAGAGAGACTCGAGCCCAACAGTGGGAAGTATATGAGATGAATTAAATGAATGAAAAATATAAGATTTATTACGTAAAAACGCGTAAATATAACGTCATAAAAATTAACATTAAAATATTCGATAAAATAAGTAAAAATGTATTCATATCGAAAACTTGTGTTTATAGTAATCTTTAAATAGCTTACCACTTAAGAAAGTTATATAAACATCTTGAGTGTAAGGAGCTGCAAGGCTGCTAATCCATCACAGACCCCAGTTGACCCTTCCGGTGGAGTGACCCCTTTTCAAACTTTAATTGAATTGATATTGTGTATGAAAATGAGCACCGTGTTGTTGAAACGACAATTTCACAAGTTATTGTTCAACTGATTCGTGACTGTGCATGATTTGGTTTTAATAAAATTAAAACGCATTAAATATTAATGCGTAACTTCGCTATATTGAATTAATGGTCCGTGGTTCCATCTATTTTTAATATTTATTAACTAATATAGAACAATTGACTGCACAGATGGCGTAGTGGTTAAGATAGCGACCTACAGCGCCAGTGTCGGGGGTTTGAATCCCACGCGGGACAACACTTTGTGCGATCCACAAATTGTTGTTCTGAGTCTGGATGTAATTTGTGTCAGTTAATTATATGTTTGTAAAGTCCCCTGCAATACAAGGATTATTTTCTTAGTGCAGGGTGTTAGTCTTAAATAAAAAAAAATAAAAAAAAATTCGTACGCGTGGTGACGGGGTAAGAATACAATTAACCACCTATCTTGCTATTAGCTGTTATAAAAGGAGATTAAGGAATTAAATAATGGATACAGCAAGAGAAGGAAATCTATACCAATAAATAAAATTGGAGTGTCTGTTTGTAATGTCAAAATAATAGGCATTTTTCATGCTCACACGGTTATTTGCACGACACCTATGCCAAAAATAGCAAATAAAAAATTTTTGTCTGTCTGTCTGTCTGTTTGTTCCGGGTAATCTTCAAAATGGCTGGACCGATTTCAAAAATTCTTTCACCAATGGAAAGCTATAATATCAGGGCGTAAACTAGGCTATATTTGATTCCGGTATTCCCACGGGAACGGGAACTACGCGGGTAAAACGACTATAACCTATAACCGAAGCGAAGCGAGGGCGGATTGCTAGTCTTGAAATAAAATCCTATCAAAATGTCAGAACAGCGTGTTATAGCAGATCCGTTGCCCTCCTATTATGGAAGAGGCTCGAGCTCAACGTAACTGAGCTGAAATAATGATGATGATGGTAGCGCAGGCAACATACTTACTACTATCTCGACTAATGTTGATCTTTGATAGAAAACGTTTTCGCTTATAACGATAGCGAATACTCAAAGATGTTCCATGATATTCCTTGGGGTAATAATGTGTGAAGTACCCTGATGTATTACGGTCTGCGAGAGTATATAGCTAATTATTAAAGGTGCCTGGTGGCTGCTAAGAATACTATAATTTTTTTTTTTGGGTGGGCTATAATCATCTCACACGCCCTCCAATTCGTCCGGGGACAACTACTACTACGCGAATGTCGTAAAAGATTACTAAGAGTTTTACATCGACTTGGAACAACTCTGCGTGGAACAACTCTACAAAAGACATCGCTCTAAAAACATCGATGTTTCGAAATATCGAGATTAGAGATCTATAAAGTATCGGATACTTTCCTTGCGGGATTGCGATAAGCTGTTTTTTTTAATATAATTTATAAGATTAATAACTTATAATCAATTTCATGCAAGCATGTTTTACATTGAAACATCGATGTATCGTTTGCATTCCTAATGTGACGTCGTCAGGTCAATAATAACATTCACAAGGAGAAATGACGTCAAACAAGTAGGCGGTCGTTTCGAGTTTTCCTTCTCTTGCGTGTATATTATATGCTAACTAACCTTAATCGTCTATTACGACATCTACAGGTAAGATAGAGTGATGAATTGTATTTTTATTCCGTCACTAAACGGTAATTTGTACCAACTATGGAAGTACTTAGGATAAGAGCAGGCTGATGATGTTAAGAGAATAGAGCTGATGTTGTTCCCAAATCTTCTTCTAAGCCTTACTTTATATTCCACAGTTTTTTCTAAAGATAACACTACGCACTAAGGAAATAATCCTTGTATTGCAGGAGATTTTCAACATCATCATCGCAGCCTACATACGTCCCACTGTTGGGCTCGGGCCTCCTCCACAATGGGAGGGAATTTGACCTACTACACCATGCTGGTCAAACATGTCGGTATTCCATTTCGAGATCTCTTTCTCTTGCACAGATGTATGTGCCTATTATATACAATAGTCGTCTTTTACGACATCCACGGGCAAGATAGGGAGTGGTGAATTATATTGTCACTCCGTCACCACACGGAAATGGGGCATAAATAATACGATCTCTATTTTAATTTGATTTTATTATGAAGTTTAAAACTCCTATAAATGTTAATTATAGACTACCATTAATAGTAGCAACTATAAAACAAAATAAAAACATTTAATTTTAAAAATCTTGAAATCCTCGAAGTTCTCACAAAACAGGTACACGATTGTTTATAAACCAGGAATAGAACCCAAAACCTCGGTCACGATGCTTGTCCAATAAACTATCAGGCTTGTTCTCTCGGGCCAGTGCCATGTGCTAATAAAAACCAGTTTTAAGATCCTTTACAGTGTACGATGTTTGTAATTATAAAAGCTTATTATTTATTCAAATTTGCACTATCATTTATGGTCCGTGTGGTGACGGAATAAAATTACAATTCACCATTCCCTATCTTGCCTGTGGATGTCATGAAAGACAATTAAGGGATATGCCAGAGAAAGAAAATTCGAAATAAAACCCTATAACAACCTGTCTGACCGACATGGGATAGTAAGCTCAATTTCCCTTCCCCCTATTCCCTTCTATTGTGCAGGAGGCTCGAGCTCAGCGTTGGGACGTAAGCTGAAATGTGACTATTATATCTTCTGACAAAGTAAGAATACAATTCTATACCTGTCTATGGATGTCGTAAAAGACAGCTGAGGGATTATAATATGCAGATAATAGTTATGCAAGAGAAAGGAACTCTAAACAAAACCTATACCAACACGTCTGAATAGTGTCGTATAGTCAATCTGCTTTCTATTGTGGAAGAAGCTTAAACCCAGCAGTAGGACTTGCATGTGCTGAGACGATAACTATGACGACTATTATACAAAGGAAAGGCTATATATAATGCCGATGTTGATTAGACTTGAATTTGAGTTTTAAAAGTGAGGGTGCCAATAAACAAAAATATATTTCATATGGTCTGTCACACATGTCATTGCATTTTGGCCATGAAAATAGCTTAAATAAACCTAAATGTATAAAAAACCAATAAAAATCATCATCATCATCTCAGCCTATGTTCTACTGTTGGGCTTAGGCCTCCTCCATAATGGGAGGGGAGAAGTGATCTACTATTCCACACTGGTCAGATGTGTTGGAATAGGGTTTTGATTCGAGTTTTCTTTCTCTTGCATCGATGTTATATGCTTTATACCCTTAATAGCTTTTTACATCACCCATGAGTAAGATTCTTTGTATTTTCTTTTCTATCGTCGCTCGGGGATTTATATAAAAGTTTAAATTGAAAATGTCGTGTCGTCACCGTCCCATGGGGTTGAAATAATATCGTCTCGATCACTACTGCGCTACGCAAAACGTGTTTCTAATACGATTCCAAGTATAATTTATGTATATTGCTTTTTGTTTCTGGTCACTCGATATGTTTGGCGATTAAATCTCGTCGGGCGAGACATGGCGCCTATGAAATTTGGGTCTCGAAATTATGACCACTTGGTGTACCTTAAAGACGGCAACTACTTTCCATTCGTGGTTACATTTCACCATAATACTTTCTGATGTTAACACAAACGTTAGATGTAATTTAATATAACTAATTTTATTTACGATATCAAACTTGTTTTAGAAGAGTATGTGTTAGGGAAAAATGATGAGAGTAAATTTAACGATGCGCGCGGACAGCGTCATGAAAAACCGACACCCTGAAGTTAGTTAGTCATAATTTTTTTACGATGCGCGCGCACAGCATCACAAATGTGTTAGATACTAGATAATACGTTATAATAAAACTTTCAATATATTAAATACCTTTTTTTCTATTATTAATGTTGTTTTTAGGGTTCCGTATCCAAAGCGTAAAAACGGGAGTCTATTTCTAAGATTTCGCTGGCTGTCCGTCCGTCCGTCTATCTGTCATAAGGCTGTATCTCAAGAACCGCGATAGCTAGACTGTTGAAATTTATACAAATTATGTATTTCTGTTGCCACTATAACAACAAATACTAAAAACAAAATAAATTAAATATTTAAGGGTGTCTCCCATACAACAAACGCGATTTTACGTGCGCGACTCCGACTCGCACTTAGCCAGTTTTTAATTATTTCTGCAGACGTAGAATAACGCGAAGGATAAATCTTACATAAACATTTTTATTTTCTTACGCCAAAGAAATACAACTTCTTACGTACATAAGTACACACACTTTTTTAACGCTTTTTTAAAAAGAATTTGTGTACTACACACTCCTCCATATGGGGCATATTAATCTACTATGTACACCACGTTGGTGAGGCGGGTTGGTATAGGGTTTTATTTCAAGTTTTCTTCCCTTACATAGAGTGCTGTGTGGTAGCGGCTTCGAATACTACCAACCCTTGCTTTGCTCGTGGGTGTCGTAAAAGACGACTAAGAGCCCTAGATTGACCCGCACCAACTCCATCTGGTACCATTTGGGTCAACGATTACATTCCCAAGGAGGGTTGACGTCAGGCAGGCGGCCGGTCATAAAAGTCATTGCCGAAACTTTTTGCAATATGTCAAAACAGATGACATATTGCGTCGACCCCAAGTAATTGGGGTAAGAGCAAGATGATGATGATGATGATGATGACATAGATGTTATCTATCTATTATAATTCTTTAGTCGTCTTTTACGAGACGCACGGGCAAGAGAGAGTGCTAAATTGTATTCTTACTCCATCTTCGTGTCCATCTTCTAACGTACACTCCTGAAATACTTTAATTTACAATGTGGAATACTCATCATCATCATCGCAGCCCACATACGTCCCACTGTTGGGCTCGGGCCTCCTCCACAATGGGAGAGAAATTGACCTACTATACCATGCTGGTCAGACATGTTGATATAGGGTTTTATTTCGAGTTTTCCTACTCTTGCACAGATTTTGTGTGCATATTATATCCCATAGTCGTCTTTTACGACATCCACGGACAAGATAGGGAGTGGTGAATAGTATTTTTATTCCGTCACCACACGGAAATGTGTAATATTTTTTTTGTTTGCGCGAGGCAAACAAAAAAAATATATTTAATTAATATTTCGATGACGCCATATGGACGCCCCGCACTAAGTGGACCGACGACCGGGTGAAAGTTGCTGGGCGCCGTTGGATGTAGGCAGCACAAGACCGTACTCTGGCGAAACATGAGGGAGGCCTACGTCCAGCATTGGACGGCGATAGGCTGAAATGATGATGATTTTATATGTCTGATGCGTTGTTAAAACACTTTATTTTGAAAACACATTTTTTTAAACTAAATGTTTGTTATATAAATTTTTCCATTTTATATTTTAATACAGTTTCAAATTACAACTGCGCCAAAATGTTTGCATATTTCAGAATATTCTTTTTACGAAGAATTTATTTTTACGTATAGTGCGTAATTAAGAGTATACATCAACTTTGATTCTCGGAAGTATCGTAAAAACGGATAACGCTAAATAAATAACATCATGGGAAAACCAAAAAACTCGAATTAAAATCCAACTCACTTCACTAGCGTGGCTGGGTAGGTTAGGTTACACGTGATGGGGGTGCGCGGGGGGGGCGGTGTTGTTTCCTTGAAGGAGCTCACCTCCTGGCGCGTCGGCGCCCGCCGGGACGTCATCGCCCGTTGGGCAGACCGGCTGGAGAGGCCTCGATACGGTGTTTGGACCGTGGAGGCCTTCCGGCCGGTGCTGATGCAGTGGTTGGAAAGGCGGCACGGGGTGCTCTCCTTCCGACTCGTACAGGTCTTGACGGGGCATGGATGCTTCGGCAAGTACCTGTACAGGGTCGCTAGGAGGGAGAGAACTCCGTCCTGCCACCACTGCGATTGCGACGAGGACACGGCGCAGCATACGCTCGAGGTCTGTGCCGCTTGGGCAGAGCCGCGTCGTGGACTCGTCGCAATCATCGGTGCAGACCTGACCCTGCCGACCATCGCTAGGGAGATGATCGGCAGCATCAGGAATTGGGACGCGGTCGCAGCCTTCTGCGAGACAGTTATCTCGCAGAAGGAGGCGGCGGGTCGCGAGCGCGAGGAGCACAGCCTCGATGATGCGACCCGCCACCGGCGACTGGGGCGGCGCAGGCGGGAGTACCTGCGTGCAATGCCGCCCTCGCCGAGGCCGCGGGTGATGTGACCGGGGATTAGTCCGTCACCCGCCGAGAGGCCGATCGCGTGAGGAAAGACCAACGTCCTCCCCGAGGGGGGACGTCGGTCGATGGGAAGGTACCCCAGGTAGGGGGTATTCCGTCGGGCCGACCACTGATGACAAGTAACCCTGCTCCGGTGGTCGGCCCAACGACGAAGGTGACGTGGTGTTCGGGTAGGTTGCAGAGTGGTGCGGAGGGGCGCCGACCGCAGCCCACCACAAAAAAAAAAAAAAAAGGTTACACCTGATGGTAAGTGTTGCAGTCGCTCATGGACCTACCAAGGGCACAGCTAGACGCTGCCTACCGCGAAGGGAGTGCGAATGCATGTAATGAGATTCGGTGATACTAAAGGCATCACTGCAACCTTCCACACGCAAACACTTTCAGAAAGTTGTGTTTCAGGCTCTCTCGTTCACCGAACGAAGCACAGTAACAAATTGCTATTTGTCAGCGATTTTCGAGAGTGGTACTACCCCGGAGTGACCGGTCCGCGGCTGAAGACAGACGATTGTCATCAGTCTAGTCCTAGCAATATATACCACGAAGTAATGTTATTGTGTACAAAGCTCAACAGCAGAATGTATTTGAGCTGCAAGAATATATTTCCATGTTGTTCATTATGCCCCTACCTCTATAGTACAACAAAATAATTGTAATAATGAGAAATATTTATCTTATATCTTTAAACGAGCAATTCTTGTATATATATTCAGGATCTCGGAAACGGCACCAACGATTTTGATGAAACTTGGCATACTAGAGGTTTCGAAGCCAAAAAATCGATCTAGCTAGGTTTTATTTATAGAAAATGTTGTTTTGTCAGTGTTTTTAGCAAAACAATATAATAACATTAAATTTTAAAAGAATATGAATTCAAATTTTGCCGTCGACGTCATGAGTTACTATAGCTCAGTTGGGAAGTAGTGCAGTTTCCTTTTAGTATTGTTTTGGCATTCAAACGGCGTCGGATCGAATCTCGGTGTTATTATTATTCTCTTTTTGTATTTTTTTATATTTTTTCATTAATTTGTTTTTATTTTTTATTAATATATATCTAAATAAATTCGACAAAAATACAATAAAAATATTCCGAGCGAAGCTCGGTCAACCAGATATTTATATAAGAAAAGGCGTGGTGGATTATATTCTTACTCAGTTATCACATGGATTTTTTTGAAGTGAAACTTCTTTAGAATTGTTGTGATATCAAACTCGATTAAACGAAAAAGCGAGTCCTTAGAGACATAAACACATAAATGTATAGAAATTAGCCGGCGAGAGAATGAGATAAAGGATGAACGATAAAGGATAAAGGACTGTCACTTCTGATAAACGTACGTTGTACACACACTCCTTTTTTTTTATTGCAAGCGATGGCAAACGAGCAAACAGTAAACCTGATGGTAAGTGTTGCTGCCGCTCATGGACCTTTGCAAAGCCGCTACCTGCCGTAAAGAAAGTGAAGGGAGTGTGAATACGTGCAATAAGGTTCGGTGATACTAAAAGTGATACCAAAACCCACCAGACGCAAACACCCTCAGAAAGTTGGGCTTCTAATCAGTTAGCAAATAACAAATATTATGCATGTGCTTGTATTAATTACATTTTTTTTATTCAGATGTATTATTTTTATTTCCTATAATCGATCGAATATTATAGATTTTCCGTGTGGTGACGGAGTAAGAATAGAATACACCACCCTTTCTTACCTGTGGATGTTGTAAGAGACGACTAAGGGATATAATTTGCAGATAATGCAAGAAATGGAAAACTCGTAATAAAATCCTATACAAACACGTCTAACCAGTGTAGTATTTCATTTCATTTCATTTCCCTCTTAAAGTGGAAGAGAATCAAGCCCAACAGTGGGACATATGTGGGCTGAGATGATAATGATGATAGAAAAGGTTTTGGCAATAGTTTGGGGAATGCCTCTTAGTCGCCTCTTAGCAAAGCTCTCAGTAAGCTTATACGACATCCTAGAATATAAGGGTTTTTAGTATTCGTAGCCACTACCATACAGCAATATAATCTGTACTCAACGCAATTAAAAAAAAATATTAACATCGTTGGGCTTTGATTCTAGCTACTTTACCCCTGTATTTAAAATCTACAATATTCCTTAAGATAAGGCTTCAGGTAGCTGGACAGGCCAAAATTTTATAGGGTTTTAGCCTAAGTTCCTTATATATAGACAACTACCTGGTTATAAAATATTATCAAAATCGTTCCAGCCGTTTTGAATATTTTTGATAATATTTTACTACCAGACATATAAGGCATACATAAGGAGTAATATGAGGATATATTTTATCTCGCTATTCTCACGATATTTGCGTGAGTGCAACCGCGGGTATTTGCTAGTATACTATATAATTAATAAAAATATATGATAATATATTAGATAAATATAAAATGTTGATAAAAATTAATTTGTAATTCCATTTTTCCAATTCAATTTGTAATACCCATACAAACAGCATAGCCATATCAATAAATTTAATCTAAATTTGGAAATAATATATAAGGAAAACGTAAATTAAGAAACCATATCCAAATTAGTTTTTTAGTGCTGTGTGGTAGCGGCTTCGGATACTACCAACCATTGCTTTGCTCGTGGGTGTCGTAAAAGACGACTAAGAGGCCTAGATTGACCCGGACCAACTCCATCTGGTACCATTTGGGTCAACGATTACATTCCCAAGGAGGGTTGACGTCAGGCAGGCGGCCGGTTATAAAAGTCATTGCCGAAACTTTTTGCAATATGTCAAAACAGATGACATATTGCGTCGACCCCAAGTAATTGGGATAAGAGCAAGATGATGATGATCCAAATTAGTTTTTTAATTACTTTTTTATTGCAAACGGTGGCAAACGAGCAAACAGTACACCTGATGGTAAGTGTTGTTGCCGCTCATGGACTTTTGTAAGGCCGCTGCCTACCGCGAAGAAAGTGAAGAGAGTCTGAATGCGTGCAATGAGGTTTGATAATACTAAAAGTATCATTAAAACCCACTCACAAACACTCTCAGAAAGATGGGCTTTCGTCTCTCTCACTCACCGAACGAAGCGCAGTAACAAATTACTACTACTCATACGTCAATTTTCTGCTCAGTGTGGTACTACCCCGGACGGGCCGGCCCGCGGCTGTAGACAGACAACTATCAACAGTGTACTCCTACCAGTATGAAATACTTATATACAAGCAAGCTGCCCACGCTTCGCTTCCGTTTCAGTCACCTTGCCCCTGTATTTAAAATCTCCAATATCTTCCAATTAATGATACGTGACTACTAGGGAAGTGACTTGGAGGGAAAATAATCGATTTTTTGTTCTTTAAAATTCGAAATAAATATCTAAAATAATCGATTTTTTTCTCCCAACAAGATTATGATAACTTTTTTTTTTTTAGGAAATGTGAGCTTTATTTTCTTATATAGTATGAAACAATCGTGATGATTTTTTTTAGGAAATCTGGCAGTGAATAATCGATTAATTTCGATTGAATTTCGAATAATATAAATCGATTAATAATCGATTTTTATTATTTTGATAAGGGATTAATTTTTTGGAATAATCGATTATTATAAAAATCGATTATTTTTCACATCCCTAGTGACTACAGTCCATAAGACCTCGGGTTTGGTTCCCGGACTGGGCAAAATTGTGTAGTAGTTTGTTAAAAGAAAAGATAGGCTAAGTTATGCCTTAGGTATATATACAGGTACCTGTTAGGAAAATATAATTATTAAAATCGGTCCAGCCGTTTGGAAGATTACCCAGCAAACAAACAGACAAAAATTTTATCTGGTGGTTTTTCGATATAGGTGGTAAAAGGACTTCAAGGTGGTAAAAGGGCTTCAAGCGTCCAAACTGGACCAACTTGAAATGGGACAACATGGAAAATACCAGATTTCAAATAAATAAAATCATCAAAATCGGTTCACCCAATCGAAAGATCTGAGGTAACAAACATAGTCCAATTGATAACCTTCTCTTTTTTGAAATTGGTTAAATAACATCTTATTTTGACATTATAAGCAGACCATATCCGTGTGGTGTTGGAGTAAGAATACAATTTACCACTCCCTATCCGCCCGTGGATGTCGTAAAAGACGACTAAGAGATATAACATGCATATAACATCTATGCCAGAGAAGAAAAACTCAAAACAAAACTCTATACTAACCATCTAAACAACGTGGTATAATAGGGAATTTTCCTCTCATACTGGAGGAGGCCCAAGCCCAATAGTGGGACGTATGTGGGCTAAGATGATGATGATGATGAAACAGACATATCAATTTTACTTAATTACTAGCAACCCACTCTCGCTTCGCTTCGGTTTCAATCGCTTTACCCGTGTAGTTCCCGTTCCCGTGGGAATACCGGGATAAAATTTGACTGCACAGATGGCGTAGTGGTTAAGATAGCGACCTACAGCGCCAGTGTCGGGGGTTTGAATCCCACGCGGGACAACACTTTGTGCGATCCACAAATTGTTGTTCTGAGTCTGGATGTAATTTGTGTCCGTTAATTATATGTTTGTAAAGTCCCCCGCAATACAAGGATTATTTCCTTAGTGCAGGGTGTTGTCTTAAATAAATCATCATCTCATCTCAGCCCATATACCTCCCACTGTTGGGCTCGGGCCTCCTCCATAATGGAAGGGTAATTGACCTACTATACCACGCTGGTCAGACGTGTTGGTATAGGGTTTTATTTCGAGTTTTCCTTCTCTCGCATAGATGTAATAGGCGTTTTACATCCCTTAGTCGTCTCCTACGATCACCCACGGGTAAGATAGGGGGTGGGGAATTGTATTCTTACTCCGTCACCACACAGAAACTTAAATAAATAAATAAATAAATAAAAAAAAATATAGTTTCTAAAAATGTAAAATGTTTCTAAAAATATAGCCCATGTTACCCCCTAATATTATAGCTTTCCATTGGTGAAAGAATTTTTGAAATCGGTTCAGTGGTTTAAGCTTAACAAACAAACTCACTTTCGCATTTATAATACTAGTAAAGAGATAGATTTTAATAGAATAATATTATATAAATAATCATTGTATAAATATTTAAAATATTCGGACATTATATTGAATGCAATCCAGTAAGGCTTATTAAAATATATACAGTATTAGTCATAAGCGGTCAGCTACCTCCATATATATCTACAGAGAAGACATTCCTCAACCATTTTGAATCACTTGTAATGTGTTTTTAGAGTTCCCTACCCAAAGGGTAAAAACGGAACCTTATTACTGAGACTTCGCTGTCTGTCCGTCCAACACTCTGTCACCAGGCTGTAGAGAACCGCGATAGCTAGACAGTTGAAATTTTTACAAATTATGTATTTCTATTGCCGCTATAACAACAAATACTAAAAATAAAATTAATATTTAAGGCCTCCCATACATCAAACGTGATTTTTTTAGCTCTTTTTATAGATAATGGTACGGAACCCTTCGTAGGCGACTCCGCCTCGCACTTAGTCGGTTTTTTTTTATTTATTTCTTGGTTGGTTTTATAGCCATTGATAGCAGATCAGCTAGCCAATAATACGATTATTCATATTGTGGTATTTGATTTTGATTCTGAACCTGCTATATTCCGGGAAACTGCATACCAATAATGAGTGTTTGTCTACAGCCGCGGCCGGTCCATCCGCGGTAGTACACTAAGCAGAAAATCGATATTTGAGTAGTAACTCGGCCACCGTGCTGTGTCTAAATCACTGAAGGGCTGTCCTCGGAGATAGGTGTTAAGCCCATATTTATAGAATCTAGGGTTTACATAATGATTTCTGATTTTTACGGGAGTATTACACATTCTTATCCTTACTAATATTATAAATACGAAAGTTAGTTTGTTTGTTACGCTTTCACGCTTAAACCACCGAACAGATTTCAATCATACTTTCACCAGTGGAAATCAGTAATATCGGGGAGTAACATAGGCTATATTCGTGTGGTGATGGAGTAAGAATACAATCTACTGCTTCTTATCTTACCCATGGTCGTAAAAGACAACTATGGGATATAATATGCACATAACATATGTGCAAAAGAAGGAAATCTCGAAATGAAACCAACATGTCTGACCAGCATGGTATAGTAGGTCAAATTATCTCCTATTGTGGAGGAGACCAAAGCTCAACAGTGGGATGTATGTGGGCTGCGATGATGATGATGAACATAGGCTATACTTTATGCCGGTATTCCCACGGGAACAGGAAATACGCGAGTAAGGCAACTGAAACCGAAGCAAAGCGAGGGCAGGTTGCTAATTGTAAATAAAACTACTTAACGTTTCGAACACTTTTCAGCGTTCATGGTTGCAGGCGAACAGTCCGTGACTATGAACGCTAGTGACCAGGAATTTGTAAAAATAGTTATATTTAATACTCGCATAAACATCAGAAGTTATTGTGAGTTATCCAGTTCAATTGACAAGACAAAAACAATCTGATTCTGTAAATAGCTTGAACTAGTTGGTGACTCATTATATTGCATTAATTCATCAATAGCTTACTTGTTCAATACAGTTAATATTACATGGTCCTCTATCATTAAAACTTAAACAGTATTGAAGCTATTTTGCCGTATACGATACGTCACGCGGTAAGAATACAGTACAGAAGGGACATATCTCTCAGTCGTCTCCATGATATGCAAATTTGTGCACGGGAAGAGTAACTCGAAATAAAATCCTATACCAATCCGTCTGACCAACGTGGTATAGCAGTTCAATTTCCTTCTCATTGTTGAGATGGCTCGAGTCCAGTGGTGGAATATCATCATCATCACCATCTCAGGCTATATATGTCCCACTGTTGGGCTCAGGCCTCCTCCATAATGGGAGGGTTATTGACCTACTATTCCACGCTGGTCAGACGTGTTGGAAGAGGGTTTTGTTTCGAGTTTTTCTTCTCTTGCATAGATGTTATACGCTTTTTATATCCCCTAGTCGTCTTTTACGACATCCAGGGGCAAGATAGAGAGTAAATTGTATTCTTACATCACCACACAAAATATAAATGAGTAGTGGAATATAAATGAGCTGAAATGAGAAATCATGAAGCTATTTTGCCGTATAGTGATGCATTAAATTACAGTTTACCACCCCCTATCTTGCCCGAATATGTTGTAAAAGACGACTAAAAGACATATGCCTTAGTCGTCTCTATGATATGCATACATCTATCTAGCAAGAGAAGGCAACCTTGAAATATCTGACAATCTGACCAGCATAGATAATACTTCAATTGCCTTCCTGTTATTGGAGAAGATCCGAGCCCAACAGTGAGATTTACGTGAGTTGAGATGATGATAATGATGATAAAATTAATTTTTCGTGACAGGTTATAGTATAATCACTCCCCGCTTGATCCATCCGAGGCTAACTCGGTGTCATCTAGCTCAGTATCATCTAACTCCGTGTCATCTAACTTTGTGTCATCTAACCCGGTGTCATCTAACTCGGTGTCATCTAACTCGGTGTCATCTAACTCTGTGTCATCTAACTGGGTTTCATTTAACTTGGTGTCATTTAGCTTAGTGTCATCTAACTTGGTGTCATTTAACTTTGTGTCATCAAACTTGCTGTCATCTAAGATAAAAATACGACAGTAAATGTTTCAATAATAAATGTAGGCAAAGCAGCTGATACAAATAGTTCGTAATAAATTAACAGCGAAACACACCACATTTCGAGTAACGAATACCTTGAGCGCTAACCATGTTTTTTGCATAATTTAATCAAGTCGCTACGATCAAACGTATGTGTTTACAGAATACAAAATAAATCATATAAATCGGCACATTACTCCAATATATGTGAGGATTGTAAAGAAGATGTTACACTTGTAAGAAAACGTCTGGAATTTATTTTATCGTAGATACAGTTTTCGAAGTTCGAAGGACCTAAATAAACATCAGGGGCCGTTATCAAAAATGGCAAACCTATTGAGAGTAGAGGTATGAATGAGCGTGTCACTATCGCCGTTCCCAGCTATGAACCATTCCATCGCTCACCTCCGCAGGACTATTGCCCCGCAGATGGCGGATAGCGTGTGTGTGTGTGTGTGTGTGTGCGTGTGTGTGTATTCTAAGAATGAATTAGGGACTGAATGTAAGCAGATGATATTCATGATAAAAGAAAAGCTAAAATACAAACTTTCTTGCAATTTGCCTGATCAGTGAAGTAAAGTAAATTCATTTTAGTCATCTCGATGAGACTAGCTTTAATAATATATATATAGTTTGACAGTAACAAATAAAAAAAGAAGATATTCACTAGAGAAGTCAGTGTATGTATCGCACATATGGTATAGTGGGATCTACCGAGCTAAGTGCCGCGGAATCAATTTCCACGATGACAATACTTTGTACTCTCTACAAATCGTGGTTCTGATTTTAGATCTAATTTGTATCCATTAGTTATATATTTGTAAAGATTCCAAAACAAGTATTACTTTCATAATGCAGGGTGTTGTTGTCTTTTTGAAGAAAAAGATTTGATTTTATCATTCTTTTATAAATTTGGGTATTGAATATCATGATTATTTTCAAATATAAAATTTTGTTACAAGCTCCAATTTGGTGAATTATGTTCAAGATGGGTTTTGTAGTAAAATATAAAAAAAACTAGATGGATTCATTCCACAAGTCATACATCATCATCATCGGATGAATATCCCTAGAATTTATCTTCCACTGATTTTGATAATGTCCACAACTGTCAGTAGGCAATTAGTTAGTCATTAAATAGGCTATTTGCTCACCTAAACCAAATAAAAATAGAAAGCAGTTATGAGGACTGCCAACATAAGCGAAAACTTAAAAACTATAAAAAACAGTTGTAATTTTTGCATATACAAATTTATTGTTTGATCTCAAACCAAAATTTGTAAACTTTTTTTTCCATTTATCTAGTTTTTACTCATTGATATAGTTACAGATATAGCGTTAATACATCACGTGACGATGTCAATGATGACTTATTTAAATTCCCTCGCCATCCAATCTTACCTATAGAAGTTTTCACATAAAAAATCGCTGCTATTCTCTTTACAAGTATACAGTCTTCTTAACAAATAAACAGGCACATTAGCAACGACAAGTTCTTGCCGGCGGCTAATTGAGATCGTTGCGTCACTGATAAAGATCCCTATTACGAGTATGTAACGTGTTAAGTATATGTAGAAGTGTGTGAAGTTTGTTTGGAACGAGTAAACTTTAACGAGAAGAACGTATTCATTAAACATGACACGTATAACATCTTGTCTTTCGATTGAACAACGCCAATTGGCATATGCTACTACAAATTGGATCGTTGAAATTCAAACATGGCCATTTTTATACATTTTTTTGGAAAGTTCTCGAATAGCGACCACGAATTGGACGACACAGCGTAGGACATCCCCCTACTAGGTGGACTGACGACATATTAATAGTCGCAAGAAGCCGTTGGATGCAATTGACACAGGGCCGTTCCGAGTGGCATTCTTTTGGGGAGGCCTATGTCTAACAGAGGACGTCTGTAGGGTGATAGATGCCTAGATAGATTTTTGATTTTAAAGTTGACATAAATAAAATGATTCATTATCATCATTATGATTGGTTATGTCATTACATTGGTTATGAGTTGTCGGAAAACGATTTTCGTGGTAAAAATTATCTATTTAAATATAGATTTTTAATAAAACGATAATCGTTTTTAGTTTAAAGTTCTAATATTAAAAATATATGGAGATGGCCATATTTGAAATTTAACGATTAAATTGTAATAATTAAGATGTCGATCTATTATATAATGTGTTCTGCGTTATTTTTATAGACAATAAACTCTTTCCTGTATACTTAGCATTTCAAAATCTAGTTTCGATCCTCATCCACAATAGGAGGATAATTGATTGAGTATACCAGGTATTTTTTTTTATTGTTTATTATCATCATCATTATCATAGCTTACATACGGCCCAATGCTGGGCTCGAGCCTCCTCCACAATGGGAGGGAATTTGACATGTTATACCACGATGGTCGGACGGATTGATTTTTTTTCTTTTATTGCCAATGTTGGCAAACGAGCAAGCAGCACAACTAATGGTAAGTGATACTGCTGCATATGCATCTTTGCAATACCAGCGGTACAGTTGGCCGTTGCCTGCCGTGAAGAAAATACTCTTCTTAAACCTCATTTAAAGAAGGACATGTCATAGTGCTCGGGACACACAGCAGCAGGTAGTTCATTCCAGTGCCTGCACGAACGTGGGAGAAACGATCGCTGGCTTTGCTTCAGTGTCGAGTGATACTTTGGTAAAACGGTGACGGTGGTACCAAGTCAAACAGTTCTTTAGAGTACTCCCCATGAAAGAGAAAGTCGGTAGAGTACACAGAGTGACCCAAAGTCTTTCCAGCGCTCCAGTGACTCCAATCTGTTCGTAATATTGGGATCCCCAACGAGCGTTCCTTCTCTTGCATAGACGTTATATGCATATTAGAATCTCTTAGTCGTCTTTTAAGACACCCAGGGGCAAGAGAGGAGGTGGTGAATTACTTCTTACTCCGTCACCACACGGAAATTATATCTTCTAACTGGAAGATTCGATCCGAATCTAATTTCATAACAACAATGATTTCTGTTGAAATACGAGTTATTATTTGTTCAGTAGTGAGTCATCGGTCACGTCGATTACACTTTCACCCAGTTCATTATGCAGTGGCATATCAATGTACATTTATTATACCTACTTACTGCTCCATTTTCATTGATGTGTCATTTAAAATCAGTGGTTTGCTGGTTTTTAGATATGAAACATCTATCTATAGGCGAAGGTGAACCTGATCGTTGGCATGGCGTTAACGCCACACTTGGATATGTACATTTGTGTAACGAAACCATAACCTATTTTAGGATTTTGAACAACGCCATCTAGTGAGCTCAAAATAAATGATTAACCTAAACACATACTTATAGAGTATAATAATGAAAATAAATGGTTTTTGAATAAATAATGCCATATTAGTTCATGTCGTAATCTGTTCTTATATGCATATATACTTGTACAAAATAATTACGACGTTTCACATCTGCCAGGCGACCTGAGCGACGACTCCATTTTTTAATAGTAAAATTGTTTATAAGAAAAGTTCTATAAATATTTTAATATTAGCTATTGCACCGTGTGATGACTGAGTAAAAATACAATCCACCAGCCCCTATCTAGACTGAGGGACATATTAATATCTGTGCAAACTCGAAATGAAACTTTATACCAACATCTCTGACCAGTGTGGTATAGTAGGTAAATTTCCCTCCTATTATGGAGAAGGCTCGAGCCCCAGCTGTGGGACGTATGTGACTAGATGATGATAATGAAATATGAAAAATAGCTGTTAATCCGATTACTGCCAAATAGGATTACTCTGTAGGCTGAACTGAAGATCTTAAATTTTTCGTCTGTAGGCACCTTATGGTGTAAGGCACCTTATTTGCGGGTGACGTGACTAGGGAATTAGTCCGTCACCCGGCGAGAGGCCGGCTGCGTGAGGAAAGACCGACGTCCTCCTCAAGGGGGGATGTTGTTCGATGGGAGGGTACCCCACTAGGGAGTATTCCGTCGGGCCGACCACTGATGACAAGTAACCCTGCTCCGGTGATCGGCCCAACGACGACGGCGATGTGGTGTTCGGGTGGTATCAGAGGGGTGTAAGCTCGCACACCCATTACGGGTGTGCGTGCTTACGCCCCTCTGTCGCCCTGGACGGAGTGGTGCGAGGAGTGCGCCGACCGCAGCCCACCCCAAACAAAAAATTATAAAAGTGTGGGGGTGTGTGTGGGTTATGGGGCTAAATTTTTATTCTGAGTGTAGATGTAATTTGTGTCCGTTAATTATGTTTGTGAACTATCCGCAATGCAAGAATTAGTTACTTAGTGCAGGGTGTTGTCTTATAGAATAGAATAGAATAATATTTATTTGTTAAACATAGGTAGGTACATAAATGGTCTTATACTAGTGGTTGGTTCACTATGTTTTGCCTCTAGGGCATACAAATTAAATAAAGCAAGGATTATTACTAAAGGCCAGGCAATTAAAATAAAGAAATCTACATTAATGCGAGCGTAGCCACGGGCATAGTTAATAATTTTTATTTTTTATTAGTTGCTAGTTACTTCCACGGTTTACAAAAAAGGTCCTTTAAACGTCCCTTAAAATATAAACTCGATTTTATCGTCTAGAAAAACTGTCAATGTAAATGATCCAAAGCGTTCCGGTCTCTAGTGAGTCATCGTGCGCGTGCGCATATAACGTTGCTATGCGGTTGTGACTCATTTTGTTTTAGCTTTTTTATTACCTAGCCGTGTTATCTTTACGATCTTGTATACGTTAAGTAATGGTACAAATTATTACTCGATATTAAAGCTGTTTTTAAATTGTTATAACATGTTTAGGTCTAGACCTTATGTCTGCTAGAGTCGTTATTATACCTTCATCTTTATATTGAGTTAATGACTTTGATATTTATAAAAGTATTTATGAAGCACTAGCAACCTGCCCTCGCTTCGCTTCGGTTTCAATCGCCTTACCTGCGTAGTTCCCTTTCCCATGGGAATAGCAGGATAAAATATAGCCTATATTACCCCCTGATATTATAGCTTTCCATTAGTGAAATAGTTTTTGAAATCGGTTTAAGTGTAACAGCGTAACAAATAAACAGACTTTCGTATTTATTAATATTAGTAAGGATGTACTTGTGGTGATGGAATAGGAATGCAATTCACCACTTTTCGTCTTACCTGTGGATGTCGTGAAAGATGACTAAAGGAAATAATACGCATTCAACGTTTGTTCTACGTAGGTTAAAAAGTAAAGTATGCCTATGTATAAGACGACTGTTGTTATTTTATTCCGATTAAAATTTAAATTATATAATCTTTTACCTGTATGGTGATTGATTAAAATACAATATGTCGCTATCTTCTTGATTCATGAGTCATAAAAATCGGGTAAGGGTAAATCATGGAAATTGGCAGCGATATTGTCCTGGGAAACTTATAATACTAACTGGAATCTGTGTGATAATGGAGTAAGAACTTCACTACTCCCTATGTTGCCCATGGATGTCGTAAAAGACGACTAAGGTATATAATGCGCAAGTAATATCTACGGGAGAGATGCAAAACTTGATATAAAATCTATGCCAACTTGCCTGACCAGCATGGTATAGCAAGGTCAATTTCCCTCCTATTCTGGAGGAGGCTCGAGTCCAACAGTGGGACGTATATAAGCTATCTTGGCTCATGATGCGAGTAATAATAATAGTTTTATTTCATAACAGCTGTTTTGTACAAAATATAGAATTCTTTAAAATCAATCACCGCTGCAGCTATTTTATCTCTAATTCATCTAAACATACACAAAGTTTATCAATGTCTGTTGCGACTTTTTGATGTAAAACATCTATAGAAGAGGGTGAACCTGATCGTTGGCGTGGCGTTAACGCCATTCTTCAATATGAACATTTGTGTAACGAAACCTTAACCTGTTTTAGAATTTTATACAACGCCATCTAGTGAGCTCAAATTAAATTATTAACCTAAACACATACCTATAGTGTATATTAATGAAAATAAACGTTTATTGAATAAAAATCATCATTTTCTGGAAAAAAAAAACCTAATATTTTATTAATACTCTGTGCCGTATTAGTTCCTGTCGTAATCTGTTCTTTTATGCTTACTCGTCCAAAATAATTTCGATGTTTTACATCTGCCAAGCGTCCTTAGCGACGGTTGCCTTTTTTATTTTTATTAAAGCTTTAAAAAGGATATTTTTCGTATCCTATTTGCATCACTTTTACAATCATATTAATTATAGTGGGTGAAAATAGACAATACGAACATTGATTTGATCTCTGATAATAATTTTATTTAAATCCATCTATGTTATAAAGCCATCTTGTAACTATGCTTTGACATAATATTTTCCTTCTCTTACATGGATATTATCTGTGTTTTTTCGTCTTTTAAGACACCCACGGGTAAAAGAGAGGGGGGAGGGGAGGTGGTTAACTGTATTTATACTCCGTAATCGCACAGAAAGAACATTTTAAACATCGCCATCAAACTTTCTCTATTCATTGTTTGCATAAATGTTTGTTCTTATACATAATATATGTATAAGAACAAAAATTTCTTCCCTTTACGAGGCAAAGGCGTTATATTATCTCGAATACCGCCTTCTCTTGTTCTAAACTCTAACTAGGTCAGTGTACATCACCTAAAATAACAGTACCCTACACCAATCATCAAAACTTATACAAACAAAGCAGGTTGTATGTTTATCACGTAACCTTAGACCCCTGAGGGGTTACGGGGCGTGGAGGGGGCGGTAAAGATTTTTAATTTAGATAAAAAAACATAAAAAAGTAGATGCCATCACTTAGCATGCGTGCCAGAGGCGGACGGCGTGTACTCGGATGTAATGAGACTAGATAAGAAGTTAACAATAAATATTGTAACTTTTTTATTGCTGTTTTATTACAAACGAGCAAACTGCACACCTGATGGTAAACAATACTGCCAATTATAGAACTTTGCTAGACCGCTGTCAACCGTGAACAAATTGAAGGGAGTCTGAATGCAAGCAATGAGGTTCAGTACTAAAGTCAATACTAAAGAAATCATCAAAACCGACCACACGCAAACATCCTCAGATAGACTGCCGGCTCTCTCGCTCGCCTAACGAAGTATAGTAACAAATTGGTACTACCTAGACATGGATATTTTGCTTAGTGTGTACTACCACGGACAGATCGCGGCTGTAGGCAGATGTCTGTTTACAGTGTAGTCCTACCATGTATTTGCACTAGACGACTTTGCTTCTCCATTTTAACTAACTTAATTAACACAACAAATATTATAGTTTACTAGCTGACAAAAAAAAACGTTGATTTGTTCAAATAAAATAAAAGCAGCGCCACCTACCGGGTCCAATTGTGAATATAAACTATCATCAAATCCCCTTGAATACACACAAAAATTTCGTGACACAAGAAATGTATATATAAAATAAAGTAGTTTATAAGATTGTCCAATAATAATTGTGATTTCTAATATTTACACAAGAATTACCCATTATAATTAAAACTATTTTCGGCCTCCTTCACAAAGGAAGGGAAATTGATCTATTATACCACGCTGGTCAGAGGTGTTAGCATCGGTTTTGTTTCATGTTTTGCTTTTCTTATATAGATGTAATATGCACATCATATTCATTTGTCGACTTTTACGACACCTACGAGGAAGAGACGGCGTGATAAATTGTATTCGTACTTACTGTGTTACGTTGAAATTGCGGCTTTATTACCCACAACAATCTTCTTACATCTTGTACCAAAATAATTATTTCAATTCGCCTTAAGTAGTATACAATATTTATTTCAATCACTCCTTATCCAGTTCCTTTATATTCTGTGGAGATATTGTTGAATAGCTCACATCCTCGTGCCCGACATGATGGGAGAATGTTGACATGGCTTATTACGGCTCACCATGGGAACAATGGCGACGACCATTCGCCGACAATTGTCAACGTTCACGTGACAATTGGTACAGTAAATCTTGTTTACAAAATTTACGTTTTAATCTCAATGATAATAATTTATTTAAAAGAAAAAAAATCTCAATTACTTGGAGTGGATGTGATATAGTTCTGTAATGTGACGGAGTAAGAATACAATTCACCACCCCCTTTTCTGCCCGTGAGTATTGTAAAAGACGACTAAGGCATATTGCATAAAACATCTATGCAAGAGAAGAAAATCTCGAAATAAAACTCCGTACCAATCTGTCTGACCAGCGTGTTATAGTAGGTCAACTTCCCTCCCAATGTGGAGGTGGCTCGAACCCAGCAGTGGAACCTATATTAGTGGTGATGATGATGAATCACCAAGAAAAAAGCGTAAAATTGTGTTATCTTCAATTCATTAGGAGTCTTAAGTCGAATATAGAATATCGAGACTGATGATGTCTGATGAAAGATCATGATGATGACGATGATGATAATGACGTAATATAAACACTTCTTCCATAGTATATATTATAAAAAGTTTTGACGGTAGTTTTACAATAGGCGGTCTAATGAATGAATAAATATAATGGCTGAGCAAACGCCAAAAGGTGGAAGCTGATCCGAATCAAAGAAAACCTCTTGGTCGTTTTTTATTACACCCACAAGAAATGGGGTGGGTTCGCTTCGACTACAAAGCCACCATCATCATTCATCATTTCAGCCTATCGCTGTCCACTGCCGGACGTAGGCCTCTCTTATGTTACGCCACAGGGAGCGGTCTTGTACCGCCTGCATCCAACGACGCCCAGCAACTTTCGCCAGATCGTCGGTCTACCTAGTGGGTGGTTCTTCCCCAGCGGGTGTCGGTTCATCGAGCGATGTGGCCTGCCCATTGCCACTTCAGTGTACTAATTTTTCGTGCTATGTCGGTTACACCTGTTCTACTGCGGATTTCCGTAATTTATCTCGCGGAGAAATCCCACGCATAGCGCACTCCATAGCACTCTGAGCGACTTTGAGCTTCGTTATGAAGCCTACATTTAGTGACCACGTTTCGGTGTCGTAAGTTATCACTGGTAACACACACTCATAGATCTGTGTTTTCAATACTTGTATCCCAGGAGACTTAAGAAATATACAATTATTGGATACAAATTACGCCCAGACTTAAAGCGATCTTTTGTGCGTCGCATTAAACGTTGTAAACATTAAATCATTAGACGCACGTTAAAACGGCAATGAGGCCTCATTGGAGAAGCCCCGAGTCCAGTAATGGAACATACGTGAGCTGCGAAGATCATAATTTTCTTATTACCTTCTGATGGCAAACTGGTAAGCAGCTCATCTGATGGTAAATGGCAAATACCAATCATAGACCTCACGGCGCTCAATTGATAAAGGGTATTTGAGGATCTTGACTTACATAAAATGTAACAGTGGTATGTTTTGCCAGATTAATAGGCTTTTTATTTCATCCTTTCCGTCCGGGGCAACGCAAGGACGGCACGCTACCCTATAAACCACTGTATTCTCACCCCTACGCCATTAAGCCAACCACTGGTACCGAGTGTCTTGACGTCCTTTCGGGTAGCATAGCCTCCCTATATTTTCAAAAGGTACATGGAGAAGGTTGGGATATAATACCACAATCACCAGGCTTGATAGATGGGTTGGTAATCATAGTCGTTGTTATCAATTTTCTATTGATATGCTCCATTCCCCTGATGACTCCTAAGCCAGATGTAATAGGAAATCTATTTATATAAAATATCTTCTTCTTCTTCTTGATTAATGGCAATGAGCTGCAATAATATGAGCTATTGGTGCCAATGTCGAGTTATAATTAATTAATTAATTAGTCACGTCTTTAGTCTTCGTAAGTAGTCCGTCGTTAGATTGATTTGGTGTTGATAGCCAAATCAAGCTTCTTCTGGGAAATTTGACAGAATGTGAAAATGCGCGTAATTCGCTATTATATCATATTCACTATATATCAGCATTCTATTAACATTATATTACATAAAATATTAACAAAATTATTTAATATAACACCGTAAAACACTAAAATAATGAAAAAAATATAAAAGCGCTACATGACATTTTGACATTCGCGTCAAAAGTCCATATAAAATATCAGATGATTTATTAATACATTTTGACGTAAGTCATCTTTGAAATATAACTGTTTTTTACGCAATTTTGATATTGACGTATTGAATACTTTTTAGCGTTCATAGTCCCGAAAGGACTGTCTTCCCGTGATGTCGACAACATTCAAAAACAAACCCATTAAAATTGGTAAAAATAGTTTCATTTCAATGTATAATACTCATATAACCATCAGAAATCATAACGTAAGTCATCATTTAATTAATGTAAACAGTAAGGATTAGCTCATTTCAAAACGAGGAAGTAAAAAAAACTTAGTGTAATATTAAAATGAAACACTCCAAACATCACGCACCCCTATTCCGGAGTTCGCATTAACATAGGACTTTGAAAACGTTAGCACAAAAGTGTTAACAAAAAAATTGTTCATTCAGTCACTTGTAAAAAAAATCAGTTAATTTATTCAATGGTATAGTGTGACCGCCACAGTTTCTTATGCAAATCACTTAGATATTTACGAGGTAAGGGTTGAATGTAGAATAAGTTCGGATTTTTCGCAGAATCGATACCTGTTTGAAGTATACTTATACATTTTTAATAAAAATGATTATCTTTAGGGAGAAGGAAAATTGTTATCTTAACCTCTAGGCAATCCTAGGGAAGAGAAAGGGGAGAAGGATAACTCGAATTAAATCCTATACCAACACGTCTGACCAGCATGGTATAGCAGGTCTGAGCTGTGATGATGAATCCTATCTCTTTATTTTCTGGGGGAGCACTGGAGGGCAGAAGCAGCAGTAGTCTGCTGTGAAATTCGCAATAAAACCCTCACCCTTTGCGTGGTGGCTTAATTCTACTAGTGGATATCGATAAGCCTGAATGGGTCGAAGGGAAGATGGAGGGATCATCTTTCTCTACCTTTTTGATACATATAGATTACACAGCGTTATCACTGCTTACTCTCCTGTGGTACAATGTTAGCGGTAACACCTCACGTGATCATGTCTATGACAACTTACATGAATTTACTATTCATAAAAACCTACCTACAGAAGTTTTCAATTTAATAAGTCTACTATCTAATGATTTCTGATGTTTACGCGAGTATTATACATTTTAAATACAACTACTTTACGGATTTTATCGCGTTTGTATTTGATTTTTGATTACCCGACGTTTCGAACACTTTACAGCGTTCATGGTCACGGGTGGACTAAGATGTCTCACGTCCAACAAGTCATCGTTACTGCAGAAAATTTATAATTATCTACCCGATACAGAAATTAGTTATTAAATATTGACCCAAATTTTGATACAAAATTTATTGACAGTGTAAGAAGAAAATGATTCTATATGAAAAAATTATATTGTTTATGGTTAGTAATAATTAAACATTAAAATTAATAGTAATTATATTTAAAAACTAACTAATAATCTAGTATACTATCACCGGATCGTAACACGGTCACACTCAGAAAGTGTTCGAAACGTCGGGTAATCAAAAATCAAATACAAACGCGATAAAATCCGTAAAGTAGTTTTATTTAATAAGTCTACTATCTACAACAATTGGCTAGGCTGTGGCATACGCGCGTGTTGCGATGTCAACGCGTTTAATGAATAATTGTTGAACTGTTTAACTTGATACACCTTCTGTAATCACTATGTATTTGTTTGCGTGTTTTGTAATGAGGACGTATACTTTTACCGCCAAAAACGAATATCATTATGGTTGAAATAAAAATAACGTTTATTTTAGCAATTTGTGATAATGACGTGTTATAAAAATTTTGGAAGCAAACAAAAACGTGGAGTAAGTAAGAATTTAGTGAAATATAATAAAAAAATTGTTAGATGGGCGCAAGTATACAATTTACCGTGTGGTGACGGAGTAAGAATACAATTCTCTACTCCCTATCTTGCCCGTGGATGTCGTGAAAGACGACTAAGGAATATAATATGCTTATAATATCTATGTAAGAGAAGGAAAGCTCGAAACAAATCCTATACCACCCTGTCTGACCAGCATGATATAGTAAAGTCAATTAGTCCTTGGAGGGCAAGGGTGAGGCGCTGGCGTTCCGCCTAGATATCGCAAAGGCGTTCGATAGGGTCTGGCACAGGGCACTTCTATCGAAGCTACCATCATGCGGAATCCCCGAGGGACTCTGCAATTGGATCGCCAGCTTTTTGGATGGTCGGAGTATAAAAGTTGTCGTAGATGGCTCCTGCTCCGATAACATGACCATTAATGCTGGTGTACCACAAGGCTCGGTGCTCTCCACGACGTTGTTTATCCTGCATATCAATGACATGCTCTCTATCGAGAGTATGCGTTGCTATGCGGATGACAGCACGGGTGATGAGCGGTACACTGAGCAACAGAATATCCCTCGGAGTACTCAGGAAAGAACTTGTGTCTGAAGTCGAGCGCTCTCTGGGGCGGGCCTCGGAATGGGGTGAACGGAACCTAGTCCAGTTCAACCCCACAAAGACACAAGTTTGGGCGTTCCCTGCAAAGAAGGACCCGTTTGTCATGGCGCCACAGTTCCAAGGAGTAATTCACCCAATTTCTGAGAGTATTGGGATTCTCGGCGTCAAAATATCGAGCAAAGTCCAGTTTGGGAGTCATTTGGAGGACAAAGCCAAATTGGCAAGCAAAAAGTTGGGCGTCCTGAACAGAGCCAGGCGGTACTTCACACCGAGACAGCGTCTTGTGCTATACAAAGCACAAGTTCGTCCTCATGCGGAGTACTGCTCACATCTCTGGGCAGGTGCGCCCAAATATCAGCTAGACCCACTTAACTCCCTGCAAAGACGGGCTGTTCGAATCGTCGGGATCCCAATCTTACGGACAGATTGGAGTCGCTGGAGCAGCGGAGAGACTTTGGGTCACTCTGTGTACTCTACCGACTCTTTCACGGGGAGTGCTCCGAGGAACTGTTTGACTTGGTACCACCGTCACCATTCTACCAACGTACCACTTGACATCGTAGCAGGGTTCATCTATTTCACCTGGAAACGTTATGGTCTTCAACTGTACGTTTCCAACGATCATTTCTCTCACGTACGTGCAAGCTCTGGAATGAACTACCTGCTGCTGTGTTTCCCAAGCGCTATGACATGTCCTTCTTTAAACGAGGTTTAAGAAGAGTATTTCCTTCACGGTAGGCAGCGGCCTGGCTGTGCCCCTGGTATTGCAAAGGTCCATGTGCAGCAGTTTCACTTACCATCAGGTGTGCTGCTTGCTCGTTTGCCACCGTTGGCAATAAAAAAAAAATTCCCTTCCATAGTGGAGGAGGCCCGAGCCTAATAGTGAGACGTATATGGCTAAGATGATGATACAATTTACCACCCCTATCATTTACAATATCCACGGTATATAAGACGATTAAGGGACGTAAGCAAATCACAAGGCAATTTAATAAATTCTCTAATAATGATGGTGTGTTGGATTTTAAATATCTTAGTGGTTTCATGAAAATGGATACTGCGAAGTATCTGGAACGTCGAGACAAAATCAAATTGACAAGCGATAAAATGTATGTGTCTGAGAACACAGGTCTACGATCAGTGTGTGTTACCAGTGATGACTTACGGCGCAGAAACGTGCTCCCTAAATATAGGCCTCATAACAAGGCTCAAAGTCACTCAGCATGCTATGGAACGGGCTATGCTGGGGATTTCTCTGCGAGATAGAATTCGAAATACGGCAATCCGCAGAAGAACGGGTGTGACCGACATAGCACGAAGAATTAGCATGCTGAAGTGGCAATGGGCAGGCCACATCGCTCGAAGAACTGACGACCGCTGGGGAAGATAGGTTCTCGAGTGGCGAACAGGTATTGGACGACGCAATGTAGGACGCAACTAGGTGGACCGACGACCTGGTGAAAGTTACTGGGCGTCGTTGGATGCAGGTTGCACAGGATCGCATTTTGCTGCGTAACATGAGGGAGGCCTACGTCCAGCAGTAGACATTGGCAATAGGATGAAATGATGATGATGATGAAAATGTGTAAAAATATTTTTGAAGTGAAAACTTCTACAGGCTGGTTTGGATGGGGAGAAAATTCATGTTAGTCGTCATTGACATGGTCACGTGACATGTTTATGCTAACACTAAATTTGTAGTTGTGTCAATATCTATAGATATGTCGTCATCGTCGTTGTCAGCCTATCACCGTCCACTGCTGGGCTTAGACTGCCCTCATATTTCGCACAGAATGCGGTCCTGTGCACGGGTCGGTCCACCTAGTGGAAAGCATGCAACACTGCATTGTTCAATACGTGCCATTCGAGAACCTTTCCGCCCCTTTTTTTTTTGTTCATGCTGTGGAAATGCATTTACACACTGTTCCTCGCCAATTATGGGCCCTAAATGTTAGGGTGCTGTACTTCTTTGTGAGCCAGTGGTGGAGATGCGGCGCAACCGCCTCCATAATCCCCCGCGCTGCTCCGGGGGACACTAGGTCTTCTCTCCACCGCTGGAAAACTTCCTTTCGGGCCACTTCTTGTGCTGTGCCCAGTCTCCATGCAGAGACTTGCTCGCCGTTTTCTCACGCTATGGCACGGAGTTGGTAAACTGCCACCAATGCCTCAGCTACAAGCAGCCAAAGCGGGACGCCTGCCAGTAGTGTCAACGCACTCCAAGACACTGTACAGTAACCTCTGATAGTCTTCACTGCCATAATTCTCTGCGGTCGACGCAGGAGGGCCTTATTGCGAGCGGTGAGGGATTCCGACCAGATAGAATATATCTGCCCTAGCGGTTGTAGGTTCATCGAGCGATGTGGCCTTCCCATTGCCACTTCAGCATGCTTGTTCTTCGTGCCGTCACATAATGTGTAGACTTTATTTTGATTTAAAACTCTAACATTTCATTTAGACATAAATGTATTACGCCATATTTATTTAATCATGTAGTTATCATTAATTACATTTTTATTGTCATTTTGTTAAATACTCCATAGAAATATTTCCTATAGCGTGAAAGCTTTTATTAACAAGAACAGCAAATTTCTGCTTCGAAGGTCAAAGACGAATATATAAGTTCATTATCCATCTTTCAGTTGACATTGGTAACTCACCCTTAAAAGAGTCTTTCATGCATCGTTTATTTTAAAGCAGTTTATTAGAAACTTGAAGTTAATAACTTTCTAAATGCTTCAAGAAATTTTCAATACATCTATAACGAAACAT
The DNA here is from genome assembly GCA_032191425.1 of Lymantria dispar. Taxonomy (NCBI): domain Eukaryota; kingdom Metazoa; phylum Arthropoda; class Insecta; order Lepidoptera; family Erebidae; genus Lymantria; species Lymantria dispar. The sequence continues at coordinate 30,499,921 of CM063455.1, forward strand.
AATCCTATTTACCAAAACAATAACGGCGAAGTTAATATATTCAATCGTTACACGTCAAGGCTCGATAATATTTTTTTGTTGGTCCATCCATCTGGAATGAACAGTCAACATTGGTTTATTTTTTGTCGGATTCCAAACGCTGTCATACTTTACAAACTTATGTTTTCGGAGAAAAAATCTGTTCAATACGCATTCTGCGGTGGAAATATTTTTATATCAAATGTAATATAAAATTTGTTTGACCCAGAAGAGTATTTAAGATGTATTTTCTTTTTATTTTGATGTTAAATTATATAATGAAGAACTTTACTAATAAATCGAGTTGAGATAAGATGTTTAGGATTTTAGATATTTTTCTGAGAGTAAATTTAAAAGAATTAGAATGACAAATCATATTGCTTCGATGACATTGAAATATCGTCTATTGGTGTTATAACTACCAAAATCGCTCAGCGTGCTATGCTCAGCATTTTCTCAAAACTCCTATTGGTATTTCTCATCATCATCATCATCATCATCATCCCAGCCTATACACGCCTCCCTGTTGGGCTCGGGCCTCCTCCACTCTGGGAGGGCAATTGACCTACTATACCACGCTTATCAGACGTGTTGGTATAGGGTTCTTTTTTCGACTTTCCCTTCTCTTGCATTATCTATGCAAATTACATCCCTTAGTCGTCTTTCGTCGAGAGGGTGGTGTATTGTATTCTTACTCCGTCACCACACTTGGTATTTCTCTGTACGTAAAAAATCTCAGCCAATATAAGCTCCATTATTGGCAGGCCTCTTCTAGAATGGAAGGAAAGTAGTAGGTTCCTATACTGCGCTGGTCAGACGTGTTGGTATAAGATTTTACATCCAGTCCGGCCACGGAGGACAAGGAACTCGATACCGCTGGTCGGCCCAATGGCAAAGGAGATGAGATACGGTGGGTTATGAGGCCACGCGCCGCCACTTCCTCACCCCAGATGGAGCTGGACTGCGTGTGAGCTGCATTGTATACTTACTCCTTCACCAAATATGCATATAACATATATGGAAGAGACGGAAACCTCCAAATGAATCCTTATACCAGCGCGTCTGACCAGCGTGGTGTAGGTCATTTTCCCTCCCATAGGGGAGAAGGCCCGAGCCCAACAGTGGGACGTGTATGGGTTAAGATGATGATGATTTAACTTTTTTATGCGTGCTGTTCGTTCTGTTCTTGGTGATGAAAGGGTGATAATCCACTATATTCTCTTGTCTTCGCCATTGGGACGACCACTAGTACCGATGCCCCGACGTCCATGTCCTGGCCGGCGGTACCGATACCCCCTGGGCCATAAGGCGGTAAGCCTCTCTGCGGCTGAGGAACTATTCCCCGGTCCAGTGGCTCGCAGCAACATTTATTTAACTGCCATTTTAGATAATCTGCATTACCAATGTTTGTAAAAAAAAATAATTCTATATCCAACTGCTCTCATAATTATATATAATCCTACATGACATGTTGTCAACAGGTGCCTTTAAATAATAATAGTACATCTAATAAATTTTATATAAAAGACCAATTAATTTCTTAGGTATAAATGTTAAGGAGATTATACTCTTGTGGGTTGCAAAACGTAATGGTTTGTTCATATATTTTAACCTCCAACGCAAAAACGACGGAGTTTTTAAGGTTTGATGTCTCTATGTGTGTGTTTGTCTGTGGCATCGTAGCTCCTGAACGCATGAATCGATTTTGATTGTATTTTTTTTCTTTGAAAGGTGAATTAGTTGGGAGTGTTCATAGCTATGTTTGATGAAAATCGGTCAAAGACGGCCGCTGCCACAAAATGGCGAATTATATATTATCTTTTCTCAGAGTATCAAATAAAAGAGTTTGACTGGTAAAATATAATAAATATACATTGTGATAAACTTCAAATCCAATATGGCAGCCATCACAAAATAGCGAATTTTTTTTCATAACACCCTCAATATTGATATCTAATGAAAGGGCTTGACTACACTACAAACTTCAAATTCAAGATGGCGCCTATCAAAAAATGACGTATTACATTTTTTAAAGTTTTTATTATCATCGTGTTGGGGATTAGTCAAAATTTTCAATTTTACTTATCGCATGTTAGTGAAACTGTTCTTTATCCAAATGTTCACCGTGTAAGTAGTCAATCTCAGAATGAACTATCAAGCTAACTGTAATATCTTTTTAATCAGTCAGCGAATACCATCGTATAAATAAAATCTAAATACAATGATAACTTAGTAAAGACATATTTATTTCATTAATACAAAATTAATTAAATACAGTTTAAAGTACATAATTTCGTAGATCATTTGACCATTATAAAAACTATTTTTCTGGTAATAAACCTATTTGGGGAGGCTATTATAGTAATAAACTTATTTCTTCTCCTCTCTTCATCAATGGTCTAAAGAACATGAAGAAGTTTTAACATCTAGATGTGGTCCTAGGGCCACATTGACGTAACTTTTGATTGAAAATATTTGCTATTTCTAAAAATAACAAACAGTCTATTGGCGTTCAGTATTATTGTCCAAAAGTTTTCTTGTTAGCCGAGTTAATGATTCATTAGGTCTTATAATTTTCTCAGGATAGTACTATTGTTTAGTCCCTTGGAACTCCACTAGATAGATTTTACGTTTCCCCTTAGGCAATTAATTATTATGTCACTAGTGTAGTCCACGTTGTAATTTCGAAGAGAGTTCTAGAAAATCATCATCATAATTGCAGCTCAACATCCCACTGTTGGGCTCGAGCCTCCTTTACCATGGGAGATCCGGTGGTCGGCCCAACGACGAAGGCCAAGCTTTGGATGCCCCGGACGGAATGGATGGCGTGTCCGCTGACCATGGCCCAAACAAAAAAGAACCGTGGGAGATAAATTGATTGAATTGATAAATTGATTGAAATTGAATTGTATTCTTACTCCGTCACCACACGGCATAATTGATGTTTTTATCAGACTTTAATCAGCGAAAAATAAAAAAATACAGTTCTTTGCTGTCTAAATTGCCGGGATTGAAACTCCAAAACTCTCATTCTGACTATGGGGGTTAGGTTAGGGCCATACCGTATTCGTTAACCGTCACCATACAGGGAATGTTATGCTATTTTTGTAGCGATAAATAGAACAAGGAACGAACGAAGCTAATGCAGTGTATAAACTCCTTAATCACATCAAATTTACAAAGCGCAAGAGAACTGATGGTATCCATTTAAGGACCATTCGTCACCCGTACAAATGGATAACAATTTAACAATGTTATAATATCGTTAAATTATTTAGACTGATCCCGTTCAACGTTAGTTCTATTGAACGTAGATTAATTTTAGTTGTTAATTAATTAATCGTTTCATGTTTGTTTTGCTTGTAATATGTACTAGCGAATTGGACTTTATTTATTTTTACTTTAATCAGGAAATACTGCTAAATGTGCTCGCCATCCTATACCTGACTTCACAAATGAAGTAGTGATTAAGCTACCGACGTACAATGCCAGTGTCTCGGGTTCAAATCCACGCAAGACAACACTGTGCTATCCACAAATTGTTGTACTGAGTCTGGATTTAATTTGTGTCCGTTAATTATATGTTTGTAAAGTCCCCCGCAATACAAGAATTATTTTCTTAGTGCAGGATGTGGTCTTAAAAAAAAGTAAAAATAAAATAAATAAATTAAATTATTATAAATTCCGTGTGGTGACGGATTAAGAATACAATTCCACTCCCTATCTTGCCCGTGGATGTCGTAAAAGACGACTAGGGGATATAATATGCATATAATATCTATGCAAGAGAAGGAAATCACGAAATGAAACCCTATACCAACATGTCTGACCAGCACGGTATAGTAGGCTAAATTCCCTCCCATTGTGGAGGAAGCCCGAGGCCAACAGTGGGACATATATGGGCTGCGATGATGACGATGATGAATTAAATTAATTGTAGGGTTTTATTTAGAGCCGACCACTAAAGTCAAGGCACTCTGCACCGGTGATCGCCCCAACGACGAAGGCGACGTACTACATGGGTGGGTTACGGGGTGCCCCTCTGTCGCCCCGGACGGAGTCGAGCGGCGGGTGCGCTGATAGTAGCCCGCCCCAAAAAAAAGGGTTTTTCAGAACTCTCCTTATATTTAGGTATCCGTGTGGTGACGGAATAAGAATACAATTCACAAGAATACAATTCATCACGCCCTATCTTGTCCGTTGTAATAGATGATTAAGGGATGTAATATTAAGGTTACTTAATGCATGTGAAGGAAAACTCGAATAGTACGGTATAGTAAGTCAATTTGTTTTCTGATGTTTACGCGAGTATTATACATTTTAAATAAACCCGTCCACCCGTGACCATGAACGCTGTAAAGTGTTCGAAACGTCGGGTAATCAAAAATCAAATACAAACGCAATAAAATCCGTAAAGTATTTTTATTTAAAAAGTCAATTTGTCTCCCATCGTGGAGAAGGCCAGAACCCAACAGTGGGACTTACGTGGGCTGAGACGATTTTGATGATGTAGCATTCTAAGATGGTATATTAGACCAATTACTTCAACTGCTATGAACTGCTATGCTGTTTGTTGCAACTGCTATGTGTTGTTGAAGTAAAGGAATCAGTACCAGTAATCTGACTATCATCATCATCATCATCATCATCATCTTGCTCTTATCCCAATTACTTGGGGTCGACGCAATATGTCATCTGTTTTGACATATTGCAAAAAGTTTCGGCAATGACTTTTATGACCGGCCGCCTGCCTGACGTCAACCCTCCTTGGGAATGCAATCGTTGACCCAAATGGTACCAGATGGAGTTGGTCCGGGTCAATCTAGGGCTCTTAGTCGTCTTTTACGACAGTAATCTGACTATGTTGATGGTAATATAGTGGGTTATGGTTCAGGTTATGTCCATGTGGTGACGGAGTAAGAGTGCAATTCACCACCCCCTTTCTTGCCCATGGGTGTCATAAGCCGACCAAGGGATTACAATACGCAGATAACATCTATGCAAGAGAAGGAAATCTCGAAATATAACACTGTACCAAGTAGTCTGACCAACGTTGTTATAGTAGGTCTATTTCCTTCCTATTGTGGAAGAGCTCGAGCACAGCAGTGGGACATATAGAAGCTGTAAATCATTACCAACATTATTGAAGGCGACGCCAGGGGTTTCACGTGTGTGCAAGCGGTGAAGGATTATGTACTGACTCGGTTGGCGCCAAATAAGTACTGATCGTGATGAAAAACTGATTTATTTGAATATATATTAACTATGGTTAACAGAGAAACAACACAGAACATTTAAAAGGACTAATTAATAACTATATAGAGAATTACAATAAAAAATAAAGTACAATTTAGCTTAAGCCTCGTATTTAGATCTATTCGTGCTGTAGAATTTGAGAGAGTGAAGAAAAAGGGCGCGATAGTCTCGGTGGTACGAGCGCGGGCGCGCGAAAATACCTCTCCCCGCGCGTCCAATTACCCCGCGCGCGAATCACCCCGCGCGCACCAGCATAGCAACAATAGAATGCCTAATATTTACAATACATATTTTTATTTAATAATTCGCGTCGCTTACATTGATTGCTACAATTACTAGATTGCCCCGGATCAACTACATCTGGTACTATTTGGGTCAACGATTACATTCCCAAGGAGGGTTGACGTCAGGCAGGCGGCCGGTCATAAAAGTCATTGCCGAAACTTTTTGCAATATGTCAAAACAGATGACATATTGCGTCGACCCCAAGTAATTGGGATAAGAGCAAGATGATGATGATGATGATGAATTCGCGTCGCTTACAATTATCATTATCAGATGACGTCACCCTTCCATCACTTCAAGTCATATCGGACTGCCACGTTAGGTAGCCCGTCGATCGCTGTTATTATTTGCCCGGCGGAGTAACTCTGTCAATTTTTTGGGTAATCCCTTACCCGGCTTTGACGGCTGCCACAGAAAGATGTAGAGTGGTGACAAATTGTATTCTAAACCCTTCCTCAAATTAGGATAAAGAATATGTAAATCGCATAACGTATTGTCAAACTGCGCACACAATGGAGAAGGAGTAAGAATATTATTCACTTCTCGCTCTTTTTCACACTCACCGCTCGGCTCCATCCCGGGCGACAGAGGGGCGGCGCGCGGCCCCGTAATCCACCCGTAGCCACTTCGCCTTCGTCGTTGGGCCGAACACCGGTGTCGAGTTCCTTGTCTTCAGTGGTCGGCTCGACGGAACACCATAAGGACTTTCTTATGGTCGCCTTATGAACGTCGAGGGCAGAGGGTACTTACCCTCTGCCCTCGACGTTCAGGACGTCGGTCGGCGTCGCGCGATCAGCCTCTTTGCGGTTGACGGACAAATGCGGTTGACGGACAAAAATCCCCGGTTCGGTCACCCGCGGCCTCGGCTAAGGCGGCATCAGGCGCAGGTACGGATCGGACCACTAAGGGATATAATAAGAGTTATAATATCAAAGCAAGAGAAGGATATCTCGAAATGAAATCCTATACCAACGCGTCTGACCAGCGTGGTATAGTTAGCCAATTTTCCTACCACAATGGAGTAGAACTGAGCCCAACAATGGGACCTCTATGGGCTGAGTTAATAATGATAACGTATTGCCACAGAATCGAACCTAACAAGCAAGTCAGTATATTAACCAATAGGCCATTTATGCATTCGTTTAAAAATAGTAATTTAGATAGGAATTAACGGCTGGTCCTTATTATAAAATTTAATTAGCAAATTAATATGTCCAAAGTACCGACTTATAAGAAAAATTACCAACTTATTGTATAAATAAAGACGCTTGCAAATGCTATTTACTTTTAAATTTATTTTTATCTAAAATATAGTCTTAACAATTTTCTGATCGTACTTTTTAATTAAATAACCAATAATATACAGTTTACGATTGTAGACAATATTGTATTTTATATCCATAACATTAAAGTTCAAAATTTAGGTTTGCATGTTGCAGCTGCAATAATGTGACCTAGGCTGTAATAATTTCACTTTCAATATATAATATGTTGTAAGGTCTAACGTAAATATGTTTGTTTGTTTTTATATTTTTTTCATATTTCATCTCAACAAATATTATATACTAGCAACCCGCCCTCGCTTCGCTTCGGTTATAGGTTATAGTCGTTTTAGCCACGTAGTTCCCGTGGGAATACCGGGATAAAATATAGCCTAGTTTACGCCCTGATATTATAGCTTGCCATTGGTGAAAGAATTTTTGAAATCGGTCCAGCCGTTTTGAAGATTACCCGGAACAAACAGACAGACAGACAAAAATTTTTTAATTGCTATTTTAGGCATAGGTGTCGTGCAAATAACCGGCGGCTTCGAATACTACCAACCCTTGCTTTGCTCGTGCGTGTCGTAAAAGACGACTAAGAGCCCTTTTTTTTTTTTTTTTTTGTTCACGCTGTGGAAATGCATTTACGCACACTAGTCCCCCGCCGGTTACAGACATCGAATATTTTACATATATACCAATAAATAAAATTGAAGTGTCGGTTTGTAATGTCAAAAAATTGCTGTGTGGTAGCGGCTTCAAATACTACCAACCCTTGCTTTGCTCGTGCGTGTCGTAAAAGACGACTAAGAGCCCTAGATTGACCCGGACCAACTCCATCTGGTACCATTTGGGTCAACGATTACATTCCCAAGGAGGGTTGACGTCAGGCAGGCGGCTGGTCATAAAAGTCATTGCCGAAACTTTTTGCAATATGTCAAAACAGATGACATATTGCGTCGACCCCAAGTAATTGGGATAAGAGCAAGATGATGATGAGGTGTCGTGCAAATAACCGTGTGAGCATGAAAAAAGCCTATTATTTTGACATTACAAACAGACACTTCAATTTTATTTATTGGTATAGATATCACTGCTGGGCTTGAGTCTCGTTCATAATCTTCTATACAACGCTGGTTTGACCAACCCTTTAGGGTATAGGGTCTATATCGTATAGGGTTTTATGTCGAGTTTTTATTCCCGTATATTATTTTTTATTTTAATGAAACAGCAATTTTAAGGAAATAATTCTTGTATTGCGGGGGACTTTACAAACATATAATTAACGGACACAAATTACATCCAGACTCAGAACAACAATTTGTTCATCACTCAGTGTTGCCCTGCGTGGGATACGAACCCCCGACACTGGGCTGCCGGCTCTCTCGCTCACCAAACGAAGTGCAACAAATTGCTTCTACTCGGACGTCGATTTTTTTTTACGAGAATGAAGTACTACCCCGGACGGACCGACCCGCGGCTAAAGGCTATAAGACAAAGAACTGTCAACAATGTGGTCCTACCACTATGAAAGTGCTTGAATCCGCTTTTACGACAACCTCTTATTTCCATTATCCATCAAGGAAAAAAACCCACTTCTATACCAATAAATAAAATTGAAGTGTCTGTTTGTAATGTCAAAATAATAGGCTTTTTTCATGCTCACACGGTTATTTGCACGACACCTCATCATCATCTTGCTCTTATCCCAATTACTTGGGGTCGACGCAATATGTCATCTGTTTTGACATATTGCAAAAAGTTTCGGCAATGACTTTTATGACCGGCCGCCTGCCTGACGTCAACCCTCCTTGGGAATGTAATCGTTGACCCAAATGGTACCAGATGGAGTTGGTGCGGGTCAATCTAGGGCTCTTAGTCGTCTTTTACGACACGCATGAGCAAAGCAAGGGTTGGTAGTATTCGAAGCCGCCGGGTTATTTGCATGACACCTATGCCTAAAATAGCAATTAAAAAATTTTTGTCTGTCTGTTTGTTTGTTCCGGGTAATCTTCAAAACGGCTGGACCAATTTCAAAAATTCTTTCACCAATGGAAAGCTATAATATCAGGGCGTAAACTGGGCTATATTTTATCCCGGTATTCCCTCGGGAACGGGAACTACGCGGGTAAAACGATCATAACCTATAACCGAAGCGAAGCGAGGGCGGGTTGCTAGAAGTAAATATAAATAAATGAAATTCACATACAAATAAAATGAAAAGCAAACCCATTATTAAACATTAGTCGCGAATAGAATGCCTTGTTCGCGTGACATTGGCAGATGTTTTAGCTTATCTCATGAAAAAAGAAAGTGACCAATACAATATGTGTGGATGGAGGTAAATTCCTTTAAAAGACATGGCAAACAGCTTATCTAATAAGGTATCATAGAAGCAATACCCTTTTATAAGCAATAGCCTTAATAATAAGTAAAATTGTATATTTTGAAAATGCCCAACAAAAACTAAAATAATAAAAAATACTATTAAGTTTTCTTCAATAGGAATCATCAATTAATTGTCATTTAACGATTATACTGGCAGTCGTGAAACACTTAAATTCCACTAGCAGTGTATAAACGGCCCAGCAGTGTTCTTACACTGACATCAACGAAACATAGCTGAGAACCACTGCAAGGAAATTGGTTTTCAAATGAATAAAAACCGCATCGAAATCGATCCATCCGTTTCAGAGCTACGATGGCACAGACAGACACACACACAGAGACAGACATCGACGTCGAACTTATAACACCCCTCCTTTTGCGTCGCGGGTTAAAAAAAAGAAATAGGCCTTTTGTCCGTGTGGTGACGGAGTAAGAATACAATTCACCACCCCCTATCTTGCACGTGAGTATCGTAAAAGACGAGTAAGGGATTAAATATGCATATAACATTTATACAAGAGAAGGAAAACTTGAAATGAAACCAATACCAACCAACACGTCTGACCAGTGTGGTGTAGTAGGTCAAATTCCCTCTCATTGTAGAGGAGGCCCGACCCAACACTGGGACGTATATAGGCTGTGATGATGATGATGAAGTACTATGAAAGAAAGAATACATATTAAGTGAACCTCAAGTAATTGGGAGAAGGAAAGAGAGGGGGGATAATGTCTATGAAGTATGATATAATATGCATATTAATACTGCCATCCTCTCATATTAAATTGGCTAATGATCACGTATAGTCAATTTCTCCCCTATTATGGGGAAGGCTCGAGTTTAACAGTGGGACGTGTATAAGTTAAAATTAATGAATGAACCAGCATTTTCTGTGTCGATAGGGGATGGTAATCCACCCCACGTAGGGGGTATTCCGTCGGGCCGACCACTGATGACAAGTAACCCTGCTCCGGTGGTCGGCCCAACGACGAAGGCGACGTGGTTTTCGGGTGGGTTGCGGGTGTTGCGTGCTTACGCCCCTCTGTCGCCCCGGACGGAGTGTTGCAAGGAGCGCGCCGACCGCAGCCCACGTCAAAAAAAAAAGGGGGATGATAATCCAAAAAGTATTGCGTCGGGCAAGGCATAAAAGAAAAGTTCTTGGTACCAGTGGTGGGTTTCAATAATGATAAGATATGGGGTTTCACCCCCCTAGCCTATGTCACGGATGAATGGACTGGGGATTGATCCACCACTCACAGAGAAGGCGACTACATAAGAGCAACGCCCCAGTAAAACTGGCATATGTTACCGGGACGTAGACCAGGACAGTACCCAAAGGGGTGAACCGTCGAGCCGGTCAACAAGGTTAAAGAATCGGTATCAATTCTCAGGCAATGGGGTGGAAACATGGTAAGTTATGTGACCTATCATCGCCTCGGACTGAATGGACGGTATATGTTCACCACCATAGCCTAAGAAGGATATGGAGCTCCAACTCTACTTCGGATGGTATCTGCGTGACCATAACCTATTAAAAATAGCTTTTATGCAGGTTTTGAATTTGAAATCAAGTAAGCTTCTGGCCATTCATTAGTCTCGAGATATCCTATACTCGACATAAGTCCCCAAAACGAATTGGTGGTAATGCTATAATCAGATAACGTAGTGGTTAAGGTACCGACTAACCATCCTAGTGTCGTCCCAGCGTCGTGTGGATTGCACGATAATACTTTGTGCAATCCACACGAACAAATAACACACGAAACAAATGGTTGTTCCGAGTTTTAATGTAATTTGTGTCCGTTGAATTGGGTTTTTTTTTTGGGGGGTGGGTTACGATCAGTGCACTCGCCGCACGGCTCCGTCCGGGGGCTGACCCCCGGATCCGAGTTTCTTGTCTTCAGTAGTCGACCCGACGGAATATCCCGAAAGAATACCTACCCTCTCCTCACGACGACCCCCCTTGGAGACATCGGTCGCCGTCGAATATTCAGCCTCTCTGCGGGTGAAGAACTAAATCCCCGGTCACGTCACCCGCGGCCTCGGCTGGGGCGACATCAGGCGCAGGTAGTCGCACCTGCGCCGCTCGAGTCGTCGGTGGCGCGGCGGATCGTGTTGTCGTGGAGGCGTCCCTTGCGTCTACGATCCGCTGTGTCCTTCCGAGCATCTCCCTTGCGATGGGTCAGCAGCATCAGGTCGGCATCGATTATTGTGACGAGTTCACGCGCTGGTATCAATGGTGCAAATTAAATTATATGTTTGTGAAGTCCCCCGCAATACAAAGATTATTTCCTTAGATTGGGGTGCCTTTTCTAAAAAAATGTTTAAGATTTTGAGACGGTTTGGTGATTATAACTGACAAATACAATTGCAATTCTAAGGAGGTTCGTCGGGACATAAGGCAGGCGGTCGGTGATGAAATGATTGCTATTGAAATATGTAAGGACTATGATGTACTTAGTACAAACGTACTTGCCGTGTGATGACGGAGTAAGAGTCCAATCACCACTTCCTATCTTGCCCGTAAAATATGACTATGGGACATAATATTCACATAACATCTGTGTAAGAGAGGGAAAACTCGATATGAAACCCTATACTAACATGTCTGACCAGCATGGTGTAGTAGGTCAAATTCCCTCCCATTGTAGAGGAAGCCAGACCCAACAGTGGGACGTATGTGGGCTGCGATGATGAGGATGAAGTACTATGAAAGAAAGAGTACATATTAAGTGGACCTCAAATAATTGGGAGAAGGGAAGAGAAGGGGGGTAATGTCGATGAAGTATGATGTAATATGCATATTAATACTGCCATCCTCTCATATTAAATTGGCTAATGATCACGTTTATTTCAAGCCGAAGTTCCAAATTCATATTCCAGTTACAGCTGCATATTAACTTCTAATCTGATCCAGTAAGGCTAGTGCAGTGAAATAAATACTGGAGCACTAGGGTCTGTATTAAAGTCCATAAAATCATGAAATGCGTTCAATGCAAGAGATTATAGAGGTATTATGTTTTAATTGTGATATTATCGTATTGAAAAAATAATTAATAATTTATAATCTGTGGTGATGGAATAAGAATACGATTCACTACCCCCTTTCTCGCCAGTGCGTGTCGTAAAAGACTAGTAAGGGATTATTGCAGATAAAGTTTGACCGACATGGTTATAGTAAGTCAATATTCCTCCCATTACGCAGCAAGCTTGAGGCCAACAGTGGGATGTAGGTATATAGGTTGAGAAGATGATGTTGATTTGTTATTTACTTTAAAAATGTTTAGAACGTTTTTCAACGTTTATGATCACGGTGATGGCAAGACTATAAAAATATGCAATAAAAAAGGACATATTTTAAGTTGAAATTATCGTAATTTTGACATATTTTAATTGTGTGTCATCACCCATGAGACCAAGACTGACTGAGGGATCATCAGATAAATGGATCTTTATAATTTAAATTAAATATTATCAAGGGTGCTTGGTGCTTGCTACGACAATCTGTATGGGAAGCCTTTACTTGGACCACAGCGCTATCTTTAAGCTCAAAATCATTGCCGTATTGCTAAAAATGACCTAAACATTTATATTATTGCTTTCTATTATCTGAAGGTTTTGTGAGGAATCTGTAAGAGTTACATATCACCTAAATCAAGGGTTCGTGTACCAAAGATCCGTTTAGTTGAATGAAAGCGTAAATAAAGCTAAACGGATAATTAAAACAATGTGTATGATATGAAGCGGGTTATGCTCGGCATTTCTCTGCGAGATAGAATCCAAAATACGGTAATCTGTAGAAGAACACGTTTAATCAATATAGTTCGCAGAAATAACACGCTGAAGTGGCAATAGGCAGGCCACATCGCTCGATGAACCGACAACCGTTGGGGGGAAAAAGGTTCTCAAGTGGCGTCCATATATCGGACGACACAGTGTAAGATGCTCAACTAGGTGAGCGGAAAACCTTTCGAAAATTGTTGGACGTCGTTGGATGCATGCTGGTAACACAGCTTTGCACTTTATGGTGAAACATGAGGTAGGCCTACGTCCAGTAGTAGACTGCGATAGGCTGAAATATCATGATTGAAATGAAACTACCTTTTCTATCGACCTGAACGGTTGAGTGGGATGAGACCAAGGCATAAATCCAAGGAAAGAATAAATCGCTTCAACTTAACTAATAGTCCTCCGCCAAAAGGCTAACAGTCTGGACGTAAATTCGAATTGCCAGCGGCAAATTCGACCAACTGCGACCAATTCGGCACCTGTTATTACAATTAACTAGTGCAATAATATGACGCGGGAACAAGTATAATATTTTGAATTTTATGTTTCAATGCTCTTGTATAATTCTTACACCAACTCGTCTGATCAGCATGGTATAGTAGGGCAATTTTTATCCTATTGCGGAGGGCCTTTGAGCCCAGTAGTGGGACGTATATGAGCCGAAATGATCTAAGCTAATAATGCCCAGGATTGGTCTTGTCCATGTTCATTCGTAAACCCACTAGTTGGGATACCCTGCTGAGATCATGGAGCATTGTGCTAAGGTCTTCCATGGATTAATTTGGTTGTCAATGCCTAAATAATGGTAACGACTTGACTTATTGAAGGATAGTATGGACAAGCTATTCAGAATAAGGAAAAGAAGAAAGAAGATAAGAAGGACATTGTAGGGGGCTTACCTACTTATATTTAGATTGTTGAGTTAACAATATATTTGCCTGAAAGACTTTGTATCCATCATCATGAAAATGCCCCAGTATTTGGCTTGAATCTCTTTCACAATAAGAGGATGATTGACCTACTGTACCACGCTGGTCAGAACATTTGATATAAAACTTTATTTCGAGTGTTCCTTTCTTTACGTCGATGGTATATGCATATTATATACCTTAGTAATTTTATACTACACTCAACATAGACGTAGTAAATTGTATTATTATTCCCTAACCATACAAAAGAATTAATAAATATTAAGGAACTAGCAACCCGCCCTCGCTTCGCTTAGGTTATAGTCGTTTTACCCACGTAGTTCCCGTTCCCGTGGGAATACCGGGATAAAATATAGCCTAGTTTACGCCCTGATATTATAGCTTTCCATTGGTGAAAGAATTTTTGAAATCGGTCCAGCCGTTTTGAAGATTACCCGGAACAAACAGACAGACAGACAGACAAAAATTTTTTAATTGCTATTTTAGGCATAGGTGTCATGCAAATAACCGTGTGAGCATGAAAAAAGCCTATTATTTTGACATTACAAACAGACACTCCAATTTAATTTATTGGTATAGATATTAAAAAAAAATTATACGTTCTTAAGGTAGATGGTTTATAATGACAAATAAGTAGCTTTTAATGAAAATATATAAAGGTACTAAATAGATAAGTAACTATATTTGCTACTCTGAACAACATTATTAAATTAATTTCTAGCTTTGAAGAGGTAAGCTCTAAATATAAGCAACTATGTAGAAGGAATATTCTAACAGACTTGTTATCTAATCAACATTTATTTAGCTTGTGGCATATAGCTAGGGGTTACATCAGATATGTAGAACTATATTACCACCAGTGAGTTGCATATACCTACAGGTAAATTGCCTTAAGAGCTAGAAGACTTTATAACTTGCTAGATGACTTTAGATTGTTTCATTTTAGAACTTTTACATAATAATGATAGATTAAAAAAAAATCCGTGTGGCGACGGAGTAAGAACACAATTCCCCACTTCCTATCTTGCTTGTGGATGTCGTAAAAGACAACTAAGGGATATAATATGCACATAATATCCGTGTAAGAGAAGGGAAATTCGAAATGAAACCCTATACAAATATGTCTGACTAGCTTGGTATAGCAGGTCAAATTCCCTTCCATTGTTTAGGAAGCTCGAACCCAACAGTGACGTATGTGGGCTGCGCTGCTGATCATGATAAATATAATATTATAATATTTTCCGTGTGGGGACGGAGTAAAAATTAAGGTCGTGGGTATCTTAAAAGACGATTAACGGATAAAATGATGCAAGAGGAAAATTCGATATAAAACCCTATGCCAATACGTCTGACCAGCTCGGTATCGTAGGTCAGCTTCCTTTCTATTGTGGAAGAGGTCCGAGCCCAACAGTGGGACTTATAGAAATGTATACAAAAATGTAAACCGCCATTTTGCCATCATGGGCCAATTCTCATCAAACATAGCTAAGAACACCCACGACTAATACACTTTTCCAACAATAAAACAACAAATTCGAAGTCGGTTCATACATTCGGGAGTTACGATGCCACACACATACACACAAATACGACACACTTATATCAGCTGTCGTTTTTACTTCGGGGGTTAAAAAAACCATAACAGCATTTACCGCGGTTACTTTTATAGAGTATTTCAAAATTGTTCTCATAAATACTACTTATAGAAGTTTCTAGTAATTCTTGACCACATCATATGCAATTTATATTTCTCACACGTTCAAAACTACCATAAATTCACATCTACTGCAGATCAAATTAAAGTGTGCAGTGCTTTCACGTAAAATCATGGTGTAATGACTCCACGGGTGCCTTAAAAGGTACTGTACTATTGTTTTGAATGTCAATGTAATTTTGTTTCGTACTTTATGGGATCTTATGTAGGGATGCAAACGATACATCAATGTTTCTGAAGCATCGATGTTTCAGTAAAAAAAACATCGATGTTTGCCATCGATATTCACTATTGTTAAACATCGATGTATCGATGTTATTTTATACGATGTTTTTTTTTATCGATGTTTTGCCTGCCATCTATTTAAGATGTATGGCACTTTTAGAAGAGCTTGCGGGACAGTTTAGTTACTCTGTTTCTAAATAACTTACTACAGTTAACATAAGCCTGTAATAACTTTACAAAATAAAAAGATAGCTGTCAAATGTAATTTTATTACTTCAACTCTACTTCCTCTACTACCCTTCCTTGCTCTAAAGAATTACCTATTCAATAAATAATATTGAAAGAGATAATAAAGATTGCTTGCATTTTAAATTAAAGTTAGGATTGTTTGTATGAACTAAGGCCATATTTAAAAAAAAAAAATTCGGTATATCGATGTTTTTGTTTTTTGTACATCAATGTTTGTTCTGAAACATCAATGTATCGACACATTGATGTTCTTGGTTTTGATATGCATCCCTAATCTTATGGCCATCCATCTACCTAGTATAGTATGATTTCGAATGTCTGTATAGGTATATAATAAACTACTCATTTACCCATAATTTTCGTGTGGTAACGGAGTATGAATACAATTTTTCATTCCTTTTCTTACCTGTGGATGTCGTAAGAGACGACTAAGAAATATAATCTGTATATAACATGTATAAGAGAAGGAAAACTCAAAATTAAATCGTATATCAACATGTCTAATCAGCTTGGTATGTCAATTTCGCTCCTATTTCCTTAGGGACGTGTATGAGTTGAAACGATATCCATATCGTGATGATCAAAGAAGATAATATGCCATGGTGTCTTTCTCTTATAGGTTCGTCTCACTGTAATATAAATAGTAAGTGCGATGGATGCTGTAGTAATTTAATTACGTGATCAGATGTTGCTTACAAAATCTATTGCGGCCATATTCTTTTGCATTCTGTTTGAGGATTGTATATCGATCCGCGTGGTGACGGAGTAAGAATACAATTCACTACTTCCTATCTTGCCCGTGGATTTCATAAAAGACGGCTAAGGGATAAAATATCCAAAACCCTATCCTATCCGAAACCCCATACCAACCTGTCTAACCAGTATGGTATAGTAAGGTCAATTCCCCTCCTATAGTGGAGGTGGCTCGAGCCCAATAGTGGGACGTATTTGAGCTGAAATGAATATTGTTCGAAATGCATCACTGGAATAAAGAATTACTAAATAATTTTTATATAATCTTAACATATATAAATTATGTGTCACGTTGTTTGTCTGCGATAGACTCCTAAACTACTTAACCGATTTTAATCAAATTTGCACACTGTGTGCAGTTTGATCCAACTTGAAAAATAGGATAGCTTACATCTTAACTTATAGTCGCAATATTATTTTATTGCAAATTATTTGCTCCAAACGATTTTAACAGATGGCGATATCTGTTCACTGGATTGAGTAAGTAATTTGTGTCTGCTCAAGGGGATTCGAGAATGGTTTAGATTCACAATTGGGCCCGATAGGTGGCGCTTTATTTGAACAGAACAACGTCTGTTGGGTCAGCTAGTTTTATATAAAAAATTAATTAATGTGTTACTGCGGAGAGGAGGATGAATGTCTGGATCATGTGCTATGGCGATGCCCACTGTACGATGAAATCCGCATGAAGATGTTGGACGGGATTCAACGGGTCAATCCTGGACCCATACACTATTGCGATCTTGTTAACTCCGAGGCCAACTTTCGACGGTTGAGAGACTTTTCGCACCATTGGCATAACATCAGGAGCGGGCTTGAGCTGGCGGAGAAAGGACAGGGTCCATGACGCAGTCGCCATCGCCGTGTCGTCCGTCGCAATAGCGACACCCACGCGGAACAAGCCGCCCCAGAAAGGGGAGAGGGCTCGGGCAGACAATTTGTAGGGAGTCAAGAAAGTGCACGCCCGAAAGAGCACACGCAAGTAAGGCGTGCATCTCCCGTGATTCGGTCCATATAGCCAGGATGGCTGGAGGGACCATGGGCAGGTGGAGGGGTCTGTTAGTGGCAAACGAGTAAACAGTACACCTGATGGTAAGTGATACTACCGCTGCAGGATCTCTGCTTTGCCGCTGCCTACCTTGAGGAAAGTAAAGGAATTGTAAATGCGTGCAATGAGAATAAGTGATACTAAAGTCATCACCAAAACCCATCATACGCAAACACCCTCAGAAAGTTTGGCTTACAACTCACATGCTCACCGATTGAAGTGCAGTAAGAAATTATTAGTTAGACGTCGATTTTCTGGTCAATGTAGTACTATTTCGGACGGACCGCCCCGTGATTGTAGACAGAAGAATTTCGATAGTGTAGTTCTACCACATAAAGGACTAATGGTTTATTGATAACGATCGTCATATTCTCTATCGATACACTTGTGGCTGTTAAACCTAGAAATGCACTGTAACTTAAAGAATATAAAGTAACTCGTAAATATTTTAAATACACGATCTTAAAACTCACGTTAATACGTTAAAGTTACAGAATATGTATAAACTGGATATGATGTTAATGTATATCGATTAATTCTCAACGTCGATTTGTTCAATTAATTAATCCATTTTACTCGTGGGTATCGTAAAAGACGACTAATAATAGGCAGATGCATGAATAAGAAAATCTATATAAATAAATAAAATTGAAGTATCTATTTGTAATATTGACCAGCGTGGTATTGTAGGTCAATTTATCTCCTATAGTCGAGGAAGCCTTAGCCCAGCGGTGGGAACTCTAGGGGTTGATATGAAGATGATTATGATATTTTATTAAAGAAAGAATATATTCAATGTTTTCTTCTTCTTCTTGGCCCGTATTAGACTTCTCCAAATGAGAGACAATAGTCATACTATTGATTATGTTCCTTGATACTTTTTATCATCATCATCATCGTCGCCCACATACGTCCCACTTGGTTGGGCTCGGGCTTCCTCCATAATGGGAGGCAATTTAACGTACAATACCATGCTGGTCAGACATGTTAGGCTTTCATTTCGAGTTTTTGTTCTCTTGCACAGATGTTATGTGCATATTACATCCATTAATAGTCTTTTACGACATCCACGGGCAAGAAAGGGAGTAGTGAATTGTATTGTATAATTGTACTCCGTCACCACACGCCGCGCCGTTATTTTTATGCCCATTTAACTAGATATTATGATAAAATCTTAAAAATCTTTAACTTTTTACTTATCCAGCATTACGTTGTCCCGGAACAAAATGGGAGCAATCAGGGCTATACATCGGGCGAGCTCATAACTTGGTGCGATATAAATTTTTACAAGACGCTAAAAGCTTGGCGGGGTAACGCGTAAATTGTCAGCAGGACTTTTACGTCGCAATCAAACGTTTCAACCATTATTACGAAGCTTGACGTATTGGAGGTTCTTTGATATGCACGAGCATTATCCTGTATGATAATGCTATAAATATTGATGTGAAATTATCCCTTATATTGCATACTAGTCTTGGTTTAAATTTAATGCAAGCGGCTTATTTAATTTTTCCTTCATTTATATATTAAACACTAATTAAATTTCAAGTTTCTGTCTGATAGAAGTGCCTCAGTAATATTGATGATCGGTCAGTCAGTCAGTGAGTGAATGACAAAATCACGAAACTTTGACTAGTTGTAATTCTTAAACATTTAATTGTTGTTTGTTCTAATTGAATGAAGTTTATAATATACAGTGTGTATATTTTTTTTTAGTAACTAAGCAGGCTTGGTTACTGAAAATTCAGGCTTCTAGATTTATTCACTACCAAGTTATAGGGGGTCGAAAATGGCCTGAATTATTCCGAGAAAAGGATGTTACGGCAGTGTTGCGTTATTGCTCGACCTGTTAGCGGTGGTATTGCCGTACCCCTAGAACCATTTCTGTTTAACTTTATTTATCCACGTTTGTATTTGATTTTTGATTATCCAACGTTTCGAAAACTTTTAAGCGTTCATGATCATGGTCGCCCTAAGATATCTTACGTCCAACAAGTTATTGTTATTACAGAGATGTACTACGTTCTACATAATTACATTACATCCTGTGTACTCTACCGACTCTTTCACGGGGAGTACTTCGAGGAACTGTTTGACTTGGTACCACCGTCACCATTCTACCAACGTACCACTCGATATCGTAGTAGGGTTCATCCATTTCATCTGGAAACGTTATGGTCTTCAACTGTACGTTTCCAGCGTTCATTTCTCTCACGTACGTCCAGGCTCTAGAATGAATTACCTGCTGCTGTGTTGCCCGAGCGCTATGACATGTCCTTCTTTAAGCGAGGTTAAAGAAGAGTATTTCCTTCACGGTGGGCAACGGCCTGGCTGTGCCCCTGGTATTGCAAAGGTCCCTGTGCGGCAGCACCACTTACCATCAGATGTGCTGCTTGCTCGTTTGCCACCGTTGGCAATAAAAAAAAAATAGTTATTAAATCTAATCCAAATTTTTCGGATACAAATTTATTGCCAGTACAAGACGAAAATGATATTATATTAAAAATGTACATATATTGTTTTTAGTTAATTATTATTAAACATTCCATTTATGGCGTTTCTCCGTGTGGTTACGTAGTAAGAATACAATTCGCCACTCCATATTTTGCCCTTAGACGTCGAAAATGATGACTAAGGGATATAATAAGCATATAACATAATTTTTTTTTTGGGGGTGTGTTGCGGTCCCCGCGCTCCTCATACCACTCCGCCTGTGATGACACAGGGGCGTAAGCATGCACTCCCGCAACCCACCCGCGATGCACGTCGCCTTTGTCATTGGGCCGACCACCGGAGCAGGGTGACTTGATGTCAGTGGTCGCCCCGACAGAATATCCCCTATTTGGAGTACACTCCCATCGACCGACGTCCCCCCCCCCCCCCTCGAGGAGGACATCGGTCTTTCCTCACGCAGTCGGCCTCTCGTCGGGTGACGGACTTATTCCCCGGTCGCATCACCCGCGGCCTCGGCTAGGGCGGCATGAGGCGCAGGTATTCGCGCCTACGCGGCCCAGTCGCCGGCGGTGGATCGCCTCATCGAGGCTGCGCTCCGTCAGGCAGGCAATCCGTCGCCTCCTTCTGCAAGATCACTACCTCGCAGAAGGCTGCGACCGCGTCCCAGTTCCTGACGCTGATATAACATCTATGAAAGTGTAACAAAACCCTATACCAACACGTTTGAGCAGCTCGTATGGTAGGTCAATTTTCTTCCCACAGTAGTGGGGGCCCAAGCACAACAATGGACCGTGTATGGGCTGAGATGATGAATCAACTTATCACTTAAAACTAAGATCGTGGATAGCTGAACGAGATCCAATAAAAGGCATCGACAAAGAGTTAACTACTAGAGTAGTCATTACTCCCCTTAAACATATTGGAGGGAAAGTAGAGACCTACTACACTTACCTTATTAGTTGTGATTACTCCTCATTATCACAATATACGTCCCACTGCTGGGCTCAAGCCATATTATTGTGAGGGAAATTGTCCTGCTGATCAGGCGGGTTAGTATAGGATTTTATTTTAATTTTTTCTTCCCTTGCATAGTAGTTATATACACAAGATGTCACTTAGTCGCCTTTTACAACACCCACGGGTAAGAGAGGAGGTGGTGAATTGTATTCTTACTCCGTCACCACACGACGATTACTCATAATCTTATAATCACAGCGATATCATCGCATCATCATCATCGCAGCCCACATACGTCCCACAATTGGACTCGGGACCTCCTCCACAATGGGAGGGAATTTGACTTACTATACCTTGCTAGTCAGACATGTTGATATAGGGTTTCATTTCGAGTTTTCCTTCTCTTACACAGATCTTATGTGCATATTACATATCTTAGTCGTCTTTTACAACATACATGGGCAAGATAGGGAGTAGTGAATTGTATTCTTACTCCGTCACCACACGGAAAACACACAGCGATATATTAAATCTTAATAGTATAACTGAGTTTAGTTTTAGATTATTATTATCTTTCTGTATTATGCTTCTTTTATGGTAATACTAGTTACAAGCCTGGTGTTGCACGTGCAGTAATTAGCTACTAAGCGGTGACGCATACACATACCAAACTTTAAGTACCTCTATATACATCCTAACTAATATAATAAATGCGAAAGTTAGTTTGTTTGTTTATTACTTTTTCACATTGACACCAATTAAAAAATAAGATCTTGAACACTACATTATCGACGAATAACATAAGCATAACATATTACATCCCGGTATTTTCAAGGAAACGGGGGCAATGGCGGTAAATTTTACAAATTAATTCACCAATGGCTACATTATCAGTAAGTTTAGGTGCTAAAGATGACAATAACGAAACAATGTGGTAAACCCACCACATTTAAAACTAAAGCATGTATGTATTTTTTTTTATTGCTAACGGTGGCAAACGAGCAAACAGTACACCTGATGGTAGGTGTTGCTGCCGCTCATATGGACCTTCACAAGGTCCGCTGCATACCGTGAAGAAAGTGAAGGAAGTGTGAATGCGTGCATTGAGGCTTGGTGATACCAAGGGCACCACCAAAACCCTCCACACGCAAACACCCTCACAAAGGTGGGCTTCCGGCTCTCTCGCTCACCTAACGAAGCGCAGTAATTAATTGCTACTACTCAGACGTCTATTTTCTGCTCAGTGTGGTACTACCCCGTACGGACCGGCCCGCGGCTGTAGACAGATAACTGTCTACAGTGTGGTCCTACCACTCTTTGAAATGTCCCGTTTATATCTAAGGATCTCAATCACATTAAAAACATAATAAAACTATATCAAACTATATCACTCTTGTCGATATATATATATATTTTTTTTATTGCAAACGGTGGCAAACGAGCAAACAGTACACCTGATGGTAAGTGTTGCTGCCGCTCATGAACCTTTACAAAGCCGCTGCCTACCTCGAAGAAAGTGAAGGAAGTGTGAATGCGTGCATTGAGGCTTGGTGATACCAAGGGCACCACCAAAACCCTCCACACTCAAACACTCTCAAAAAGTTGGGCTTCCGGATCTCTCGCTCACCGAACGAAGCGCAGTAACAAATCGCTACTACTCAGACGTCGATTTTCTGCTCAGTGTGGTACTACCCCGGACGGACCGGCCCGCGGCTGTAGACAGATAACTGTCGACAGTGTGGTCCTACCACTCTTTATTGAATTTTTTTTGAACCACTATTTTATTGAATTAAGCTATACATGGCAGAAATACATTACTATTTTAAAATAGAAGGAAGGTAGGGAGATCCACCACTTTCCTACGGTTAATCAATATAACTTGCACCACAATAGATTGGGAAGAATACGGGATGGAATCAAGGTGGATTAGGATTTAAGGGAATCTTAATATCACGTGATGAAAACTCCTTTCAGAATGCCAATTTGCAATTTACCGCAGAACTTCGAAGATTTATTCGACACATGTTTTGCCTTTAGACGACGCATCCTCAAGACGGTTCTCCTTCAAATGTCCCCGTCGCATTCTACCTTGATTACATCCCGTATTCCTTCCATTCCATTGTGATGCGTGGTATATTGATTAACTGCAGGAAAGTGGTGGGTCTCCCTTCCTTCCTTCCATTTTAAAACACTCTCGTCGAATAAAATTTTGAGTTTTCGTTTCCTTCCAGTAATGCTTTATGAAAATAAAGAGATGTAATTCTTTGATTTCATAAAGGCCGCGAAAAATAAAAGTGTAGTAAATTGTATTCTTATTCTGCTACAATACAGAAAACTATTACTAGTATAAAAATTCTAGGCATAACTAATCAAATAAACGAAATAAATGCTACATAGTACAAATTTGATTGATCACGCGATAAAAACGAAGCCAGGGATGCGAAAAACTACAAAAAAAATATATAATCGTTATGCAAAAAAACACTAATGGAATCACTCAATCCAGTAATGTTACAAATGATTTATTACATGTCGAATAAGAAAAATGACTATAAAATACAGCGGGACGTTTACATATAACGATACGTGAACGTAACGATGTTATTTTGAGGATAATTCTTCATGTATATCAACTTGTTTACAGGTATATTATTTTTATCTTTATTTAATATAGTAATTACTAGATACATTTTTAAATATTATATTAAAAAATATTTAAAAATATTCGTGTGATGACGAAGAATACAGTTCACCACTCACTATCGCGGCCGTGAATGTCGTAAAAAACGTCTAAAGGATATATACTGATAATATCTATGCAAGAGATGGAAAACTCGAAACAAAACCCTATACCAACCTGTCTGACCAGCATGGTAAAGTAAGATCAATTACCCTCCTATTATGGAGGAGACTCGAGTCCAGTAGTATATGAGTCGAGATGATGAATCATCATCATATCAACCCATGGACTTCCCACTGCTGGGACCAGACTTTACAGGAAACACTATATCAACTCGTCTTACCAGTGTGGTATAGTACGTCAAATTCCTTCTCATTACGGAGGATTGAAAAGTTAAAATTGAAACGAAATATAATTAACTTAACCAATATAATACAGTATGCCAGTCATTTCTCCAGAAGAAAGGCGATAAGCAAACTGTAACCTCTAAATTTCCGAGGAGGGTCCGAAATCTCCTCTAAATTGAGAGAGAAATCAATTCTGTACTACGCTGTTCATATAGGTAGGTATAGTAGTGTAATTCGACTTCTCCTTTTCTCGCAGTGATGTTTGTCTGTTTGATTAGTCATTTTTACGATCACCCACGAATAAGAAAGAAGTTAGCAAGTAGTACTCTTACTCCCGTGTGGTGACCCCGTGGATGTCGTAAAAGACGACTAAGGGATATAAAATGCATATAAAATCTGTGTAAGAGAAGGAAAACCCGATATAAAATCCTATACCAACATGTCTGACCAGCATGGTATAGTAAGGTCAATTTCCCTCCCATAGTGGAGGAGGTCTGAGCCCAACAGTGCGACCTATATAGCTCAGATGATGATGATGACTCTTACTCCGTCATCACAAAGAAATATTATAGGAATAATAATATCGGATAACGAGATCGTTAGGTATAAAAACTGATAATTTTCAATGAAATAAACTTCTTTAACAGATTACAAGCGAACATAACTTTTCTAATAGAATTTGATCATAGACATAATGAAACCGTAATGTATTTTTATTACCAACACAATAGGAACCGATTTTGATCGATGATAATATAACATTCATTATGAATTATATATTACAGGTTATTATTTCCAAAAGATTGGATTCTCATTCTTTATAATTGATATGTTCGCGTGCGACCAATGACTTTTATACATCGCGTAAGTGAGTACATTTTTAAACCTCAACCTACAATTATGTTTTATTCATTCATTCATTTATCACAGCTCATAAATGTCCCTCGGCTGTGCTCAAGCTTCCTCTGCATCGGGCCGACCACTAAAGTCAAGGAACTCTGCACCGGTGGTCGGCCCAACGACGAAGGCGACGTGCGACATGGAAGGGTCACGGGGCCGCAGGTCCCCCCTCTGTCGCCCCGGACGGAGGCGGGTGGCGGATTCGCTGACCGTGGCCCATGCCAAAAAAAAAACAAAATAGACTCCCCCGCAGAGGGAGCAAAATTGATCTACTAAACCACGCTGGCCATACGCGTTGGTAAAGGGTTTTATTTCGAGGTTGCCTTCTCTTGCATGGATGTTATGTGCATATTATATCCCTTAGTCATCTTCTACGACACCCAATGGCAGGATAGGGAGTGATGGATTGTATTATAACTCCGTCACCAAAATTATGAATAATTATTATTTTTATACTAGCTGTGGAATGAAATGCCGTAAATAGTCGATGTCTGAAATTGGCACCAGCCTTAGAAAAGATACTGAGCCCGTATGAACATGTGATATGAAGGGATAAAAGATATATGATGCAAATAGACTCAAGATTCATGGAAGCCCCCAAACGAGATGAGTCATCATTCATCATCATTTCAACTCATATACGTCCCACTGTTATGCTCAAGCCTTCTCCGTAATAAGAGAGAAATAAATCTAATTTACAAAGCCTTTAAAACATGTAGGCGTTTTTTTTTGGGGTATATGGTCAGCCGCGCCGCCGCCCGGCTCCGTCCGGGACGACAGAGAGACGGCACGTAGCCCCATAACCCACCCGTACCATGTCACCTTCATCGTTGGGCCGACCACCGGTACCGAGTACCTTGTCCTCCATGGTCGGCCTATGGAAACATGTAGGCATAGGGTTTCATTACAAGTTTTTCTTCTCTTGCATAGATGTTAAATGTTTGCACGATTGCATTTGATTTTTTGAAGTTTTGAAAACTTTTCAGCGTTAATAGTTACGGGAGGACTCAATTTAATAATAATTCTGTAATTTAATGTAATAACGACGACTTGTTGTACGTGAAACACTTCAGACTTTCTGTGAACGTACTCCCAAATGCACAAAAATCTCTAAAAATAGTTTTATTTAAAATTTTATCTGAATTTAATTCCTGCCCTCTCTTAGAAAAGTATATATCCTGCAGTAAACGTTGATAGGGTGACTTATCTTTGAATAATCATATTATATGAAATAATAAAAAATCAATCTTAATTCTCCAAACTCCTCTATCTCCTCTATAATGTTAGAGTAAGAACAAAATTCACTGTTCCTTATATTATCCATTGGCTTGCAAAACACGACTAAAGGATCTAATAATTATGCTTATCAAGATCATTATTATTCAACCTATCGCCATCCACTGCTGGACCTTTTGCTGGTGGGCCTTCTTCATATTTCACCACAGAGTACGTTATGCGTTATATATACGCGTTATATACACTCTGCTGCCTGCATCTAACAATGCACAGCAATTTTCACCAGGTCGTCGGTCCGCCTAGTGGGGGGCGTCATACCCTACGTCATCCGATACGTAGTCGTCACGCAAGAACATTTTGTCCCCAGCGATTGTCGGTTCAAGACAAGAAAAAAAAATCTATACCAACGCGTCTATCCAGCATAGTAGAACAATCTTCCATCCACTTTTTTATTTGAGAATGACCTACGGCCAGCGCCCGCGCCACCCGACTCAGTCCAGGGCGATAGAGGGGCGGCGCGCAGCCCCGTAACCCATAGCACGTCGCCTTCGTCGTTGGGCCGACCATCGGAGCCGAGTTCCTTGTCTTCAGTGGTCAATCCTACGGAATACTTTGAGGGAGTCTCTCTCTCTCTCTCGACGTCCCCTTCCCGGGACGTCGGTCACCGTCACGCGGTCAGTCTCTCTGCGGGTGACAGACTTATCTCCGATCACGTCACCCGCATTTCATCCACTTTAAAGTAGGCTTGAGGTCAGAAGCGTGACATAAATTCTGAGACGATCATAATTCCTCAAAGCGTACATTTTACTCATTGATCGATTACACTCCTAAGTATTAAACCTAGTTTCTAAAACGTTTGACATTAAGTCATGCATATCGGCTCAGACCTTTGAACTTAACCAACAGGTTTAAACGAGCTGTATTGTTGTATGAATATATAGTATAATAAATACATAGCGTAGCTTAATCTGTACAGATTGTGAGAGATACAATGTAATAGATTAACTTTATATGAAACTGCTTATACTTTGAAGTTGGCTATTTTTGAAGCTTTTTAGTGGTAGAGCCACACTGTTGATAGTCATCCGTCTACAGCCGCTGGCCGATCCGTCGGGGATAGTACCACACTCTTGCTGTAAATCAACGTTTGAGTAGAAGCAATTTGTTACTGCAATTCATTTCGTGAGCAAGAGAGCCAGAAGCCCAACTTTTTGAGGGTATTTGCGTGTGTTGGGTTTTAATGATGCCTTTAGTATCATCGAAACTCATTGCACGCATTCACACTACTTTCTCTTTCATCACGGTAGACAGTGCCTAGCAAAGGTCCGTGAGCGTCAGTATCACTTATCATCAGGTGTACTATTTGCGCCTGATGCCGCCCCAGCAGAGGCTGCGGGTGGCTGGACCGGGAATTTAGTCTGGCACCCGCAGAGAGGTTCGCCTCGCGATGGCGATCGGCGTCTCGGGAAGGGAACGTTAACGAGATAGGGTATACCTACAGGTCGTCGGGTCGACCACTGAAGTCAAGGAACTCTGCACCGGTGGTCGGCCTAACGACGAAGGCGATATGCTACATGGGTGGATTACGGGGCCACGCGCTGCCCCTCTGTCACCCAAAACGGAGCCGGGCGGCGGGTACGGTGACCTTAGCCCACCCCAAAAAATAAGAGGTGTATATGGTGCCATAATTTCTTTTCGTATGGTGATGGAATAAGAATACAATTCATGGATGTCATAAAAGATGACTATGGGCATATAACATCTGTGCAAGACAAAAGAAAACACGAAATAACACCCTATACCAACCTACCTGACCAACGTAATATAATAGATTAATTTCTCACCCAATATGGAGGTGGCTCGAGCCCAGTATCGGGACGTATACGTGCTGAAATGATAACGATGATGACCAATTTTTATTTAATTTTGAATAACGATTTGTATCATCATCATCATTTCAGCCTATTGCCGTCCACTGCTGGACGTAGGCCTCCCTCATATTGCGCCACAATGTGCGGTCCTGTGCCGCCTGCATCCAACGACGCCCAGCAACTTTCACTAGGTCGTCGGTCCACCTAGAGGGGGGCGTCCTACACTGCGTCGTCCGATGCGTGGTCGCCACTCGAGAACCTTTCTTCCCCAGCGGTTGTCGGTTCGTCGAGCGATGTGGCCTGCCCATTGCCACTTCAGCGTGCTAATTCTTCGTGCTATGTCGGTTACACCCGTTCTTCTGCGGATTTCTGTATTCCGGATTCTATCTCGCAGAGAAATCCCGAGCATAGCCCGTTCCATAGCACGCTGAGCGACTTTGAGCCTTGATATGAGGCCTACATTTAGGGACCACGTTTCCGTGCCGTAAGTCATCACTGGTAACACACACTGGTCGTAGACCTGTGTTTTCAGACACTGAGGTATGTTGGACGAGAAGATCCTCTTAAGTTTCCCGAACGCTGCCCAACAGAGTTGGATTCGTCGGCTGATCTCTTTCTCGAAATTGGATCTACCTAACTGGACTGTTTGTCCTAGGTAAACATAGTGATTGACAACTTCGAGAATCGCATTGCCAACTAGGACCGGTACAGGAATGACATGGGTATTTGACATGACTTTCGTCTTGTCCATGTTCATTCGTAGACCCACTAGTTGGGATACCCTGCTGAGATCATTGAGCATAGTGCCAAGGTCCTCCATGGATTCTGCCATAACGACGATATCGTCTGCGAATCGAAGGTGAGTGATGTATTCGCAGTTAATGTTGATGCCGAGTCCAGTCCAGTCTAAGAGCTTGAAGACATCTTCCAGTGCAGTGGTGAACAGTTTCGGAGAGATGACATCTCCCTGTCTCACGCCTTTCTGCAACTGGATCGGTTTCGTACTCTTATCCCGGATACGGACTGACATTGTGGCGTTCCTATACAAACACTTCAGCACTTCGATATAGCGATGGCCGATTTGGCACCGCTGAAGGGACTGCAGCACCGCCCAAGTTTCGACTGAATCAAGGGCTTTCTCATAGTCCACAAACGCTAAGCACAGGGGCCGATTATACTCCTCGGTCTTTTGTATAATCTGCCGAAGCGTGAGGATATGGTCTATGGTGCTATAGCCTTTTCGGAAGCCGGCTTGTTCGGGCGGCTGGAAGTCCTCGAGCTTGCGCTTGAGTCGATTGGTAATGACCCTCGAAAACAACTTATAAACATGGCTCAGGAGTGAGATGGGTCTGTAGTTCTTCAAGAGAGCTTTGTCACCCTTCTTGAAGAACAGCACCACCACACTCCTGGTCCACAACTCTGGAACGTCGCCCCCGAGGATAACGGAATTAAATAGCTTCTGAAGGGCTATTAATACCGGCTTGCCGCCCGCCTTCAAAAGCTCTGCCGTAATTCCGTCATCTCCCGGTGCCTTACCGTTACGTAGTTGTTTGAGAGCCAATCTGATCTCGTACAAGCTGATGTCCGGGATTTCTTCGGTATAGTGCCGAGTTAGCTTGGATCTGGGATCTTGGACCAAGCCGACAACAGGATTTCGGGATGATTTGTATAACTGTCCATAGAACCTTTCGACCTCTCCCAAGATCTCACTTTGGGATGAAATGACAGTGCCGTCATCGGTCTTCAGCTTAGTCATTTGGCTTTTCCCAATAGACAGATCTTGTGCGAATACTTTCGAGCCACGATTCCGCTCTATCGCTTCTTTAATACGGAACGTATTAAATCGGCGAATATCGCGACGCACAGACCTGGAGATCTGTCTATTTAGCTGCCTATGTTTGGACCAATCGGCTGCAGACTGCACCGTCATCTCTTTTCTCCGCTCCATGAGCTCAAGAGTCTGGTCAGAAAGTTTTTTAGGTCTATTAACGCGGTGAGCCTTGAAAAATTTCGACCCAATCGCGTGGACAGTTTCCACGAACCTGTTGTTCATATCGTTCGGAGATTCGCACTCGTCCAGACATTGGAAGCGATTATGTAGTTCGAGTTGAAAGTTTTCGAGGTTCTGGTATTGGACAGATGTAGGTCGGAGTGTAGACTTCATCAAGCGTGACCGCTCGACTTTTGTATGGATATTCAATGTGCCTCGTACCATCCGGTGATCGCTCCCAGTTTTAATTCTGCTGATCACTGAGACATCATTGAATATCTGTCGTTTGTCTGACAAGATGAAGTCTATCTCGTTTTTTGTTGAACCATCGGGGCTAATCCAGGTCCATTTCCTTTGTGGCTGCTTCCTGAAGAAGGAATTCATCATAAAGAGGCTTTCCTTCTCCAGAAAATCAGCCAGTTTCTGGCCCCTCTGGTTTCTCTGTCCATATCCATGTTTCCCCACTCTCAACTCATCATCACTGCCTTTGCCTAGTTTCGCGTTAAAGTCTCCCATAACCACCGTGAAGTGGGTTTTGGACGCGTGTATGGCTTTCGAGATGTCCTCGTAAAATGCCTCCACCTCGTCGTCGGAGTATGTCGAGGTCGGTGCGTATACCTGTATAACCTTCAGCGAATACCTCTTGGTAATTCTGAGTATAAGGTACGCTACCCTTGTCGACACACTCTCGATCCTCTCCACGTTGTCTATGAGAGACTTACGAACGATAAACCCTATACCACCTTGGGACGGGTGATCGCCCTCCCGGTAGAAGAGCAAGTTTCCAGACTGGAGGATTATCGTGCCCTCGCCCTCTCTTCGCACTTCTGATAATCCTACAATGTCCCAGCGGATTTTGCTCAATTCCTCTTCCAGCTCGATGACCCTCTCGTCAGTCCTGAGTGTCCGAATGTTGTGTGTTACCAGGGCCAAGGGTCGTTTTTGTTGGTAGCCGGATCGCTGCCGGAAATTCCTCGCACCCCCCGCTCCACCACTACTGGGCCCGCCACCAAAATGAGCCCGTAGGGTACCGGAGCCGCCGTGACTGGGGGCCATTTTTTTCGTTGTACGCCATTTTTAAAAAGGGGATATTGCCGTAATCGCCACGCTTGGCAGGCGGGTTGGCGATCGCAGTATGGATGTTTTACGTTTCCCAGGAGAGAGCTGCTGCCCACTCTCCTGGTGAACCCTCAGCCGATTTTTACGGCTCCCACGGGCAAGTAAGGGGTGGCGACACATGTATTCTCAAACCGTCGCCACACGGCAATTTGTATATTTTACACACGATTTGTATATTTTATAAAATCATTTCTTATTGTTTCTTGTAGTAACAAATCAGAATGGTTGCTATAGTAGGTCAATTTCTCTACCACTGTAGTTCAATTCTGGAGCCCAAGAATGGGACGTACAGATGCTGAGAAGGTGATGATGACTAGTAAAACAGGGTATTTTTGCCTTTAGCAACTTAACCCTTTCCATACATTACTTTATTATGATAAGACTAAGTATTCGTGAAGTATAGCAGAGCCGGTGATCCGAATATGGTCCACGGATCTGCTCCTTTTTTAAAACGCTCCTGCTGGCTTACAGCTGATATATATTTAAAAAAAGGAAGCCGTCGCTCAGAGCCCCTGGTAGATGTGAAATATCAAAATTATTTAGTATAAGTATATATACATAAAAGAACAGATTACGACTGGGACTAATATGGCATAAAGTATTAATAAAATATTACGATTTCTTTCCAGAAAATGATGATTTTTATTCAATAAACATTTCTTTTCATTAGAATACACTATATATATGTGTTTAGGTTAATAGTTTATATGAGCTCACTAGATGGCGTTGTACAAAACTCTAAAATAGGCTATGGTTTCATTACACAAATGTACATATCCAAGCGTGGCGTTAACGCCACGCCAATGATCAGGTTCACCCTTGCCTATAGATGTTTCACATCAAAAATGTAAATTGATATAAATTATGTTAAGTTAGAAAAGTATATAAATTTTGAAGTTCACAGTTTAAGTGGCATATCACCGCATCTGTATACTCTAACCCTATCTTCGAGGCGCACCATTCATCATGGTGGATATTTCGTTACCGATTGTTTACCCCCACACTTAACTTGTAACTATTTACTAACTGTAATGAACAAGTTTGTGGTAAGATACACCCAGTTTTTGGGTAAATTCAAAACTAACTTACATTAAGAGTAAATAAATTTTGGCGTTGATTTAATGAAATTTAATATTGAATGTGTAATTTATGAAAAAAATTCCGTGTGGTGATGAAGTAAGAATATAATTCACCACCCTTTCTCATACCCGTGGGTGTCATAAAAGACGACTAAGGGATATATTGCGCATATTACATCTATGCAAGAGATGAAAAACTCGAAACAAAACCCTATAGCACCTGTCTGACCAGCATAGTATAGTAAGGTCAATTTCGCTCCTATTATGGAGAAGGCCAGCAGTGGGACGTATATGAGCCGAAATGATGAATGATGTTAATGAAAACTAAGCAAAATTTATGCGCTTATGTATGTTTCCGTGTTGATGGTGTAAGGATACAAATCGCTACCCCTACTCTTGCCCGTGGGTGTCGTAAAAGATCACTTAGAGATATAATATGCAGATGACATCTATGCAAGAGAAGGTAAATTCGCCATTAAATCCTATGCTAACATGTCTGACCAGCGGGGTATAGTAAGTCAACTGTATTATGGAGAAGGTCCGAGCTCAACATTGGGACTTATGTGGGCTGAAGAGCAAAACAAGAAATAAAATTGAAATGTTTGAAGTTTTCCATTTTCCTGTTCATTGCTGTACGTAAGCCTACCCCCAATAATAAAAGATCATTTGATGTTTACGCAAGTATTACACACTATAAATAAAATTATTTTTACGGTTTTTATCGCGTTTGCATTGGAATTAAATTCCACCCGTAAACATGAAGTTTTTTTTTTTGGGGTGGGCTGCGGTCGGTGCACTCCTCGCACCACTCCGTTCGGGGCGACAGAGGGGCGTAAGCACGCACACCCGCAATCCACCCGAACACCACGTCGCCTTCGTCGTTGGGCCGACCACCAGAGATGGTTACTTGTCATCAGTGATCGACCCGACGGAATACTCCCTATTTGGGGTACCCTCCCATCGATCGACGTCCCCCCCTCGGGTAGGATGCCGGTCTTTCCTCACGCGGTCGGTCTCTCGGCGGGTGACGGACTAACTCCCTGGTCACGTCACACGTGGCCTCGGCTAGGGCGGCATGGCGTGCAGGTAGTCCCGCCTGCACCGCCCCAGTCGCCGGCGGTGGTTCGCTTCGTCGAGGCTGTGCTCCTCGCGCGCACGACCCGTCGCCTCCTTCTGCGAGATCACTGCCTCGTAGAAGGCTGCGACCGCGTCCCAGTTCCTGACGCTGTCGAACATCACCCTAGCAATGGTCGGCAGCGTCAGGTCACCACCGATGATTGCAACGAGTTCACGACGCCACTCTGCCCAAGCGTCACAGACCTCGAGCGTATATGCTGCGCCGTAAACATGAACACTGAAAAGTATTCGAAACGTTAGGCAACTAAAATCAAATACAAACACGATAAAATTCGTAATAGTTTTATTTATAAAACTAGCAATCCACCCTCGCTTCGCTTTGGTTTCAGTGACCTTACCCGCGTGGTTCCCAATCCCGTGGGAATACTGGGATAACATATTGCCTATGTTACTACCTGATATTAAGGCTTTCCATTGGTGAAAGAATTTTTGAAATCGGTCCAGCCGTTTTGAAGATTACCCGGAACAAACAGACAGACAGACAGACAGACAGACAAAAATTTTTTAATTGCTATTTTAGGCATAGGTGTCGTGCAAATAACCGTGTGAGCATGAAAAAAGCCTATTATTTTGACATTACAAATAGACACTCCAATTTTATTTATTGGTATAGATAAAAAAAAATTATATTTTTGTCAACCCTAGTTCTTAGTAGTTTATATTAAGGCGAGTGATAATTTCATGTATGCTTTATATTGTATTGAAACAATAGCAATGTTAAGGTTGCTACCCACTCGACTTAATCGAAGGGAAGTGATACCGGCTGATGACGCAAGCTGCCCTTAAGTGGTACGATAAGATCAGACCTTGATGTTTTCTGAATTCTTTATCAGTTTATATACCAAGGTTATCATTATACTAGATTCTTTAGGAGAGGTTTGGAATACAATGTCACCATTTCCATTTCCGTGTGGTGATGGACTAAGAATACATCATACCTCTCTTGCCCGTAGATGTTGTAAAAGACGACTATAGGTTACAATATGCGTATAAGATCTATGCAAGCGAAGGAAATCTCGAAACAAAACCCTACGCCAACACGAATGACTAACGTGTATAGTAGGTTAATCTTCCTCCTAATATTGTAAACGCGATAGTATGTGAGGATGTTTGTTGCTCTTTCACGCAAATACTACTGATTGGATTTTGATGAAACTTCACAATAATATAGCTTACATATCAGAATAACATCCTTACTAATATTATAAATGCGAAAGTAAGGATGTTTGTTTGTTTGTTTGTTACGCTTTCACGCTTGAAAAACAGAACTGATTTCAAAAATTCTTTCACAAATAGAAAGCTATAATATCAGGGAGTAACATAGGCTATATTTTATCCCGGTATTCCCACAAGAACGGGAAATACGCGGGTAAAGCGACTCAAACCGTAGCGAAGCGAGGGCGGGTTGCTAGTAGTTTATAATTTATCTTGATATTCCCACGCAAAGGGAACTATGCGGGTAAAACCGCAGGGCGCTGTTAGTCCTTTCATATTAGAGGAGGTATGAGTCCAGCACAGGGATGCATAGGGGCTGCGATAATGAAGATGATATCGCCATTACTTTCCGTATGGTAACAGATTGAAAATGAATGGAAATCAATACTTCCTTCCTTGCCCGTGGGTTTCGTAAAAGATGATTAAGCGATATAACATGCAGATAATATCTATGCAAGAGAAGGAAAACTCGATAAAAACCTTATGTTGGCACATCTTTAATCACACGAGACGTACCTATACATATGTATGTGTTTAATAAAATCAAAATCAAAATTAATTAATTATGTACTAGAAAGCCGCTCTCGCTTTGATTAGGTTTCAGGCGCTTTACTCGCGTAGTTCCTGTTCCCGTGGGAATACCGGGATAAAATATAGCCAAGGTTACTCCCTGATATTATAGCTTTGATGAAAGAATTATTGAAATCGATGCAGCCGTTTTGAAGATTACCCAGAACAAACAGACAGACAAACAGACAGATAGACAAAAAAATTGTAAAGTGTATTTTAGGCATATGTATAGTGCAAATAACCGTGTGAACATGAAAAGAGCCTATTATTTTGACATTACAAACAGACACTCTAATTTTATTTATTGGTATAGATAATTGTAAATTGAGCAAGTTGTATTTCACTAATAACTAATACATAAGCCCAAATCTATATTAGACATCGTCATCATAATTTTGTTATAATTGTTTGACATTCAGTTCGACCAAAGATTTTAACCGTAAACAAAAGTGTATAAGCGTTGCTAAGCAACACATTCACTCAAACATGTGTGTGTGTGTGTGTGTATGTGTGTGTAGCGATTGCGTTTTAGTGTGCGTAATGCCTTTTTTAACGAATTTAATCTATTTCTAATCTATTATTATATGAAATTTCATTTTTATGCACTTCTCCTCATTATATACTTCTACTGTACCAAATTTCATACATGTCCATCCACGTAATTTTCGTAAAAAGGGGTACAAAGTTTTTGCTTCACGTATTTATATGTAGACTAGCAGACCCGGCCTCGCGTTGCTGTGGCTAAGGTTTTTGTTATATTACATTTTAGTAAACTATTTATACTATTGAATTGTAGCTTATATGACACGTTTGTAGGTTTGAAATAGCAGCGCCATCTATTAATTACTTACACAATCCTGTCAACAGAATCGCCATCTGTTAAAATCGTTAGGAGTTAACAGATAATTGTGAATGTCAAATAATAGACAAATAATTTGCAATAAAATAATATTGCGACTATAAATTAAGATGTAATCTATCCTATCTTTCAAGTTGAATCAAACTGCACACGGTGTGCAAATTTGATTAAAATCGGTTAAGTAGTTTAGGAGTCCATCGCGGACAAACAACGTGACACGTAATTTATATATATTAAGAAGATATGGCAATACGAAGTTCTCCGGGTCAGCTAGTAGAATATATTTTATAAATAAACACATACACAATATACAAAATAAATATATATAAATATTATATACAAAATAACATGATTAATAGCTCAAAAATGTAAAGTTTATTAAAGTAATAAATAAAATGTAGGTTATTATATTAGATGCATAGCAAAAACTAAAATTGATCAGAATTTTAGATAATAATTTTTAAGTTTGACTCTACATATGCCTAGGGTTTTAAAATTCAGCGGTATTTTCCATCCTTCTCAATAATCCTTTTCAGTAATCCCTTTTATCAGAGAGTTTCGGAATGGATATTACTCTGTCCTAGCAAATTAGTAACTCCAACTGATATTGTTAATTTGCCTGACAAGGATCGTGAATATGGCATTATCTGTCCTCCTATGTCCGATAGTGGATATCGATAAGCTGAATAATGGATAAATGGATAAGCAGTATATTATACCGTTGCGTGTGGTGATGGAGTAAGAATAAAATTCACCAACCCCTTTCTTGCCCGTAGATATCATAAGAGACGGTTAAGGGATTATAATATCCAGATAACATAACAAAAAAAAGGAAAACTCAAAATAATACCGTATACCATTCCGTCTGACCTGTTTCGTACAGTAGTTCAATTGCCCTCCTTTTATGGAGGAGCATCAAGTCCAGCAGTAGGACGTATTTAAACTGTTATGATAAGTAAATAATTAGTGTTCCAAGTATGTAATTTATTCGCGGAAGGAGGCGGCGGATCGCCTGCGTGAGGAGCGCAGCCTCGATGAGGAGATCCGCCGCCGGCGACTGGGGCGGCGCAGGCGCAACTATCTGCGCCTCATGCCGCCTTAGCCGAGGCCGCGGGTGACGTGACCGGGGATTAGTCCGTCACCCGCCGAGAGGCCGACCGCGTGAGGAAAGACCGACGTCCTCCCCGAGGGGGGGACGTCGGTCGATGGGAGGGTACCCCAGTAGGGGGTATTCCGTCGGGCCGACCACTGACGACAAGTTAACGCTGCTCCAGTGGTCGGCCCAACGACGAAGGCGACGTGGTTTTCGGGTGGGTCGCGGGAGTTGCGTTTTTAAGCCCCTCTGTCGCCCCGGACGGAGTGGTGCGGAGGCGCGCCGACCGCGGCCCACCCGCAAAAAAAAAAAAAAAAGTATGTAATTTATGTCACTTAATAACATTTTTGTAATGTTCAACAAGTTTTGATATTTGTTTGTGTTTTTGAGATGCGGTTTTATAAAACAGCTTAATCGGGATACGTTTATACTTAATAGTAGAATGGTAAAATCACCACCATCTTGCACGTGGATGTCATAAAATACTACCAAGGGATATAACACGCATATAATATATATGCAAGGGAAGTAAAACTCGAAATAAAACTCTATACCAACCCGTCTGAACAACGTATATAATTTCACTCCTATCCAAGAGGAGGCTCGAGCCCAGCAGTAGGACGTTTATGAGCTGAAATGATGATGAAATAATGAATTGTTTAACAATCATCATCATCTCATGTACGTACTATATCTGAGCTGGGAACTTCTCCACGATAGAAGGTAAAATTGGTCTAATATATTACGCTTGTTAAATAGATTGGTGCTGTGTGGTAGCGGCTTCGAATACTACCAACCCTTGCTTTGCTCGTGGATGTCGTAAAAGACGACTAAGAGCCCTAGATTGACCCGGACCAACTCCATCTGGTACCATTTGGGTCAACGATTACATTCCCAAGGAGGGTTGACGTCAGGCAGGCGGCCGGTCATAAAAGTCATTGCCGAAACTTTTTGCAATATGTCAAAACAGATGACATATTGCGTCGACCCCAAGTAATTGGGATAAGAGCAAGAAAAAAAAATAGATTGGTATAAGGTTTCACTTCTACACGGTGTGCCGTCTTTTCCATATATGTAATAATGTATTCATTACTGAGAAGGTGGAATGTTATATTCGCAGTATCAATACACGAAGGTACCACAAACCACATGCTATATTTGCCATAATCTATTAGTTTATGGGAAATTTTACCCAGCGATGATATACGGCACTGAAACGTCTGCCTCATGAAAAGGCTCAATCGCTCAACGTGCTATAGAGAACGCCATGCTCGGTATTTCTCTCTGTGATAGCATTCGAAATACGGCAATCCGTAGAAGAACAGGTGTAGCCGACTTAGTCCGCAAAATTATCAAGTTGAAATGGCAGTAGGCAGGCTAAATTGCTCGTCTAACCCCGAGGGGGAGTCGTTGGTCGAGGAGAGGGTACTCCTCATGGGTATTCCGTCGGGCCGACCATTGAAGATAAGTCACCTACACGGGTGGTCGGCCCAACGACGAAGACGACGTGCCACGGTTGGGTTACGGAGCCGTGCGCCGCCCCTCTATCGTCCCAGACGGAGCTGGGCGGCGGGTGCGCTAACCGTGGCCCACACAGAAAAAAAATTAAAAAAAAAAAGGTTAATTATTTGTCAAAACGATAAGCGTTTGAGAAGAAAGGTTCTCGAGTGGCGACCACGAATCGATGACGAGCACCTACTAAGTGAAGTGACGTCATCTTGAAAGACGCAGTCCGAGTGGCTCTCTGATGAGGATGCCTATGTTCAATAGTGAACGTCTACGAGCTGATGAATGGATGGATGAATTTTCACCTTCATTTCTATTTTATACAACTACATTGAAAATACATTTTAAATTAAAATATTATTATGATTCTTGTTTTATGAAATGAAATTGAAAAATGTGTAAACGGTACGAGTGAAACGGCGAGACATAATAATAATATGCTTGTATTAAACTAACCAATCGTGACTTAGAGCTTTCGCTTTAGTAGAAATTTACCACATAATGTATCGATATTATATCGATTATATAAAAAGATTACCGTCCCATGCTCGTGAATACAGAAAACTGTTTTGAAACATCATCCAAGTAAAAATCAAGTAAAAACCTGATAACATGATTATCATCATCATCATTACAGTTCATAAACTTCCCACTGTTGGGCTCGAGCCTCCTACATAATTCCTACCTAACATACCGTGGCTGGTCAGACTGTTGACTTAGGGTTTTATGTCGAGCTGTCCTTCTCTTGCATAGATAATATACGGTCATATCCCTTAGTCGTATATCAGAACATCCACGGACAAGATGAAGGAGTGATGAATTTTATTCTAACTCCATCACCACAGAGAAGTACACACATCACATCTTATTTAGTAATGAACAGAACGTTATCTGCTATAAAACCAAACGGGAAATGATCCACCTTTTTTAAGGACAATCCATTGTCCCAGCACACCCCGCCCAAACCATCAGAGGCAGTGAAAAGGTCGACGTGCAATCTAATAACTAAAAGAGTACACCTTTTTTTTTGGGTGGGTTACGGTCGGCGCACTTCTCACACCACTCCGTCTGGGGCGACAGAGGGGCGTAGGCACGCACACCCGTAACCCACCCATATAGCACGTCGCCTTCGTCGTTGGGTGGACCACCGGTGCAGAGTTCCTTGACTTCAGTGGTCGATCCGACAGAATACCCCAAGGGAGTACCCTCTCCCATCGACGTCCCCTACTGGGACGCCGAACGCCATCGCGAGGCTAATCTCTCCGCGGGTGCCTGAACTAAATCCCCTGTCCGGTCAAAAAGAATACACCTAAGGTTTTTCTGGCTATCCAGTGAATAAAATTGAAAAACTTAGCATATTGTCAATACTTGTCGTATCTCGACAAATATTGTCAGAAAACATAAATTTCTTATACAAAAAAAAAGGGTAAATTTACTTATTGTTAATGTTCAACATCTTTTCAAGTATAATTCTTAATAATATTTTGAATAGAAAATAACAAGTATAAAATGAGATATTGCTTTAATAGAAGTTTTCGAGTATTCTTTTGTTAAGGGTCAATACAATAAAAGAGATAGTTATTTTCGTGATTTATGTAAACTCTTTATTATTTATTCGTGTATAAATTCAGTATGATTGTTAGTTTTGGGACATGTATGGTCCAGCGGTCAGATATTTGAATTAGCCTTTTCGTATACAAAAATAGGCCACTTCTTGAATTTGTGGATATTATGATAAAAATTTTCTCTGTGGTGACGGAATAAGAAACAATTCATCACTCCCTACCTTATCCGTGGGTATCGTAAAAGACGACTAAGGGATATAATATGCACATAAGATCTGTGCAAGAGAAGGAAAACTCGAAAAGAAACCCTATACCAAAATGTTTCACCAGCATGGTATAATAGGTCAAATTCCCTCTCACTGTGGAAGAGGCTCAAGCCCAATAGTGGGACATATGTGGGCTGCGATGATGATGATGATGAAAATATCTATTTCAATCTCCATGTTTTAGTTTGAGTACCTACCTATACTCGATATGTGACTACTTAATGATTTCTGATGTTTACGCGAGTATTACACATTTTAAATAAAACTACTTTACGGATTTTATCGCGTTTGTATTTGATTTTTGATTACCCGACGTTTCGAACACTTTGCAGCGTTCATGATCACTGGTGGACTAAGATGAAGAAGATTTTCATATAGAATCATTTTCTTCTTACACTGGCAATACATTTGTATTAAAATGTGGGTCAATATTGAATAACTAATTTCTGTATCGGGTAGATAATTATAAATTTTCTGCAGTAACGATGACTTGTTGGACGTGAGACATCTTAGTCCGCCCGTGACCATAAACGCTGCAAAGTGTTCGAAACGTCGGGTAATCAAAAATCAAATACAAACGCGATAAAATCCGTAAAGTAGTTTTATTTAAAATGTGACTACTGTATCAGACCAGGGTCTTGGGTTCAATTCGCGTACAGGACATTACTTGATGCGGGCCACTAAGTAATGTGTGTGAGTTTGTGTGTTGTGCCATTTTGGGGTATGATTTGTGTCCTTCCGTGTGGTGACGGAGTAAGAATACATTTCAATACCACCCCCTTTCTTGGCCGTGAGTACTGTAAAAGACGACCAAGGGATAATATGCAGATAACATCTATACAAGAGAAGGAAAACTCGATACATAACCCTATACCAACCCGTTTGAAGAACGTAATCATAGTAAGACAATTTGCCTCCTATTACAAATGAGGGGCGAGCCCAGCAGTGGGACATATATTTTGTGGTGTGGACGTACATGTAGTTTTACATTAAAAAGTATATATATTGTATTAAAAAAGTGTGTTACCAGCGATGACTTACGGCACAGAAACGTGGTCTCTAAATGTCGGCCTCATTTAAAAGCTCAAAGTCGCTCAGCGTGCTATGGACAGGGCTATGCTCGGTATTTTTCTACGTGATAAAATCCGGAACATGGACATCCGTAGAAGAACAGGTATAGCCGACATAGCCCGCAGAATTAGCACGTTGAAATGGCAATGGGCAGGCCACATCGCTCGTCGAACCGACAACCGTTGGGGAAGAAAGGTTCTTGAGTGGCGACCACAAATCGGACGGCGCAGCGTAGGACGACCCTCCACTAGATGGACTGACAACATTTTCAAAATCGCAGGGAACTGTTGGATGCAAGTGGCGCAGGACCGTTCCGAGTGAAATTCTCGTGGGGTGGCCTATGTCCAGCAGTGGACGTCTGTAGGCTGATGGATATCCATCCGGATGGATTACAAAAGTGGTAATTATAGGATTATCACCGTTTGCTAGAGTAGCCTGCATAGACTTTCAACAGTGGAAGTCGATAAGGTGATGAATATACCGACTTTCAAGCATATTTTAAATATTATATAGACCTAGCGTATTTAATGACGTTATTATCTGCCTAGATAAGTACATACTTGAGAGATAGAATGGAAAGAAACTCAGTGAATAATATGCTCCACTAATTCCTGAGTTTACGGCCACGTATATGAGAATAAAACATCGCCATTTTTGAAGAGGTCTTGAGTTGAGAACTTAATGAGAATGAAACTACTACACATACTTAACGAAAACTTGGCAACAAAAAACCAACTACTGGGAGATTCCTATTTCAAATCTATATAGATAAAATGCTTTGCTCTATTTTTTTTTGGGGGGCTGGGTTGCGGTCGGTGCACTCCTCGCACCACTCCGTCCAGGGCGACAGAGGGGCGTAAGCAAGGGGTGTGTGGTTGGTCTTTCCTCACGCGGTCGGCCTCTCGGCGGGTGACGGACTAATTTCCCGGTCACGTCACCCGCGGCCTCGGCTAGGGCGGCATGAGGCGCAGGTAATCGCGCCTACGCCGCCTAAAATGCTTTGCCCTGACTGACGGATCCACGCACAACCTAAATCGCTGATCGTAGAAACCTGAAACTTGGTGGGTCTGTTCTTTGTATGACGTAGGCATTCGTTAAGAAAGGATTTTTCGAAATTCTATATAATTTGTTTGAGATAACTCGATTTCAAGAGGGTTTCGAGTTTTCCTTTTCTTGCATGGAAAGGAACTTAAAAGAGACAAAAAAAAGGAATAATTAGTAACTTTGTACTTTTAGCTTTTTATATTAAGATGATCGATTGATCTTTAAGCTATAGGTATTAGATAATCGATTACTTCAAACACGTGTCCCATCACTAAACTCCTGAAGCGATCAAATCGTATCCATACATTAAGAGCATTCATAGCTCGTAGAGGCCTTGTCGCTTAATGCAATTCATTGTACAAGGATGCTTGCAATTGCCAGAATTACAAGATACCCTACCCCCTTCTTACTACTGATAAATTCATATCAACAAACGGAAAATGTTTCAAGATGAGAGTTCTATGTATATTGGCTTTAGTTGCATGCATACATTTTAACCATTGTAAGTTGATATTCCCTGCTGCCCTTATTGTAAGTAAACATAAGTATTAAAAGGCATTGCAAGAGAAATTGAGGGTCAACTGTTTCTGGTGTCCATCAGTCAAAAGGCTGTACCGTGCTTCGATTTATCAACTTAAAAGGATTATCGTTGAGATTTTAAAATCACAATTTGTTCACGGAATATTTTGTGGCTTCACTGGATAAATAATATTTGTTCATAGACATTTTTGATGTTTAAAAGTGTATTGCACGTTTAAATTAAAATTATTTTTACGGATTTTATCGTGTTTCTATTTGTTTTATAATTACGCGACATTTCGAAAACTTTTCAGCGTTCAT
Source organism: Lymantria dispar (assembly GCA_032191425.1). Classification (NCBI taxonomy): domain Eukaryota; kingdom Metazoa; phylum Arthropoda; class Insecta; order Lepidoptera; family Erebidae; genus Lymantria; species Lymantria dispar. The sequence continues at coordinate 30,543,634 of CM063455.1, forward strand.
GCTCACATGCTTTTTTTTATGGCTATCGGTGGCAAACAGGCATACAGTACACCTGATGGTAAGTGTTGCTGTCGCTCATGGACCTTTGCTAGGCCGCTGTCTACCGTGAAGAAACTGAAGGGAGTGTGAATGCGTGCAATAAGGTTCGGTGCTACTAAATTCATCACCAAAACCCACCACATGCAAACACCCTCAGAAAGTTGGGCTGCCGGCTCTCTCGCTCACAGAACGAAGCGCAGAAACAAATTGTCAGACGTCGATTTTCTTCGTTGGGAGGATACCCCAAGTAGGGGGTATTCCGTCGGGCCGACCACTGATGACAAGTAACCCTGCTCCGGTGGTCGGCCCAACGACGAAGGCGACGTGGTTTTCGGGTGGGTTGCGGGTGTTGCGTGCTTAGGCCCCTCTGTCGCCCCGGACGGAGTGGTGAGAGGAGCGCGCCGACCGCAGCCAACCCCCCAAAAAAAAAAAAAGACGTCAATTTTTTGCTCAGTGTGGTACTACCCCGAACGGACCAGCCCGCGGTCGTAGACAGACAACTGGCAACAGTGTGATCCTACCACTAATACAAGATGTCTTACTTTCAACAAGTCATCATTATTATAGAAATTTATATCTGCCCGTAACAGCGTTAGTTATAAATTTTTTTTTTTACCCCACTTTTGGTATCTTATAGCCAGATTAAATAGAAAATATTCTATATAAAAATTATATTATTTTTTGGTCAGTCAATAAACGTTAAATAATGTATATAATTATGATATAGATTGCTACATAGGTTTGGGTAATTTTTTTCTGTGTATTAATCTATACTTCTATACTAATATATAAAGCTGAATAGTTTGTTTGAACGCGCTAATCTCATGAACTACTGGTCCGATTTGAAAAATTGTTTCAATGTTAAATAGCCCATTTATCGAGAAAGGCTATCGGCTATATATCATCACGCTAAAACCGACAGGGGCGGTGCACCAGTGAAGAATGTATCAAAATCGATTTTTTTTTTCCTTTTGAGAGCTTCAGCTGCGTAAACAGCTGAATTTTCGCAAAAAAAAAAAAAATATGTATAACAAAATCGTAATATTAAAAAATATTTTAACTTTCTACGTAAACAATATCTTAGGTTAAAGTTAGCGTTAGCCCAAAGTATCTATACCACGTGGATGAAGTTGCGAGCATAAGCTAGTGAATAATAAAACATCTTTATTACTTGTCTTGTGAATCGTAAATATTGACTAAAGTCTTCAGAAAATTGGATGGTCTACTCTCTTAAGAAACTTATAAAGTGTTATAAGTTTCTTAAGAGGCTATCCAATTAGTTAGTGAACTAAGTTGCCAGTACAAAAAAAAAATGATCAGTAACCAAAAACTAAGTACTTTCTTAGAACCATCTATTAAGAGCGGAGATTTTTGGAGACTTATTTTCAACAAGGAACAAAGAGAAATCTATTTATACCTACTAGTTTTTTTTAGTCAGGGGCATACTGTCGTAGCTACAGAATGAATTCACGCCACGATCCAATTACCAATTTAGTTAATTAAAGATTAAAGGTCTTTTTAATTCATAATACAATAGAAGAATGGCTGTAACAATCTTATCCTTGATACATTGGTATTTCTTAAAGTTAAAAGAAAAGCAGTGCTTAACAACTTTTTACTTGTTTATAAATAGGTATAGAATTCAAGTTGGTAAAATCTATCAGGCATATCACTCTCTTTTATAACATAGCATAGTGCCCATTCCCGTGGGAATACCAGGATAAAATATAACCTAAGTTACTCTTTATATAGCTGTCTACGTGGTAGTAAAATATTAATAAAATCAGACTAGCCGTTTTGAAGATTACCCAAACAGATACTGTTTTTAGGCCCTATGCCTATCTGTTACCTATCCCTACGTCTATCTGTTTGTGACACCTATTGTCATGCAAATAACTGTGTGAGCATGAAAAAAGCCCAGTATTTTGACATCACAGACATTTTAATTTTATTTATTTGCACAGATAAATAAATGAAAGTTTTCTCGGCTTCTATTAGAATTCAAGAAAACATTAGTAAGTATGTACAAAACTATACAGACAATGATTTGGTAAGATATTAAATTAAAGAATCCATATACTTATGAAAAATAAATATTTTAAATTTATTATCATCACAAAGTTTAACATGATTCTCTGATTTTATTACTAAAATTTCCATAACTGGAGCATAAAATTATTATGTCTTCACATTTATACTAAAGTGTAGGATATGTTGAATATAAAAACTATATAACGAACATGAAACTCACACATTGTCACAGGTTAATAGGCTGTAAATAAAATAAAAATAACAACAGTGCGCGTCGGAAATCAATAAAAAACGACTCAATAGGTCAATAAAAAAAAACTTATTTTGTCATATAAATCTTTTTGACGGACTTCGACTAGTTCCAACAAATGTTTTTTACTCCTGACAAAAATTTTCAAAGTAAACACTTCTCTATACCTTCACTAATAAAGTCAAAATTAAATAAACAGGTAATCTCTGATGACTTTGTAGTAAATAGTTTTATGAAAACAGGCTGTTTTATGACCGCCAACCAAATGTCTAGATGGCAGTTTAAGTGATAAAATCACATTTCCATTTTCAACTTAAAGCGTAACAGAATAAAGTTTAAAATAATTATCGCTGATATTATGAAGGGTCGTTCGGATATCTCCATTGTCAATCAATAGATCTAGCAAGAATGTAAGGCTTCATTCAGCGGCTTTAATGTTGAACGTAAAAGTGAATATTATACAAGGCTTAGTATAAATGAATGGATCATTGCTACAGTTAACTTTCCGCATACCAAAGATTTAATTCTCTCTATAAATTTATAGTAAGACTATTAATCTTGCTATTGTTGTATGCTTAGAAAGTAAAGCTCTGATTTAATGAGGTATATATGAATTTGATGTGTGGATGGATTGGAACTATCTGTGTGGAGTAAGGATAAAATTCACCACCCGGGTAAGAACCGTGGGTGTAGTAAAAGACGACTTAGGGATTATAATATGCATAAAACATCTGCAAGAGAAGGAAAACTCGAAACAAAACCATATGCCGACACGTTTGCCTGATGCCGCCCTAGCCGAGGCCGCGGATGACCGGACCGGAGACTTTAGTCCGGCACCCGCAGAGAGGCTGACCGCGCGACGGCGACCGACGTTCCGGGACAGGTACGTCGAGAGATGAAGGTACCCGAAAGGGTATTCCATCGGGCCGACCATTGAGGACAAGGAACTCAGCACTGGTGGTAGGCCCAACGACGAAGGCGACGTGGGTACGGGTGGATTATGGGCCCGCGCGCCGTCTTTTCGTCGCCCCAGATGGAATGGACGGCGTGTGCGCTTACCATTGCCCACCCAAAAAAAAAATGCCAGCACGTCTGATCAGCTTGGTATAGTAGGTCAATTTCTCTCCCATAGTGGAGGCGGCCAGAGCCCAGCAGTGGGACATGTGTGAGCTGAGATGATTATGATATATATGGGTATATTTACGTTATGTTATAGCAAGGACAGAAAAATTCTCGCCCTTACTTTGCTCATAGCTAGCTTAGCCTCACATTAGCTTGGATAAACCTCTATTGCAAATTAGGTATTTGTCCATTATTTGACATTCACAATTATCTGTTAACTCCAAACGATTTTAACAGATGGCGATATCTGTTGACTGGATTGTGTAAGTAATTAATAGATGGCGCTGCTATGTCAAACCTACAAACGTGTCATATAAGCTACAATACAATAACATACATCTATACCAATAAATAAAATTGGAGTGTCTGTTTGTAATGTCAAAATAATAGGCTTTTTTCATGCTTACGCGGTTATTTGCACGACACCTATGCCTAAAATAGCAATTAAAAAATTTTTGTCTGTCTGTCTGTTTGTTCCGGGTAATCTTCAAAACGGCTGGACCGATTTCAAAAATTCTTTCACCAATGGAAAGCTATAATATCAGGGCGTAAACTAGGCTATATTTTATCCCGGTATTCCCACGGGAACGGGAACTACGCGGGTAAAACGACTATAACCTATAACCGAAGCGAAGCGAGGGCGGGTTGCTAGTAGTTTACTAAAATGTAATATAACAAAAACCTTTGCCTCAGCAACGCGAGGTCGAGTCTGCTAGTTTTATTATAAAAGTGCGTCGATTTCAAGTTATTCGTATAAGATCGGGATGATGTTTATAATAATTTTAATTTCGTAATTACCGTCAATATATCATACATCAACCGTAAATATATATATTTTTTTATAATAGTGCCCTCATCATCATCGTAGCCCACATAAATCCCACTGTTGGGCTCGGGCCTCCTCCACAATGGGAGGGAATTTAACCTTTTATACCATGCTGGTTAGACATGTTGGTATTGGGTTTGATTTCGAGTTTTCCATCTCTTGCATACCTAGATGTTATGTACATATCATATCTCTTGGTCATCTTTTACGACATCCACGGGCAAGATAGGGAGTGGTGACTTGTATTCTTACTCCATCACGACACGGATATTATTTTATAATTATTCTCTATTCGGTAACATATTAACTGTAATATAATATCCTTCTTTACTATGGAAGTTATTACAACCAGCTAAGGGTAGCATCAGAGGTCGATATTGGCTTTCTTCTGAGAAACTGTCTCTAACTACAACCGCCATCATGTCAAATATGTCTCTGTCGATAGATGGATGGATGGATACAATGACATTCGAAAGCCTTGCAATAAATAAATACCCATCTTTATCTTCATCTTCTATACGAATAAATAAGAGTAAAAAAGTAAGTAAATATATGTATAACTAGCAACCCGCCCTCGCTTCGCTTCGGTTATAGGTTATAGTCGTTTTCACCCGCGTAGTTCCCGTTCCTGTGGGAATACCGGGATAAAATATAGCCTAGTTTACGCCCTGATATTATAGCTTTCCATTGGTGAAAGAATTTTTGAAATCGGTCCAGCCGTTTTGAAGATTACTCGGAACAAACAGACAGACAGACAGACAAAAATTTTTTAATTGCTATTTTAGGCATAGATGTCGTGCAAATAACCGTGTGAGCATGAAAAAAGCCTATTATTTTGACATTACAAACAGACACTCCAATTTTATTTATTGGTATAGATATAGAAAACGAAGAATCTAAGAAAATGTAAATAAATATTTCTGTGCGCTTACATTAGAAAAGCTTAGTAAACCTGACGAAATATATCAAAATAATGTTCTACGGAATTGTGTATCTTAAAAATGTATACTAAAAAGTTTAGGAAAATATATTTCTACTAGCAGCGCCCTGTGGTTTAACCCGCATAGCTCCCCTTCCCGTGGGCATATCGAGATAAATTATAGCCTTTGTATTATTCTGATATGTAAGCTATGTTATTGTGAAATTTCATCAAAATCCATTCAGTAGTTTTTGCGTGAAAGAGCAACAAACATTCTCACATATTCACATACAAACTTCGGCGTTTATAATATTAGTAAGATTAGTAGGATTTCCTAAGGATAACCCACAGTAAACACGTTTAAATTTCACATATTATTAATAATTTGTGGGTTTGAAAAATTAGCTTGTATAGCATATCATTAAAATTAATATCTTAGAAGTGATCAAAGATTTGAAATATCCGGCCAAATGCAGAGATCGAAGAATAGCGAGAACGAGTCACTAGTTTATTATAATTAAAAAAAAAAATAGATTCTGCGCGTGATGACGGAGTAAGAGTTACCACCCCATCCCACCCTCTCTTGCCCGTAGGTGTCGTAAAAGACGACTAAGCGATATGATATGAAGATAATATATATGTAAGAGAAGGACTACCCAAAAAGAAGCCTTTTTTTTTAGGGCGTACCTTGGTTGGTCCCATAACCTACCCGTAGAACGTCGCCTTCGTCGTTGGGCCGACCACCAGTGCAGAATTCCTTGTCGTCAGTGGTCGGTCCGACGGAATACTCCGTTCACAGGGTACCCTCTCTTCTCGCCGTCGCGAAATAAAGCCTTGTGCCAGCACGTCGTAGGTCAATTGCCCTTTCGATGTCTTCACAGTCGGATTTATGTGGGCTGAGATGAAAAAGAAAAGTAAATTGTAAATACGCAATGTTTTTAGAAGATTCGATACAGAATTGTGTAAATATATAAACATTTCATTCAAACACAGCTCAAGAGCTGATATTGGGGTCTATTTATGCACGGCACAGGTCGCCGGTACATATCTTATTTTAGATCGCGCCCTACGCTCGGTCAGCGCTGACCTTAATGTAAGGTGCGCAAAAAAATAATTTTGCGGTTCTGAAATATTTTTTTATAAGTATTGAAATCATCATCATCGCAGCCCACATACGTCCCACTGTTGGGCTCGGGCCTCCTCCACAATGGGAGGGAATTTGACATACTATACCATGCTGGTCAGACATGTTGGTATAGGGTTTCATTTCAAGTTTTCCCTCTCTTGCACAGATCTTATGTGCATATTATATCCCTTAGTCGTCTTGTACGACATCCACGGGCAGGATAGGCAGTGGTGAATTGTATTCTTACTCCGTCACCACACGGAATAGTATTGAAATAAACTTATCTATTTATCTTACTGTGAAATGACTTGGACACTTGAATGATACGGATAAAGATCCGTGTGGTGACGGAGCAAGAATACAATTCACCACCCCCTCTCTTACCCGGGTGTCGTAAAAGACGACTAAGGGATATAATATGCATATAATATCTATGCAAGAGAAGGCAAACTCGAAACAAAACCCTAAACCAACACTGACCAGCGTGATATAGTAGATCAATTTCCCTCCCATAGCGGAGGAGGCCCAAGCCCAACAGTGGGACGTATATGGGCTGAGATGATGATGATGATGATGAAATGACTTGTAAATATTACCAACTCGCGCTCGTGGGTGTCATAAAAGACGACTAGCTTTTTTATTGTGGTTGGTGGCAAACGAGCGAACAACACTCCTGATGGTAAGGGATAACGGAAGGCTAATGGATTATTGTTAGGCCGCTGCTTAACGTGAAGAATGTTAAGGAAGTGTGAACTCGTGCAATGAGGTTTGGTGATACTAAGTGTCACCAAACCCCTGTCACAAAATCTGTCACAAAACCCAAACATGCAAATCTTTTGAAAGTTGGGCTACCGGCTCTCTCGCTCACCGCACGAAGTACAATAACTGATTGCTACTACTCAGACGTCCATTTTCTGCGCAGTCTGGTACTACCCTGGACGGACCGGCCCGTGGCTGCAGACAAATGAATGTCGATAATGTGACCAGGAAGCTTTACATTAACCTAGGCGAGCGCCATTTAATAACGATAAATGCTTAATAATTATATTCCCAAGGAAGGTTGACATCAGGTGATTCACCCGTACAATAGTAGAAGAGTATATATTACATCAATTCCAAGTATTGGGGTAGGAGTAGGATGATGATAATAGGCTTGTCTAGGTGATGATATTTTAAGAATACAACATTTAACTGCAGTTTAATGGTTAAGATACCAATCTACCATGCCAGTTGTATCTGCGCCTGATGTCGCCCTAGCCAGGGCCGCGGGTGACTGGACCAGGGATTTAGTCCGTCACCCGCCGATAGGCCGACCGCGCAACGGTGACGAAGGGGCCGTCGTGAGGAGAAGGTACACCGAGATCGGTGTATTCCGTCAGGTCGACCGCTGACGACAAGGAAATATGCACCGATGGTCGGCCTAACTACGAAAGCAATATCCCACGGATGGGTCATGGGGCCGCGTGGCGCCCTTCTGTCACCCCGGCGATCCACAAATTGTTGTACCGAGTCTGGGTGCAATTTATTTTCTTTAATTGTATGTTTTTAAAGACAAGTAGGTATTAATCTTTTTTTTTTTTGGGGTGGGCTGCTGTCGGCGCGCTCCTCGCACTACTCCGTCCGGGGCGATAGAGGGGCGTAAGCACGCACACCCACAACTCACCCGAACACCACGTCGCCTTCGTCGTTGGGTCGACCATCGGAGCAGGGTTACTTGTCATCAGTGGTCGGCCCGACGGAATACCCCCTACTTGGGGTACCCTCTCATCGACCGACGTCCCCCCCTCGGCAGGACGTCGGTCTTTCTTCACGCGGTCAGCCTCTCGGCGGGTGACGGACTAACTCCCCGGTCACGTCACCCGCGACCTCGGCTAGGGCGGCATGACGCGGAGTAGGTATTAATCTAGTAAAACATCTATGTCTTACTTGATTCTATTATGAATACTTTAATTCTAATATTAACTTACTACTACTTTAATTCAAATATTTACATGATTATAAAACATAAAATTGTTATTACCTCCTCCTCCGTAAATGAGAGAAATAATATAACATACTGGATGAATTGTTATAGGCATTTATTTCGTTTGCCTTATTCTTAAAATGATGTCATCTACTATCTCTTAATCATCATATCATCGATCATTATATTCTTAATCCGACACGAAGATATTAAATTCTTTATAGTTTATATTGTCGACGATAAGTAGCAGCATATCAGTGATCCGCGGGTGATGGGATCGGGATTAGTCTGTCACCCGCAGAGAGGCTGACGGCGCGACGACGACTGATGTCCCAGGACAAGAACGTTGAGAGGAGAGGGTAACCCCTTAGAGTATTCCATCGGGTCGACCACTGAAGACAAGGAACTCGGCGCCGGTGTTCAGTCCAACGACAAAGGTGACGTGCTATGGGTAGGTTACGGGGCCGCGCGCCACCCCTTTGTCGCCCTGGTCGGAGCCGAGCGTCAGGTGAGTTTACCGTGGCCCAGCATCAAAAAAAAAAGCATATCAGTGATGTACTAAGGTGTTTAGGTTCTTTTTGCTGGTAATTTTTTAATTAGTTTTCACAACGCCGACACAATAGTAGGAGTTAAAGACGGAATGTATTTTTTTCAAATACAGTGTAATATTTTTTATACTGTTGTTTGTCTATGAAATCTTAGTTAATTCTAGCCAGCAAATTATTTAAAAATGTATTGCGATTATAAATCCGCTTCCCTCTTTGAAATAAAGATGGTTTATGTTATTTACACAAAAACTATAGAGATATTTTTGCTGACCGTATGTACTCGAAACCCAACATTGACCGCACTTATCTATCTTGAGGTACTCTTATTATGTGAGGTTTTTTTGCCGACGCCCCTCCCTCTCCTCCTCAGTTCGGCAACACTATTACTCAAAATGGACGTCCTCCATTGACCATTATGTGCTATTTCATAAGTTGTTTTAACGATCTAAGCTTTTTCAGTTATATCTTTTTTATTTGATCAAAGGAGCCAGTCATATTCAGCCATCAGCCCATCAAATTCCATTATTTAGCAGAGGCCTCCCGGGGAGAGAATGTTAAAATCGCCATGTTTTCCAGGCGGTTTGATGATCGCAATTGGTCTAATTATTTGCCCAAGCAAATGTCGTTGTTCGTTCTTATAGTGATCTTTTATTGACGTGTGGTAACGGAGTTAGAATACTATCCACTGATCCCTATCTTGCCCGTGGATGTCGTAAAAGACGACTAAGGATTATAATATGCACATAAGATCTGTGCAAGAGAAGACAAACTCGAAATGAAACCCTATACCAACATGTCTGACTAGCATGGTATGATTTCTTTAAGGTTTTATTTAGGGATTTTGTTCTCTTTATTTAACTAATGATTACAGAATACAGTTCTTAGTTCCAAAAGGAAAACTTCAAATAAGGCACACAGTCATCATCATCATCATCATCGCCCACATACGTCCCATTGTTGGGCTCTAGTCTCCTCTACAATAGGAGGGAAAATGATCTTGAAAATTGACCTACCATGCTGGTCAGACAGGTTGTTATAGGGATTTATTTCGAGTTTTCTTCTCTCGCATAGAAGTTATATGTGTATTATATCCCTTAGTCGTCTTTTACGATATCCACGGGCAAGATAGGGAGTGGTGAATTGTATTCCTACTCCTTCACTACACAGACGTACTATATTTTGTCTGAAACAAATTATTTCATTGCCTTCTCAAAATGGAAGTAGCCCAAACCTAACAGTAAACCTTATAAAGTGATATAATAATGATTATATTCACAAGGGCCGTTGATGGATCAAAATAACAATTTTGCTTGGTAAACTATTACAAACTAAATTTTCATTAAAAACGGCTCATTCTTTGAACACAATAATATGATAATCTATTGAACTGTGGGTCAATTCGTGATCTCGATATCGATCGCATATGTCTCGGTAGATGTTATCAAATCGATTTCAAATTGTTCGACCTTGATGTTGATGACTCGTAAAGATTCCGGTAATAGATTAATGCTCTTTCTCTATTATTATAAGATGAATACTATATTCAAAATTTACAGTCATCATTATTATCATCGCAGCCCACATACGATCCACTATTGGGCTTTTTTTTTTGGGGTTGGCTGCGGTCGGCGCACTCCTCGCACCATTCCGTCCGGGGTGACAGAGGGGCGTAAGCACGCACACCCGCAACCCACCCGAACACCACGTCGCCTTCGTCGTTGGGCCGACCACTGATGACAAGTAACCCTGCTCCAGTGGTCGGCGGAAAACCCCCTACTTGGGGTACCCTCTCATCGAGGGGGGGAGGACGTCGGTCTTTCCTCACGTGGTCGGCCTTTCGGCGGGTGACGGACTAATTCCCCGGTCACGTCACCCGCGGCCTCGGCTAGGGCGGCATGACGCCGAGGTAGTCGCGCCTGCACCGCCCCAGTCGCCGGCGGCGGGTCGCTTCGTCGAGGCTGAGCTCCTCGCGCGCGCGACCCGCCGCCTCCTTCTGCGACATCACTGCCTCGCAGAAGGCTGCGTCATCCATTATTGGGCTCGAGCCTCCTCCACAATGAGAGAAAATTTTACTTACTATACTGGTTAGACATGTTGGTATAGGGTTTCATTTCGACTTTTCCTTCTCTTGCGCATATCTTATGTGCATATTATATCCCTTAGTGGTATTTTACGACATCCACGGGCAAGATAGGGAGTGGTGAATTGTATTCTCATTCAGTCACCACACGGAAAGGACTTCACGGACCACACAGAAAAGCAACACACGGCAATTTACAATGTTTTTCTTTAAATACAATACTCTGCTAAGAATTAAATCATTGTCAATGGTTGTAATTTTATAAACATATAGTTAATGGAGAACCGAAAAATATTGTTCATATAACTACTATAACATAAGGCAAATTCGAAATAAAATCTTATACCAACCCGTCTCACCAGCGTGGTATAGTGGGTGAATCTCCCTCCTAATATGGAGTAAGCTCGAGTTCAGTAGTACTAATACTTTTTTTTTTTAAAGACACCCTGCACTAAGGAAATTAATCCTTGTATTTTTTTTTGGGAGTGGGTTGCGGTCGGCGCGCTCCTCGCACCACTCCGTCCGGGGCGACAGAGGGGCGTAAGCACGCAACTCCCGCAACCCATCCACGATGCACGTCGCCTTCGTCGTTGGGCCGACCACCGGAGCAGGGTTACTTGTCATCAGTGGTCGGCCCGACGGAACACCCCCTACTTGGGGTACCCTCCCATCGACCGACGTCCCCCCCTCGGGGAGGAAGTCAGTTTTTCCTCACGCAGTCGGCCTCTTGGCGGGTGACGGACTAATCCCCGGTCACGTCACCCGCGGCCTCGGCTAGGGCGGCATGAGGCGCAGGTAGTCGCGCCTACGCCGCCCCAGTCGCCGGCGGCGGATCGCCTCATCGAGGCTGCGCTCCTCGCGCAGGCGATCCGCCGAATCCTTGTATTGCGGGGGACTTTACAAACATCTAATTAACGGACACAAATCACATCCAGACTCAGAACAACAACTTGTGGATCGCACAAAGTGTTATCCTGCGCGGGATTCGAACCCGCGACACTGGCACTGTAAGTCGGTACCTTAACCACTACGCCATCTGTGCAGTCGAACTTTCGTAGGTAAGTGTTTCCGTTTGGTGACAGAGTACGAATACTATTCACCACTACCACCCTATCTTACTTGTGGATGTCGTAAAAGACGACTAAGAGATATAATACTTCTGTGTACTCTATCGACTCTTTCACGGGGAGTGCTCCGAAGAACTGATTGACTTGGTACCACCGTCACTATTCTACCAACGTACCACTCGACATCGTAGCAGGGTTCATCCATTTCACCTGGAAACGACATGGTCTTCAACTGTACGTTTCCAGCGATCATTTCTCCCACGTACGTGCAGGCTCTGTAATGAACTACCTGCTGCTGTGTTTCCCGAGCGCTATGACATGTCTTTCTTTAAACGAGGTTTAAGAAGAGCATTTACTTCACGTTAGGCAACGGTCTGGCTGTGCCCCTGGTATTGCAAAGGTCCATGTGCAGCAATATCACTTACCATCAGGTGTGCTGCCTGTTCATTTGCCACCATCGGCAATAAAAAAAAATACACAGATAACATGCTATGTAAGAGACAGAAATCTCGAAATAAAACTACAATGTGGTAAATATACCACGCTGTAAATAAAACTACTTTACGGATTTTATCGCGTGTGTTTTTGATTTTTGATTGCCCGACGTTTGGAACACTTTGCAGCGTTCATGGTGACGGACGTATTGGACGTGTGACGTTTTAGCCCGCCTGTGTTTCTGTAAAGTTGTTTTATTTAAAATGTTTAATATTCGCGTAAACAGCAGGAATCATTAGATTGCTACTACTCGGACGTCAATTTTTTGCAAGTGTGTGGTACTATCCCGGATGCACCAGCTTGCATGCAACTTCTACCTTAGTATATCTCTTTAACGATAAAAGTCGTGAGTTAACAAGTACTTAAATTTCACCAAAACTTTTTCTTTTTCTGTAATATATTCGCAGCCAATTAGAGAGGTACGTAATTATGTAAAAATTGTACAAAGATGACCATTACAACAAATCGTGACACGCGGACGAACAAGCGTACGGACCTAATACGACGCGACGCACGACCGTGATCAGGGACGAATTTAGTATTTTTTTCTAATTTTAAATATGTATTTTAATTGTTTACTTACCGCTGCTAAACTCGATTCTCTTTCACAAAATGAGGGCATTTGATCTAGGGTATATCTTCTTTCCGTCTCGTGAATAGGAAAACAATTTACCACTTCCACTCTTACCTCTGGATGTCGTAAAAAACGACTAAGGAATATAATACACATATGGCATCTATGAAAGAGAAGGAAAACTCGACACAAAACCCTATACCAATCTGTCTGACTAACATATAGTAAGGTTAATTTTCCTCCTTTTACGGAGGAGGCTCGAGCTCAGCAATGGGACGCATATGAGCCGAAATGAAAAGGAATGAAATGAAATATCTCCATGTAATGACCACGTTGTATCTCTATGTGATGACGGAGTAAACATACAGTTCACCACCTTATACCTTATCCATGGGTAGATTTGACAGAGATTACCGAGTCTCATTACATGCATTTACACTCTCTTCACGGTAGGCAGCGGCCTAGTAAAGTTGCATGAGCGACTGTATTACTTACCATCAGGTGTACTGTTTGCTCGTTTGTCATCAACAGCAATAAAATAAGGTTATGAAAGGATCTGCTGAGCAACAATGGAACGTGTATGGGCTAAGAGAGGCGGAAGAACCATTAATCCTACTAATCTTATAAACGCCAAAGTTTGTGAGTATGTGAAGATGTGAAGATGTTTGTTGCTCTTTCACGCAAAAACTCCTGAATAGATTTTGATGAAACTTCACAATAGCTTACATATCAGAATAACACATAGGCTATAATTTCTCCTGATATTCCCACGGGAAAAAGAACTGCGGGTGAAACCGCAAGGCGCTGCTAGTAGACATTATTTTAGTCATCGCCATCCTGCTCTAATATATATTATTAAATTCTGTTTTAGATTTTCTTTCTTTGATTTTGTGCAAAAATAAATTATTTGGCGTCCATGGTCACAGATTTTTCCGTTAGAATAGTAAAAAAGCAAAAGAAACGCAACAAAATTCATAAAAATAGTTTTATTTCATGTAATACTTACTCAAAAAAAAAAAAAAAAAAATTAGGCACTTGTAGTTTTAAATGAAACGAAATCCGCAAAAAAAAATCATTTCATATGTTGCACAACACTAGCGTTAACAATAAATAAAAATATTCTAATCTTATAATTACAATTTGAAAACTATGAACCAAATGCGGTCCATCACAATCCATTTAAGTAGATAACATCGACTAGAGAATGATTAAGTCATTATAAGTACACAGAGGTCGACCTGTATTATCTCAGGCTTCGATCATAAATGAAACATTATGTCCGTGTTGTGTATCGTTACACTCCTCTTCTCCCCTTAGGGGGTGCCCCATTCAGCAGCCAAAATCACGGTATCTATGATTGTTTTAAGAGCTAGAAAGAATTCGCAATATTCGTTGTATAATTCTAAGCGTTTTACCCTTACTCTGGACGATCGGCCGCGATACAGCCAAAGCATTTATTTCAGCTCATATACATACGTCACACTATTGGGCTTAAGCCTTCTCAACAATAAGAGGGTAATTGACCTACTATACTACGCTGGTCAGACGGGTTCGAGTTTTTCTCTCTTGCGATATCTGCATATTTAAACTCTTAGTTGTCTTTTTCAATATCTACTGCGAATATAGGAGATAGTAAATTGTTTTCTTACTCCGTCACCACGCGGACCAAAGCACGCAATACCAGTTAATAGAGACTAGTCTATTCCCTAATGGATTGAAAGTCCTTGACGCTCACTGTTAGTCCGCGTAAGGATGTAATAGTTATCCAAAACTAGCAGCCAAATTAAAAATATATATCTATCAGTCTTTTGTAAACTCTTTTACAAATATACTAATCGTCTCAGCTTATACATGTCCCACTGCTGGGCTCATATCTCCTCCCCAGTAGGAGAAAAATTAACCTACAATACCGTTATTGGTCACACATGTTAGTATAGGTTTTATCCTGCTCCAGTGGTCAGCCCAACGACGAAGGCGACGTGGTGTTCGGGTGGGTTGCGGGAGTTGCGTGCTTAAGTCCCTCTGTCGCCCCGGACGGAGTGGTGCGGAGGCGCGCCGACCGCAGCCCACCCCAAAAAAAAAAAAAGTATAGGTTTTATTGCGAATTTTCCTTATCTTACACAGATGTTATATGCGTATTATATCCATTAGTCATCTTTTACGACATCCACGGGCAAGATAGGCAATGTTCAATTGTACCTTACTCCGTCACCACAGAGAAATAAATAATGTATACAAATTATATCCAGATTTATGGATATAATTTGTATATATCCAACAGTCTGTGGATCGCACAAAGTGGTGCTTTCTTTCTTTTTTTTTTAATCAGATGGCATCAGATGGAGCAGATCCAGGTCGATGTATTTCATGTTTCACTGCTTGGTTCTAGCTTCCTCCACAATAGGAGGGTATTTAACCTAGTATACCACGCCGGTCAGAAAGTGTTATTATAGGGTTTTATTCCGAGTTTTCCTTCTCTTGCATAGATATGTGGTTGAGGGGAGGATGGCTGCTCTAGTAGTTAACTCGTGATCGGGTGCCGCTTGTGAGATCTGTTCCAGCCATAATCGTTTGAATTATATTAAGTATCTTGCAGTTCGAAGGCCATCACACTGGAGCTAGTTTTTACAAAACATGTACACAATTGTATATCTAGTAAGAAGGAAAAAAAATATTAAAAATAATAGCTGAGTTTCTTGCCGGATCTTCTCAGTAGCGGTCGCGTTCCGATAGTTTAGCGTTCCGATGGTAGTTTATTTTTTTTTGATAATTTAATTTTATTTTGTAAAATTGACAATATGTAAAGTGCCTTCTCGGGGTCTATGCATAATAAATGATTTGAATTTGAATATAACATATTTTATCTCTTTTCGTGTGAGAATACAAGTCACCCCTCCCTATCTAACTAGTGGATGTCGTAAACGACTAAGGGATATAATACGCATATGAAATCTAGGCAAGAGAAGGAAACAAAACTCTATACTAACACGTCTGAACAGCATATTATAGTAAGGTCAATATGCCTCTTATTATGGAGAAGGCTTGAGCCCAACAGTGGGTCGTATATGAGCTGAGATGATGCCGCTTTTACGACATGCATTAGCAATAGTTCGTAGTATTCCGAGCTGTACTAAGTAGCGTATAATATATGTATCTATAAATACATAAATTATTGTTATTAGTACTCAGATGCCTCAAGTTAATATAAGGATTAGCGCATATTTGCTTATTTACTTATTTAATAACTTGTAATATTTACTTAGTTAATTAACAGTCGCATGCCGACGACTTAATTAATACGTATCTAATTATATATTATGATAAAAGTTAATCACAGAGAGCTTACGTGATTAATTTCGTTATTAAAATGAAAACTGCCGACATTTTCTTTAATAAATATGAATTTTCCATGTAATTATTTCGGTAATATGTTTTGAAAGATTCGTTTGAAGTGTTTTATGTGAAAATAAAAAAGGTATTTTGTACGGTCTATTAGAACATGACCTCTGAAAATTTATTTATAGATGTATAAAAAGGTATTTTCCTTTTAAAGACAACTGTTCGAGCTGAGGACTGAATTATTCTGTCACGTTGTGCTGAAGCCGCCTCTATAATGGGAAGGGAATTGACCTACTATTCCACGCTAGTTAGACGTGTTGGAATAGGGTTTTGTGTCGAGTTTTCCTTCTCCTGCATTGATGTTATATGCTTATTATATCCCTTAGTCGTTTTTTACGACATCCACGGGCAAGATAGGGAGTGGTGAATTGTATTCTTACTCCGTCACCACACGGAAAACAGCTTTCATTCACTGCTTATTTCAGACGGTATACGGTCCACTGTTCGACTCCGTCCTCCTCTGCTATGGGAGAGAAATTGACCTAACTGTAGTGTTGGTATAGGGTTTGTTTTCTTCGTCCTGGGGGACTTTAACGCCAAGTCCGTGGCGGGGGGGTCCCCTAGGACGGATGATCGAGGACGGGCGATCGAGGAGTGGGCGGCGGCGCTGGGCCTCTGTTTGTTGAACAGGGGCTCGGTGCATACGTGCGTGCGACAACGGGGCGGGTCGATAGTGGACCTTTCGTTCGCTAGCCCCGGAGTCGCCGCACGCGTGGGGAGCTGGCGCGTCGTGGAGGAGGTCGAGACCTTGTCGGACCACCGGTATATCCGGATGGAGGTCTCCCTGGCAATCCCGACGCCCAGCAGGGGTCACGGGGCGGATGGGCGTCCTGCGTTCCCGCGATGGGCTGTGGGTCGCTTAGACCGGGACCAACTGGCGGAGACAGCCATCGTATACTCGTTCGTGGCTGTCCTCTGCCCACCAGTCGGACGAGGTGGACGCCTAGGCTGGCCGCATCCGCAGAGCGTTGACGCAGATCTGCGATGCGGCCATGCCCCGGGTACGGCATCTGCCCCCGAGGAGGGGGGTCCACTGGTGGTCCCGGGAGCTGGCGGATCTCCGGGCTGCGTGTATCCGCGCCCGGAGGGCCTACACCCGCAGCCGGCGGCGCCATCGTGACGCGGAGCGGGAGGCCCTGCTTTACGAGGGCTACCGCAATGCGCGGTTGGCCTTCAGGCTGGCCGTCCGCTCCGCCAAGGACGTAAGTCGGCAGGAGATGCTGGACGGTCTCGACCGTGACCCCTAAGGACGCCCCTATCGCGCGGTGCTGAATAGGCTACGCGCACGGGGCCCTCCCCTCACCGAGAGTCTCCAGCCCGGCCTTCTCACCCGGGTCATCGAGGACCTGTTCCCGCGGCGGGCGGAATACACGTCTCCGGTCATGGCTCCGCCAGAAACTGACCGGGAGGCCGACGACGACAGTGTTCCGCCCATCACGGAACCTGAGATGGGGGTGGCGGTGACGCGCATGCGCGCAAAGTCTACCGCCCCCGAGCCCGACGGTGTTCCTAACCGTGTGCTGGCCCTGATCCTCAAACACCTGGGACCCCGCCTCAGGGGGCTGTTGGACGCGTGTTTAGCGTCCGGACTGTTCCCTGGGTGCTGGAAGGAGGGAAGGCTGGTGCTCCTGCCGAAGCCGGGACGGTCTCCAGAGTCGCCTTCGGCCTACAGGCCTATCGTGCTGCTCGATGACACGGGCAAGCTACTGGAGAGGGTGGTAGCTACCCGCATCGAGCGGCACCTCGTCGGCACGGGGCCCGATCTGTCGGACGCCCAGTTTGGGTTTAGGAGGGGTCGTTCAACGATCGCGGCTCTGTTGCGCCTGAGGGCCGAGGCGACTGAGGCCGTCACCGGCGGGGAAGTGCTGTTGGTGGTGTCCCTAGACATCGCCAACGCATTCAATAGTTTGCCATTCAGCTGCATCAGGGAGGCGCTCCGGTATCACGGGGTGCCAGTTTACCTGAGGCGGCTAGTGGCAGACTATTTGGAGGGGCGCAGCGTCCTCTGCACCGACCGAGCAGGAGACGTCGTGCGAACGCCCATGACGTGCGGTGTCCCGCAAGGGTCGGTCCTCGGACCCACCCTGTGGAACATCGGCTACGACTGGGCGTTGAGGGGGAGCCTCCCGCCCGGGCTGGGCGTGATTTGTTACGCCGACGACACGCTCGTCACAGCCCACGGTGGGACGCTAGAAGAGGCGGTAAGCCTGGCGACCTCTGGTACCGAGGAGGTCGTCAGGCGGATCGAGGCGCTGGGGTTGAGGGTCGCCCTGGACAAGACGGAGGCCCTCTTGTTCCATGGGTGCCATATGAGCCCTCCCATCGGCGTCTCGATCACCGTCCACTCGGTCGACATCAGCATCCGGGCTCATATGAGGTATTTGGGCCTGGTGCTCGACGGGCGATGGTGGTTCCGGGAGCATTTCCGCAGGCTCGCTCCACGGCTCGTCGGCGCGGCGTCCGCCCTATCGTGGCTTATGCCGAACGTGGGCGGACCGAGCGCTGCGTGCCGACGGCTGTACGCGGGGGTCATTCGGTCGATGGCCCTGTACGGCACACCGGTGTGGGCGGGGTCCATGACCGTCCGACTTAGGGCCCTTCTGTGGCGACCACAGAGGGTCATGGCGGTCAGGGCCATCCGCGGATACCGCACGGTGGCGACGGAGGCAGCGTGCCTATTGGCCGGGACTCCCCCGTGGGACGTGGAGGCGGAGATGCTCGCCGGACTATATCGGCGGGTGACGGGGGTGCGAGCGGAGGGCTTTGTGGTCTCGTTAAGGGATCTCATCGCCTGGCGCGTCGACGCCCGCCAAGACGTCATCGCCCGTTGGGCAGTCCGGCTGGAGAGGCCTCGGTTCGGGGTGCGAACCGTGGAGGCCTTCCGGCCGGTGCTGATGCAGTGGTTGGAAAGGCGGTACGAGGTGCTCTCCTTCCGACTGGTGCAGGTTTTGACGGGGCATGGGTGCTTCGCCAAATACCTGCACAAGGTCGTTAGGAGGGAGAGTACACCGTCCTGCCACCACTGCGATTGCGACGAGGACACGGCGCGCCATACGCTCGAGGCCTGCGCGGCTTGGGCAGTGCAGTGCTGTGAACTCGTCGCAATCATCGGTACGGACCTGACGCTGCCGGCTATCGCTAGGGCGATGGTCGACAGCGTCGGGAATTGGGACGCGGTCGCAGCCTTCTGCGAGACAGTGATCTCGCGGAAGGAGGCGGCGGCTCGCCTGCGCGAGGAGCGCAGCCTCGATGAGGAGATCCGCCGCCGGCGACTGGGGCGGCGTAGGCGCAACTATCTGCGCCTCATGCCGCCCTAGCCGAGGCCGCGGGTGACGTGACCGGGGATTAGTCCGTCACCCGCCGAGAGGCCGACCGCGTGAGGAAAGACCGACGTCCTCCCCGAGAGGGGGACGTCGGTCGATGGGAGGGTACCCCAATAGGGGGTATTGCGTCGGGCCGACCACTGACGACAAGTTAACGCTGCTCCAGTGGTCGGTCCAACGACGAAGGCGACGTGGTTTTTGGGTGGGTCGCGGGAGTTGCGTGCTTAAGCCCCTCTGTCGCCCCGGACGGAGTGGTGCGGAGGCGCGCCGACCGCGACCCACCCACAAAAAAAAAAAAATAGGGTTTGTTTCGAGTTTTCCTTCTCTTACATAAATGTATATTATACCTTTTACGACACATACGGTTAAGAGAGGGGGTGGTGAATTGTATTCTTGCGCCGTAGCAGCAGCGTATAGTAGGTCAATTGCCCTCCCGTGGTGGAGGAGGCCCGAGCCCAATAGTGGGACGTATGTGGGCTGCGATGAAAACACTTAGACGTCTTTTACGAAATCCAAGAGCAATACAAATGTTGGCAGTATTAGTAGCCGCCACCTGCATATTGTGCGTATAGATTTAAAATATCTGGTTGACCGAGCTTCGCTCGGCATATTTTTCTTGTATTTATTTAGATATATATTATAAAAAAATAAAAATTAAATCATGAAAAACATATAAAAAAATTACAAAAAGAGAATAATAATAACACCGAGATTCGATCCGACGCTGTTTGAATGCCAAAACAAAACAAGAAACTGGATGACTTCCCAGCTAACTGAGCTATCGTCACTCACGATGTCAACAGCGAAATTTGAATTCATATTCTATTGACATTATGTCATTGTATTGATTAGCTAAAAACAACACCGACAGAACAACATTTTCTATAAATAAAACCTAGCTAGATCGATTTTTTGGCCCCGAAACCTCTAGTACGCCAAATTTCATCAAAATCGTTGGAGCCGTTTCCGAGATCCTGAATATATATATAGGTATATATATATACAAGAATTGCTCGTTTAAAGATATAAGATGAAGCATTAACATTTTTAAAATGGCAAACTGAATACATTAATTTTGTTTCTCGTATGAATTAAAACACATATAAATTAACTTTAATTGGTTCAACATGACCGTATTACTGACACTCTAAGAATGAACAGTAATACATCACAATGGAATTTTAAGTGCATGCCATTCATACATTTATATTCTTTTACGAACAACCCATTGCCAAAGGACGGTAACTTTGAAAATTGCCAAAAAATATATATATAATTCTTGTAATGATTGACAAGAAAATCGTCGTTGTATTTCGTTCACAATGCCTCAATTTAGGACTCGCCTTCATAAATATGAAATTGTAGGCCGTTTTATTCGTATTTCGTTGAAATTTAAATATCTTTTAAGGTGTTTTCAATTTTTTTTTATCGCTAAGAAAACTTAAATTTGCATAAATTATGTAATTTAAACCCTCTTCTGTGCCCATTGTTGTTCAAAGAAATATAATAACCGCCGTACTTCTGGGCGGCGAACAAATAATTTTTTACCGAATGGGTCATTTAATGCTTGCAACAAGTGTTTTGATTTTTCGACAATAACGCTCCAGGGAATAATTTAATAAAGCAGTTTGATTTTGTAAATATACATTTTAACAGTATTTCACAAGTTCCTTATTACTTTTTCCTTATAGAATTCTAAACCCCATTATTGAGAAATTGTTGTGAAAGCTCAATCAACTTTTTGTTCAATATGAAATTCAAAGTATCTTTACTTATTACCTTTTTTATTGCTGTTGTCGGCAAACGGGCAAATACTACACCTGATGGTAAGTGGGCCGCTCATGGGCCTTTTCTAGGCCACTTCCTTTTTTTATAGTAGACGATAGCCTGAATACACCCCGCCCAATCTGTCTGAGAGCGGTGTGTGGCCCCATAACCCCGCAAATGCCATTAGGATGCCAATTCCTTGATAACTATGGCGGGCCCAGCGAATAATCCTTTCGTGGACTATCCCCTTTGATGGCTCAACAATAACTGTGATAGGTCGCTGCCTACTGTGAAGAAACTGAAAGGCATGAGAATGAAAATTCTTTTTACTATTTTTTTGGATTTGAACAGAACAACGTCTGTTGAGTTAGCTAGCGTAATATAAAAAAAATATATATTATTACGGCTTTTATCGCGTTTTCATTGCTTTGCCATCTCTACTTTAAAATAATCAGATCTTGAATAGATCTGATTATTTTAATCTCGCCACGGATATAATAATAATAACTATATCCGTGGCGAGAAGCTGTAAAAATATACTTTTTTTTGGGGAAGGGCCATGTTCAGCTCGCTCGCCGCCCGGCTCCATCCGGGGCGACAGAGGGGCGCCGAGCGGCCCTATGACCCACCCGCGGCACGTCGCCTTCGTCGTTGGGCCGACCACCGGTGCAGAGTTCCTTGTATTAAGTAGTCGGCCCGACGAAACACCTCGTACGGAGTACCCTCTCCTCACGACTTCCCCCCCGGGAACGTCGGTCGCCGTTGTGCGGTCGGCCTCTCAGCGGGTGACGGGCTAAATCCCCGGTCTAATCACCCGCGTAAAAATATATTTAAAGTCGGATTTATAAAATAATAATTCAAATGCGACGAAAACTGTAATAATATCGCATTTCGTATTTGTAATATTTACGTGCTGATGACTCAGTAAGAATACAATTGGCTAACCTTTCTCTCGTGTCTGTCGTAAAAGACGACAGAGTGATTTACGCTAATAGCATCGTTGTATGAGAAGGAAATCTCGAAATGAAACCCTAATACCAACCCGCCTGGCAACAGTGATATAATATTCAAATTAATTTTTTTTTTTCAAGACACCTTCCTGCCTTTTTTTTTGGGGTGGGTTTACGGTCGGCGCACTCCTCGCCCGACTCCGCCGAGGCGACAGAGGGACGTAAGCAGGCACACCCGTAACCCACCCGTATAGCACGTCGCCTTCGTCGTTGGATCGACCACCGGTGCAGAGTTCCTTGACTTCAGTGGTCGACCCGACGGAATAATACCTCGAGGGAGTACCCTCTCCCGTCCCCTACCGGGACGCCGATCACCGTCGCGAGGCTAACCTCTCCGCGGGTGCCCGGACTAAATTCCCGTTCCGGTCACCCGTACCTTCCTGCCCTATGGATTAATTATATTACCTATCATTATTGAAGCGACCATAGCCAATATGTGGGTTAAATTAGACAAATATTTTCGTAAATGCTTTTATCATTGTATTCTACTATCATCATCATCTTGCTCTTATCCCAATTACTTGGGGTCGACGCAATATGTCATCTGTTTTGACATATTACAAAAAGTTTCGGCAATGACTTTTATGACCGGCCGCCTGCCTGACGTCAACCCTCCTTGGGAATGTAATCGATGACCCAAATGGTACCAGATGGAGTTGGTCCGGGTCAATCTAGGGTCATTATATTCTACTATATATTTATATAATGACAACACGATCACATCAAACAGATTACGCGCTATTCCTCTAAGAGTTAATCTGATGATCGGGTGTTACTTACAGCAACTGGTACATCCATAATACATCACATTGTAAAAAAATATCATCATCATCATCATAGCTCATATGCCAATGCTAGGTTTAAGGTTCAAATTAACCAACAAACTAACATACCACGTAGGTCAGATGGTTTAATTCCGAGGTTTCCTTTGTTTGTAGTTTGTAGTAGTAGATATTTTCTGCATTTTATAATACGACGTCTCTTACGACAGCCACAGGCAAGAAGGAGGTGAATTATATTCTTACTCCGCCAGCATATGGAGTAAAAAAATATATTCCATCTTTAACATAGAAGATAACTCCGCGCACAAAAAAATTAAGCATATCTATTGGAGCCAATTGGGGCCCTACGCCGGACTGTTTGCGGCCGGTTTCCTATTGTATGGTGGTGTAATCGCTTGTATGCATGTAGTATTTTTGGCTTCACGTTTTTTGTTCGTTTAAGTACCGTACTATTTATCACGATGGAGCTAATAAGTACTTACTAGAATATATTAATAATAATAGTGAATAAAAATAGAGAATATGTTTATTAATTACCTACTATAATAACCTATTATCATCCTCAGCTCAGCTCATATACGACCCACTGTTGGGCGCGAGATTCCTCTATAATAGAAGGAAATTGATCTATTATACCACTGGTCAGGCAGGTTGGTATCCTTATACCCGAAAGGGTTTCCCGCCGGGCTGGCCACGGACGATACTGGTGTGCGCGATACAGGAACGCGGTACTAGTGGTCGGTAGCGAAGGAGAAGGAATAAGGTGGGGTATGGGCCCACGCGCCGTCCTTTCGTCGCTCTGGATGGAATCGACGGCCTGTGCGCTGACCCTAGCCCAACCACAAAAAATAAGTTTGGAATAGGATTTTATTAAAAATTTTCCTTCTCTTGCAAAGATGTTCTTTCTTTCGTCGTTTACGATACGTACGGGAAAGATAAGATAGTGGATTATATTTTTACCCCATCACCACAGGGAGTTGAAGAAGATCATCATCATCATTTGCCTGCCCTCATATCACGCTAAGTGGGGTCGAAACAACATGTTACCTTCCATATTTACCTTCCATAGCCTCCTATCAGCCGTCATATCTGCACTCACTACTTTCATACGCATATCCTCATTCACACAGTCCATCCATCTCTTCTTGGGTCTCCCACGCTTCTTTCGTCCATCCACAATCATATTGACAACTCTCCTTGTCACATGCCTTTCATCCCTTCTCATCACATGTCCATACCATGACAATCTCGCGCTCCTCTTCGCGATCTTCTCTATCACTGGTGCCACTTTCAGACTGCCCCTAATATACTCATTTCTTATTTTATCTAACCTTGTAACCCCACACATCCATCTTAGCATTCGCACCTCTGTAGCATGCACTCTTCTCTCATCACGTAATTGAAGAAGTTGATATGTATTTAATAAAAAAATCATTGAATAATTACAAATTTAAACTCTCATTTATGAATTTAAATACGAAATAGAAAATGAAAGTTCATTAGGAGCAAAACTCGTGAATTCAAACCGTAAAATTTATCGTTATATTTGAATTAACTTTTTGATAATGTTCATTTGATTATCCACATTGAAATTCTGAGTTCATTTACATAATGTTTAAATTATAATAGTTTTCATATTGTATCAATATTTATATAACATTTTGTTATTGTAAATAGGTACCTGTGTTTTCTGAAAATACAGATTTACGACCAGATTGTTACCAGCGATGTGCTTCTTAAATATGGGCCTCATAACTAAGCTCAAAGTCGCTAAGCGTGCTATGGAGCGGGCTATGCTCGGAATTTCTCTGCGAGATAGAATTCTAAATACGGTCATCCGTAGAAGAATGGGTGCAACCGACAAAATATAAAGAATTATCACGCTAAATGGGCAATGGTCAGCATACTTCGCCCGAGAAACCGTCCGCTGAGGAAGGAAGTTTCTCGAGTGGCGACCACGTATCAGACGACGTAGTTTAGGACGCCCTCCACTAGGTGGACCGAGGACCTGGTGAAAGTTGTTGGGCGTCGTTGGATGCAGGCGGCGCAGGACCGTACTTTGTGGTGAAATATGAGGAAGGCCAACGTCAAGCAGTGAACGGCGTTAGGCTGAATGATAATGATGAAATAGGTACAAGCATTAAAAAAGCTGCTGCTGGCACCTATTGGTGGCAAACGAACAAAGAGCACACGTGATGGTAAATGAAGTAAGAAAGCGTCCAATGAGGTTCGGTTATAAAGGCACCACCAAAACCCATCACATACAAAGATCCTCAGAAAATTGGAAAGCTGGCTCTCTCGCTGACCGAACGAAAGTGGAGTAACAAATTGCTATAACTCAGACGTCGATGTCCTGCTCAATATGGTACCACCTGGACGGACCGGCCTGCGGTTGTAGATAGAAAACTGTGGTCCTACCACTTTAACCCTACCTGCTTTTCCGTCTCTACTAATGGATGTTATCTGATTATTGTATCTCCTAGTCATCTTTTACGACACCCAAGTAGCGAACGTGGCGAATTGTATTATTACTGCGCCACCCAGAAAAACTAAATAATAATTTTGATAAATTATCAGTAAAAGGGAAAATATAGTGAAATAAATAAGTTAATACTTTAGTAAATTACACATCCAGACATTACTTTTCCTTTTTAAAATACAGGATCGTAAAAGAAAGTGATCGTAAAGTTCAAATTAGCGCTAACGAATTTGTCCGCGTAAATTATTTTATTGATGCCTCAATTCCTAACTCAAGCGCCAAATACAGACAGTAAAAATAATTTTAAATGCATCATAAAATGTTCAAATCGAATTTCAAAGAACTTTTTTTCAAACACAAAGATTCTGAAAATATTATTTTTATGTGAGCAGAGGAATATAATGAAAGTTACTGCGTATTCTGCTGTCGCTCATATGGCGGTATTACGGCGATAATTTACGATAATTTTTGGCATTTATAGTTCTATGTCAACTTTGGGTCGATGAGTTTTTATGCGCGCGCGCATTGTGATTCAGTCGCGGGACAAAGATTGTAGCGCAGATGTGA